>JAOPSE010000013.1:26372855-27024453 GCA_029449295.1 Zea luxurians | reverse complement strand
CAAGTCCCCAACAGACGTCCATTTCATTGGTAAGCCTATTGGACCCCCCGAGTCTGGTAGTGATAGACAAGGTTCATCTTCACCCCTTCCCTATATCAATTATCCAATCGGTGAAGTGACTCAGTAACCCATGAGGTGGGTGTATTAATAGGAGGAGCCTGAGTACTAAATATTAATGGACTCATGGAGTATGACTTCTGCGTGGACCAGACAGACTTGGACGGAGTACAAGGGAATGTTGAAGTGTGAGCAAGGTATTATATTGCTCTCATCGGAATGGTATAATGCGACACATGATCAATGGAATGCTTACCCGTGGGCATGATGTTCACCGGAGGGTGTATTGTATCTTTGATGTTATTCGTGAACTATGAAACTGTGGCATTAATGTATTTGAACTTCTAAATATTGTGATTGGACTTTTGATAAGATCTAGACCATTTTTGTTGAACTTTTGTAATCATAATGGACTTTATTTGACAAAAGGGGTCAATTTTCCCTTGTCTACACCCAGTTTATCAGTTTAGGGACCGATTAATTGATTGAATCAGTCGATTTATCGACTATAAATTGAGCAAATTTCAAATTTGGTTTAGATTCTGATTTGGCATGTTTATACTGGTTTTCACCGATTAATCGTGATAAACCAGTTAGGGGTGATGGCCGATTTTTGAAGTGTAACCAGTTTGGTGAACCTTGGTAGGATGACGGGAAAAGCACAGTAAACACAAACAGTTGGGTTGATTTTTATCTATATTTAAAGTATAGATAAAGAATCTATTTTTAATAGAAAATATTCTATAATTTATGGATATTTCATTTTATGACTTATAAAAAGTTAATAGTCATCCCAAAATAGTTTAATCCCTATTAAATGTACTTCTTCTTCTCTTTATTAAAAAACATAGTTACATCATCAAAAGTATTTATGTAATAGCTTATTAAATGCTAAAAATCTTATTGAAATTTATATTGAGACAGATCTTAGGAGCTAGAATAAAAATGGGGTGAGATAGCTTTTAGTTCTTGTTTCAATGGTGGGATAGAGAAATGACATCGCCATCTACTACTAACACAATGTCGTTAAATAGTCTAATTGAGCCTAGCCACCATGTCACTAATAAATCAATCTAGTTAGGACTAATCAAGATTAACCATGACTAGTCATGGTGATTAACTATGACTTTGTCCTAGTTAATGACCTCAATATAATATTAATATAATTGTATGAAGGATCAATTAAGATAACAAATATGAAGGGATAGTAACAAACAAGGATCTGGGCAAAAATATCACAAACCACACTTTGATAGTGCCCCACTCGCTGCCTATGTCTAACTGTTGTTTTTTATTCATTTTGACAAACTTTTTTGTGTTTTTTATTTTTATATTTCTTCTTCATCAACAACCTATAAGATGAAACTGAAAGGGAAATGTGCTCTTGGCCATTTCTATATTGTTTTGGTGATTATATGCACACACATTATGTTTGAACTAACATGACGTTGAGCAAAGGTATATGAAGCAAATTGAGCTCGGAAGAAGACTTAGTGCAAATCTATATGGATCAAGAAAAAAGATATGCTCTAGACACTTCATCAATTGATTTGTGTGCTAACCATGTTTGTCTAAGTGCCAAGGACTTCATAAAGATAAGTCCAAAATAAAGCAAAGAAATCAAAGAAAGGAACAAAGGAAAGGTGCTGGACTGCAGTGCACCGGACGGTCCGGCACCGGACAGTCTGGTGTGCATCTGATAGTCTGGTGCACGGTCCGGCCAAATCACCGCTCTCGGGTTTTTTAGCTTACGTCGGCTAAAATTCACCGGACAGTCCGCGCGAGGCGTCGGACAGTCTGGAGTGCCAGCTGCGCAACAGCTAGCTACCACGTCGGCCTCGGGCCAACGGTCGAGTGGCGCACCAGACAGTCCGGTGCCCCCAGAACAGGAAAATAGCCAAACAGGGGATTCTCTGTCGTGTCCAGCGCGTGCACTGTTCACTGTCCGGTGTGCAACGGACAATCCGGTGCACCCGTGGACAGAAGGCAACCAGAACCTTCCAAATAGAGCTCCAATGGCTCCTAACTCCCTTGGGGCTAGAAAAGGGACCCCTAGGCGCATGGAGCTCCACACCAAGCAGTCATTGAACATACAACAATGCCGAGACATCGAATTCACACCTTTTCTTTAGTAGATTGAGAATTGGGCACTTTTTTGAGCTGCAACTTCGATGTGCTACCTTTGTGCTCTTCTCTCTTGTTTTGTGTGTGTGAGTTGCTGCAAGTTTGTCTCATGTGTGTGATTATAGTCCCCCTTACTCTTGTATTCACTTGAGATCTATTGTGTAAGGGTGAGAGACTCCAAATTGTGGAGATTCCTCACAAAGGGAAAACTTGAGATAAGGAAGAAAATTATGGTACTCAAGTTTGATCTTTGGATCACTTGAGAGGGGTTGAGTGCAACCCTTGACTGAAGGAGATCACCACAATGTGGAGGAGGCATTGGCCAAACCATGAGATAAAATCACTTTGTCACTTGTGCATCTTTCTACTGTGATTGTTTTCTTCCATAGAATTCTCACATATTCACTTGCGCTATTGTTCCTAAGTTAAATACATATCTTAAAGGAACAATCAAGTGAAGAGTTCTCTTCTCTCTACCTCTATTCATATCAACATGGTTTTAATTCTACTAACACTTGTTATAAACCAAGTTTGTCTTGTTTAGAGTTAATTTTTGTTGGATCACCTATTCACCCCTCTAGGTGCTCTCAATTGGTATCAGGTCATATTCTTTGGACTAACTGCCCAAAGAGATAGATCCTAAAGACAAGGGGATGGTGATCAACGACAAGAAAAAGGAGACTCTCTATGTTGATGAGCCGAAAGGTGACAAGCCCACCGACTTAGGCTCAAACAACAAGAAGAAAGATGGGAAGAAGAGGCATCAAGAAGATCATCTACTACGACAGCGACGCCTACTATTCTTCACCAAGGGACAACAACGACTCGTCCATGAAAAAGAAAACCGTTAATCAAAATTATTCATTCGATTATTCTCGCATGTCATACAATTCAAATGCACATTTATTGTCTATTCCACTCAAAAATCCCCCCACTTTGATGCAGACGACTACTCTTCTGGAGTCATAAAATGCATAGTCATTTATTCTCTCTCCATCCTAGCATTTGGAAAATAGTGGAAAATGGAATGCATTTTGATAGTAGCGATAATCCCGTATTTATTAACGAGCAAATTCATAAGAACACTCAGGCTACTACTGTGTTGTTAGCATCTCTATGCAAGTATGAGTACAATAAAGTTTGTGGCTTGAACAATGCCAAGAAAATATGGGACACTCTCAAGATCTCTCATGAGGGAAATGATGCCACCATGATTATAAAGATGGAACTGGTGGAAGGTGAGCATGGGAGATTCACCATGGAAAGTGGGAGAGGAGCCAACCAAAACATATAGCAGGCTTAAGACCTTGGTGAACAAAATCTGGAGTTATGAGAGTACAAGATGGATGGAGCATGACGTCGTTCGACTCATGCTAAGGTCATTTGCTGTTAATTGATCCCCATCTTATAAACTTATTCATGAGAATCTCAGGTACACCAAGATGACGCCTGAGAAAATTCTCGAAAAATTCGTAAGCGGGCACATGATGGTAAAGGAGGCTAGGTACGTTGATGACATCGCCAACGGACCACTTCCACTCTATGAGCCGCAACCCATTGCCCTCAAGGCGACAAGCAGCAAGAAGGTGCTACCTAACAAGGTGGCACAAGTGGAGGCTGCCGGGCTCAACGAGGAGGAAATGGCGCTTGTCATCAAGCGCTTCAAGACCGCTTTGAAGGGACGTAAGGAGTATCACAATAAGAATAAATCAAGGAAAGCGCTCCTACTTCAAATGTGGTAAGTCCGATCATTTTATTACACAATGTCCCAATAATGAAAATGACCAGGGACAAGAAAATAAATAGAAGAAGGAGAAGAAGAAGAACTACAGGAAGGCGAAGGGCGAGGCACACATCGGCAAGGAGTGGGACTCGGACTGCTATTCATCCGACTCTGATGATGAGGGACTTGCTGCTTCAACTTTCGACAATTCCTCCCTCTTCCCCAACGAGCATCACACATGCCTCATGGCTAAGGAGAAGAAGGTACGTACTCGAGATACTACTAAGTACAGTTCTTCTAGTGATGAGGAATCTGATGATGATGTAGACTATAGTGATCTCTTTAAGGGTTTAGATATATCTAAAATAGATAAAATCAATGAATTAATTGATGCCCTTAATGAGAAAGATCATTTGTTAGAAAAACAAGAAGACATTCTTTATGAAGAACACGATAAACTTGTTAATGCAGAAAAATCTCTTGCTTTAGAGGTTAAGAGAAATGAAATTCTTCTTCTGAATTATCTTCTTGTAATGAATCTATGTCTAGTCTTAAGAGTTTAATGCTGATTTAAATGCTAAGCTAGAAAAAGTGAATGTTACTAGTTCATATGTGGAGCATGTCTCTATTTGCAATAGATGTAAAGATGTCGATATTGATGCTTGCAATGCTCATGCTTCCACTATTCTTAAGTTGAATGATGAAGTTGCAAATCTTAATGGTAAACTTAAAATTTGCAAGAGTGATTATGAAAAGATAATATTTGCTAGGGATGCCTACACCATTGGTAGACACCCCTCCATTAAGAATGGACTTGGTTTCCAAAAGGGAACCAAGAACTTAACAAGCCAAAAGACTTCCATTCTCATCAAGGAGAAAGGAAAGGCTCCTATGGCTAGTAGCTCTCGTTCTTCACATGACAAAAACAACCATGCCTATCTGTATGCTCATGTTAAGAATGCTTCCAGTGTTGTTCATCATGATCATGATGTTTTACCTACTCATCATGATGCTACTTTTGATTCTTATGCCATGTATGCATCATCTAGCTCATTGTATGTTCATAGTAGGAGTAGATCTAGGTGTCATACTCATCATGTTGTTTCCCATGCGCCTAGGAATGCATATAATGGTCCAACTATGGTTTATCATACTTATGATGCTTCATTTGTGCTAATGTGTAAAAATGATAAAGTTATTGCTAGAAATGTGGGGCCTAAGTGCAAGAGAGGCAAGACTTGCATTTGGGTTCCAAAGTCTTATGTGACTAACCTTGTAGGACCCAACAAAAGTTGGGTACCTAAATCCCAAGCTTAAATCACCTTGCAGGTTATGCATCCGAGGGCACAAGCTAGATTATTGACAGCGGATGCACATACCACATGATGGGGGAGAAGAAGATGTTCACCTCCTACGCCAAGAACAAGGATTCCCACGACACGATTATATTTGGAGATGGGAATCAAGGCAAGGTCAAAGGTTTGGGTAAAATAGTCATCACTACTGAGCATTTAATTTCTAATGTGTTCTTAGTAGAATCGCTTGGTTATAATTTGCTTTTTGTAAGTCGATTACGTCATATGGGCTATAATTGTTTATTTACAAATATTGATGAATCTGTCTTTAGAAGAAGTGATGGTTCATTAGCTTTTAAAGGTGTATTAGATGGCAAGATCTATTTAATTGATTTCTCTAGAGAAAATGCCGATCTAGATGCATGTTTAATAGCTAAGACTAATATGGGCTGGCTCTGGCACACCGACTAGCACATGTTGGAATGAAGAATCTTCATAAACTTCTAAAGGAAGAACATGTGTTAGGACTAACCGATGTCTATTTTGAGAAGGACAGGCCTTGTGCAACATGCCAGACAGGGAAGCAGGTGGGAACTACTCATCCAGGTAAAAATGTGATGTCAACGTCAAGACCACTGGAACTCCTCCACATGGATCTCTTCAGGACCGTTTCTTATCTTAGCATCGGGGGAAGTAAGTATGGTCTTGTAATTGTTGATGATTTTTCTACTTCACTTGGTATTCTTTTTGCAGGATAAACAAGAAACCAAGGTACTCTAAAGTGCTTCCTAAGGACAGCTCAAAATGAGTTTGAGCTCAAGGTGAAGAAGATTAGGAGTGACAATGGATTTGAATTTAAGAATCTTCATGTAGAGGAGTTTCTTGAGGAAGAAGGCATCAAGCATGAGTTTTTTGCTCCTTACACACCACAGCAAAATGGTGTAGTAGAGAGAAAGATCAGGACGCTCATTGACATGGCGAGAACAATGCTTGGAGAGTACAAGACGCCTGAGCGGTTTTGGTCAGAAGTTGTAAATACAGCTTGCCATGTCATAAACCGCCTCTATCTTCATCACCTCCTCAAGAAAACATCTTATGGGCTCCTAACCGGTAACAAACCCAATGTTTCATACTTTCGTGTATTTAGGAGCAAATGCTACATCTTGGTAAATAGAGGTAGGCATTCAAAATTTGTTCCCAAAGCTGTAAAAGGGTTTTTATTAGGTTATGATTCAAATACAAAGGCATATAGGGTGTTCAACAAATCATCGGGTTTAGTTGAAGTCTCTAGTGATGCTGTATTTGATGAGACTAATGGCTCTCCAAGAGAGCAAGTGATCTTGATGATGTAGATGAGGATGACGTTAATCTATGAGCCGCAATGAGAACTATGGCAATAGGTGATGTGCGACCGCCGAAACAACAACATCAAGATCAACCATCTTCCTCAACACTAGTGCACCCCCAACTCAAGATGAGGAACATGTACCTCAAGATGTAGGCATGAATCAAGGGGAGCACATGAAGAAAGGAATGAAGAGGAAGGAGCACCACATGCACCTCCAACTCATGTCTGGGCCACCATCCAAAGGAATCATGTAGTGGATCAGATTCTGGGTGACATAAGCAAGGGAGTAACCACTCGTTCACGTTTAGCTAATTTTTGTGCAAATTACTCTTTTGTCTCTTCTATTGAGCCTTTCAGGATAGAAGAAGCCTTGAAGGATCCGGACTAGGTGTTGGCCATGCAGGAAGAGCTCAATAAATTCAAGAGAAATGAAGTATGGAGTCTGGTGCCGTGTTTAAAGCAAAATGTTGTGGGAACCATGTGGGTGTTCCGCAACAAGCAAGATGAGCATGGGGTGGTGACAAAGGAACAAGGCTCGACTTGTGGCAAAAAGGTTACGCCCAAGTCGCAGGTTTGGATTTTGAGGAGACTTTTGCTCCTGTAGCTAGGCTCGAGTCAATACGCATATTATTGGCCTATGCTGCTCACCACTTGTTTAAGTTGTTTCAAATGGATGTGAAGAGCGCCTTCCTCAATGGACCAATCAAGGAGGAGGTGTACGTGGAACAACCCCCTGGCTTTGAGGATGACAGGTATCCCGACCATGTGTATAAGCTCTCTAAGGCACTCTATTGACTTAAGCAAGCTCCAAGAGCATGGTATGATTGCCTTAGGGATTTTATCATTTCTAATGCTTTCAAAGTCGGGAAAGTTTGATCCTACCTTTTTACTAAGACTTGTAATGGTGATTTATTTGTATGCCAAATATATGTCGATGATATAATATTTGGTTCTACTAATCAAAAGTCTTGTGAAGAGTTTAGCAGGGTAATGATGCAGAAATTCAAGATGTCAATGATGGGCGAGTTGAACTACTTCCTTGGATTTCAAGTGAAGCAAATCAAGGAAGGAACTTTCATCTCCCAAACAATGTATACCCAAGACTTACTCAAAAGGTTGGGATGAAGGACACAAAGCCTGCTAAGACGCTAATGGGAACCGACAGACACTTAGACCTCGACAAAGGAGGTAAGTCCAGTTGATCAAAAGGCATACCAGTCTATGATAGGTTCATTGCTTTATCTTTGTGCTAGTAGACCAGATATAATGCATAGAGTATGCATGTGTGCTAGATTTCAATCCGATTCCAAGAAATGTCATCTTGTGGCCATGAAGCGAATTCTTAGATATTTAATTCATACACCTTGCTTTCGGGATTTGGTATCCAAAGTGGTCTACCTTTAACTTAATTGGATACTTAGACTCCGACTATGCCGGGTGCAAGGTTGATAGGAAGAGCACATCAGGGACTTGTTAGTTTCTAGAAAGGTCCCTGGTGTCTTGGAGCTCTAAGAAACAAACATTCGTTGCCCTATCCACCGCTGAGACCGAGTATGTTGCCGCAGGCCAGTGTTGCGCACAACGATTTTGGATGAGGCAAAACCATCCAGTGGATACAATATGAGCAAAGTCCCACTCCTATGTGATAATGAGAGTGCCAACCGCTTGACGGATAATCCTGTTGAACAAAGTCACACTAAGCACATAGACATCTGGCATCACTTTTTGAGAGACCACCAGCAAAGGGGAGATATCGATGTTGGCCATATTAGCACTGAGAACTAGCTAGCCGATACCTTCACCAAGCCTTTAGAAAAGGTTTTGTAGGTTGTGTAGTGAGCTAAATGTCTTAGTTTTGTGGAACTTGGATTGATCTATAGCATGCATGTGTTTTATGCCTTTGATCAATGTTCTTTTAAAGCATTTCTATCTTTACTTATTGTAGTGCTCAAGTTGTACATGTCATCCCCGGACGTCATAAGTCCTTATGCAAAAGATGCACATGTTTAGGGGGAGGATGTGCTACAACTTGACCCCTTTGAGACTAATATGTTTGCTTGGGTGATTTTAATATAGTCTCAAAGATGGATTGAAAGGGAAAACTAGACTTGGACAAAGAAGAGGCTTCAACTGCATTCTGGTATCAATGTATCTTGATCCAAGTCCCTATTTGTGTTTTTTCATTGCCTTTGGTTTTACTTGCAATTTTTGTGAGGCAATGGGGTTTAGAAGGCCAAATAGTTCTTTTGTTCTGGTGCTTAATGCCAAAGGGGGAGAAATTAAGGCCAAAGCAACTCGATCAGCTACCACTTGTGAATTTTTCAAAAGTTTTAGTGTAAGAATACTTCATTGCAAAAAATGCTCTCTTATGGGGGAGAAATTTGATTATGAGAAAAAGGGGGAGTTTTTTGTATTCAGTCAAAACTAGTCTTGAAAGATATTTTGATTTGCCGAAACAAGTGTTTTTGACATAGAGATAGGAAAATGAATTAGTTTTGCAAAAACAAACCAAGTGGTGCTAAAGTCATCCAAATATGCCAAATCCTATAATGATCTTATTTGTCTTCAATTTGACATCAATTTGCTGTTCTTAGCTCTTTTGGATATGTTAGTTCAATTTGAGTTGCCTTTGATATATTGGCATAAATCACCAAAAAGGGGGGGATTGAAAGGGAAATGTGCCCTTGGGCCATTTCTATATTGTTTTGGTGATTAGATGCACAACACATTATGTTTGAACTAACATGACGTTGAGCACAGGTATATGAAGCAAATTGAGCTCGGAAGAAGACTTAGTGCAAATCTATATGGATCAAGCAAAAAGTATGCTCTGGACACTTAGTCAATTGATTTGAGTGCTAACCATGTTTGTCTAAGTGCTAGGGACTTCATAAAGATACGTCCAAAAGAGAGCAAAAGAAATCAAAGGAAGGAACAAAGGAAAGGTGCTGGACTATAGTGCACCGGACGATCCGGTGCCACCCATCGGACAGTTCGGTGTGCACCGGACAGTCCGGTGCACAGTTCGGCCAACTCGCTGCTCTCGGGTTTTTCAGCCAACGTCGGCTAAAATTCAGCGGACAGTCCGCGCGAGGCGCCGGATAGTCCAGTGTGCCAGCCGCGCAACGGCTAGCTACCACGTCGGCCTCGAGCCAACGGTCGAGTGGCGCACCGGACAGTCTGGTGCCGCACACCGGATGGTCCGGTGCCTCAGAGAATAGGAAATCAGCCAATCAGGGGATTTTTTTTGCCGCGTCCAGCGCATGCACTGTTCACTGTCCGGTGTGCACCGGACAGTCCGGTGCACCCATGAATAGAAGGCAACTAGAGCCTTCCAAATGGAGCTCCAATGGCTCCTAGCTCCCTTGGGGCTATATAAGGGACCCCTAGGCGCATGGAGCTCCGCACCAAGCAGTCACTAAACATCTAACAATGCTGAGACATCGAATTCGCGCCTTTGCTTTAGTAGATCAATTGGACACTTGTTTTGAGCTACAACTTCGTTGTGCTGTCTTTATGCTCTTCTCTCTTGTTTTGTGTGTGTGAGTTGCTGTAAGTTGGTCTCATGTGTGTGATTATAGTTCCCCTTACTCTTGTATTCACTTGAGATCTATTGTGTACGGGTGAGAGACTCCAAATTGTGGAGATTCCTCACAAATGGAAAACTTGAGATAAGGAAGAAAACCATGGTACTCAAGTTTGATCTTTGGATCACTTGAGAGGGGTTGAGTGCAACCCTTGACCGAAGGAGGTCACCACAACGTGGAATAGGCATTGGCCGAACCACAAGATAAAATCATTGTCACACCCGGTTTTGGAAGGTAAACCGAATGCGAACCATGTACGTGCCAGGATCAGAACTCACGTACATAGCGATTATATAATTGGACATCATCACACAATGCTTGAATTAATTAGCGGAAAGGTACTTAGTTACATCAAGATGTCTAAGACATCCACAGAGTCTAATATATATCCATAGGGTTTAATAATAACATCAAAGTGCGGAGTAACGAAACGTAGAAGATAAGCCTACACAGGCAGCTGACTGGGGATTTGCCACTAAAGTAAACTAGAACTTATCGTAGTCCTGGAACTCCTCAAAGTCCTCCATGTTACCAGCTTCACCTCCTGAGCACTGAGAACAGTGGGGACAACCTGGGGTGGGGTGGTTTGTAAAGCAAGGGTGAGTACACATCAACGTACTCAGCAAATGTCCCATTTGGCTAAGGTGGACTAGCTGTATGTGGAGTTAAGGTTAAGCAGTTGCTTTTAGTTGGTCAAGTTTTATTACTATAAGTATAGCCAAAATTAGTAATAACCCAGTTATTACCTAGAGGCACTCCCTCCAAGAGGAAATACCAGAGATCAAGATTATAATCATCATCATCAAAGTAATCAAAGTTCTTCTAATCGAAGAGGATCCCAAGGCCGCTCATAACCGTGAGCACGGCTGATATATCAGTTTCTAACACTCTGCAGAGGTTGCACACTTTACCCACAAGCCGTGATTCCCATTCTACCCGGGGTTCTAGCCTCCCCATTGGTCACTACCAAGGTGACCTAGCAGGGTCTCACTATGTAGCCTTTACAAAGATTCCCCAGAGGTCATAGCTGCCTATTAGGTTTCTCCAGTTTGATAAACATAGTACATCTCCCCAGAGGAAGGGTGAATAACAAAATCAAATCAAAGAAACCTCTGCAACCAGTCTCAGTAGAGCAAGTACTGTGCCCGGACCCCATTGGTGGCCCTACGGTGAAGCCAACTACTCCTCTGGTTCCTCTAATTAATCAGCTAAGGGTGTCCCACTCCACCCTCATGGTTGCACTGTTATCCCGGGTTGTCACTCCCCAAACAGGTCCTTACGAAGAGGTACTCAGGAAACAGCCTGAGCCCCCTAAAGGATAACATCATCGTATCATAAAAGATCACATCATGTTCATTGATTAAGTTAAAGAAAATAGCATAAGCTAACCATGATTAACCCAAAAAGGTAAACAAGGGTAAGGTAAATACAGACTAGTCAATCCTTAAGTTTTAATAATGTAATGCGGGATAGTGAATTATAAAGTAAAGTAGGACATGATAGGTCTGAGGACACTTGCCTTCACCAGGTTGTTGCTCAGGGAGGTCTCCAACAACACACTCAGGAACCTCGGACTGCTCGTTGTCTAAGTAAAGCGAGCATACATGCAATACATTTGGAAAAGTACAAATGAACAGCACATCAAAAATGTATAAACATTGGCACACAACTCAAAAAGGTATAGTATTAAGTATAGGGGAATAATATTAGTTACAAAATGTACTAATCCTAAGTGGAGGATTGATTTCTCTCTAAGTGTTTGGAACATGGCTCAAAAAGGTTAAGAGGTAATTAAACAAGTAGAGACTAAATTATAAGATGAACTACGCTTATTTAGGAATTTGATTATCCTTTAAGTGTTATCCATAATTACATTCCTAATTCTATTTATGTCATTAAGACGTAAAGGTTAAGCCAAAAATAAATCCATGAGATGCATAACACTAATCTCATAAAATTGAATATACTTTGCTCCTAGGACTCTCCTTTTATTTATCTCATTAAATAAATAAATCAACATATACTTTAATTCTATATTCTAAGTGTAAAAATTAAAGTATACAAATTACAGTTGGTCATATTTTATTTGAACAGAGAATAATCTTGTGAGCATTTTGCAATTTGAACCACTAAATTTGGAGTTCATATGAAAAAGATATGAAATAAACAAGTTTTGATGTTTGAAATATGAAATTAGGGCTAAATCTGTAATTAATTAAAAGTCCAGGGGGCTATTCTAAAGAAACCAGGGACCTATGCGCTAAAACAGAGGATGGCGGGTTGATTTCCTAAAACCTGGGGGGTTCTTAAGCAAAACAACCAAGCGAAGGGGTATCGGGCTCCCTCAACCGTTGGATCAGAAACCGACGGCTGAGATTAGATCACGTAAGCGCGCGTGAGCGCAGGTGCACAGGCGCGGCTGACAAGCAGGGCCAAGGCATCAGCGGGTTAGGGCGGGCTGACTGGCCGGGCCCAGGGGCAGAGGCGCGGGTGAGGGGGAGAGCGGCTAGATCCAGATCGGAGGGCTACGATCACATTCGCTCGGGTTAAGTCTAAACCGCTCGATCTCGGGTGGACGGTCGAGATCTAACGGTAGGGGGCAGACATGGGCGCGGTGGCGCTGCTCGGTTCCGCGGCGAGAGTTTGCCGGAGACGAGCAGGCTGGCCACGACGGGGCTCTGGTGGCTTAGGGAAAGGGTCAGACACATTCAGCGCGTCACGGCGAACACGACCGTGGGCGTAGAACCGGCATGGGGGCGCCATAGAACGCAGACCACGGTGGAAAAGGTTCCGCGGCGGTGCAGCTAACTCCAGCGAGCAATTGCGCGGGCTCTGGGGCAATACTTAGTGAAATAAAGGCATGGGAAGGTTGCTCACCTCGAGTGCGAACTCTGGGATGCTTGGAGAATGGCGGGGGTGCGGTGGAGCCTCGGGTCGATGGCGGCGGGACTCCGGCTGCGCAAAACTGCTCCGGTGAGCATGGACCAGATGAGATAGAGAGGGAGAGGGCATAACGAAGGGTGTCCCAAGTAGCCGACGACAAGGCGAAGCTCACTGTGGCACTGGACGGGGCATGGGTGCAACAGTGGCCACAGAACAGGCAAGGGTCGTTGGCGGGCGGTGGCGGGGCTCTCGGTTCACGCGGGCAGAGTGAGCGAGAGGGTGAGGGAGCTGGGCAGAGGGCACAAATGAGAGAGGGGAGGTGGGCGAGCAGGGCGCGGGGCTCAAAAGGGGCACGAGGGCGCGGACGTGGTCGGAGAACGCTCGGTCGTGGGTGCGTCCATGGTGGGAGATCGTGGGCGGGAGGTTAGGGACGAGCTGACAGGAGGGGACAGCGGGGCAGAGAGGGAGAGCGGGCATGGGCGCGAGCAATGGCACCGACAGGTCGGCCCCATGGAGCAGCGAGGAAGCGAGGGAGAGGGGGCGCTCGGGTTTGCGCCGACAGGCGGGGTCCGCCTGTCAGGCATAGGGACACTCGGGCACGAGCGCGTGTGCGCGGGCCGGGCTTAATGGGCTGCCTTGGGCCGAATTGGTTTTTCCTATTTTCCTGGAATTTCTATTGCCTTTTCTATTTATTTTCTCTAGGGTTTTCAATTCAAATCAAGTTTCAAATTCAAACCAAATCAAATATGTGCAACATTTCAAATAATATTTAGGCTCAATATGATGCAACATTCCATGACTCATATGTTTTGGACAAAATAAATTAAATAATCCCTCACTAATACAACTAACCCTTATTAAAAGAGAAAGAGAGAGAGAGAAAACTAGAGAGAGAGAAAATAGAGTGAGATAGAGAAGAGTAACACCTGAATTTGGATGAGCATTAGAAAGAAATTTTATACCCCCAAATTCAAGGTGTTACAGACCTAACCCTATTAAAAGAATCTCGCCCTCGAGATTCAAAGCTGGCTAGCAAAGAGTTTAGGGTACTTGGCTCTCAGATCTTCTTCTCTTTCCCAGGTTGCTTCTTCTTCTGAGTGATGGCCACATTTGACTTTGCACATTCTGATGGTGTTCCTCCGAGTGACCCAATATGTTGTCTCCAGAATCTGAGTTGGCTTCTCAATATAAGTCAGATCTTCTTGAACTTCAAGATCCTCTACTGGCAACTGCTCTTCTATCACTCTCAAGCATTTCTTCAACTGAGACACATGGAACACATCGTGCATAGCTGACATATTCTCTCGTAAGCTGAGTTGATAAGCCACTTCTCCACGTCTTGCCTGAATCTGGTACGACCCGATATAGCGAGGGGCTAGCTTGCCCTTGACTCAAAACCTTTTGGTGCCTCTGATGGGTGACACTTTCAAATAGACATAGTCTCCCACTTCAAAACTGAGTTCCCTTCTTCTGGAGTCAGCATAGCTTCGCTGCCTGGACTGTGCTGCCTTTAGATTTTCCTGGACCATCCTGATATTCTCTTCAGCTTCAAGCAAAATCTCTGGACCAAATGCCTGCCTTTCGCCGGGTTGATCCCAATGCAATGGAGTTCTGCAATTCCTCCCATAAAGTGCTTCGAATAGTGACATCTTCAGACTGGCTTGATAGCTGTTGTTGTAGGAGAATTCTACATACGGTAGCTTCTTGTCCTATCCTAACTTGTCTTGTAAAGCACAAGCTCTCAACATGTCCTCAAGAATCTAGTTGGTTCTCTCAGTCTGGCCATCCGTCTGCAGGTGATAAGCTGAACTGAACTTCAAGTGTGTACCCAAAGCTTCATGTAGCTGCTGCCAAAAATGAGAAGTAAATTGGGTGCCTCTGTTCGATATTATCTTCTTTGGAATCCCATGCAAGCACACAATCCGAGACATGTATAACTCTACCAACACTGCACTGTTATAGGTGGTCTTGACTGGTATGAAATGGACCGCCTTTGTTAAACGATCCACTACTACCCAGATGGAGTCATAACCAACTCGAGTGCGGGGCAGACCGACTATAAAGTCCATCCCAATCTCATCCCATTTCCATTGTGGAATCTGTAACGGCTGCAACAATCCTGCAGGTCTCTGATGTTCTGCCTTGATCCTTTAACAACTATCGCATCTGGCCACATACTCTGTTATCTCTCTTTTCATACCGTACCACCAGAATCTCTTCTTCAAGTCTTGATACATTTTCTCACTACCAGGGTGTATAGAGTATGCTGACTCATGAGCTTCCTTGAGAATCAGTTCCTGGATCGAGGTGATGTCGGGAACGCACAACCTATCCTTGAACCATACCACTCCTTCTGCTTCACGGAAATCTGGACCTTTCCCATCTATAATTAGTTGTCGGATTTTGTTGATCTTCTCATCATCCTTCTGACCTTTCCTGATGTCTTGCTCTAGAGTGGGCTCTAGCTCAATTGTCACTCCTTGAGTGTTGTTCAGAAATCCGAGACTCAGCCTGTCGAATTCCTTTGCTAGCTCGAACGGCATCGGGTGAGCGGCCAACATATTGACTTGACTCTTCCTGCTAAGAGCATCTGCAACCACGTTTGCTTTGCCTGGGTGATAATGAATCTCCAGCTCATTGTCTTTGATCAATTCTATCCATCTTCGCTGCCTCATGTTTAACTCTGACTAAGTGAATATGTACTTGAGGCTCTTGTGGTCCGTGTAAATATCACACTTCTGCCCATATAGATAATGTCTCCAGGTCTTCAATGCATGCACCACTACTGCTAGCTCCAGATCATGAGTGGGGTAATTCTTCTCATGAACTTTCAATTGTCGGGACGAGTATGCCACTACTTTCCCTTCGCGCATTAACACACATCCTAGTCCGGTGTACGAAGCATCACAATATACCGAGAATGGCTTGTGAACATCTGGTAGAACCAACACTGGTGCTATTGTTAACTTCTGTTTCAACATCTCAAATGATTCTTGGCACGCTGGGGTCTACTTGAACTCAACCTTCTTTGCTAGCAGGGCTGTCATTGGTCTAGCAATCTTGGAGAAACCCTCAATGAAATGCCGATTGTAACCGGCCATTCCAATGAAACTCTTGATTCTTTGGACATCTTTTGGTGCTTTCCAGTCCAGAATCGCTGCTACCTTCTTTGGATCCACAGTTAGTCCATCTCGGTTTATAATATGACCCAAGAACAGAACTTCGCTGATCCAGAACTCGCACTTGCTAAGCTTGGCATACAACTGGCAATCTCGTAGCCTTTGAAGTGCCTTCCTCAAATGCTCTTCGTGCTCTTGCTCATTCTGGGAATATACGAGAATATCATCAATGAACACCACTACGAACTTGTCGAGATAGTCCATGAACACACTGTTCATCAGAGACATGAAGTACGCTGGCGCATTTGTCAATCCGAATGACATAAACATGAACTCATATAGTCCATATTTGGTGATGAATGCGGTCTTCGGTATGTCTGAAGGTCGGATTCTGAGATGATGGTAACCTGACCTTAGATCTATCTAGGAGAATACACTGGCTCCTCTCAACTGATCAAATAGGTCATCGATTCGAGGCAGGGGGTACTTGTTCTTGACAGTGACTTCATTCAGGGCTCTGTCATCGATGCACATCCTCTTCGTGCCATCCTTCTTCTCCACAAATAGCACTGGGGCTGCCCAAGGCGAGGTACTTGGTCTGATGTAGCCCTTCTCTAACAACTCATCAATTTGCTTCTTGAGTTCCACCAACTCTGGTCCAGACACTCTATAAGCTCTCTTAGAAATAGGGGCGGTGCCTGGGATAAGCTCTATGGCAAATTCAACTTTCCTTTCAGGTGGCATGCCTGGTAACTCTTTGGGGAATACATCGAGGAATTTTGACACAATCTTAATTGCCTCAATCGGATTGGACTCCTTGTCATCTACTGATAAGTGGTGACAAGCTCCTTCTTCTAGTTCAGGTAAGTACAGCTTGGTTACTACTTCCTTTCTGGATGGGGACACCAACTTAACTGTTCTCTTGTCACAACTGACAGTGGCTTGATTTCTGTGTAGCCAATTCATCCCTAGGATGACATCTAACCCTTGAGTTCCCATTACTACTAGGCTAGCAGGGAAGTCTATCCCCCTTATTTCAATCCTTAGATTCGGACAAATCCTATCAGACTAAACTTTCCCCCAACTGAATTAACTCTTAAAGGTGGGATCATTGGCTCTATGGGGATGTTATGTGATTCTACCCAAGATGTAGAAACAAAAGAATGCATGGCACTAGTATTAAATAATACTTTTGCTAGGTAGGATTCGACTAGAAACATACCTACTGCCATGTCCTGAGCATCCTAGATTGCTTCGGCCTCTAGGTGGTTCACCTTTCCACGGTTGTAAGCCTGACCATGAACTCCGGGTGCTTGCTGTGGCGCTCCTTGTCTTGCTGGGACATTGACTGCTGGCGGCTGCTGAGCTGCTTTCTTGGGATAGTTCTTCGCCCAGTGATTTTGTTCTCCACAGTAGAAGCATGCATGACCTCCTACTTGAGCTGGGGCTACTTGGCCATTCTGGTTGGTTGCTGGGGCAGGAAGACGAGTTGCCTGGTTGTTCTGACGCTGGTACTAATTTCCTCTCGGCTGAGTGTTCTGACTGTACTGCTGCTGTTGCTACTGAGGAAACTGCCTCTGGTACTGGTGTTGATGCTGATGCTAACGTTGGTGACCTTGCTTGAACTGCTGTGGTGAGTTGCTTGAGTAGCGGGGACGACTGCTACTCCCGGCCTTAGGTCCACCAATCTTGCACTTCCTATCCTCCATCTCCTAACGCTTCCTTTCAGTCATGATTGCTTAGTCTATCAAATGCTGGAAGGTGGGGAAAGTGTGGTTCATAAGCTGGTAGTGGAGGGGATCAACCAATCCTCTCAGAAAGCAGTACTGCCTCTTGGCATCTGTGTCGACGTCTTCTGGGGCATAACGTGACAACTGCAGAAACTTATCCCTGTACTCACTGACGGACATGGGACCTTGCTTCAAGGCGAGAAACTCCTCCTTCCTCACTATCATTAGTCCTTCGGGCACATGGTAGCGACGGAAGTTGTCCCTAAACTCCTCCCAAGTAATGGCTTCAGGGTTGGCATGGGTGGCAAGGTAAGACTCCCACTAAGACTGGGCTGCTCCCCTCAGCTGCCGGGGACCATACAACACCTTCTCATGATCGTTGCACTGGGCAGTGTGCAACTCATGCTCCATGGTACGCAACCAATCTTCCGTGTCCATGGGATGAGTAGAGTGAGCAAAGACAGGGGGATGACCCCTCATGAATTCTGCCCGTTTGTCTCTGGGCACTTGTGGCATCTAAACTTACACTGGAGGCTGAGGTGGTGGTGGCTGCTGCTGCACCTGCTGCATCGCTGCTAAGGTCTGACTAATTGCCTGAACTGCCTGAGTTTGCATCATGGACATTTGCTCAATGGTCATCGGGGGTGGCGGCAGCAAATGCTGCTGCGGGGCCGCCTCCTCTTGGGGTGCCTGCTGCTCTGGCTAAGCACGCCTCGCACATCTACGCCTATTCTCAGACATCTGTAGAAATCACACACATATCAGACCTGACTCTGCAGTCTTTCAGCATAAGAAAAGATATACGAAAATCTTCATAGCACTGAACAATTGATCATCTTCACTGACAGCTTCTCAGATAAAGAGGAAAGTGGAAACACATGGATTACCCAACTAAATAACTGACTTTATTAATAACTACACCAAGTTGTAGGGGATACCCACAGCTTGATGACAATCATTACAAAGATCCAACTTAATTACATGTCCATCATAACAAGCATCCAACATAAGATAAACAAACTAACTCGAACTAAGACTAACTAGACTAAGACACTGAAGTAAGCATTATTACAGACTCCGACTCTATCGATCTATGGATCTAAATCTATCCGGGTCCTGCAGTCTAGGGTACCATAGTCAAAGCGACCACGGGGCGGTGAACGGTAAGGGTGCTGAATCCCGACAAGGGCGAGAGAACCACCATCCAGATAGTGGCGTGCTATGCACTCAGCTCGCAATTCCGCAACCTCCACCCAAACCTTGCCCAACTCGTCAAGGGCATGGTCCAACTCTGTGTTGAGCACGGTGGCCAGATTGACCATAATGCTCAGCCTAGGATTGCCCTCACCGATGGGTAAGACAATCACACCTCTAGCACTACCCATAGAACAGCGAGGGTAGTACTTCAGGTCAAGGCCGTCAGCTACCCCGCTGAACAACGAGCAATACTGAGAGAGTGCCCGTCGTGCTGCATCCTGCATGGTTGCCTCGATAGTATCCCTCTCAGTAATAGAATAGTGCTTGAAGAAGGCCTCTGCACCCCGGAGATCATCGTCTGGACGACGCACCAAGCAAGTAGCCTCCACTGGTCCGGGTATAACCCTCGACGATGCTGATAGACTACACAATGGTACTCAATGGACCAAGTGTGTCAGTCAAAGGCCCGACGCAACAGGGTATCGAGAGCGTCATGGAAGTGACACCCGCGAGCAGCGTCATGAGTGATGGGTCTAGCGATCCACCCCTCCAGCTCCGGCTCCTCCGAGCGCTCCGTGTCGTGGCTCGAACTGCCACCAGCGTCGTCGTCATCTCCGTCTCCGTCAGGGTCGCCTCCAGTAGCCGAGATGCCCTGTGGTGGTGCAGGGGGCATCTCTGTCTGGGGTGCAGGGGAAGGCGGCCTCTCAGACTCCACCTTCCGCTGAGGCAAGGGGGAAGAGTCCTGCTGCTCCTGCTCCTGGCGTCGGCGCTCCTGCTCCTCGTGTAGGTGACGATGCAGTCTCTCCAGGTTACTGGACTAACCCGGCACCATGCGACACAGTGGACGCTCCACCAGGCGAGAAGGCAAAAAGGGGATCACAGACTTACGTGCAGTGCACCTGATACAGGCCATCTACAAAAGACATCGTAAGCACAAGAGTAACAGTAGAACTATGAGACCAGAAAGTAAACAGAAAGAAAAGTGAGTCAAAACTTTTGAGATAAGTAAATAACATAGAGTTGATCAAGATGACCAACTTTTGAAAAGACACTAAGGTCAAGGTAAGAGTAGGGGTCTATAGTCCTTAGAGCAACCATTCTAGTCTAGGTTAGCGGTCCTACAGTCAGCAAGGCTTTGATACCACTTATGTCACACATGGTTTTGGAAGGTAAACCAAATGCGAACCATGTACGTGCCAGGATCAGAATTCACGTACACAACGATTACATAATTGGACATCATCACACAATGCTTGAATTAAATAGCGGAAAGGTACTTAGTTACATCAAGATATCTGAGACATCCACAGAGTCTAGTATATATCCATAGGGTTTAATAGTAACATCAAAGTGCGGAGTACGAAACGTAGAAGATAAGCCTACACATGCAGCTGACTAGGGGTTTGCCACTAAAGTAAACTAGAACTCGTCGTAGTTCTAGAACTCCTCAAAGTCCTCCATGTTACCAGCTTCACCTCTTGAGCACTGAGAATAGTGGGGACAACCAGGGGTGAGGTGGTTTGTAAAGCAAGGGTGAGTACACACCAACGTACTTAGCAAATGTCCCATTTGGCTAAGGTGGACTAGCTGTATGTGGAGTTAAGGTTAAGCAGTTGCTTTTAGTTGGTCAAGTTTTATTACTATAAGTATAGCCAAATTTTAGTAATAACCCAGTTATTACCCATAGGCACTCCCTCCAAGAGGAAATACCAAAGATCATATCTATAATCATCATTGCTAATCATCATCATCAAAGTAATCAAAGTTCTTCTAATCGAAGAGGATCCCAAGGCTGCTCATAACTGTGAGCACGGCCGAGATATCAATTTCTAACACTCTGCAGAGGTTGCACACTTTACCCACAAGCCATGATTCCCATTTTGCCTGATGTTCTAGCCTCCCCATTGGTCACTACCAAGGTGACCTAGCAGGGTCTCACTATGTAGCCTTTACAAAGATTCCCTAGAGGTCATAGCCGCTTGTTAGGTTTCTCCAGTTTGATAAACACAGTACATCTCCCCAGAGGAAGGGTGACTAACAAAACCAAATCAAAGAAAACCTCTGCAACTAGCCTCGGCAGAGCAAATACTGTGCCTGGACCCCATTGGCGGCCCTACGACGAAGCCAACTACTCCTCAGGTTCCTCTAATTAATCATCTAAGGGTGTTCCATTCCACCCTCATGGTTGAACTGTTATCCCGGTTGTCACTCCCCAAACAGGTCCTTATGGAGAGGTACTCAGGAAACAGCCTGAGCCCCCTAAAGTAATCACCAGGACCTCATCGGGATAACATCATCGTATCATAAAAGATCACATCATGTTCATTGATTAAGTTAAAGCAATATCATAAGCTAACCATGATTAACGCAAAAAGGTAAACAAGGGTAAGGTAAATACAGACTAGTCAATCCTTAAGTTTCAATAATGTAATGCAGGACAGTGAATTATAAAGTAAAGTAGGACATGATAGGTCTGAGGACACTTGCCTTCACCAGGTTGTTTCTTAGGGAGGTCTCCAACAACACAATTAGGAACCTCGGACTGCTTGTTGTCTAAGTAAAGCGAGCATACATTCAATACATTTGGAAAAGTACAAATGAACAGCACATCAAACATGTACAAACATTGGCACACTACTCAAAAAGGTATAGTATTAAATACAGGGGAATAATATCAGTAATAAAATGGACTAATCCTAAGTGGAGGATTGATTTCTCTCTAAGTGTTTGGAACATGGTTCAAAAAAGTTAAGAGGTAGTTAAACAAGTAGAGATTAAATTATAAGATGAACTACTCTTATTTAGGAATTTGATTATCCTTTAAGTGTTATCCATAATTACATTCCTAATTCTATTTATGTCATTAAGACCTAAAGGTTAAGCCAGAAATAAATCCATGAGATGCATAACACTAATCTCATAAAATTGAATATACTTTACTCCTAGGACTCTCCTTTTATTTATCTCATTAAATAAATAAATCAACATATACTTTAATTCTATATTCCAAGTGTAAAAATTAAAGTATATAGATTATAGTTGGTCATATTTTATTTGAACAGAGAATAATCTTGTGAGCATTTTGCAATTTGAACCACTAAATTTGGAGTTCATATGAAAAAGATATGAAATAAACAAGTTTTGAAGTTTGAAATATGAAATTAGGGCTAAATCTGTAATTAATTAAAAGTCTAGGGGGCTATTCTAAAGAAACCAGGGACCTATACGCTAAAACAGAGGACAGCGGGTTGATTTCCTAAAACCAAGGGGGTTCTTAAGCAAAACAACCACACGAAGGGGTATCGAGCTCCCTCAACTGTTGGATCAGAAAACGACAGCTGAGATTAGATCGCGCAAGCGCGCGCGGGCGTGGGCGCGCAGGCGCGGCTGACAAGCGGGTCCAGGGCGTCAGCGGGTCAGGGCGGGCTGACTGGCTGGGCCCAGGGGCAGAGGCGTGGGTGAGGGGGAGAGGGGAAAGCGTTCGGATCCAGATCGAAGGGCTACGATCAGATCCGCTCGGGTTAAGTCTAAACCGCCCGATCTCGGGTTGACGATCGAGATCTACGGCAGGGGGGCAGACTTGGGCGCGGTGGCGCTGCTCGTTTCAGCGTCGAGAGTTCACCGGAGACGAGCAAGCTGGCCACGGCGGGGCTCTGGTGGCATAGGGAAAGGGTCAGACACGTTAGCGTGTCATGGCGAACACGACCATGGGCGCAGAATCGGCATGGGGGCACCAGAGAACGCAGACCATGGTGGAAAAGGTTCCACGGCGGCGCAGCTAACTCCTGCGAGCAATTACGCGGGCTCTAGGGTGATACTTGGTGAAATAAAGGCATGGGAAGGTTTCTCACCTCGAGTGCGAACTCCAGGATGCCTGGAGAACAGGGGGGTGCGGTGGAGCCTCGGGTCGACGGCGGTGGGACTCCGGCTGCGCAAAACTGCTCCGATGAGTGCGGACCGGACGAGACAGAGAGGGAGAGGGCACACCGAAGGGTGTCCCGAGTAGCTGACGGCAAGGCGAAGCTCACCGTGGCACTGGACGGGGCACGGGCGCAACGGTGGTCACGGAACAGGCAAGGGTTGTCGGCGAGCGGTGGTGGGGCTCTCGATTCACGCGGGCAGAGCGAGCGAGAGGGCGAGGGAGATGGGCAGAGGGCGCAAATGAGAGACGAGAGGTGGGGGAGCAGGGCGCAGGGCTCAAAAGGGGTGCGGGGGGCGCAGACGTGGCCGGAGAACGCGCGGTCGTGGGCGCGTCCATGGCTGGAGATCGTGGGCGAGAGGTTAGGGACGAGCTGACAGGTGGGGACGGTGGGGCAGAGACAGGGAGAGCGGGCGTGGGTGCGAGCAACGGCTCCGACAGGTCAGCCCCACGGAGCAGCGAGAGAGCGAGGGAGAGGAAGCACTCGGGTTTGCGCCGACAGGCGGGGTCCGCCTGTCAGGCACAGCGACGCGCGGGCGCAGGCGCGCGCGGGGGCTGGGCTTAATGGGCTGCCTTGGGCCAAATTGCTTTTTCCTATTTTCCTGGAATTTCTATTGACTTTTCCATTTATTTTCTCTAGAGTTTTCAATTCAAATTCAAATCAAGTTTCAAATTCAAACCAAATCAAATATGTGCAACATTTCAAAGAATATTTAGGCTCAATATGATGCAACATTCCATGACTCATATGTTTTGGACAAAATAAATTAAATCCCTCACTAATACTACTAACCCTTATTAAAAGAGAAAGAGAGAGAAAACTAGAGAGAGAAAATAGAGTGAGATAGAGAAGAGTAACACCAGAATTTGGATGATCATTAGAAAGAAATTTTATACCCCCAAATTCAGGGTGTTACAATCATCGTGTCACTTGTGCATCTTTTTATTGTGATTGTTTTCTTCCATAGAGTTCTCACATATTCACTTGCGCTATTATTCCTAAGTTTAATACATATCTTAAAGGAACAATCAAGTGAAGGGTTCTCTTCTCACTGCCTCTATTCTTATCAACTTGGTTTTAATTCTAATAACACTTATTATAAACCAAGTTTGTCTTGTTTAGAGTTGATTTTTGCAGGATCACCTATTTACCCCCTCTAGGTGCTCTCAGAAACCACCCTAGTTTTCATATTTTTCTGTACACAGACGTGCCCTCTAGAAAATCTTTGAAAAGTTTAAAAAGCATGTAAAAACTTTGGAGCTTGATTCCTCCAGCTTTTGAGCCAAATTTAGCAAATCTAAAAATGTCGAAACCAACCAAGTGGGTCAAGAATATATACATAATTTTTTCTAAGCTATTTTTTTTAAAAATCTTAATTTCAAGTTTCTATGCCAAAGTTATGGATATTTTAATAACGGTCAACAAATCAGGGTTTCAGTGTGGCACAAAATATTGGGAAATAAGATCGATGGGTGGATTTTTTAGATGGTAATTGATCAGTGAGTTGAATTTATGGATGCAAGTGGATGGGGTGACAAAAACCAAACAAAAATGATCTAAACCAACAATCGAACTTGCGCTTAGACACAAACTCAAAATTGCGACTCCAAAACTAAATTGTGTAAAGGCTAAGGTATAGTTGTAGGATGGAGAAACACAAATCATATTGTGGGCTTTCTATGGACTATGGGATAAGCACAAAAATAAATATAAAGGGCACATGAAATTACATCACTAGCATCATTATATTTGATACCACTTGATATAAGGATTAGGCTCGGTCTTTTGAAAGGTAAGTAGTTCTAGGTGGAGACTCAACATTGATGATCTAAGGCTCCAAATGAACGACTCCTCACAATCACTAAATATTGTTGTGTTGGTTATCACCCATGTCACATGGATGACCTTCCTAAGAAGGATTACTCCTGCAAGTGCAACCGATAACACAAGCAAGAATAGAGAAGTTACAATCAACTGAATCGATTATGGAGACTGGGTTCAACAAATCAATGATCGCGATTACTATTCTTGATAGATTGAATCTAAGCTAAAATTCGAGCTCTAATATGGTGGTGACTAATGAATCTATATAAGGGGTTATAGGCATGCAATATGTCTAATCATGCTCTTAATGGACTCCAACATGATACATGGTCCAACGAGCCAAAATATGGTAACACAATACTAGGACATAATCTGGATGTTGTCTTGTTTCAATGATTCCCATTGATCCTGAAGGAATTTTAAAGTGACATTAGTTGGATTAAAAATATTATCTCATTAGCTTTCCATGCATATAAAGAACATTGAAAACAGAGTATGTATGAGCCATGAGCATAAATTTTGATGTGGACTAGTCCTAGAGTCTAAATTGGAGTCAAAGTTGAGTTGAGCTTGGATTCTTGCGTGATATAGCCATCCTACTTGATCCTCCTTGACCGTTTGGATTTTTCTAAGTTTATTATGGTTTACTTCTAAGTTTCTAGAGATTTAGTTGACGTACTCAAGCTCTTGTAACTAGACAATGTGTCCAAGAAAGTGATTTCTGCATCACTACTCTTCTCATCGTCATCATCACAACATCATCAGGGATGGAGGAGGTCACGCAACAACGAGGATTCCCTCATATAAAACCCTAACCCATAGTAGATTGATTGTCTTTCGTGTCTTTTAGGGATAATGCCCTCTCTATTATATATGGGATTTGGCTTAGGATAACTACACACAAAAAGGAAGAAACTAACTCGATTACGATCTCCACCATTTGATCGCTTTAGTTCCGAACTAGTCATGTAAGACAAAGTCAGATTATTGTAGAAAACAACAAAAGGTAAAAATATAATTGGCGCCAATCGCCAATGCTGCAAGTCACAAGCCACGAAAAAATAAAATGCATGCATATGTGGCTTTAACTTTCTTTCTCTCAATGAATAGCAAGGGATAACCCCAATAGTCTTCAACAAGAACATAAGTATATTTAATTTAGGATTAAGGGGTGTATCTTATCTTCGGTTAGTCTCCTACTATGTTATGTGAGCAGTCATTTGCATTTATGCAAGAATAATAGGTGTTTTGGCCTATAATTTGCATGTACTTTGCTAAAAGGCTAATTTTCTTAGTGTAAACACCCCAAATCTTAATTTTTGGGGTTCAAGAAAAATTTCCAAATAACTTAGATTAAAATGTCCTTTAATACATGTTTTCTTACTTTGAAGTTATGTTATTAAAAAAATAAGAGTAGTATTAAATTTGATGTTTCAAATTTAGATTTGCCTTTTAAATTTAAAATAGAACTTTAATACTAAAAATAGAAATATTTTCTATTTTATTTGAGTTAGTATTCGTTTCATCAATATTACATTTAGAGGCATTTATTTAAGTAATAAATAAATAAGCAAAATAATTTTTTGCATCCATGCCGAGATTTTTGTTTCTGCATTTAAATTGACTTAAAGTTTGAACTCTATTTGAATTGAATTTGGAACTTAGAAATTGGAAAAGATGAAAGAAAAGAAAAATTGAAAATAGAAAAGAAAATTGCTACTTGGACCGCTTTCTCCCTAGCCCAGTTTGCTGTCCCACCGTTTCTGCGGCTGAACGGGCTGACACGACCCATTCTTGTCGCTCCCACACGGCCTAATTCCCACCCACGCCTAGATGTGTCGGCCGAAATCTAGTCAGCCTAAACTGCCTCCTCCGTGGGCCCGCCGGTTAGACAACTCGGTCGCGCTTAAGTCGCTGGCCGGTGGCCCCTGCATGTAAGTGGCATGGTCAGGCATGCGGTGGCTGACGTGTGGCCCCCACTGTTGGATTCACCTTCGACGAATAGAAGGCAGGGTTGTTGCGGTTTCACCGCCATTCACGCCATGGCCAGCTACCCCATAACCACCCACCAAATTCGGTGCTAGATCCAGCCTCTAGAGTATATATGTGAGCATCTTGTGCCCCAAACCCACAAATCCATGAACCTTGGTCGTTTAGCCAACCGAGAGTGTGACATTGGGGCAGAGAGAGGAAAGGGGAGCCGCCATCGTAGGGCTTCAACCGCGAAACCGATGGAGATCCAATCCAGGCCGAGGTGGTGCGCCATCGTGTGAGGATTCGTTTCCCATGGTTAACTGGGCGCTTGGATGGTCGGGCGTACGACAATTGCTCGTCGGAGCAAAAATCGTGCCGCCAAGCCGCCATACACCATGGGTAGAGCATGGAACGACACAGTTCTTTATGAGCGATTCTCTGTGAGTGCCTTATCTTCCCATTCTCCTTAGCCTATATTTTGATTTCCACCGATTGGCTGAGAGTTTAGCTCTCAAGGGGGGCAAAGTTACCAGCGTTAACGTGCTGCTCTGTTGTGGAGGCCGACGACATAACTGTTCTCAGTCGATGAGAAAGGAACATGTAATATGGGTCATTGATCGGCCATCTAGCAATCGAGATCAGAAGAAGAATAATGTTGGGGACTTGTTCTCAAATGCTATGAGATAAGAACAAGGCAACACAAAATGTTAATGGTTAAAGTCCTTTGTCATTCGAAGCATTATCTCCCTTAGGATATAATGATATTCAGATGAAGGTCATGAAGGACGTACCTTCATCATCGTAGTATATATTAATGAAAGAAGAAGCGTATGAAACATGAGAAATGACATGAACAATATTATGACATCATTATTATATCTTTTTTATATCATCATGAATGAACATGAACAATATTGAATTACATTTGTACCTTCGGCTTGACAGAAGGCAAAAGTCCAAGCGTGACGCACGAGTGAGTACAAGTCAGCATGTACAGTACGGTGCTAATATTCATCTATTTATAGGCACATGACATAGAATGTGTAAATTACATTCATGCCCTTGACATTTACTATTGACCTAGGGATAATCTATCAAGGACTAGACAACATTTTCCCCTTTAGGTCGGTTCCATTTTTCGCCGCTAAGCCGAAGCTTCTCCACAGGTAGCATTGGAACTGGTTCATCCTTCTCCCAATCTGTGCTTTTTATATCGTGTACAGTTTCATCCCGAGGCCGAAGGTCCCTGTATATATATTTGAACTTGGAAAACATGTTAGTCGTGTTTTTAAGGACCTTCGAAAGACGAAGGCCCCCAACAGTAGCCCTTGCAATATTAGTTCGTTATAATAACGGATTTAAACTGCGACATGGACAAAGGCGTTAAGTCGAAGGTCCGAAAAAACACCTTCCCTTTGCTAGAATAGCAACAGTCAATGACAGACGAGGCCCGCCAAGTTGCAAAGCACTGGGTGTATAAATAGAAACCCACACCGGCAGCATTTGATATGCCATTTCTGCCATCTGCGTTATTCTCTCAAACTTTTAGCTCTTGCTCATTAGCTCTTGCCTGATTTTCGAGTTTTTAGAGCTTCGGTTTAAAGACACGATTGCTCCAAATTTGAAAAGAAGAAGATGAGTGGAGAGAAGAAGATGACTGAAGAGAAGAAAACGACCGAGGAGACGAAGCTATATGAAGAGAAAAAGTTGTGGATCCTTTCATTGCTGGATTTATTCAGTCCATGGCAAAAACAAATACAGAGAAAATTACTAAGGAGATCATGGAGGGTTTATCCAAAGATTCTGATGACAGTGATAGTTATGACGTGGAAAGTGGGGATAAAGACTCTGAGGATCGGCCGTGGCGCCCAAGCCATACTATCTTCGGAAGATCGACTATCAAGCAAAATCATATTGATGCCATGAGGGGGAGATATTTTTGTGATATGTCTATTGTTAGAGTTGGAGGAGACAGTACTACCCCTGCTCTAGAGGAAAACAAAGTTGTTATATACCGAAGCTTCTTAAAGGCATGTCTTCGGTTCCCGCTGAGCAAGTTTGTGGTTTTAGTGCTGAAGATATACCAGATCTTCCTTCATCATATTACCCCCGAAGCTATAATTAGGATGGGGATTTTTGTCTGGGCTGTAAGGAGTCAGGGGCTAGAGCCAAGCGCGAAGTGCTTCTGCAGTATGCACGAGCTTTTATATGAGACAAAGGCTACTGGCAAAGAACAGTACCACAACAACTTCGGTTGTTATGGATTTATTGCTCGCCCCAATGCAAGCCACCCAGTGCCATCATTCCGGAAAAGATGACCCGGGGCATGGATGGAGGAGTGGTTTTACGTTAAAAATGATTTAAAGACATGGGAAGACATCAAAGAAATCATTCAGCGCCCCATCTGGTCTCGCTTCGGCCTCCGAAGGCCGAAGGTGGAAATTGACGGTAATGTTGAAGCATGTCAGAAGGCCTTTAGCACTGTGTGTGCTTTCATTGGCACAAGGGATTTGATTCAAGAGCATATAGCCTTCAGGGTATGGCCACTTATGGAGAGCTGGGATATGCCGAAGGAGACCATCGCCGATTCCAGTGAGGGTGGTCTGGTCCGATTGAAGTATACCTTCAGATTTTGGGAGAAGTTTGATGAGCCAGACGATGACTGGCTGAAGTGTATTGAAGCTACCAGCGATGAGTTACTCGGGGCATACTCCAAGGCTGAAGATAATGCTTCGTCCACAGCTTTTGGGGGTCGAGGCAAGAAAATATTGAACAGGGTATTTGATGTGATTGGCTTCGTATACCCTAATTACCACTACCCGCTACGAGGGCAAGGGAAAAAGAGAAAGACTGCCATTTTGGCCACCCAGCTGAGTCGAAGAGCAAAAAGGTGAAGGTTCTGGCCCACCGGCCGCGTTATATTGAACCAGCCATAGTACCTGAATACAGCGAAGGGACCTCTTGAGCTGCCGAAGCAAAACAAACTTTTCCGATTGTGCAAAGCACTGAAGAGCCGATTGTAGTGCCGAAGGTGCCTACAGTCGGGCCAACCAAAGCTAAAGATGATAAGACCAAAGAGCCACAGGTGGAAAAAGTGATAAAAGTGCTAGAAATCCTGAGCCCACTAGCTGAGGCAGATTTGCCAAGGATGCAAAAAAACTCCTGTTGCAACTCCCAAGAGGAGGAGGATGGCCAGCGTGCTAGACGCTGTTATAGAGACTATGAAGGCCTTAACTCCTGCTCCTACCAAGAAAGTTGTCGAAGCTGCTAAAATCCAAGAAGAGGCCGAAGCTGGGCCTTCAGCGCCCACTGAGACGAAGGCCGCCGCACTTGAAGATAAGGTGAGTCAGCAAATTTCAGATACCGACAAGACGACAGAGCAAGCCATGGCAGAAAAAGCAAAATCCCCTATCCCAGAAGCCTTAGTTGAAGATATTGATTGCAATGTTCGACATGCTTCGGGGAAAAATTATCTAAAGGAGAAATCTAGGAAGCCAAGCACTACGCCCAAAGACTGAAATATCTGAAGGGGGCTTAGTGTTCAATGGTATTAACAAAGATGATTTTCTATACTGTCTCCCAGATAACAAAGAAATATTCGTTTGCTGGGAGATAGCTAAGAGTATGGGATTTCCTAAGCTTGAAGAAGGCCTTTCGGTCTTGTCGAAGGATGATCTTGCTGATAGCCTCGCGTACAACAATTTAAAGGTATAGGGGTTAACTTTGAAGCTAGAAAATGAAGTATTTTATTGACATGCTCAAGTCTTTCTTCTTCTTTGAAGGGCTTAATTCTTAGTAATGCCTTGAGGGCTCAGAAAAGCGTCAAAGACGAAGGTTGTACGATGGCTCTTAACAACCTTCGCTCTGAGGTGAATGAATTGAGAAACGAAGGTCTAGAGAAAGACAAAATTTTGATTTCATTGATGAACAATGCAAAGGAAGACGAAGCAAATTACAAAGCCCAGGCCGAAGCCCAGAAAACCGAAATTGAAGACCTTCGGAGACAGCTAGCCGAAGCTAAGGAGAACTGTGTGCTCGCACAGGCTAATCAAGAGATCAGTGAATACTGGAAAAATAAGCTAGAGAAAATATTGAAGAACTTCGCGAATCCAAGGAAAGGTGCTTTGAGAAATCCTTGGATTGCGTGAAGAAATTAAAAACTAGCTTCGCCAAAGTGGGCGCCTACTCTGCTGAAGAAAACTTCATACGAGGCGACCCTAAAGGCGTTGTTGAGTGGATAAGTGGAGAAGCCGAAGCCTTCGAGGAAATTTTGAGTGATCGCGGAGATATTTGCGTGTTTTCCGGTGCGCGGGGAATTTCAGCTATTCTGGAGAAGGTCGGATGTGATCACGTTAAGGCCATAGCCCAGGCCGAAGCTGCCTTCTCCATAGATGATACGAAGGATCCTTCAGCCGAAGCAACTTTAATGGGTGGAAAATTTTATAATGATGTCTGGGTGAACGGTGGCCGAGAGCTGGCCCACAAGATTATAAAAAAGAGTGACAAAGACACCCACGACGCCCGGGCAGAAGTAAAGCGAGTTGAAGAAGCTGCAGAACGCGAAAGGCGTATAGGTACCGTTTCTTGATTATTTAGCTTCGGTACTTGCTTTATGGCTTTGAACTAATCTGTTTACCTATTTCAGCTGAACTATCCCCGCCACCAGAGCTGTATGATCCCCTAGCTGATCCAGAGATGAAGGAATCATTGGAAATCATAAACATGGCTGAATCCATTATTGACGAAGTCGTCAACAAATTACTGAACGAAGTTGCAGAGAAAGTCCTTAAAGAGGAATAAGTTTTATTGTAATAATCATTTTGAAAAGCTTGATGTATATAACTAATGAAGGAAGATTAGACCTCTTTTGTAATGAATCTATGTAACATTTGATGTATGTAACATTGAATCGAATATGTAAATTATTGTAATTTATTTCTTTGCGATGCATGAAATTTACACACATACCGTTTTTGAGCCTTCGGCGACACCTTCCCTTCTTTTTATGCTTCATAAAGAAAGAGATCCCTTCTTATGACAAGGCTGATAAAACTATATTCCCCGAAGCTTATTTCGTGCCTTAGCACATTTTCATTTTGACGAAGCATTTGCCGAAGATTGGCTTCGTATTCGATTCTTGTGTCGTTAATGCAATATGATGTATGATGTCATGTTATGCAAAATGATGTGATGATATGATGCAAAATGATGAGGATGCCGAAGACACACATCCACACGCCCACACTAGAATACACAAGCTCTGCATCCCCTTAGGAACGACTTTTGAGCTTCTTCACCTTCTATTTTGGTGATATAAGTTCTGCTTCCCCTTAGGAACGTCTTTTGAACTTCTTCGCCTTCTATTTCGATGGTATAAGTTCTGCATCCCCTTAGGAATGACTTTTGAACTTCTTCGCCTTATATTTCAGCGGTATTTGGCTCTGCATTCCCTTTGGAACGACTTTTGAGTAGAAAACTTACACTGCGCTCCCTTAGGAACGACTTTTGGTAGCTTCATCAACTTTAGCTCTGCATTCTCTTAGGAACGACTTTTGAGCAAAAAACTTACGCTGTGCTCCCTTAGGAATGACTTTTGTAGCTTCGTTTATGTTAGCTCTGCATTCCCTTAGGAATGACTTTTGAGCTTCATAAATCTGTGAAAAATATATATTTCATTCTGGTACAGGCAGAATCATTAAAAGAAGTTAAAACTAAGTTTTTATTACTTGTTCCTTATACAGAAAGCAAAATGGCATAGAAAATAAAAGCATTTCAGAAGTATGATATTGCTTAGTATATATGTTTTGATTCTGGTACAGTGCTATTGACTGTACGAGCTTCGGACTCCTCCCTGAAGTCACGTTGCTGTTGGGGGTGCTGGCGCCCTTCTGGCTGCTGGCTTCGGGTGTAAGTAGGTTGCAATGGTGGTGGCGGTGGGAGCTGAGGCCAGGAAGCTTGTGAATGGCTTGCCGAAGCAACAGAAGTTGTAGGTTGGTTGCCCACATATTCTGGTATGTAGGGAAAGTGGCACGAAGCAGTATGTAGGACCTGCTTCGGCTGATTCTGCCAGGCTTCTTCTTTGGTGATCTCTTTTTGCTTTTGAATGGTAATCTGGCATGTTCTTGTCGTATGGCCCTTGTCTTGACCACAGAATAAGCAATAGATTTTTCTGGGTTGATCCCCATATCTACCTCCAAAGCCCCTACCGCCTCTGCCCCTTGGAGCTGGTGGCCTTAAGGAGCTTTACTGCTGTCCTGAAGACTGTGAGTTGTGCTGTGGCCTCTGAAACTGGCCTCCTTTGTCATCATTCTGGCTAGAGTTGTGGATTGGTCTGACATGCCTAGGGTGGATTCTTCCTCCGAAGCCCCTAGTCATCTCAGAAAATCTATAAGCTTCCTCCCTTCTTTGGCGGAAGTCATTGTCAGCTCGGATGTACTCATCCATTTTCTGAAGCAGCTTCTCCAGAGTCTGGGGGGTTTCCTGGCGAAGTATTGAGCCGTGGGCCCTGGCCGAAGACCTTTGATCATAGCCTCAATGATGATTTCATTGGGCACTGTAGGCGCTTGTGCTCTCAGATGTAAGAACCTTCAGACATACGCCTGAAGGTACTCCTCATGGTCTTGTGTGCACTGGAACAAGACCTGAGCAGTGACTGGCTTCGTCTGAAACCCATGAAAACTGGTGACCAGCATGTCCTTAAGCCTCTGCCATGACATGATTGTCCCTGGCCTAAGAGAAGAGTACCATGTCTAGGCCACACTTCAGACTACCATGACGAAGGATTTTGCCATGACTGCGGTATTGCCCCCGTATGAAGATATAGTTGCTTCGTAGCTCATCAGGAACTGCTTCGGATCTGAGTGTCCATCATACATGGGGAGTTGAGGTGGCTTATATGATGGGGGACATGGGGTAGCATGCAGATCTGCTGATAGAGGAGAAGCATCATCAAAAGCAAAATTTCCATGATAGAAATCGTCATACTAATCATCATCATTGTAGGAATTGTCTTGACGAAGCTCTCTTTGTGGAGGTCTTCGGTCCAGGTTATCTTGAGTAAGATGGCGTATTTCTTCAGCAGCTTAATCGATCTTCTTTTGCAGATCGAAAAGACGAAGCATCTTCTCTCTCTTCCTTTCGACCTACTGATGGATAGCTTCGAGATCCCTTATCTCCTGGTCCAGCTCCTCCTCCTGGGTTGTTGGACTTGTAGCCTTCCTCTTTTGAGTTTGAGCTTCGCGCAGTGTAGCCCCTAGCCCTGAAGAAGTTTTCTTCAGCGGCATGACGAAGGTCACGGCTTGCCAAAGGTGGTCAATTGAGTTCACCGGAGGTGGGCGCCAGTGTTGGGGACTTGTTCTCAAATGCTATGAGCTAAGAACAAGGCAACACAAAATGTTAATGGTTAAAGTACTTCGTCCTTCGAAGCATTATCTCCCTTAGGATATAATGATCTTCAGACGAAGGTCATGAAAGAAGTACCTTCATCATTGCAGTATATATTAATGAAAGAAGAAGCATATGAAACATGAGAAATGACATGAACAATATTATGACATCATTAATATATCTTTTTATATCATCATGAATGAACATGAACAATATTGAATTACATTTGTACCTTTGGCTTGACAGAAGGCAAAAGTCCAAGTGTGACGCACGAGTGAGTACAAGTTAGCGTGTACAGTACGGTGCTACCGTTCATCTATTTATAGGCACAGGACGCAGCCTGTGTAAATTACATTCATGCCCTTGACATTTACTATTGGCCTAGGGATAATCTATCAAGGACTAGACAGCCTTTTCCCCTTTAGGTCGGTTCCATTTTTCGCCGCTAAGCCGAAGCTTCTCCACAGGTAGCTTCGGAACTGGTTCATCCTTCTCCCGATCCGTGCTTTTTATATCGTGTACAGCTTCATCCCGAGGCCGAAGGTCCCTGTATATATATTTGAACTTGGGAAACATGTTAGTTGTGTTTTTGAGGACCTTTGGAAGACGAAGGCCCCCAACAAATAATGTTCAGTTATTTAAATCAAGCGCGTAGATTTGGGATATGAAGGCTTATGATAGATGTTGACGTGGCGCGTAGATTTGGGATATGAAGGCTTATGATAGATGTTGACGTGGCGCTTTCTCGACCAGGGATCTAGGATCCAATGACATTCATCATGTACATGTTCATGAAAACACCCAGATCTAATCTGGGCCACCAGTTTCAGATCAAGTTGTCTAGATCAAACGATACACCTTTGGTCGGATAGATTTGCAAAAGAGACCCCATCTTTCTAAGAAACCAACCTGACATCCATTAGTCAATTAAGATAAATGAATATTGTTGGGGACCGTAATTAGGGGTACCCCCAATGCTCCTTAATTCGACTGGAAAACATCTTCAGAACAAACCATAAACGATCGATAAAGCGCGGGCTTCGTCAACCAAGGGACGCAACCACATCCGAGCCTAGCCTCGGGCCAGGACAGTAGTCCCGGACGAATTCACGCCTCGCCCGAGGGTCCCCTCAGTCAGTAGACACACCCTCGGCTCGCCCGAAGTCTAGCGCAGGCAAGCTTTGTCGTACAGCGACCTCGTCCGAATCGCCTTACCAACCGACCGTATCGCATGCGCATTTAATGCGGAGATCGCCTTACACCTTATCTTGACACGCGTGCCTCAGTCGGCAAGGTCGAAGTGACCGTCGTCACTTCGCCCCCTTTACTGATCATTCTGATAGGAAAATAGCGCTGTTCACCCCACTCCGGCAACTGTGCCAGCCACCAGGGAAAGGCTAACAACAGCAAGTCACGACCTCCCTCGAGATCGGCCTCGGGCGCAATAGGGAGCTCTGCCTCGACCGACCCCGACCTTGGCCTCAGCCTCGGCCTCGGTAGGAGGATTTTGCCTCGGCCTCAACCTCGGCCTCAAGGGAAGGTCTCCGCCTTGCCTGACCCCAGGCCTCGGCCTCAGCCTCGGCCACGGGAGAAGGACTCCGCCTCGCCCGACCTCGACCTCGGCCTCAGCCTCGGCCTCGGGAGAAGGACTCCGCCTCGCCCGACCTCAGCCTCGGCCTCGGAGGAGTCACCGCCTCGCCCGACCTCGGCCTTGTATCAGCTACGCTATTGGGGATCCATCATTACCCTACCCATAGCTAGCCGCCTCAGGCTACGAAGGAACAAGACTGGTGTCCCATCTAAGTTATTCCGGTAACAGGTAATGATGGTTCCTCGCGTGCGCCCATAACGTCGGCTGTTCTCAACCCCCTACGGAGGCAAGGAAACGTCAGCAGGATCCATGCCGCACCATCAGCTATGCTTCTACAGGGCTCAAGGCACTTCTCCAATGGCCACATTATTACCTCTACAGGGCTCAAGGCACTCCTCCGACGGCCACGTTGGTACATCTATAGGGCTCAAGGCGCTTCCCCGATGGCCACGTTATTATCTATACAGGGCTTAGGACACTTCCCTGCCATCCACGTTAGCTCCAAGCTACACCCCCAGCCATTATACAGTTGGGCATCTCCTTGTGTCTATAAAGGGGGTGTCCAGGGCCCCACGGAAAAGGGGGGAAGGACGGGAGAGAAAGGGACGAATGTGAAGCGTACGAACACACGGACGCATGGCGCAAACGAGCGGAGGCAGACAGAGTAGGAGAGACGTGGTACAGGCAGCCTCAGATGGCTCGCCTCAAGGCCGAACCCTCTCCTTCTCTCTCTCTCTCGCTCTCGCTCTCACTCTCCCGCAACGCTTGTAACCCCTACTGCAAGCGCCCCCTGGTGCAAGATAATATAAGCCTCATCCCATCGCTTGTGTTCCATCTTGCATCAACCCATCTGGACAGGGGCACGCGGCACTAAAATTCACTAGTCGGTCTGGCTGAGGGCCCCCCGGGTCCGAAACACCGACAGTTGGCGTGCCAGGTAGGGGCTCGCTGCTTGTTAACGAATACTTTCTCGTTGAGTTCCAGATGGGTAGCTTTCAGCAGCCTCTCCAGCCCAGGACGGTGCTCCGCTTAGGGAGTCTCGAGTTCATGTCCCTCGACGGTGGCTACGACATGGTGCTGCTCCCCTCGCAGCACGGCAACAACGACGGTCGTCGGCTCGCCCGGCAGAGACGGACTCGACAACGACAGCATCTCCGCGTGGCAGAAGAGGGACACCTGGGTCAACCCCACCACCCTCCTCGCAGGAGGAGATGGAGACGGGGCAACCGTGGCCAGGCAGGAGGTGGCACCTCATCGGCTGTCAAACTAGAGCGAGTCGACGACACCGGCACCCTTACGGGGGACATGTCGGGTGTTGTCCTCGCACCTGAGACAACGACAGATGTCGCCTCCCCGCAATGGGCCAACCTCAAGCGGACTGATGACACCAGCACCCTCGCGAAGGACTTGTTGGGCGTTAACCTCGTACCTGAGATAACAGTGTAGTCCGTCCCCGACGCGACTTCGCCACCGTCCATCGACCAAAAGGTACCGTCCATTTTCTGCCCTGTTCCCTTTAGATTTAGTTTCGATCCACTAAGTGACCCCGCTTCGGTGAGCGCTTTCACTAGGGCATATCCTAACCTTCTGGGGTACCATATGTGGTCCTCTTGGGACCGACTGACGGCTGTCTCAACCTCCAGACCCATGGGTTCTGAGGAAGAGGATGACCCCGACGTCAGTTGGGATTTCTCCGGACTCAGTGATCCCAATGCCATGTGCAACTTCATGTCCACATGTGACCATTGCCTCTCCAGCTGCTCTGATGATGGTCACAGCCTCGACGATGAGGGTTGTGACCCAACTCGCGAGTGCTTCCACATCGATCAGGAGGATCACGACGGAGAGAACCACATTGGCATGCCAGGAAGTGACGGCGCCCTTGCACCTGCGTCTTGCGTTGAGATCCTGCGGGAGCTAGCTATGGTCCAAGTCCCTGCGGGGGGTCAGGACACACAGCTTGAGCAACTCCGCGAGATGTACGCCAAGCTCGACGAAGAAGCGGGGCAGCTTGTGCAGCTCTGGCAAAACATCGAGCAGGAGTGGGCAGGCCAGGCACTCGCTGGAGGAGCGCATCATCAGGCCCAGGACGTCCAGCGCTGCATTGTTGACGATGCCACGACAATGCCGTCCTCGGCCTTCAACGGGGCCGGCCAGAGCCTAGCCGCAGCAGCAATGTTGCTTCGAACGATGCCAGAGCCATCCACCACCGAAGGACGACGTATTCAGGGCGAGCTCAAGGGCCTCCTGGAAGACGCCACTGTCCGACAGGCCGAGAGCTCCGCCTCCCGGAGGCGAGGATACCCCTCGGAGCATCACACAGCGCCCTCCCGACGCATGCGAGAGGCCTCGGTCCACACCGAGCGCACACGGGACGGGACGCCTGCAGCCCCGGATCGCCTCGGCGCCGAGCAACACCGCCGCCACCGTCGAGCCCACCTCGAGGAGAAGGTGCGCCGAGGCTACCATCCTAGGCGCGGGGGACGCTACGACAGTGAGGAGGATCGAAGCCCCTCACCCGAGCCACCAGGTCCGTGAGTCTTCAGCCAGGCTATACGACGAGTGCAGTTCCCGGCTCGGTTCCGGGCCCCGACTACCATCACCAAGTACTCAGGGGAGACAAGGCCAGAGTTGTGGCTCGCGGACTACCGGTTGGCATGCCAGTTGGGAGGGGCAGACGACGACAACCTCATCATCCGCAACCTCCCCCTTTTCCTCTCCGACGCTGCCCGGGCCTGGCTGGAGCATCTGCCTCCTGCGCAGATCTCCGACTGGGACGACCTGGTCAAGGTTTTCGCTGGGAACTTCCAGGGTACGTATGTGCACCCTGGGAACTCATGGGATCTCCGAAGCTGCCGCCAGTAGCTAGGGGAATCCCTGCGAGAGTACATCCGGTGGTTTTCAAAGCAGCGCACCAAGCTACCCAACATCACCGACTCGGACATCATCGGGGCATTCCTCGCTGGCACCACATGCCGAGACCGGGTGAGCAAACTGGGGCGCAACACTCCTACCAAGGCGAGCGAATTGATGGACATCACCACCAAGTTCGCCTCTGGTCAGGAGGCGGTCGAAGCCATCTTCCGGAAAGACAAGCAGCCTCAGGGAGGGCAAAAGGAAGATGCCCCCGAGGCATCCGCCCAACGTGGCACGAAGAAGAAGGCCAAGAAGAAGGCGCAAGCAAAGTGCAACGCTGTCGACACGGATCTCGTCGTCGCTGCTGAGCACAGGAACCCTAGAAAGCCTCCCGGAGGGGCCAACGCATTCGACAAGATGCTCAAGGAGTCGTGCCCCTATCACCGGGGTCCCGTCAAGCACACCCTTGAGGAGTGCGACATGCTCCGGCGCTACTTGAACAAGGCTGGACCCTCGGCAGAAGGTGGCAAAGACCAAGGCAACAACAAGGGGGGCGACAAGGAAGAGGAGTTCCCGGAGGTCCACAACTGCTTCATGATCTATGGCGGATAGGTGGCGAACGCCTCGGCTCGGCACCGCAAGCAAGAGCGCCGGGAGGTCTGCTCGGTGAGGGTGGCAGTGCCAGTTTACCTAGACTGGTCCGATAAGCCTATCACCTTCGACCAAGGCAACCACCCCGACTTCGTGCCGAGCCCAGGAAGGTACTCGCTCGTCGTCAACCTGATCATTGGCAACGTTAGGCTCTCCAAGGTCCTCATGGACGGAGGCAGCAGCCTCAACATCATCTACGCCGAGACCCTGGACCTCTTAGTGGTTCATCAGTCCGAGATCCGGGCTGGTGCAGCACCCTTCCACGGGATCGCACCCGAAAAGCGTATCCTGCCCCTCGGACAAATTGACTTACCCGTCTGCTTCGGAACTCCCTCCAACTTCCAGAAGGAAACCCTCACCTTCGAGGTAGTTGGGTTCCGAGGGACCTATCACGCGGTGCTGGGAAGACCATGCTACGCTAAGTTCATGGCCATCCACAACTACACCTACCTCAAGCTCAAGATGCCTGGCCACAAGGGAGTCATCACCATCGGGCCCACGTACCGCCATGCTTACGAGTGCGACGTGGAATGCGTGGAGTACGCCGAGCCCTCGCCGAGTCCGAAGCCCTCATCACCGACATGGATTGCCTCTCCAAGGAGGCGCCCGACGCGAAGCGGCACGCCGGCAACTTTGAGCCGGCCGAGGCAGTTAAGTCTGTCTCTCTCGACCCCAGCAACGACGCCAGCAAGAAAGTCAGGATCGGCTCCGAGCTCGACCCCAAATAGGAAGCAGTGCTCGTCGACTTTCTCCACGCAAACGCCAAAGTTTTTGCGTGGAGTCCCTCGGACATGCCGGGCATACCGAGGGATGTCGCCGAGCACTCACTGGACATCCGAGCTGGAGCCCGACCCGTGAAGCAGTCCCTGCGCCGTTTTGATGAAGAAAAGCGCAGAGCCATAGGCGAGGAGGTCCACAGGCTGATGGCTGCAGGGTTCATCAAAGAGGTGTTCCATCCCGAATGGTTAGCTAACCCTATGCTGGTAAAGAAAAAAGGTGGGAAATGGAGGATGTGCGTAAACTACATTGGTCTAAACAAAGCATGTCCGAAGGTTCCCTACCCTCTGCCTCGCATCGATCAAATTGTGGACTCCACTGCTGGGTGTGAAACCCTGGCATTCCTCGATGCCTACTCGGGCTATCACCAAATCAAGATGAAAGAATTCGACCAGCTCGCGACTTCTTTCATCACACCTTTTGGCATGTATTGTTATACTACAATGCCATTTGGCTTGAGGAATGCAGGCGCCACCTACCAGAGGTGCATGAACCATGTGTTCGGAGAACACATCGGCAGAACGGTCGAGGCTTATGTCGATGACATCGTCGTCAAGACAAGGAAAGCCTCTGACCTCCTCTCTGACCTTGAGGTAACATTCAGTTGCCTAAAAGTGAAGAGCATAAAACTCAATCCTGAGAAGTGTGTCTTCGGAGTCCCTCGAGGCATGCTCTTAGGGTTCATTGTCTCCAAACGAGGCATCAAAGCGAACCCGGAGAAAATCACGGCCATCACCAACATGGGGCCCATCAAAGATTTAAAAGGAGTACAAAGGGTCATGGGATGCCTTGCGGCTCTAAGCTGCTTCATCTCGCGCCTCGGCGAGAAAGGGTTGCCCTTGTACCGCCTCTTAAGGAAGGCCGAGCGCTTCACTTGGACCCCCGAGGCCGAGGAAGCCCTTGGAAACTTAAAGGCGCTCCTTACAAATTCACCCATCTTGGTGCCCCCTGCTGCAGGAGAAGCCCTCTTGATCTACGTAGCCGCAACCACTCAGGTGGTCAGCGCCGCGATCGTAGTCGAGAGACGGGAAGAAGGGCATGCACTGCTTGTCTAGAGGCCAGTTTACTTCATCAGCGAAGTGCTATCCGAGACCAAAGTCCGCTACCCACAAATCCAGAAGCTGTTGTACGCAATGATTCTGACACAGCGGAAGCTGTGACACTACTTCGAGTCTCATCCGGTTACTATGGTGTCATCTTTCCCCCTAGGAGAAATCATCCAGAGCCGAGAGGCCTCGGGGAGGATAGCAAAATGGGCAGTGGAACTCATGGGCGAAACACTTTCATTTGCCCCTCGGAAGGCCATAAAATCCCAAGTCTTGGCCGACTTCCTAGCTGAATGGACTGACACCCAGTTGCCGACGGCCCCAATACAACCCAAACTTTGGACCATGTACTTCGACGGGTCGTTGATGAAAACAGGAGCAGGTGCTGGCTTGCTCTTCATCTCACCCCTCGGGAAACATGTGCGCTACGTACTGCGCCTCCATTTTCCGGCGTCAAACAACGTGGCCGAGTACGAGGCCTTGGTTAATGGCATGTGCATCACCGTCGAGCTAGGGGTTCGGTGCCTCGACGCTCGTGGCGACTCACAGCTCGTCATTGACCAGGTCATGAAGAACTCCCACTGCCGCGACCAAAAAATGGAGGCCTACTGTGATGAAGTTTGGTGTTTGGGAGACAAGTTCTATGGGCTGGAACTCAACCATGTTGCTCGACGGTACAACGAAACCGCAGATGAGCTGGCGAAAATGGCCTCGAGGCGAATGACAGTTCCCCCGGATGTCTTCTCCAAGGATATATATCAGCCATCCGTCAAAGTCAACGACGCGCCCGAGCCCGAGGAGGCCTCAGCCCAGCCCGAGGTACCCTCGGCCGCCGAGGGTGAGGCCCTGCGTGTTGAGGGGGAGCGGAATGGGGTCACACCGGTCCCAAACTTGTAGACCCCATACCTAGAATATCTCCTCCTAGGAGAGCTGCCCCTCGACAAAGCCGAAGCTCGGCGACTGGCTCGGCGCGCCAAGTCGTTCGTTTTACTGGGTGATGAAAAGGAGTTGTACCACCGCAGCCCCTCAGGCATTCTCCAACGATGCATATCCGTTGCCCAAGGACAAGAGCTGTTACAAGAAATACACTCGGGGGCTTGTGGTCACCATGCAGCACCTCGAGCTCTTGTGGGAAACGCCTTCCGATAAGGTTTCTACTGGCCAACCACAGTGGCCGATGCCACTAGGATTGTACGCTCCTGCCGAGGGTGTAAATTCTACGCAAGACAGACGCACCTGCCCGCTCAAGCCCTGCAGACAATACCCATCACTTGGTCGTTTGCCGTGTGGGGTCTGGACCTCGTCGGCCCCTTGTAGAAGGCACCCAGGGGCTTCACGCACCTGCTGGTCGCCATCGACAAATTCTCCAAGTGGATCGAGGTCCGACCCTTAACCAGCATCAGGTCCGAGCAGGCGGTGGCGTTCTTCACAAATATCATCCATCGCTTTGGGGTCCCAAACTCAATCATCACCGACAATGGCACGCAGTTCACTGGGAAAAAGTTTTTGGACTTCTGCGAGGACCACCACATCCGTGTGGACTAGGCCGCCGTAGCACACCCAATGACGAATGGGCAGGTGGAACGCGCCAATGGTATGATTTTGTAGGGATTAAAGACGAGGATCTACAACGACCTCAATAAGTTCGGCAAGCGGTGGATAAAAGAGCTACCCTCGGTGGTTTGGAGTTTGAGGACGACGCCGAGCCGGGCCACGGGTTTCTCGTAGTTTTTCCTAGTCTATGGGGCCGAGGCCATCTTACCCACGGACTTGGAATACGGTTCCCTGAGGACAAAGGCTTACGATGACCAAAGCAACCAGACCAGCCGAGAGGATTCGTTGGACCAGCTGGAAGAGGCTCGGGACATGGTCTTACTACACTCGGCGCGGTATCAGCAGTCTCTGTGACGCTACCACGCCAGAAGGGTTCGGCCCCGAGACTTCCAAGTGGGAGACTTGGTACTTCGGCTATGGCAAGATGCCCGAGGGTGCCACAAACTTACCCCTCCCTAGGAAGGGCCCTTCATCATCGCCAAGATTTTGAAGCCCGGGACATACAAGCTGGCCAACGATCAAGGCGAGGTCTACAGCAACGCTTGGAACATCGAACAGCTACGTCACTTTTACCCTTAAAATGTTTCAAGTCGTTCATGTATGTTGCTTTCTTTACATGCATAAATAAAATCTAACCATCAAGGAAGGATCAGCCTTGCCTCGGCAAAGCCTGATCCTCCCTCGGGGGCTAGAAGGGGGGAACCCCCTCTGCGTCAAAATTTTCCTTGGAAAAGTCTTTTGCCGGAACGTCTTTCGAGCATTTCGACTGCGTCGATAACAGAATCCTAAAGACGAGCAAGAGAGACCATAAGCGGCAAGGCCGACCGAGCCGAGGGACTCCTACGCCTTCGGGATACGGATACCTCACTCATCACCTTCCACAAAAAGGTAGCTCACGCTCGGATAAGCGATTCTGCTACCGAACAAGTCCTAACGCTCGAAAACTTTTCTACCAAAACGACTTTTCGTGCTTTTCGGCTATATCGATAACGGAATCCTGAAAACGATGAGAGAACACGTAAGCGGCAAGGCCGACCGAGCCAAGGGACTCCTACGCCTTCGGGATACGGATACCTCACTCATCACCTTCCGCGAAAAGTGACTCACACTCGGATAAGTGATTCTGCTACCGAACAAGTCCTAACACATGAAATAAGACGAAAGGAAACGCAGCTTTATAATCCGACAATGAAAATGTCTAGGCCTCGGTGGCCGCAAAAAACATACGCATACTTCAAGCAAACTGTTTCTGCAGGCTCATACATTGGCAGGGGGAGGAACAGCACGCTCGGCGTCATTTCCACCCTCGGCAGGATCCGGCCCGGGCTCGGGCAGCGACACGGGCGGAAGGACCTCCACCTCAAAGGAGGAAGCCAGCGTCGCGCTTGGGCCCTCGACAGCCACGTCAAGCCTCTGGACCTCGGCTAAGGCAGCCTCTTCGTTGGCGCCCCGCAGAGTCTGCTACGCACATGGCCGCCCAAGGCCCGCAGGTGACTCTAGGGGGAGCTACCCGAGGGGACGTCGTCGAGACCAAAGGCCCGGCAGAAAGCTGAGATAGCCTTGGACATGGCCACGAGCTCGGCCTCCTTCCGCTCAGCCGCCTCGGCAAGCGCCTTGCAGTTCTTGATGGACTCGTCAAGAGCCGTCTCGAACCCTGCAGACAGTAGGACAACATTCTTCAGACGCAAGGAGAAGAATGGAGACAAAAACAAAGTCTCAAAGCAGGGAAAATTCCCCTTCGGCCCGGACACCCTAGCTTGGGCGTACCAAGCAGACTCGACGGCCACGGCCAGACCCTCTGCAAGGGTCCCGGCCCGAGCGGTTGCCTCGGGGTCCAGAAAGGGGGAGCACCATCCGCGCCAAAACTTTCCTCAATAAAGTTTTTCCACTAAAACAACTTTCGTGCGTCTCGACTATGTTAGTGGCGGAGTCCCAAAAACGAGCGACTGAGACCTTGAACGGCAAGGCCGACCGAGCCGAGGGACTCCTACGCCTCCGGGATACGGATACCTCACTAGTCACCTTCCAGGAAAGGTGGCTCACACTCGGATAAGTGATTCTGCTACCGACGAACAAGTCTTAATGCTCAAAACAAGAGGAAAGAAACACGGCTTTATACCCAAATGTTCAGGCCTCAGCAGCCACAAAAAACAAACACACGTGCTTGGGGTAACAATGGTACCTCGACTTAGACGTCGGCAGTGCCTTCGGCGGTTGTCTCGACCTACGATAGATGTCTTGGTACTCAAAGCTATTACATCTCGCTCTCAAGAGGGTACCATTACAAACGGGACTCCAGCTCCATTCCCACGGGAATGAACAACCACCACCGACCCCTCTTCCAGGTATATAAAGGCCCAGGCGAGATCCACCGAAGGCTTTGCCCGAACCCACCGCGGGATTCAAACTCAAAGGTGAAACGGTCTTTTTGTTCCTTGAACGTCTCGCGCACGCGCAACAGACGCCCCACAAATCGCCCGTCTCGTCGCATTAACTCCTCGGCAGGACATGCGACACCTCCGGCAGGCGAACCGGGCGTCGTTTCGTCTCCGTCATGATGACTGCGTCATAAAAGGTGTTCCACATTATTTAAATTCATATCCTTTTCCTTTTCCTCTCTCTCTCTTGCCACAGGGACCGAGAAAGGGGATATTGTGAAAAGGATCCTTCTCGGCGAAGGAAACAGGCCTCGAGCCCTCCTACTGATCAGGGGTTCGAAGGTTGCGCCCTCCGGGGTTCAGTAACCGCCCTAGAGCACTCGGGCTCCGAGCCCATTACTGATCAGGGGTTCGAAGGCTGGCCCCTCGGAAGGGTTCGACAGCCGCCCTAGAGCAGGCAGAGTTAGGGATGACCCTAAGTACGTCCGTTACATGGCCGAGGCTCGGGCTATGCTCCCGAGGTACCCTAGGACATTTCCGAGACCAGCGGGAATGATTTGTAATGGAATCCCAACGGAGGGAGGCATCGAGCCCTCGGATCCTATCGAATGGGTCTGGGTCTAGCAAATCACCTGCAGGTACTTTTGGAGCGCACCTCTGGGCCACTAGCCGACCCTTATCGAACGGGGCTCGGGCGTCCACTCGGATTACCCGTTAGCAGCTCACTGGAAACACTGTGTTCGGTGCCCCCCGGGGGTAACACGGTGCTTCCCCCCTTCCTCCTTGCAGAAAGGCGACAAAGGGGCGTACAATAAAAGTCGAGATGGTCCTTGATCGTCCTCTCGCTCCGTGCAGAGGCTCGGGGGCTGCTCTCGCACCAGGCTACGGCCAAACCGTTGACCACGTCAACAAACCAGCTTGAAAACTTGGAGCCTGACCGTGCACCCGAGCTGCGGCCGGGCCGCATGAGGGAACGACAAGGCTGACCGAGGCATCACAAGATGGATCAAGACCTCGGAGGAGTCAAACCACTCCTTCGAGGCCTCGGGGGCTACACCCGGCGGGTGCGCTCGCACGTACCCACCGGAACAAAAGCATAACCGAGAAGGGCCGATCCCCTTGCGAAAAATCCGGCAGAACCTCCAAGCGAGTACCTACACTCCCTTCGAGGCTCGGGGCTACTGTCGGGGACCGTAATTAGGGGTACCCCCAATGCTTCTTAATCCGACTGGAAAACATCTTCAGAACAAACCATAAACGGTCGATAAAGCGCAGACTTCGTCTACCAAGGGATGCGACCACATCCGAGCCCAGCCTCGGGCCAGGACAGTAGTCCTGGACGAATTCACGCCTCACCCGAGGGTCCCCTCAGTCAGCAGACACACCCTCGGCTCGCCCGAAGTCTAGCGCAGGCAAGCTTTGTCGTACGACGACCTCGTCCGAATCGCCTTACCAACCGACCGTATTGCATGCGCATTTAATGCGGGGATCGCCTGACACCTTATCCTGACACGCGTGCCTCAGTCGGCAAGGTCGAAGTGACTGCCGTCACTTCGCCCCCTTTACTGACCGTTCTGACAGGAAAACAGCGTTGTTCACCCTGCTCCGGCAACTGTGCCAACCACCAGGGAAAGGCTGACAACAGCAAGTCACGACCTCCCTCGAGATCGGCCTCGGGCGCAACAGGGAGCTCCGCCTCGACCGACCCCGACCTCGGCCTCAGCCTCGGCCTCGGGAGGAGGATTCCGCCTCGGCCTCAACCTCGGCCTCAGGGGAAGGTCTCCGCCTCGCCCGACCCCAGGCCTCAGCCTCGACCTCGGGAGAAGGACTCCGCCTCGCCCGACCTCGACCTCAGCCTCAGCCTCGGCCTCGGGAGAAAGACTCCGCCTCGCCCGACCTCAGCCTCGGCCTCGGAGGAGTCGCCGCCTCGCCTGACCTCGGCCTCGTATCAGCTACGCTACTGGGGATCCATCATTACCCTACCTTTAGCTAGCCACCTCAGGCTACGAAGGAACAAGACCGGTGTCCCATCTAAGTTACTCCGATAACAGGTAATGATGGTTCTCCGCGTGCGCCCATGACGTCGGCCGTTCTCAACCCCCTATGGAGGCAAGGAAACGTCAGCAGGATCCATGCCGCACCATCAGCTATGCTTCTACAGGGCTCAAGGCACTTCTCCAATGGCCACGTTATTACCTCTACAGGGCTCAAGGCACTCCTCCGACGGCCACGTTGGTACATCTACAGGGCTCAAGGCGGTTCCCCGACGACCACATTATTATCTGTACAGGGCTCAGGGCACTTCCCTGCCAGCCACGTTAGCTCCAAGCTACACCCCCATTGTACAGCTGGGCATCTCCTTGTGTCTATAAAAGGGGGTGTCCAGGGCCCCACGGAAAAAGGGGGAAGGACAGGAGAGAAAGGGACGAACGTGCAGCGTACAAACACACGGACGCACGACATAGACGAGCGGAGGCAGGCAGAGTAGGAGAGACGCGGTACAGGCAGCCTCAGACGGCTCGCCTCAAGGCCGAACCCTCTCCTTCTCTCTCTCTCTCTCGCTCTCGCTCTCGCTCTCCCGCAACGCTTGTAACCCTACTGCAAGCGCCCCCTGGTGTAAGATAATATAAGCCTCATCCCATCGCTTGTGTTCTATCTTGCATCAACCCATCTGGACAGGGCTTTTCTCATGCCATCGCCTGAATCTGTAGCGGGTTTTCTCATGCTAGTGAAACTTTGTAAAGGCCTCATAGTGAACCATTGCTTACTCACCTTGGTAGTGTTTAAGAGTCTGCGCAACCCGAGGCAAATAAGGGACCACGACTTATGGGTAAAGATGGGCAATATTTGTAGAGTGTAAAACTGGTATATCAGTCGTGGTCATGGTCAAGAGTGGCTCGGACCCTCACATAAGTAAATTATGGAATTAAATTTAATCTGTCATGCATTGCATTGTGAGATTTATTCATCGTTGTGATCAATTATTTAATTGGGTTGGTATACACTTATACTTAGTAATTACTAATAAAATTTTGACCAACTTCTTTAAAAGCAATGCTCAGTCTTAACCAATTTTTTTGGTAAGCCTTACACTACACATGAGCCCCAGCGTAAGTGAGCGCATGCACATTATTCCCCACACTTGTTGAGCCATGACCATATAGGAGCTCACTCTTGCTATAATCAGACTAGATGAAAAGCAGGTACCACTAGAGGAGGACTACTACGATGAGTTCGATGAGATCTAGACGTCGTCTCACAGTCAACTATGGGACCGTGGAGATAGTATCTTAGTTCGTTTTATTCTACTATTATCTATTTTTGTAAGACATCCTCGTTATGCAATAAATATTATGACATTCGTCTCTATACAATGAGTAATTGTATGTGTAGATTTTATTTTGACGCACATATAAGATGCATCTGGACTCATCCCATAAATTTTGGTGGAATCAACATATTTCTTATGTATATACTAATTACTACCTTATGAGTAATGGAGTGGTGATGGATCAACTTATTCTATTCCATAAACCAAATAAAAAAAGTGATGAGTGAGAAGAAGATGGATCATCTTATTACTCAAACCAAAACACACTCTTAATTGCCACCGTATCTGTCATTACGGTTTGAGCAAGGTATGGCTGAATACAAAATAGCCCACAATGTCAACCTTGGATGAATTGTCTTATGTTCCCTTCGTTCAAAGTCAACTTATAGACCATATATGGCATGGCTCCGAATGGCTCCAAGACAGAGCTTAGTGTGCCAGCCGTGCCAGGTGTTGGTAAAGCGTGTACTCTATTTATTCATCACGACCGTATAATCTTCCGTTCTACTACGCAAATAAAACTCGCAACGCAAGATCATCTCTGATTTCTCAAAAGAAAAAGAAAAAAAAACAGTCAAACAGCAGCAACATATATGATCATATCAGGAGCCATCGTCGTGGGCGTGCAATCAGGCCTCAACTTTTGCACGTCCTCAATAACCACCACGGCCAGTCGGCCTGGGCCCTGGCCTCACACGGACGGCGGGGACCACAGAGGTCCATGATGCATTCACTTCATCTGATACCTTTGCCTCCGCAGCAGTGGGAGTCCAGACGAGGACCAGTAGAAGGCGACAGACCATATACGAGGGCACGCCTCGGCAGTAGGCGACCCTTGTTTGTTCTGCTTGGGGCCGTCGGCCCGACGCCGACCGCGACCGAGCCCTGATGCCTCTTCTGCTGTAGCTGTTTGGCACGTTCCGGACGGTGCAACGTGTCACGTCACGTGCGGAGGAGAGGCCGCAGCCCGCAGACACTACTGCCAATCTGCTACGGGTACTCCTGTAGTCCTGTTTTGGACCATTGCTGTTGCTGAATGCAGTTGTTGGAATCATCGGCAGTCGGTCCGTCGACTGGTAGGCGAGCAGTCGGTCTCCTGGACAGCAAAATAAAACAGCACAACAAGGCTCAGTTGGCCCAACAACGATTCCAAGTTTCTGAACCAAAGATATGCACTCCAACACATCATCTAAGGCCTAGTTCGAAAAACCCTATTTTTTTAAAGGATTTCTATTTTCTCAAGAGAAATTAGTGCATTTTACCTTATAAAAATAGGAATCCTTTGTTAAAATGGAGTTTCCAAACTAACCTTAAAATTGCTCTTCAACGCCAGTATTTGCTGAAATTTGATACCTGCAATAGTTGAGTGAAGCTATTTGTAATCTCATACCGTTGGAAGTCCCGCATGTTGTGCTCGAAAGTGCTGTCTTCTGCTACCTGTGCTTGCGAGCCATGGCTCTCTTGCAACTTTATCCAAAGAAAGCATCAAACTGATTAACCTCTGCTGAAGTTGTGACAAAACTATAGCATAGGAAATGACAATATACCTTTGTTTTTTTTTGTGCTCTGCTCCTCCCTTTTTTCCTTGTCTAGCCATGTTCTTGGCCTGAGTGAACTTCTTGTTTGAACTTTTTTTTTTCTTCTTTAGGCGTTCATTCCTCAGTTGGTCATCATCTGGTACCTGAACATCCACAGGAGCTGCACAAGAACCTACATCCAGAAGCATCGAATTGCTCCAAAACATCCTTAATGAGGATGTCAAGTTTGTTATCTATCAACAAACACCATTCCAATGAACTTGCTACTTGCCCTCTGAAACTGAGAATTTTTTGAGTGAGATAATTTTTACGATGCATAGCATTCATCTTCGGATTTTCAATTACACTTCTTCCATGGTTATCCTATACGTCTTCATAGTATGTTTCTCATGTCCATCGCTTCAATATATATTGTGGTGGTAGTGTCTTACGTTCATCAAATCAAGAACTTTCAAAGCATGACTGTATTGTTTTTATGTTTGATGTAATGCTATTTTTATGTACTCATTGTCTATCTATATGTATTGCTACGCATAGAAACGAGGTGACGGGAATCTAAAGACCAACATTAGAGAAGTACCTGGAGTTGCACCAAAAAGGCAAGTTACGCCCTTAATCACTTTCTTTACCTAATAATGTCCTCGATAATAATCGTGACATGCTCAGGTTAACTTGATGTGACCTAATAGGTTACCCTAGTTTTGTTCACCCCACACCTTGCAAACAAATGAACTATTGGGTAATCTTGGTATTGCTCTACCTAGTTTTGGGATTAATATTATATCTGAATGATGATCATATTCCATTATTATTGTTGGTTTAATTATTGTCCATAATAAGATTATTGTGTTAATTGGAACATAGAGCGACCAACCGAGAAAACAGTGCTACCACAAGGGTTGAATGGAACGCTCTTGGTTGATTAATTAGGAAAGCTAGTGTGAATTAATCCTTTCCCGAAAGGGGCAAGCGGGGTGTGGGGAGCTGCCAGTATAGGGAGGTTCTCGGGTCAATCTGTGTGTGATAGCTTTTCATACGAGGGATTCCTATATTGCCCCCTCCTGCCTGATTCCGTAGCGAGTTCTCTCATGCTAGTGGAACTTTAGAAATACCTCGTAGTGCTACCCTGCCTCGCCTCCTCGGTAGAGGTGCATGGGGTCCGTACAACCCGTGGCAGATGGGTATCACGACTTGTGGGTAAAGATGTGCAACATTTGCAGAGTGTAAAACTGGTATATCAGTCGTGCTCACGGTCAAGAGCGACTCGGACCCTCACATGAGTAACTTATGAAATTAAACTTAATCTGTCATTTGCATTACATTGTGTGATTTATTATCAATTGTGATCAATTATCTAATTGGGTTGGAATCTATTATCAATTGTGATCAGTTATCTAATTGCTAATAAAATTTTGACCAACTTATTAAAAACAATGTTCAGCCTTAACCACTTTCTCCTTGGTAAGCCTTACACTTCACATGAGCCCCACCGTAAGTGAGCTCATGCACATTATTCCCCACAACTTGTTGAGCGATGAACGTATGTGAGCTCACCCTTAATAAACTCACACCAGGTCATGAACAGGTACCGCTGGAGGAACATGAAGGATGCTACAATGAGTTTTGAAGAGGTCTTGGTCATCGTTTCCCAGTCAATTATGGTGTTATGGAGGATCGTTGTCATCATATGATGTATTTATTTAGTTATTTTGTATAAAACTCACATATGTAATAAAGATGTGACATTGATTTCTGTATCATGAGCCATCATGTGTGAGACTTGATTCTAGCACACATTTGAGATGCGCCCGGGTTTGCCCTTAAATCCGGGTGTGACACTTTGGAGGTCAACTTGTGAGAGGACACCACTATGCCATCCCCGCTCGAGCCAACTTTGGCATAGGGATCAATGACATAACTCTATTGGCCATGCCATCTTTATGTTACCGGAACTGCAATGCTCTGAGCCGGACTGCTTTTCGGTACTACCCACAGCGTCAGTCTGGACAGGTTCTCACCCGAATCCACTCGGGCACAACAGAGGGCAACATTCGCTTGGAGACTTTGCTAGAGTACACTACAACTTTGAACACAGAGCATGATGATGCCCTAATAGAGCTTGACTACATAAGGAGGAAGTATGCCATACTATAGGCTTAGCTGGATAACGAAGGACAACACCAACCAGATATGGATCCAGCAGACTCACTAGAGCACCCGACTTTCCCATACCATCACTTCGATGCCTGTACCCATCTAGGTTTCCCTTGAGATGTAATAGGAGCAGGGCTAAGGAATAAAAGTGTATTATAACAATGTTGCTATTATTATAATGATGTAATGGTTTGATGTTTGAATAAATGGATGAGTTGGATCTTTGATTGAGTGTTTAGGTCATGTGGATTGATGACCACGAGAGCTTTTATAATCTATTTGAACTTAGAACAATACTGTGTTCAAGATATTTTTACCAAAATCCTTACCATTTGCTTCTTTTCTAAGGCCTCATTTTCTAACCCTCCAGATGGTAAATAACAGGGGACAGAGTCAAGGCCTCATTTTACAATACGCACGTCTTTTCAATTCTTCTATCAGGGGAATTGTATGCTACATTTAATGTTGTCATTCTTAAGTAACTCATCAAATATTTTATCACACTTAGCAACACTAAATGTGAACTTAACTTTGCCCTTTTGTGCCAAGTGCAAGTGAGAGTGAGCAGAAGATTTAGTCTTAGTAGGCCAAACAAGCTTAGCGACATGTAACTTTTTCCGCTGATCCCCTGAGCTACCATTGTCGTGATATTCATCCTAGGGCTCAGGTGGCCAGCTATCTTTTTGCCGGTCTTCTGCACTAGGACAGTCATAGGTGGCTTCCGGTATTCCAGATGGTCCGACCTGTGTGGCCAGGCTTCACCTTCGAGCATTGTGGTGGGCTCCGTGTGACTTTGGACTGTCCGGCGTAAGGTGCCGAACGGTCCGATGGAGGGCCAAATGGTCTGAGATCGTGCGTAGACTGTCTGGTCATGCTCAGAGCCGATCCACCGTATAATGAAGATGACAACTACAGTTTCCCCAAATACGAGTTCATTGACATACCATAATATGGTTGGAACTGAGAAAACACATTTGTTGCCGATGTGTTTGGCATAGTTGTTTCGGTGCCCAATTCATGTGACAAAAAATTAGGCGTATGAGATTTTACTAATGCATGCGTCATTTTCTCTATGTCCCATGTCATACTTTTAATCCAATTATCAAAAGAAATTTTAATAGATTGAATATCATCGAATGATGCGGTGTCACTTACAGTGGGGAGCTGCTGCAACAAGCTAATAGAGAATCGTAGTTTATTTCATTCTCCCGGACGACCTTTTGGTGGCAATCTATGCTGAAGCGCGAGAGGTACCACTTCTCCATCCCCTCATGCTTCTAAGCTTGTTGTCGCTAGAACTCCTCGTCCCACTTCTTTATGTACTCTTCTAATTCCTCATGCTCAACGGTCGATAAATTAGTTAGCCTTGTGTCGCTGTCTAGAGAAACATCGTTGAGACCTTTAGAATCGGACATAGAAGCCGATTTTTGTAGATTTGCAATCTTCGCCCCCAGCGGAATCACCAAAAAGTGTGTTGGCTCCGATGTGGTACCAAACACTAGAATAAACAACCTGGTGGTGCTCTCTGCGGGAGCACGGGAGGTCCACGACCTCACTACAGGAGCGAGTCACCTCTGGTCGCGTGCAGGACAGTTCACTCTCTGGGCTGGACGGTCCGCGACGGCGCTGGGTCTTCTTCGCAGGAACCTAAATCTTGCCTCCCAGGAGGGACCCCGTCGAGGAGGAAAGATCATAGGGTTGTCTTAGGGTCGACAGGCCACCAAGACGCCTCTAGATGACGTCGAGCCGAAGAGAGGTGAAGAAAAAGGTCGAGGAAAACTAATACTAGGGCTAAACTAAGGCTAGGTTACTCCTACTCCTAATGAAAGAAAAAAACAATGCAAATAAGGTAGATTTGATAAATAGATTTGATTGGATCAATTGTTGTGTGTCAATCGGTCGTACCCCTTCGTTTATATAAGGGGGAGGTCTGGACCCGTTACAAGTCGGTTCCCAAACAAATCCCATAGAATTTGCTAACAAATCCCACAAGAAATCAAGAACCCTATTTAATTTTGTTCACACGCGGACCGTCTGCGCCGCTCCCACGGACCGTCCGGCATGCAGGCCGAACCATCCAACTGCACATTTTTGTGCTCAACAAGGTTCCTTGTAAACTTACTCTTCTACTCGTAGCAATACAAATAAATAGGCAAACAATAAATAAAAATAGTATTACATCAAACAAAGAAACAAACTATGTAAGACTAATACATGCATTGAGATGAATTCGTAGGTTCAAGAACCACCAAAATCGAAGTTAAAACGCAAAAATATGAAATAAACAAGTGTATGGGTTATTTTTATATTCAAAATAGGTGTTTAGGGATTTATTTGTGAATTTCCATGGACCTACACATAATTATATATACAAAGTTGAGGGCTTTGGTGTAAACCTTCTCTGCTAGGATGGCGGGTTCCATGTTTATGAAGTTCAGGGTCTAATCTATGAAAGACAGGGACCTGTGTAATGATATTTAAATTCAGGCGGACTACGAGTTATTTGTTATAAAAAACAGGCTCTATCTAGCAAAACAGCTCAGCCGACTACTCGTGCGCGCTCTGGACCATTCATCTAACGATCTACGGTTCCGACATAATCACACAGAACCATTATCCTCGTTATAATCATATCCGTTTGTTGTCGAATCAATGATTATCACACCCGAATTTAAGAGATAAAGTCGGGTGCGTCTCATATGTGCGCCAAAGAACAACACATATAATAACAGAGTGTATAAAGATAAATATCACAATATCATAAAAGTAATTATTATATAGCGAAAGTCTTATGAAAATAAAAGATAAATATAAAGCGAACTAATGTCCATCATTAACGCCATAAAGTCGACTGGGAGACGCCACCTAGATCAAGTCATTGTGCGGCTCCTCTTGGACCACCTGTTCTTCTCCTGGGGGGTTTATATATCGCAAGTGTGAGCTCACAAAAGATCATAGCTCAACAAGTTATGGAAAATAATGTGCATGAACTCACCAAAGGTGGGAGTTCATGTGATGTGTAAGGCTGATCAACAATAGTGGTTAAAGCTGAGCATTGTGTTTAATAAGTTGGTCAAATTTTATTAGCAATTACTAGATGTAAGTAAATACCAAACCATAATAATGATAGAACAAAATTAATAATAATCTCATGCAATGCAAATGACAAATTGAATTTAATTTCATAATTTAATCATGCAAGAGTCCTAAGCTGCTCATGACCGCGAGCACGGCTAGTATACCAGTTTTACACTCTGCAGAGGTTGCACCCTGTACCCACAAGTCATGTTACCTATCTGCCAAGGGATCACGACTCCCATACACCTCTACCAAGGAAGCGAGGCAGGGTAACACTACGAGGCCTTTATAAAGTTTCACTAGCTTCAGAAAATCTGCTACAGTTTCTAGGAAGAGCAATGCAATAATTCCCCGTCTGGCCGCCGTCGCAGCAAAATCAATCCGGGAACCTCCCTACACGCCTACTCCCCTATTGTCGTTACCCAAATAGTTCAGGGGTAAACAAAGTAACAAGATAACTAAACTAGGATGACCTATTGGGTCCCATCAAAATTAAGCCTAAGCATGAATAAGTGATAATAAAGAACATTATTGGATAATAAAAGTGGTCAAGGACACAACTTATCTTCAATGAGCTCCTGCTCAGCAGCTTCTACCTGCTAAACACCCGGATCCTCGGCCACTAGCTCTTCTACACGCCACAATACAAACAAGCATAATACAAAAGGAGAAATTAAGATCACACCAAACATGTATACAAAATACATTTTAATAATCTACACATTAAAATGAGATCATAGAAAAAAGAATCACTAAATTCAGAGTTACAGATTTTAAGTTATGAATTTCCGAAGGTTTTATGTATTTGCTACAAGATTAATTAAAAGATCAATTTTAATATAATTTTCATGTTAAAACAGTGTTACTGAGTTATAGACAATATTAATACAAAATTATAAAAACTGAAATGGACCAATTTGGACTTAATATAAATTTTCTACAGATTAAAGAAGTCTTAGCAATTATTTTTACACTAAAAATCAATTTCTATATTCATTTGGCTAATTTCCCCATTCTCTAGACTGTGCGTCAATTACCAAAAAGGACAGGGTCTCTGGCGCAAAATATACCGAGACTCAGAACACTATACTATAGACTGCGGGTTGATACTCAATAAACCCAGGGGCTCATGCACAAAAGTGAATCAGCGAAGGGGTATGGATGTTTCTCTGTCGTTGGATTAGAAACTGGCGGTACAGATTAGACCGACCCCCTCCCGAATCAGTACACGACCCAGTCCGTTGGATCGCGATCCGATGGATCCAGATTCAACTGCCCCGCATTAAATCCTACGCGCTAGCCATGCATCGAACAGTTCAGATTAATCCAATCCACTCTACAATTTATCTGAACCGTTCATCACAGATCGACGGTTAGAAACACGTTAGCTACCTCCGCCGTCCCGACCGACGGTGCTCAAACACCGCAAGGCGGTGCTCATCGCCGGTCACCCCAATCACTCAATCTACCGTACTAGGCTTCAATCGCTTGGTCGCAAAAGGTAACAACGAGCAAATTGAAACAGGGAAACCCCCACTCACCGAGGGTGGCGCGCACAGGAGACCGGTCCGCAGTGAGCAGCGGATTGGTGCGGTCACCGAACTCCGACGAGGGATTTCCGACGATACAGCTCCACCGAAGCTCGCGGATCCCACAGGCGCACACGGGGCACCCTATGGATGGCCCCCGACCTCTTCAATTGATCTCTGCGGCGGTGTACGGATGCAACGGCGGCGGCGTTATACCTCCGCGTGGAACGCGGCGGCGTAGTGGATGGCGCGGAGAATCGGTGGCGAGAAAATGGGAGCACGAGCGGACGAGGTCGTGGGGTCCGATATTTGTAGGCGAGGTGGGGTACGGGGCGGCTGCAACAGGCTCCGATAAGAGGCATGCGCAGAGGTGGGCGTCGCGCAGGGAAGACGACAGCGTGTGGGTGATGAGGGACTGTCCGGTGGGTCTCGCAGAGCAGCAGCACAACTGAAAACCAGACGCGCGAGAATGACAAGTGGGGTCCCGGTGTTAATGCGAGCGGTAGTGTGGACTGCAGGGAGAGTAAGGTTAGTTGGCCCGGCCACGCCAGAATTAGCCCAGTGCAGGTAGTTTCTCTTTTTTTTATTCTTTTCTTTTTTCTCTTTATTTAAAATCCAAATTTGTATTCGAATTTAACTATAAATTTATACTCATTTTAAACATATCAATTGAGTACTCCTGTATGGGAGGCTTTTATTTAATTATATATTTTATTCTCTTTATCTCGATGTAGTATTTTTTTCTCCTTTTCTCCCACTCTAAGTTGTAAATCAAGTCTTAATTTCAAATTTTAGGCGTCAATATATTTTATTGATATTGTTGTTATCATTATTTATAAATGCATAATCAATTAAACTCCAGCATGATGCATAGGTTACTGAGGTGTAATTAGGTATTTAATCACTTTAAATGTGGTTGTTCACATGTTCTAATATATAGAGAACAAAACTTTCAAAGAGATCAACTCTATTATCATTGTTTACACTTTTGGGTATTACAAGGATGTGTCTTTGTCCACTAAGAACGCTCAGTGCGGCGGAGCACCCACCCCTATGGCGGCGAGCTCGCCGACGTGATGCGCCATTGCCCCTGGTGCATGATTTACCATGCTACCTACTGCGACATCATGCAGAAACCTTAGGCTATCCGCACTCATACTACCCTATTTCTCTACCCTAAAAGGAATATTCCATCCTGGTCAGTGAGATTCTCTACTCTATTCAACAATTCTCCGCGGTCACGATTACCCTATATATCCACCCTATACGTCCCTGGGCCCACCAGCAGGCAGAGCAGGCAGGCGCTGCTGTCCCGTCCCTGGGCCCACCTCTGCTCCGGCGAGAGAGAGCAGCAGCATTTAGCGTAGGCGATCACGAGCGCTGTATTTGACGTCCGCAGTGATGGAGAGAGAAGATAGAGTTGGATTTACAGTCACCGCTGCAGGCCTCCAGCTACTGCAAAAATTTACGGGTTCCATTTCCAGCTCTCCGGTGTGGGCAGCCTTAGCGAACACATTAAGGAGACATACCAATGGTTGAGGCGACGACAGGTGCTGACCATGGCGAATGGAGGCTCCACCATGACGCTCGGCTCCTTTGCTCGACTTTCTTGTGCTCCAAAAGATCTCATGCCCATCTACGCACTCGTGCACATTCCACTTGATCTTGCGATGCTCCCTGGCTCGCCCCAAGGCCTCGCCGCCAACCCGATCGTGACTAGCGAAAAAGGGTCTAGACAGCGTGGGGGAACATGGCTAGGCGAAAAAGGAGTCCGGCCGAGCGCTGCTGACCGAGGTCCAAAGCGGACACAGATAAACGACACAGCGTCACAAGCGCACGAGCGGGAAACCCTATCTTGCGGGTCTCATGTGTCGGTGCACAGGATCATAGCGAGAACACCAGAAACCGGATGAGGTTTTCAACCGTGATTCAGGAGTCATGCGCGGCATCGATAGAGTCATCCTGCACTAAATCCAAACTGATATTTTTTTTATCCTGGTGCAGCAGCAGCAAAAAGCAAAAAGGAAAGGTAAGAGAACCCGGCTAATGGCCACTTCCACTCTTCCAGCTTCCAGCATATAGTAGGTCATGTTTGAGTACACTATAGCTACCTACTAAAATTAGTTGGAGACATCTAAACTGTTTAGCTAACAGTTTAGCTATTACCTGCTTTTAGCTGAAGACATCCAAACACTCCCTTATTATAATAGGGAATCGAGTCATAAATATTAAGCAAAAGACAACAAGTGTATATATGCTTTCAATATATAAGATCAGCCATTACTTTTACACCCATCATATGCCTCAAACCAAATGAACAATTAGTATTTATTTTCTCTCACGAATCAACCTATATTGATCTTAGAATTGAATAAGAAGAAAATCTTAAGAATGTTTCCCCATAAAATTGTAAATGCCGAAGATGGCTTATTGGCTCTCTTGTTATTCTAATGCTCTACAAAACTGATACTTTTTTTAGCACAACTACAAACTATTTTCCTAAACCGTGCAATGATCGTGTCCATCTACAATTCTCTTGGACTGGCTCGATTACACATGGTACTAAGATAAGGGATGTTCAAAAACCATAAAGACCTGCCAATCTTTTTCTTTTGATAAAGTCTTGTAGGAAGTGAAAACCTGATATGCACTTGTGGCTCCAGCAGAAATCAACTCTCTCGAGTTGTCAAAACTCGAAATGCATAAATAAACAGTCAGAAGTCCCACGTTCAGCTTCTCAGGCAAGTCAGCAGCACCATTCTACAGAACTCCAATGATGCACAGTTCTAGAAAAAATAAACATAATTCCATATTGATGATTGTGAAGGAACGGCTCAGCGTAATGGTGAGAAGTCTTTCCACTAAGCCCAAAGGTTCTAGGTTCGACGTAGCCTCTCTTTAAAATGCAGGGATTAAATCTGTCTTGGTTATTCCATCGCCAAACCCTACTCATGTGCAAGCCGCCAGCAGTGTGGGTCTATCCTGTCCAGCCAGATTGATGATTGTGATTCCATAGGAAATATTATTCTTTGCATTTTAAATTAAAAAAACAAAGTTAATAGTTAAGTTTATTGAGCTAACGCTTTGACTTTAAAAATCTGTACCATATTGAACAAAAATGTATAAGGACAAATCCGGAAAGCTCATGAAACATGTGTCAAGCAGTTATGTTGTCTTTTAAGTATTGTCAGAATTCATGCACCATTACTGAACTATTTCTCCATAGTGTTGGGCCTTTACTTTTGTATTGCTCAGTCAACATAAAGTTAAAGGTTACTCGTGGTCATGTGTGGAGCAAAACGAATTTGATATGAAATATCTACTTCAAAAGGTTTCGGCAGGGCATTATAAAACACACAATGAAACATCACAACACTACAATATAAGAGTCAAATAATTACCTTTGAGGGCATGAACACAGTGTGACTGTGCATCCAACGATCCATGATATATGCAATTCTGGCGTGCATTGCTTGGCACAGGCTGTGCTTGAAAAACAAGCACCTGATGAGCACAGATTGACTTATGGAGACTTTGCTGTGAGTTATGAAAGTGTTAGTTGACAACTTATTCCCTGGTGGGCAATTCCTCTGTCAGCATTGCATATGTTTCATCACTTGGTTTGCATTTCATCTGTTCTAACATGGATATCATGTCATGGCACATATCTGCATGACCCTTCCTTATGAAGCCATCAATTATAACTTTCCATACAATTTCATCGGTATTGTACTCTTTCCATCTCGAACTTCTGAAAATTTCTTTAGCCCTATCTGCTTGTCCCTCAGCAGTAAGCCCAGAAAGCAGATACTGGTAAAATATTAAGTTTGGTAAAAAACCATGTCCAATCATGGAACAAAGCAATGCCCAAGCATCAGAATACATCCTTAATTTGCAAAAGCAATTAACAAGAGCATTGTATATATCTTCATTCAGAGGTAGATTCTCTTCTTTCATAAGAGAAACCAAGGAAGTCACCTCATCCAATCTTCTTTCTTCAGAAAACCCCTCCAGAATGGACAAATAAGTTCTTGCACTAGAAGGGACGCTGTTCTTCTTCATTAGCTCAAATAATTCAAAGACATCAGCAAGCTCTATAGTCTTCCACACAGAAGTTGCTTTCAAAGGTACATGTTCTGCTAGCCTCCTCTGTAAAAGATGTCTAAGCAAGATAAAAAAGGTAAAATGATTTGGCATAGAAGCAACACCAGTCATGTGCTTCAAGATTGTAACTGCACGATCTGTCTGTCCAATACTTGTATGGCCATCAATCAAAGTGTTATATGCCATTGCATCTACAATGGTCCTACATTTTTTCATCTCCGTCACAACATTTTCTGCTTCATCAAGCCTGCCTTCATTGCAGTATGCCCGCACAGAAGTAGTATAAGTGACAACATCAGGACTACACCCCTGTGACACCATTTGCCCCCAAATCCTTGTGGCTAACCCATAGTTCCTCTCGTTGAAAAGCCTGTTGATTACAATTGTATAATTCACCGTTGAAGGCTTGACATCTTTTTGTAGCATCTCATCTATAAAGAATAATCCTTCTTGTGATCCCTTCGTCTTGCATAGATTTTCAATGAATGGGCTATATGTATAGGTATCTGGTGCATAACCAGCTGAAATCATATTTTCCAAAAATGTGCACGCAACATCGAATTTACCAGCCTTGCATAACCCATTTATCACCGTATTGAATGTCACAGAATTAGGTCTTATGCCTCTATATTCTAGGCCATCAAAAAGAGAGCAAGCTTCATCAACTTTCCCAGTCTTACACAGAGCATCAATCAACACATTGTAAGTGTACTGATCAGCAGCTAAACCATTTCCTTCCATCAAACGGAGTAATCTGAAAGCGCTCCCTATATGACCATCAATGCACTGGCCTCGAATCAACAAATTGTATGTCACAACATCTGGCTCTACTCCACATTCTCTCATCTGGTCCAACAAAGCCATTGCTTTGTACACTTTCCCAGCATTACAGAAACCTTGCACAATTGCATTGTATGTCCAGACATTTGGTTCACACCCTTTAAACCTCATGGATTCAAACACCCTCACTGCACCACTCATCCTCCCCTCCCTGCAGTAGGCATTCACGACAATTGTGCATGTTACAACACAAGGCATCAACCCACTGTCAAACATCTCATTCAGCATTTTCTCAGCCTCTTCAGCCTTCTGCTCCCTACACCATAAATCGACCAGTGCTGCATAGGCACGAGTGGTTGGCCTCCATCCCAGCTCCTTCATCTTCTGCAGCATACATAGACCCTCCTCCCCTCTTCCGGCATCACACAGCCCCTTTGCCAAGGCCGCGTGTGTGTACATGTCTGGTTGCGTCATTTCCCTGAACAACTCCAGTGCCTCATCGATCCTGCCTGCCTCACAAAATCCTTCGATCAGAGCAGCGTAAGAAACCGCATCTTGTGAGAATCCTCTGAACGGCATTGTGTCGAACAAGTCATGGGCCACTTCCAGCTGCTGCGTGCGACAGTAACCCAATATCAAAGAGTTGAACGTGAAAGCGTCGGGGCGCCAACCGGAGCGGACCATGAGGCTGAGGTACCGTTGGGCGTGGCGGAGATCGGCGCGGCGGCAGAGGGCACGGATGAGTGCATTGTAGGTAGCACCCGTGGGTGCAGGCGGGGCGTGGCGGTACATGTGGGCGAACAGCCGGAGCATGAGCGGCGTCAGCGCGTAGCGGGAGAAGTGGGTGAGGAGGGAGCGGAAGGGACGGTCGAAGAATGGACGGAGCGGCGGCGGGGAGAGGGCGTGGAGGCGGAGCACGACCGGGAGTGAGATGTCGAGGAGGTGGCGGGACGGCGCGGCGGCGCGGGCGACTGCGGCCGCGAGGCGGAGCGGCAACGGGACGAGGAGTGTGCGGGGTAGGGACGGCGCGAGGAGGGCAGGGAGTTGCGGGAGCGAGGGGTGGAAGCGCCAGTCCGGGGAGGAGAGCACAGCGGCGAGATGCGCGATGAGCGCGGCGGGAGATGGAGAGGGCGGAGGGGATGCCATGGGGGGTGGAGACGTTGCGGACGTCAGGAACTAGCGACGGGACCGGCACGGCGCCGTCACAATTGTTGGGATCTCATGTGCAGTTTGACTCGACTTCCTAGCCCTCAATATGAAGTTAAAACTATGAGTGGTAAAATTACAAATTTCTCAGAAACAAATATGAAGTCCAAGGTTCTCAGGCTAAAATGTGTGGTGGTGTCGTCGATGTCGTTGGACCTCGGTGGAGCTCCGGTAGGTTTTGTGCCCACACGGGGGTGGAGTTGCTTGACCTAATTGGTAGGTTAGCTCTCCCTCACATCGTCGCTTTCTCCTCGCTCTGGATGATTCCTTCTTCTGCACGTGCTAGTTTCCATAGAGGCTGGCGGTGGGTTCAATGTCGCCCTCCCTCAGGGTGTGAGGAGTGGCCTCATCTCAGATCTAAGGGTCCTCGGTCATCGCTGACGTCCGGGAAGATGGATGCGAAAGGGTGGACTCATAAATGGGAGAGAGGCAATAACAAGGAGAATACCCAAGAGCAGCAGCATTGAGGAAGGAATAGGAATTTTAGCTGGCGCTTGAAGCCACCTCCAAGGAGGATGACCCCTAAAGGCGATTTCGCAGGCTCATCATCAACTAGAGAGATGATGGTGCAAGGTAACCCTAATGCTATGATCCCTTCACCAGTGGTAGATCGTGATTTTGGGAGGAGATTTTTCTACCAGATCTGTGGGGAAGAGGGTCACCACGCTAGGGACTGCTCAAAGTCTCTATGGTGTGAGATCTGCAAAAAAAAAAGACACCCATGTGGTCGCTAGGTGTATCAGGCCGAGACAAATCAAGTCAATGATGCCGGTGGTCGGGATAGCAGCGGATAGTCTGGGATTTTTCTCTTCTCTGTTTGCTAAATCTAGCGTTAAAAACATAAACAGGAGTGTTTAGGCCTTGTTAGGGTTCTGGAAGGAAAGGTCAGCGTAGCTGATCTAGAAAAAGATTTTAGCTATCACTTCCCTTAGGGAAAAGTGTGGAAAGCGGAAAAGTGCAAAGCTGGTTACATCATGCATTTCCCTTCTCTTGAAAACTTGGATGAGTTAATTCACTTTACTGAGAACAAGATGAAACTGTCTGGCACCAAAATTATGGTAGCTCCCTGGTTTGACAGTCCACAACTAAGGCCAGGCTGCACACAATTTGGGTTAGAGCTGAAAATGTCCCAGAAGAAATGAAACACTATCAAGCCATTTGTGAATTGGGATCAGTGTTAGGAGCTCTTAAGGAAATTGACCTGAAGTCTTTGGAAGCTGATGAGGCTGTTAAATTCAAGGTTCATGTTAAAAGTGTGTCGATGGTACCAAAAGTCATTGAAGTTGGAGTGAAACCTTTTCTTTATGATGCCTTTTTCAATGTTGAGTCCATTGTGGAAGAAGGATGGAATAATCCTGTCAATCTAGGGAAGGGAGTTAGTTCTAACATGAATGAATCAGAAAGTTCCACTATCGGAGGTAAAGGTAAAAAATCCAGGAATGAGAAGAAAGTTGAATTGCCTAAGAAGAAGGTGTTGGGGGCTCTCCATTATTAGATAATCCTAAGAAAAAATCCCTCAACAGATGAGAGAATTGGGCATGATCCAAAAGATAAGGGAAAGAAACTCATGTCTGATGATGAAAAGGATAATGAAGGGAAAGTGGACTTTGACCTTAATGAGGATGATCTGTTAAGATCTCAGGAATTACTTGAGTTTGCTAAAAGTGTTGGTGTTGATATTCAAGGTACTCAATAAAATGGAAATGGTAAAGTTGGGTTTGATAATTTTAGTGAGGGTTCTAGCATCAGTAAAGACAAAAAAAAACTAAATCTAAAGTTGCTGAAGTGATGGAAGGTTTGAGGAGGAGCTATAGGATGGATGCTGGAGATGACACTAAAGTGGCTGATAAGGCCATCAATAGAGCTGAAGCTAGGGATGCCTTTCTTCACAAAGGTAAACTCCATAATCCTTTCTCTGTTCTAAATTCTAGTGATGAGAATTTATTGGACATTGTTAGGGCTTTGGAGGTTAGCCTAGGTGTGGCTGGGATGAGATAAATAAAAGTTTAGGCTCTATTAAGGCCTTGGAGAAAAGTAGGGCTAGGTCTAATATTCATGTTATTTCTAGCCCAATAAAAAGCTCTTCTCTTCTTCCCTCTGTTTCTCTTAGGGTGGATTCTTCTGAGATTGTAGAGACTCCCTAGATGTGTTTAGACTGTGGAAGTGAGGATGATTTTTTCCTTAATATGGACAAGGAAAGCATGCCTATCCAATGAAAAATGGGTTAGATAAAAAAAGAACAAGGGGAAAAAGGTGGTTTCCCCTGTAGCGAGATGTGCCCATATTGGTAGATCACATAGGGGCAAGAAGTCTAAACCCCTCGAGTTTCCTCATGAAAGGTATTGTCTGGAATTGTCAAGGCTTGAAAAAATGGGTAAATATGAGCTTCTTAAAGAGCTCATTTGTGAAGAAAAGCTAGACTTCATTGGTCTACAAGAGACTAATAGGAGTAATTTCAATTAGGCTTGGCTAGATGGCATTAGTGGGAATAGTAAGTATAATTTGGTTGTTGCTTGTTCTAATGGTAGGTCTGGGGGCTTACTGCCTAGTTTCAATGAGGACACTTTTGAGGTGATTAATCATGGTATTGGTAGTTTCATGATTAGTAGTCGGATTAAACACAAAGAAAAAAACAAGGTGTGGACCTTTATTAATGTATATGGTGCTGACCAAGAAAAAAAGATTTCTTGTGTGAGCTTGCCTCTTTCTGCCATAGTAATCACACCCCCTCTTGGTGGGTGGGGACTTTAATATTATCAGAAGGGAGAAAGACAAAAACAAGCATGAGGTATAAATAAGTGGAGCCTTCTTTTTAATGCTATTATTGACCAAGTTGGGCTTATTGAATTGGACCTTGTAGACAGACAGATCACTTGGTCTAATAACAGACTTGACCCCATTTTTGAGAAACTGGGTAGGTTCTTAGTTAGTCCTAAATGGGACTTGATGTTCAAAAATGTAACGATGACCGGCTTTAACCGATTTTTGTCTGACCATTCCCCTCTGAGCCTTCAATCGGGAAAAGCATTGGTTATTAATAGAGATTTCATGTATGAATTATGTTGGAAGGGGAGATTGGACTTTAGACAGATAGTCTAGATGTTTGGAAGGAAAAAACTAAAAGGCTAAAGATGGCATCTCAATGTTGAAGGAAGTTACAAAAAAAAATCTATCTCAGAAAATTAATACCCTTGAGAGTAGTGTTGTCTGTCCAGGAGAGACAAGAGAAGTTGCAATATGATCCTTGAGGGTGTGAAAACACTAAATATTTTCACATAAAAGGAAAAGGTAGAAAAAAAAGAAAGTTAAAAATACAGACTCTGTGTCAAGAGGATTTGGTCATTGAAGGGGAGGTTAAGATTAACAAAGTTGCCACAGATTTTTATTGGGAGCTATTTAGTCCCTCAAATATTTCTCACATCAATATGAGAAATTTTAGTATGGCTAGGCTTGATGACAATGACAGAGCCTATCTAACTGCTCCTTTTTCTACTGAAGAGGTTAAACATGTGGTTGACAATCTTAAACACAATAGTGCTCCTGGTCCTTGATGGTCTGCCTGCTGAGTTTTTCCAAATTTTTTGGGATGTTATCAAAAAAAGACTTGTAGGCTCTTTTGTGGACTTTCATAAGGGTATTCTACCCATTTTGAGGTTGAATTTTGGGGTAATAACTCTCATTCCAAAAACAAAGAATGCCAATAAAATGTAAAATTTTAGGCCTATTTGTTTACTTAATGTGTGCTATAAGATCATTACTAAAGTTCTTAATAATAAGCTAGCCAGATGCATTAAGAAGGTGATTGATGAGTCCTAGTCAGGTTTTGTTAAAGGTAGATTTATTCTACATGTGTTATGGTTTTGCATGAGATCTTACATGAAGTCAAAAAAATCAAAGTGGTATTTTATTGAAAAATGATTTTGAAAAGTCGTATGATAAAGTGAACTAGCACTTTTTTGCACCAGATGATGATTTTAAAAGGCTTTGGGAATTTGTGGTGTGATTTGGTTATGAGAACGGTGCGTGGAGGTAAAGTGGCGGTGATAATGAATGACATTGCATGCCCTTTCTTCCCCACTTTCAAAGGGGTGAGACAAGGCGATTGAAAGGGAAATGTGCCTTTGAACCATTTCTACATTGTTTTGGTGATTAGATGCTCAACACATATTGTTTTGTCTAATATGAGCTCAGAGTTAAAGAGAAGCAAATTGAAGAAACAAAGGCACGATTCTATCACTTAGTAAATTGTTTTTGGTACTAACTATGTTCTATTAAGTGCCAGGAATCTTCTCAATTTGAGAGTGAAAGTTGCCTAGAAGGGGTGAATAGGCGAAACCTGAAAATTATAAACTTTGAACACACACTACACTTGGGGTTAGTGTTAAAAATAAATTCGGAGTGCGGAAGATTGTTCCTCTTTCTATAAGTTGCTCAATTAATGCGGATAACTTTGGGAGCCAACTCAAAACAATTATGAGCAAGGAAACTTTAGAGAGAGAGGTGAGAGAAGAAACAAATCGAGTGAAGATCAACACAAGTGAACACAGTGATTTGTTTCCCAAGGTTCGATTCCAAAGAACCTAGTCCCCGTTGAGTAGGCCACAAAGGCCGGGTCTATTCCAACCCTTTCCCTCTCTCAATCGGTCACTTAGACCGGTTGAGTGCTTCTTCTTAATCACACGGGTCACTAAGACCCCGCAAGGATCACCACACAAATAGGTGTTGTAATACTCAAAGTTGTAAGCAAAGAACAATAGAGAGATATCCTCAATTTTATGTGCCTTATTTGCATCATAAAAAGAGCACCCATATAATTGAGAGTAATTGATTAAAACCAATGATTCTAAAATAAACTAAAGTGCATCATGTTGGAGTTTTACATGGTTGTGCATTAAATAAAAAAAATAATAAGGATAATAAGATAATAAATGCTAGAAGTTAAACCAAACCCTAAATTAAAATTAGGGTTTTATAAAATGGGAAGAAGAGAAATGATATAAAATATATATATCATGTCTAAATTATATCTCTAAAATTGTAAGTTAACCTCACACAAATAAATGAGAAGGAATTTGGCACAAATTCGAATTTAAATTCGAATTCAAACTAAACCTTAGAGATGAAGAAAATAGAAAGAAAAAAAAAGATAAAAGAAAAAGAAAAGGAGAACTTACCGGGCTGCTGACCCCCCATTTGGCCCACCAGGACAATCATCCTGTGCGGCCCAGCTCAATCCCGCACCCAACTCCTCCTTTCACTAACCGGTGGGGCCCACATGTCAGCCGCTGGCTTCCACACGCGCGCGCATTGCCTCTGTTCGCGTTAACTCGCCGCCAGGTGGGTCCGTTGGATCCGACTCCGTCTTCCCCGAGCAACCAGGCGCAACAGCCCCACCGAGCTCGGTGGATCGCGCCCGCCAAAATCGCGGGTCCGGCGACCACAACCCCTTCCCCGACTCGTCCGCGTGGAGTATAAATGCCTTCCAGGGTCTCAACCGCTGCGTATTACTCCGTCTCCTAGCTATTCCCGTGAACCGAGAGAGAGAGAGAGAGAGTGCTCAGTGCCGCCGCCACCGGGGGATTCGCGGCCTGGTCGTCGATTCGGCCTCGGGTAGCGGTCGCGGATCTTCGCAGTGGAACGCTGATACGTGTGATCCCATTGGCTGACCCTATTGGCGACTGCTTTGCGACGAATTGCTCGCCGCCGTGCCAAATTTGGGCAGATTCCGCCCCGTGCCGTGGTCGGCTCCCCCGCCGTGATCATCTGTCGCGAGGTACCTTCTACATGATCACATTGTCCTCAATTTCGTTTTGCGCGCAAATGCACTCGCATTGATAGTCGGGATTGGTTGCATTCGGGTGGCCGGCGAAGTGCTCCACCGTGCGGTGGTGCCTCTGCGCGGCTCCGTCGGGAGGTTGGGGGAGATCCCTCTGGCGTTGGATCTTAATTCAGCGGCTGGGATTAAATCGAGTGTACCGTTTCGTCCGGGGCGTTCTGGCGCGTCCGATTGTGATCGGATGAATCGGGTCCAATGTTGGGTGATATGAAGTTGTAGCCGTCAGATCATGATCCAACGAATGCGATTGAGTAGGCGCGTTTTAATGAGAATCTGATCCTGGCGCTTGGTTACGATCGAACGGCTTAGATTTACCCATACCGATTCGGCCTAGGAATCTTACTAAAAAGCCCCTCAGAAATCCTGTAAATAACCCGCCGTCTAGAGAGTGGTTTACTGTGTCTAGGGAATCTTTTGCTCTGGCCCCTGCGCTTCCTAGTATTTGAGGCCCCGTCCAGATAATTGTAAAATCAGGAAAATGAATTAGAAAATGAGTTTTTAATATAAAAACAATTCATAGAATTTGTATAATTCATAGAAAATGCATAGGAACTCCAAATTGGTCCATTCCAGTTCCTAAATTTTTGTAATAATATTGTCTACCCATTAGTGCCTCTGTTCTGGCATGACAAACACATTAAAATTATTCTTTCACTTAATCTTGTATTAAATGCATAAAACCTTAGAAAATCCATAACTTAAGATCTATAACTCCAAATTTAATGATTCTAGTTTCTGTGATCATATTTTAATGTCTAGTTTATTACTGTATATTTTATTTGCATGTTTGATGTGATGATAATTTATGTTATGCCATGTATGTATTGTATTGATGCGAGTAGACGAGCAACCCACTGTGGAACCTGAGCTTCAACAAGTTGAAGTAGCTGAGCAGGAGCTCGTTGAAGGCAAGTTGTGCCCTTGATCACTTCTTTTACCCATTCATGTTCTTATTATTCATAATGATCTGCATAGGATAATTTTGCTGGGACCCAATAGGTTACCCTAGATTTGACTATCTTTATACCTTGTTTCACCACTGGTTTTACTACTAAAGTTTTGGGTAGTACATGCTATTGCTTTATGTGGATTTGGGTATAGAGATATTCATCACTCATTGTTATACTATTTATTGTTATCTGTTTTATTCTTCCTTGTTCATGTTAAGATCATTATGTTAATGGGAACATGGAGAACCACCCGGGAAAACAGTGCTACCACAAGGGTTTAATGGGACGCCCTTGGCTGATTAACTAGGAAAGCTAGGGGAGGGCTACCTTACCCGAAAGGGGCAAGGGCAGTAGGGGAGTGGTCAGTGTAGGGAGGTCCCTGGTTGATTTTGCTGCGATGGCGGTCAGCCAGGAACCCTGCATTGGAACTTCCTATAAACTGTAGCGGGTAGTCTGAAGCTAGTGGAACTTTGTAAAGGCCTCGTAGTGGTACCCTGCCTCGCTTCCTAGGTAGAGGTGTATGGAGTCTGATCAACTCCGTGGCAAATGGGTAACACGACTTGTGGGTAAAGATGCGCAACCTCTGCAGAGTGTAAAACTGGTATACTAGCCGTGCTCACGGTCATGAGCGGCTCGGACACTCACATGATTAAATTATGGAACTTAAACTTAACCTGTCATTTCATTGCATTTGGGATTATTTTATTATTACTTTTACTTATTATTACTATGGTTTGGTATTTACTTACACTTAGTAACTGCTAATAAAATTTTGACCAACTTATAAAAGCAATGCTCAGCTTCAGCCTTTATTTCATTGATCAGCCTTACACTTCATGAACTCCCACCTTTGGTGAGTTCATGTCACATTATTCCCCACGACTTGTTGAGCTATGATCGTATGTGAGCTCACTCTTGCTGTCTCACACCCCCCCACAGGAGAAGAACAGGTGGTTCAGGAGGAGCCACAAGGCGAGGAGTATGATTTGATCTAGGTGGCGTTTCTCAGTCGACATTGGCGCCGACGATCCTTAGTTCGTTTTACATTTATTTCTTTATTTTGTAACAAGTCTTCCGCTACGTAATAATTACTCTGATGTTTTATGACATTTATCTCTATACATTCTGTCATTATATATGTTGTCTTCTTGGCGCATGTATGAGATGCACCCGGCTTTGTCCTTTAAAGCCCGGGTGTTACAGAAGTGGTATCAGAGGGATGTTGACTGTAGGACGAAACCTAGATAGAAATGGATAAACCTTTCCTACTTACCTTACTCTGATTCATTCCATACTCATCTCATCTTGATCTTGTCTCACCTTTTGCTACTCTACTCTGATTAATCTTATCTTTTCTACTCTAAGACAAGATGGATTTCACACCTTGGAATCCTACCACTATGATCTTTTTAAGAGATAGGGAACCCAAGGCAAAATTTAAAACTATTTTCTTTAAAAATGTTGTTTGATTGTTCTGATGTTAAATGTCTGATTTGCTTCTTTGATTGATTGATATATTATATATAGACATCTTAGCATGTACCACTATAAGGTATTGTATTAGCTTTAGTAGGTGACACACTAATCTACTTAGCTAATAAGTCCCCCAAAGTATCATGATTGTAATTACTGCCTTGTCTACTGCTCTTTCTTACCTTATGTATCTAACTCAGATGGTCAATACCAGGAAAGGAAAGATTATCACGCAACAGCAAACAGAAATGAATCCTCCAAATCCTTCACCTGTTGAAATCGATCAAGTGATTGCAGCCCAAAGGCTGGTAATACAGCAATTGACAGACATGATGACTGAAATGCAAAACCAGATAAGACAAGAACGCGAGGAAATACGTCAGGCCCGTCTGGAGATACATCAAGAAATAAGGCAATCACGATTGGAGAGACAACAACAACAACCACCATCTCCACCACCAGCAGCTCCACCAAGCTACATAAACATATATATAAATTACTACTATTTGTAAGATCTACATGTTCCTTTAGTTAGTATTTGGTATGATACTATTTTAGGAGGAATAAAAAGGTCTATCTGTCCCCATGTGTTGCTAATAAAATTATGCGTCATGCTGAGATTTTGGTTTGTGCAAATGTGTTGGACAATATGAGAAAACCCATGAGAGTAATTACACCTAAAGGACCCGTTGAGGCGAATCAAATGACACGTAGATTGACATTAACCATTATGGGTAGAGATTTTGGAGCTACTGCTATAATATTAGAGTCAAGCAGTATAGATCTGATCCTTGGTATGTCATGGCTAAGAAAGGCAAAGGCCGTTATGGCATGTGGTAGAGGTACCATAGAACTCACTACCACTAAAGGAGAAAGGTTTCAAGTTAATATTGCAGTAACCTCCTCATCCATGCGTGCAATGTTCTTTGTGCCTGAGGAGTTTGTTGGTGACAACATCCGGGTGGTTAGAGATTTTCCGGATGTCTTTCCAGAGGAGTTACCAGGGATGCCACCTGATAGAGAAGTTGAGTTTGTTATTGATCTCCTACCTGGAACCGCCCCTATTTCTAAACGGCCATATAGAATGTCCGTAGAAGAATTGAAGGAACTAAAGAAGCAGTTAACTGAGTTACAAGAGGCTGGGTACATTCGTCCGAGTTCCTCACCTTGGGGAGCACCGGTACTGTTTGTACAGAAGAAGGATGGATCACAAAGAATGTGTGTGGATTATAGATCTCTTAATGATGTTACGGTGAAGAACAAGTACCCATTACCCCGTATTGAGGATTTGTTTGATCAAATGAGAGGAGCAAGAGTATTTTCGAAGATTGATCTCCGATCGGGATACCACCAGATGAGGATTAGACCATCGGATATTCCCAAGACGGCTTTCTCGACTCGATATGGATTATATGAGTTCACTGTTATGTCGTTTGGATTGACCAATGCACCGGCATATTTCATGAATTTGATGAATAAGGTTTTTATGGAGTATTTGGACAGATTCGTCGTGGTGTTCATCGACGATATTCTTATCTATTCTAGGAATGAAAGTGATCATGAACAACATCTGAGGTTGGTGCTACAGAAGTTGCGAGATAATCAACTCTATGCTAAGTTCAGCAAGTGCGAGTTTTGGATTGACGAGGTGCCATTCCTTGGTCATATTATTTCTAATGGAGGGATAGCAGTGGATCCTGCTAAAGTGAAGGAGATAATGGAGTGGAGAGTGCCCACTACAGTTACTGAGATTCGTAGCTTCTTGGGACTCGCAGGCTATTATCGGAGATTTATTGAAGGATTCTCTAAAATTGCCAAGCCTATGACATCGCTTCTGGAGAAAGGAAGAGAATTTAAGTGGGATGAGAAATGTCAAGAGAGCTTTGATCAATTGAAGGAAAGATTGATGTCTCCACCAGTATTGATTATGCCAGATCTGCAGAAGGGATTTGACATTTACTGTGATGCATGTGGCCAAGGACTTGGATGTGTGCTTATGCAAGAAGGTCATGTGATTGCCTATGCATCTTGTCAGTTGAGGAAGCATGAATTGAACTACCCCACTCATGACTTGGAACTAGCTGCAGTTGTGCATGCACTTAAGATTTGGAGACACTACATTTTGGGAACTAAGTGCCAAGTATATACGGATCATAAGAGTTTGAAGTATATATTCACTCAGAAGGATCTCAACCTTAGACAACGTCGTTGGTTGGAGCTTATTAAGGATTATGATTTGGAGATTCACTATCATCCAGGCAAGGCAAATTTGGTTGCAGATGCCTTGAGTCGGAAGGAGCATGTTCACTCCGCTTTCGTTGTCCAGCTACCCGATGAATTAGCAAAAGATTTTGAGAAGCTCAACCTGGGAATTGTTACTCATACTGAAGGAGTTACCATTGAGTTGGAACCTACCTTGGAGCAAGAGATTCGTAAAGGTCAGGTTGGTGACGCTAAAATCCAAGAGATTAAGGATCTGATTACGGAAGGTCGAGTTCCGGAATTCACGGAGGATGAGCAAGGTACTATATGGTTCAAAGATCGGATATGTGTTCCGGGGATCGATAGCCTCCGTGAAGCTATATTGAAAGAAGCTCATGATTCTGATTACTCCATCCACCCTGGAAGCACTAAGATGTATCAAGATTTGAAGCGAAAGTATTGGTGGTATGGACTGAAAAGAGATGTGGCTGCTCATGTGGCTAAGTGTGATGTATGTCAAAGAGTTAAGGCTGAACATCAAAGACCCGCTGGATTATTGCACCCATTGAAGATACCCAAGTGGAAATGGGAAGAAATTGGTATGGATTTTATTGTTGGACTACCCCGCACTCCAGCAGGATATGACTCTATTTGGGTAATTGTAGACAGATTGACAAAGGTGGCTCATTTCATACCTGTGAGGACTAATTATACGGGAGCCAAGCTAGCAGAATTGTATATGACTTGGATAGTTTGTCTACATGGAGTGCCTAAGAAGATCGTGTCTGATCGAGGATCACAGTTTACTTCTCGGTTTTGGAAGAAGTTGCATGAGAGTTTGGATACAAAGTTGAATTTTAGTTCAGCCTACCATCCCCAGACTGATGGACAGACAGAGAGAACCAATCAAGTGCTGGAAGATATGTTAAGAGCTTGTGCTCTCAAGCATGGTGGCAGCTGGGAGAAGAGTTTACCGTATGCTGAGTTTTCTTATAATAATAGCTACCAGGCCAGTTTGAAGATGTCACCATTTGAAGCTCTGTATGGTAGAAAATGCAGGACTCCACTGTATTGGGATCAGACTGGAGAAAGACAGTTCTTTGGGCCGGAACTTATACAAAAGGCAGAAGAACAAGTTCGAATGATAAGAGAAAATTTGAGAATTGCACAATCAAGGCAAAAGAGCTATGCTAATAATAGGAGAAGATTACTGGAGTTTAAGGAGGGTGATCATGTCTACTTGAAGGTGTCACCACTTCGTGGTATGAGGAGATTTAAAGTTAAAGGAAAGTTGTCCCCTCGCTTTATTGGACCCTTCTTGATCTTAAAGCGAGTGGGAGAAGTTGCATATCAATTGGAGTTACCCGATCATCTGTCAGATGTACATAATGTATTCCATGTGTCTCAGCTAAAGAAGTGCCTCAGGGTACCTGAGGAGCAGTTACCAATGGAGGACCTTAGTGTTCAAGAGGATTTGACTTATGCTGAGTACCCCATCAAGATTTTGGATACATTGACTCGAGTTACAAGAAACAAGGTGATAAAGATGTGCAAAGTACAATGGAGTCACCACGGTGAAGATGAGGCAACGTGGGAAAGAGAAGAAGAGCTTCGTATAGATTTTCCCCATCTTTTCCCTAGATCTTCTTAAATCTCGAGGACGAGATTCTTTTTAAGGGGGGTAGGATTTGTAATACTCAAAGTTGTAAGCAAAGAACAATAGAGAGATATCCTCAATTTTATGTGCCTTATTTGCATCATAAAAAGAGCACCCATATAATTGAGAGTAATTGATTAAAACCAATGATTCTAAAATAAACTAAAGTGCATCATGTTGGAGTTTTACATGGTTGTGCATTAAATAAAAAATAATAATAAAGATAATAAGATAATAAATGCTAGAAGTTAAACCAAACCCTAAATTAAAATTAGGGTTTTATAAAATGGGAAGAAGAGAAATGATATAAAATATATATATCATGTCTAAATTATATCTCTAAAATTGTAAGTTAACCTCACACAAATAAATGAGAAGGAATTTGGCACAAATTCGAATTTAAATTCGAATTCAAACTAAACCTTAGAGATGAAGAAAATAGAAAGAAAAAAAAAAAGATAAAAGAAAAAGAAAAGGAGAACTTACCGGGCTGCTGACCCCCCATTTGGCCCACCAGGACAATCATCCTGTGCGGCCCAGCTCAATCCCGCACCCAACTCCTCCTTTCACTAACCGGTGGGGCCCACATGTCAGCCGCTGGCTTCCACACGCGCGCGCATTGCCTCTGTTCGCGTTAACTCGCCGCCAGGTGGGTCCGTTGGATCCGACTCCGTCTTCCCCGAGCAACCAGGCGCAACAGCCCCGCCGAGCTCGGTGGATCGCGCCCGCCAAAATCGCGGGTCCGGCGACCACAACCCCTTCCCCGACTCGTCCGCGTGGAGTATAAATGCCTTCCAGGGTCTCAACTGATGCGTATTACTCCGTCTCCTAGCTATTCCCGTGAACCGAGAGAGAGAGAGAGTGCTCAGTGCCGCCGCCACCGGGGGATTCGCGGCCTGGTCGTCGATTCGGCCTCGGGTAGCGGTCGCGGATCTTCGTAGTGGAACGCTGATACGTGTGATCCCATTGGCTGACCCTATTGGCGACTGCTTTGCGACGAATTGCTCGCCGCCGTGCCAAATTTGGGCAGATTCCGCCCCGTGCCGTGGTCGGCTCCCCCGCCGTGATCATCTGTCGCGAGGTACCTTCTACATGATCACATTGTCCTCAATTTCGTTTTGCGCGCAAATGCACTCGCATTGATAGTCGGGATTGGTTGCATTCGGGTGGCCGGCGAAGTGCTCCACCGTGCGGTGGTGCCTCTGCGCGGCTCCGTCGGGAGGTTAGGGGAGATCCCTCTGGCGTTGGATCTTAATTCAGCGGCTGGGATTAAATCGAGTGTACCATTTCGTCCGGGGCGTTCTGGCGCGTCCGATTGTGATCGAATGAATCGGGTCCAATGTTGGGTGATATGAAGTTGTAGCCGTCAGATCATGATCCAACGAATGCGATTGAGTAGGCGCGTTTTAATGAGAATCTGATCCTGGCGCTTGGTTACGATCGAACGGCTTAGATTTACCCATACCGATTCGGCCTAGGAATCTTACTAAAAAGCCCCTCAGAAATCCTGTAAATAACCCGCCGTCCAGAGAGTGGTTTACTGTGTCTAGGGAATCTTTTGCTCTGGCCCCTGCGCTTCCTAGTATTTGAGGCCCCGTCCAGATAATTGTAAAATCAGGAAAATGAATTAGAAAATGAGTTTTTAATATAAAAACAATTCATAGAATTTGTATAATTCATAGAAAATGCATAGGAACTCCAAATTGGTCCATTCCAGTTCCTAAATTTTTGTAATAATATTGTCTACCCATTAGTGCCTCTGTTCTGGCATGACAAACACATTAAAATTATTCTTTCACTTAATCTTGTATTAAATGCATAAAACCTTAGAAAATCCATAACTTAAGATCTATAACTCCAAATTTAATGATTCCAGTTTCTGTGATCATATTTTAATGTCTAGTTTATTACTGTATATTTTATTTGCATGTTTGATGTGATGATAATTTATGTTATGCCATGTATGTATTGTATTGATGCGAGTAGACGAGCAACCCACTGTGGAACCTGAGCTTCAACAAGTTGAAGTAGCTGAGCAGGAGCTCGTTGAAGGCAAGTTGTGCCCTTGATCACTTCTTTTACCCATTCATGTTCTTATTATTCATAATGATCTGCATAGGATAATTTTGCTGGGACCCAATAGGTTACCCTAGATTTGACTATCTTTATACCTTGTTTCACCACTGGTTTTACTACTAAAGTTTTGGGTAGTACATGCTATTGCTTTATGTGGATTTGGGTATAGAGATATTCATCACTCATTGTTATACTATTTATTGTTATCTGTTTTATTCTTCCTTGTTCATGTTAAGATTATTATGTTAATGGGAACATGGAGAACCACCCGGGAAAACAGTGCTACCACAAGGGTTTAATGGGACGCCCTTGGCTGATTAACTAGGAAAGCTAGGGGAGGGCTACCTTACCCGAAAGGGGCAAGGGCAGTAGGGGAGTGGTCAGTGTAGGGAGGTCCCTGGTTGATTTTGCTGCGATGGCGGTCAGCCAGGAACCCTGCATTGGAACTTCCTATAAACTGTAGCGGGTAGTCTGAAGCTAGTGGAACTTTGTAAAGGCCTCGTAGTGGTACCCTGCCTCGCTTCCTAGGTAGAGGTGTATGGAGTCTGATCAACTCCGTGGCAAATGGGTAACACGACTTGTGGGTAAAGATGCGCAACCTCTGCAGAGTGTAAAACTGGTATACTAGCCGTGCTCACGGTCATGAGCGGCTCGGACACTCACATGATTAAATTATGGAACTTAAACTTAACCTGTCATTTCATTGCATTTGGGATTATTTTATTATTACTTTTACTTATTATTACTATGGTTTGGTATTTACTTACACTTAGTAACTGCTAATAAAATTTTGACCAACTTATAAAAGCAATGCTCAGCTTCAGCCTTTATTTCATTGATCAGCCTTACACTTCATGAACTCCCACCTTTGGTGAGTTCATGTCACATTATTCCCCACGACTTGTTGAGCTATGATCGTATGTGAGCTCACTCTTGCTGTCTCACACCCCCCCACAGGAGAAGAACAGGTGGTTCAGGAGGAGCCACAAGGCGAGGAGTATGATTTGATCTAGGTGGCGTTTCTCAGTCGACATTGGCGCCGACGATCCTTAGTTCGTTTTACATTTATTTCTTTATTTTGTAACAAGTCTTCCGCTACGTAATAATTACTCTGATGTTTTATGACATTTATCTCTATACATTCTGTCATTATATATGTTGTCTTCTTGGCGCATGTATGAGATGCACCCGGCTTTGTCCTTTAAAGCCCGGGTGTTACAGGTGTCTCTTGCTAGCTTTACAAAGCACTTAAAAAAGATTAGAGTGAGAAGAAGAAACCAATCCAAGCAACAAGAGCAACAACGGGAACACAAAACACCCTCTCTCAAGTCACTAAACTCTTTTGATCACTTGACTTGATTTTGGAACTTGGAGAGGATTGAATGCTTTGATTGTGTCTTTGGTGTGTATTCTTTGCTCTTGTATTGAATGAGAAGTGTAGGAGGCTTGGATGCCTTGAATGGAGGTGGTTGGGGGTATTTATAGCCTCCAACCACTTCCTAGCTGTTGGCTGACTTTGTTGTCGACGGGCACACCGGACATGGCACTATTCCAACCCTTTCCCTCTCTCAATAGGCCACTTAGACTGGTTGAGTGCTTCTTCTTAATCACACGGTTTACTAATACCCCGCAAGGATCACCACACAAATAGGTGTATCTTGCTAGCTTTACAAAGCACTTAGAAAGATTAGAGTGAGAAGAAGAAACCAATCCAAGCAACAAGAGCAACAAAGGAAACACAAAACACCCTCTCTCAAGTCACTAAACTCTTTTGATCACTTCACCTGATTTTGGAACTTGGATAGGATTGAATGCTTTGATTGTGAATTTGGAGTGTATTCTTTGCTCTTGTATTGAATGATAAGTGTAGGAGGCTTGGATGCCTTGAATGGAGGTGGTTGTGGTATTTATAGCCTCCAACCACTTCCTAGCCGCTGGCTGACTTTGATGTCGACGAGCACATCGGACATGGCACTGTTCACTATTCGGTGAGTGCCACATCGGCCAACTGTTGGGGTTTGGAGTTGTTGACCATTGAAGTCCTTTGTCCTCATGCAGCACCGGACAGTTTGGTGGAACACTGGACAGTTCGGTGTGTTCTGACTTTGCAATTCTGACTTCTGACTTCTGCACTATCCACTGTTCCTCCGTCAGCGCAGTCGACCGTTGGCGAAGTTGACCGTTGCTCCGTTGGCTCACCGGACAGTCTGATGGTACATCGGACAGTCCGGTGAATTTTAGTAGAGTGGCTCTGAGAAAACTTGAGAGCGGCCAGTTCGCGAGAGCTGCAGCCTGGGGCACCAGACAGTGTCCAGCGCACACCGGACAGTGTCCGGTGCGCCACTAGCTGCGCCCATTCTTCTATGCTCCAAGCTTTATAGAATTCCTTCAACTCTTTCTATTTGTATGTTTATGTTGAATTTATGCACCTAAGAAAAATACCAACTAGGCAAACTAGTTAGTCCATATGGTTTGTGATGGACATCAAACACCAAAATCGATTATAGGAAATTGGTTAAGCTTGTTTCCCTTTCAATCTCCCCCTTTTTGGTGATTGATGCCAACACAAACCAAAGCAAATACAAAGTGTAGAAATGTAACTAGTTTGCATTTTGTCAGATGTGCATAAGCTGCTTGAATTGAAACAATTGAAAGTAATTCTAAACATACATGGTTGCTTTCTTTTAATTTAACATTATGGACCACATTTGCACCACTTAGCTTGTTTTTGCAAATCTTTTGGAAAAGTGTTTTTAAATTCTTTTGCAAATAGCCAATGGTATAAGAACATGATTTCTAAAAGCATTTTCAAGTTTTGAAAATTGTTCCCCTATTTCAAATGCTTTTCCTTTAGCTAAATAAAAGCTCCCCCTAAAGAAATTCTCCTCTTAGTTGTCAAGTGGGTTTTAATTTGAATAATTTGTCCCCCTTTTGAAAATTTCTCCCCCCGTTTTGAAAAAGGTTTTTAGAAGCAGGGTGGTGATGCGGTCCTTTTGCTTTAGGCCTATTAATTTCTCCCAATTTGGCATTAAGCGCCAAAAACGAAGAAACCTGAGAGGCTTATTATTTCCCTCCTTGTGTAAAAGGATATGAATGAAAGTTCATGAGTAGGGCAAAGGATAAATGATACCGACAGAGTTGTAGTGGAAGCCTTGCATTTGCAGAATACTCCATTTCCCTTTCAATTTAAGACTAAGGATAGTAATACACTTGGAAGCACATTAGTCTTAGCTTTGGCACAAGAAGAATAAGAAATATGCATTTGTACCAAATGAAAGAGACATGATCAAAGGTATATTAATGAGCTATGTGTGCAAGATTTCAATCAAAGTTCCAAGAATCTAGAATATTGAGCTCATTCCTAAGTTTACTAAAAGTCTTTTCATCTAGGGGCTTGGTAAAGATATTAGCTAATTGGTTGTGGGTGTTAACATAAGCAATTTCGATCACCCCCTTTTGTTGGTGATCTCTCAAAAAGTGATACCGGATGTCTATGTGCTTAGTGCGGTTGTGTTCAACGGGATTATCCATGCGGATTGCACTCTCATTATCACATAGGAGAGGGACTTTGCTCAATTTGTAGCCATAGTCCCGAAGGGTTTGCCTCATCCAGAGCAATTGTGCACAACAATGTCCTGTAGCAATATACTCGGCTTCGGTTGTGGATAGAGCTACTGAGTTTTGTTTCTTTGAAGCCCAAGACACTAGGGATCTTCCTAGAAACTGACAAGTCCTTGATGTGCTCTTCCTATCAATTTTACATCCGGCATAATCGGCATCGGAATACCCAATTAGATCAAATGTAGATCCCCTAGGGTACCATAGCCCAAAATTAGGAGTGTAAACTAAATATCTCATGATTCATTTCACGGCTCTAAGGTGAACTTCCTTAGGATTTGTCTGGAACCTTGCACACATGCATATAGAAAGCATAATATCCAGTCATGAAGCACATAAATAAAGTATAGAACCTATCATCGACCGGTTGTAACACCCTAAATCTAGCAAATACAAACAAACCTATTTGAATTATTAAATTTCAGTAGAAAGGAAAAATATTTATGTTTTCAAATAAGGAAGCATTGATTTGAAGAATTTCTTGAATAGATAAAATTACCAAGTGTTTGTTGCACTCATGCCGAAGCATATATTTTGTTTGAATTAATTTGCAAATCCAATTTATGAATTTGATCTTATGAAGAAAATCTCATTTTACAAAACAATAATGAATTGCTAAAATAAGGTTTTCGAAAAATATGTATATTAATAATTTTATTTTATAATGGTAATTATGGTAATGAATTTTCTTTCGAGAGTTCGATTTTTGTTTACATTTGGAATGATTTTTATTGCTCATAATTGATTTTTGGATATTGAATAGCATTTCCTCTTAAATGAAAATATAATAAATATTAGTCCAAAAATTAATATTTTATTTATAAATAATTTTGGTTTAATTATTATGAATCTTAGGATTATTTAAAATATGTTTTCGAAATTAAAAAAAGAATTAAAAAAGAAATAAAAAAACTAACCTAAACCCTAAAGCCCATTAGACCCATTAGCCGTGCGTGCCCCTGGTCTCCTCCTAGCCGCCGCTCCCTGCCTCTCCCTGGTAGCCGCAGCCACTCCTCTCTCTCTTCTCTCTCTCTCTCTCCTCCCTTCTCTCCCCTTCCCTCTGCTCTCACCAGCCAGGAGGACCGCCGAGCGCCCGTCCATCCGGCCACCCCGCGTCAGCCCGACGTGCCGCGCCCCTGTAGCCACCCGCCCAGGCACGCCCCGACCCGGCCGACCGCGCGCAACTCCCACACCGAAGCCTCGACCGCGCCTCGCCCGTGGAGCCGTCTGGAACGCGCCACGCCACCCGACGCCTAGCGCGCCGCGCCCAAGGCCAAGGACCGACACGCCAGGACCCCGACCAGCCTGCGCACCCGAAGCCCAAGCGAACCCGCTGTCCGTTTCTTCTACGCACGTTATGGAGTTCAATGCCGAGCCGCCCGCAACTATTTCTTTACTGCGTTAATGGAGCCGTTACTCTCTCCCATCACTCCCTCTCATCAATTGCGCCTTGAAGCCATGGCTTTGAAGACCGCCGTTCCTTCTCGGCGACTCTCCCTCTTCCCTCCTCTCTCTATAAAGCTGCCCGGACTCGCTTCCCTCTCCTCCCTCCTCGTCCTTGCTGTTCTCTCCTCGCTCTTCGCTCTCCTCTTTGTTGTCGCGCTCGCCACCCGCAGACTGCCGCTGCCGAAGCTCTCTGCTCCTTCCTGGCCACCAACAAAGGTCGCCCTAGGATTCCCTCGCGCTCATCGTTGTGGCTAAGTTCCCTTGCCGGAGCTCGTCCAAAGAGTCTACCGCCCTACTCGTTGTGTGCGCCACGTCTCCACTCGCAGCATCACACGTCGTCACGTGCAGTACCATTCCATCATTTGCCGATCCTGTCGATCCAAGGCTGTCTCTGTTCCTCTACATCTCGCGTCGAGATTCTACACCCTCGCCGTGCCGCGCTGCCATCGCGCGCTCGAGCCCGTTCACCGTCGTCCGTTCACCCAAGGTTGAAGACAACCCACAAATTTATTTTCTAAATCATGTTTTGAATCTTGCGATTTATCGTTGTAATATTGATGCGATTTGGCGATTCACGTGTATGATTTTAGAGATTCGATATATACGTGTAACCAAAATCGAACCCCGCGACAACGCTTTAATATGTGTATGATTTTATAGTTTTAATGAGTACGATCACTATTCACTACCGTCGTGATTTTCATACTAGAGAACGTTCACAGATTTAAATTCGTTTTAGTGTGTAGAACGATATTGGTTAGTACTGGTATTATATAATTTTATATAAGAAAAATAGAAGGACTACTAAGCCACGTATTTCCGGTCAAATGAAAATATATATATTTTACTATTCATGATAAATGTATTCATAAGCATAGCAATAAATTACTTAGAATTAGTAAGATACTTATTTATGTCATAATAACCATGAATAGATTATTAAAAGTCCCATTTAGTAATTTACAATTACTTCTTATAATATTATTGATTAGAAGAATTATAAACAATTTCTAGTTATACGTATAAATTCTATTTAGAAAAGAAAGGAGAAAACCGAAAGAGTAGAATTTATAATAATGTTAAAATGATTTAATTAGGCGCTCGTACTTTTCTAATAAATAAATTGATAGCATGTTGATAAACATAGGTTTCTTACTAAAGAAGTAGATAATTTGTTTGTAATTTTAAAATGACCTTTTTAATAGATATCATGTTTTTGATTTAATAAGGTTCGTTATGGATGTTTAAGTATAGTCGTATTAAATAGAAACTTAAAAAAATATGTAGACCATACGTTTCTTAATAAAAATAGAAGATAAATATATGTCCAACTAATAGAGTATTTATATTTTCTTAATTAAAAGATAACATGGGTCATTTCTTTTATAAACTAAAATGATAGTCTATACATAATTTCCTTTCTAATGAATTAAATCATTTAGATCATTTGTTCCTACAATAGAATTAAAGATAATAGATTAATTATTGTCGGGGACCATAATTAGGGGTACCCTCAAGGCTCCTAATTCTCAGCTGGTAACCCCCATCAGCACAAAGCTGCAAAGGCCTGATGGGTGCGATTAAGTCAGGGATCAGTCCATTCGAGGGACACGATCACGCCTCGCCCGAGCCTAGCCTCGGACAAGGGCAGCCGACCCCGGAGGATTTCCGTCTCGCCCGAGGCCCCCCTTCAGCGGCGAACATATTCCCGGCTCGCCCGAGGCCCTGCCTTCGCTAAGAAGCAACCCTGACCAAATCGCCGCACCGACCGACCAAGTCGCAGGAGCATTTAATGCAAAGGTGGCCTGACACCCTTATCCTGACGCGCGCCCCCCAGCCGGCAGAGCCGAAGTGACCGCCGTCACTTCGCCGCTCCACTGACCGGCCTGACAGAAGGACAGCGCCGCCTGCGCCACTCCGACTGCAGTGCCACTGGACAGAGTAAGACTGACAGGCAGTCAGGCCCTGCCGGAGGCACCATAGGAAGCTCCGCTTCGCCCGACCCAGGGCTCGGACTTGGGATCGGCCCCAGAAGACGACGAACTCCGCTCCGCCCGACCCAGGGCTCGGACTCAGGCTAAGTCCCGGAAGACGACGAACTCCGCTCCGCCCGACCCAGGGCTCGGACTCGGGCTAAGTCCCGGAAGACGGCGAACTCCGCCCGACCCAGGGCTCGGACTCGGGCTAAGTCCCGGAAGACGGCGAACTCCGCTCCGCCCGACCCAGGGCTCGGACTCGGGCTAAGTCCCGGAAGACGGCGAACTCCGCCCGACCCAGGGCTCGGACTCGGGCTAAGTCCCGGAAGACGGCGAACTCCGCTCCGCCCGACCTAGGGCTCGGACTTGGGCTTGGCCCCAGAAGACGACGATCTCCGCCTCGCCTGACCCAGGGCTCGGACTTGGGCTCGGCCCCAGAAGACGACGATCTCCGCCTCGCCCGACCTAGGGCTCGAACTTGGGCTCGGCCCCAGAAGACGACGAACTCCGCTTCACCCGACCCCAGGGCTCGGACTCCGCCCCGGCACCAGCCGACAATCTCCGCCTCGCCCGACCCGGGGGCTCGGACTCGACCTCGGCTTCGGAGGAGCTTCCACATCGCCCAACCTAGGGCGCAGACCAGCCACATCAACAGGAGGCGCCATCATCACCCTACCCCGAGCTGACTCGGGCCGCAGGGAACAAGACCGGCGTCCCATCTGGCTCGCTCCGCCAGATAGGCAATGATGGCGCCCCGCATGCTCTGTGACGACGGCGGCTCTCAGCCCCCTTACAGAAGCAAGAGGACGTCAGCAAGGACTCAACCGCTCCGACAGCTGACCCTCCGCCAAGCTCCATCGCTCCTCCGACGGCCACGACATCACACCAGCTGGGTGCCAAGATCTCTCCGGCTGCCACAACGGCATGTACCTAGGGCGCTAGCTCACCTCCGCTAGACACGTAGCACCCTGCTACACCCCCCATTGTACACCTGGATCCTCTCCTTACGCCTATAAAAGGGAGGACCAGGGCCGTCTTAGAGAGGGTTGGCCGCGCGGGGACGAGGACGAGAACAGGCGCTCGCTTGGAGCCGCTCGCTCCCTCTCCCGCGTGGACGCTTGTAACCCCCTACTGCAAGCGCACCCGACCTGGGCGCGGGATGAACACGAAGGCCGCGGGATTCCCACCTCTCTCACGCCGGTCTCCGGCCGCCTCGCTCTCCCCCCTTCGTGCTCGCCCTCGCGCTCGACCCATCTGGGCTGGGGCACGCGACGACATTCACTCGTCGGCCTAGCGACCCCCGGTCTCGGAACGCCGACAGTTGGCGCGCCAGGTAGGGGCCTGCTGCGTGTTGACGAACAGCTTCCCGTCAAGCTCCAGATGGACAGTCTCCAGCAACCTCTCCAACCCGGGACGGTGCTCCGTTTCGGGAGTCTTGAGTTCATATCCCTCGACGGCAGCTACGACATGATACTCCTTCCACCGACGTGCAACAACAATAGTGGCGGCCGACAACCCGCCTGCCGGCGCCGGAATCGGCGACGTCTTCCCCGCATGGTGGAAGAGCAACCTTCGAGCTCACCCCGTCCTCTCCCCCGCCGACGGAGGAGGAGGCGGGGCAACCAAGGCCAAGCAGGAGACAGCGCCTCGTCGGCTGTCGAGCGAGTCGACGGCCCCGGCACCCCAACGGGGGGCACACCGGGCGTCGACCTCGCGTTTGAGACGAAGGCGAGCGCCGTCTCCCCGCGACACGCCAATCCCGAGCAAGCGGACGACGCCAGCACGCTCACGAAAAGCTTGCTGGACGTCACCCTCATACCTGAGACGACGGCACAGTCAGTCCCCGACGCGACCTTATCACCGCCCGTTGACCAAAAGGTACCGATCGATTCCCATCTCGCGTCTTTCGGTTTCAGCCTCAACCCGTCTAGCGACTTCGCTTTGGCGGGCGCTCTCGTAGAGGCAAATCCAGACCCTCTGGGGTTTCGTGTGCGGTCACCTTGGGACCGGCTGAGGGACGTCTCAACCTACGGGCCCTCTGGGTCCGAGGAAGACGACGAACCCAGCATCTGTTGAGATTTCTCTGGACTTGACAACCCCAGTGCCATGCGGGACTTCATGACCGCATGCGACTACTGCCTTTCCGACTGTTCCGATGGTAGCCGTAGCCTTGGCGACGAGGACCGCGGCCCAAGTCGCGAATGCTTCCACGTCGATCTAGGGGGTCCCCCCGAAGGCAACCATCTCGGCATGCCGGAGGACGGTGACCTCCCTAGGTCGGTGCCTCGCGTTGACATCCCACGGGAGCTAGCTGTGGTCCCCGTTCAAGCGGGAGGGTCATGACCCACAGCTGGAGCAAATCCGCGGGGTGCAGGCCAGGCTCGACGAGGGAGCAGGAGCGCTTGAGCCGATCTGTCGGGACGTCGGGCAGGCATGGGCGGGCCAACCTCCGGCCGGAGAAATATGTCATCTACCCCAGGGCTTTCAGCACCGCATCGCCGACGACGTCAGGCTCAGGCCACCACCCGCATCCAGTGGAGTCGGCCAGAACCTGGCGGCAGCAGCAATGCTTCTTCGCGCGATGCCAGAGCCATCAACCACCGAGGGGCGGCGAATCCAGGGAGAGCTCAAGAATCTCCTGGAAGGCGCCGCGGTCCGACGGGCCGAGAGCTCTGCCTCCCGAAGGCAGGGGCACCCCTCGGAACCTCATGCTGCGACTTCCCGATTCATGCGAGAAGCCTCGGTCTACACCGGGCGCACGCGCAACACAGTGCCTGCGGCCCCGGGTCGCCTCGGCAACGAGCACCACCACCGCGACCGACGGGCCCACCTCGACGAGAGGGTGCGCCGAGGCTACCACCCCAGGCGTGGGGGACGCTACGACAGCGGGGAGGATCAGAGTCCCTCGCCCGAACCACCCGGTCCGCAAGCCTTCAGCCGAGCCATCCGACGGGCGCCGTTCCCGACCTGGTTCCGACCCCCGGCTACTATCACAAAGTACTCAGGGGAGACGAGACCGGAACTGTGGCTCGCGGACTACCGTCTGGCCTGCCAACTGGGTGGAACGGACGATGACAACCTCATCATCCGCAACCTCCCCCTGTTCCTCTCCGACTCCGCTCGCGCCTGGTTGGAGCACCTGCCTCCGGGGCAGATCTCCAACTGGGACGACCTAGTCCAAGCTTTCGCCGGCAATTTCCAGGGCACGTATGTGCGCCCCGGGAATTCCTGGGACCTCCGAAGCTGCCGACAGCAGCCGGGAGAGTCTCTCCGAGACTACATCCGGCGATTCTCGAAGCAGCGCACCGAGCTGCCCAACATCACCGACTCGGATGTCATCGGCGCGTTCCTCGCTGGCACCACCTGCCGCGACCTGGTGAGCAAGCTGGGCCGCAAGACCCCCACCAGGGCGAACGAGCTGATGGACATCGCCACCAAGTTCGCCTCCGGCCAGGAGGCGGTCGAGGCTATCTTCCGAAAGGACAAGCAGCCCCAGGGCCGCTGTCGGTGTTTTGGGTCCGACCGCACACCCGGGGTTGCCCCTCAAGGTGTTTTAGGAGTAGGACGGTATCGACAACTGTAGCAAAATGGTTCGTGCAGATCGCACGTGGGACAGTGGACGAGGTTTACAGGTTCGGGCCGCTTAGAGATGCGTAACACCCTACGTCCTGGTGAGTATGCTTGGTGAATGTGGTTACAAGAGAGCTCTCTGGATTGAGAATACAGAGAGTTGGTGTGGGTGGCTAAGTAAGGTGTTGATCGTTCTGAAGGGGTGCCCCCTAGGCCTTATATACTCGACCGTAGGGCAGTACACGTGGATAAGATAACAACAAGTAGCTAAAAGATAGTGAACCTCTTGAGATTATCCCTACGTAACCCTCGCCGACTTATCCTCGCATGGCTTCGTTGCATGGAGGCTCCAGCGCGGGAGAGTCGGATCTCTGTTGCGGTCATTCGCTCGACGCTGTGGGCCGTCCGGGTTTGCACCAATCCGGTCTCATGTCATTCCGCTTTGCTGGTTGTTTCTCCCCAGGCCCACGAAAGAATGACCTTACGATTTATTGGGCCCTTGGGCCTTTCGTGAGGTCCTTTACTCTTTTAGTGGACCCGGGGGATATCTATCCCCCACAAGCCCCCGATCTTTGGGTTAATTTAGAGGTAATCAACCCGAAGATCCCAGGTCTAGCTTGCAGGTGATTTGAAGAAAGATGGCTTCCTGTTGTCTTCTCCTGCTCTGATCACTCGTTGACCAAAACCTAGTTTCGTGTCTGTGCCTTAGAGGTCGGCATTCCAATTTGTAGGATTCTGAACTTCATTGAGTGCACCAGAGGTGCACCCAATGGGTGTAGCCCCCGAGCTTCGAGTAGATTTTAGAAAATAATCTACTCGAAGGTCTTCAGTATGGATTATTTCCATTTGTGTTCCTTCATTTTGGTTGAGGGTTGGCTTCTTTAATCTAGTCCCACGCTTTAGAAATCGGCTCTATCTCGACTTGGAATGATAATCCATGGGGTGCACTGGAGGTGCACCCAATGGGTGTAGCCCCCGAGCTTCGAGTGGATTTTTGAGAATAATTCACTCGAAGGTCTTCTTTTTATGTCCTTTTGCTGAAGATTATCCTTTTTGCCTGTAAAAAAGTTGGCATGATGTCATCCGCGCTATGTCATCAATATTATGCTTCAGAGGTCAGCATGTATTTTGTCTTTTGCAGCCTAGTTCGCAATCCATCCGTATCTTGCTAGGTAGTGTAATTTATTTGCTCTGTGACTGATTGGACATTTGATGGACGTTCTCTGTCTAGTCTTCAAGTCGTGTCTGTCGACCATATTTTGCACTCTACTGGCTATATTTGGCTTCCCTCTAACTCCCGCTGATATCTCATTTTTGTCTTGAGGCATTCACTGCGTGCCCTGCACAGATGTGACCATTTTGAAAAAATATACTGATAATTCCTGGGCGTCCCCCCCAATGGGTGTGGGCGAGGGACGGCTTGGTACGCTGAGTGTTTTAGCCGGCTGCTTCTGAGTAGTAACGTGATGGGACGGCGAGTGTAATCATATCCTTTGCGCTGTTGACTGGAGTCCCAATGGGTGTATTGTTGCATGAAACGGCGTCAGCCGCCTGACGTGTCTCCAGACGGGTGGAAGTGCTTATTGAATGCTTTGTGAAAGTAGCCTAGAGGGGGGTGAATAGGCGAAACCTGAAAATTAAAACTTTATCCCCCAACTAGATCCCTTGATTAGTGGTTAGAACAAGATATACAAATATCGGAGAATAGAAACTAAGTTCTTGCTTGAAGAGAGTATTGCTAAATAATGTGGAAGTGATAAATCAATACAATTAGTAAGTTATAGAATAACAAAGCAAGAAGCCTTAGATGAGAAGAGCACTAGGACGAGTTCTTTCTTGCAACGTGTTGCTTCACTAAATGGGAATTTAACTTGAAGCAACACCAAATGATATTAGCGAATAAAGATGCAAGAGAACTTAGAGCAAGGGAACACAAACAAATCACAAGCAATAAACACAATGGACACGGGTGATTTGTTTTACCGAGGTTCGGCCCTCGAAGGCCTAGTCCCCGTTGAGGAGTCCACTTAAGGACGGGCCTTTTTCAACCCTTTCCCTCTCTCCCGATCACACAAGGATCGGCGAGCTCTTCTTCTTCTCAAGGATCACTCTCGATCCCACAAGGACCACCACACTCTTTGGTGTCTCTTGCTAGCTTTTACAAGCCTCCAACACTTTGGAGGAAGTTCGAATGGGAGTCAAAACTCCACGCGCAAATGAACACAAAGATGTAGCACACACTATCTCTCAATGAATCTCACAAGGCGCTAGGGCTAAACTCAATTGAGTAGCTCTCAAATGCTTGCTCTCTCTTTTGTGGCACTTGTATTGGTTGTAGTGGACTAAATCTTGTGTATAGGATGGATCAATGAATATAGGTGGTTGGGAGGGCTTGAGTATGTCAACTAGATGACTTGGAATGTTGCTTGAGCTCCCACACTTTGAAGTGGCCGGTTGGGGTGGTATTTATAGCCACCAACCAAATTTGTAGCCGTTGGAGAAGCTTGCTGGCGATGGGTGCAGCGGACAGTCCGGTGTACACCGGACAGTGTCCGGTGCGCCAGCCACGTCATCCTAGCCGTTGGGGTTGGAGCTGGTCGACCGTTGGAGGCTTTGTCCTCATGCGGCATCGGACAGTCCGGTGCACACCGGACAGTCCGGTGCCTCTCTGATCCTCTGCTCTGACTCTGCCGCATGTACTGTTTACTGTCAGAGTCGACCGTTGGCGCCGAAGTAGCCGTTGCCCTGCGGTTACACCGGACAGTCCGGTGTACACCGGACATGTCCGGTGAATTATAGCCGAGCAGCCGTTGCGAATTCCTGAGGCTGCCAAGTTCTAGAGCCCGTCGACTTGGAGCACCGGACACTGTCCGGTGTACACCGGACAGTCCGGTGAATTTTAGCGCGCCGGCTCCAAGGATTTCCCGAGGCTGAGGAGTTCATTGGGAAGTCTCCTGGTGCACCGGACACTGTCCGGTGGCACACCGGACTGTCCGGTGCGCCAGACCAGGGAGCCTCTCGGGATGCCTTTAGCTCTCTATTTTGAACCCAACTTTGTTCTTTTTATTGGCTGAATGTGAACCTTTTGCACCTGTATAACTTATACACTAGAGCAAACTAGTTAGTCCAATATTTGTGTTGGGCAATTCAACCACCAAAATTATTTAGGGACTAGGTGTAAGCCTAATTCCCTTTCAATCTCCCCCTTTTTGGTGATTGATGCCAACACAAACCAAAGCAAATATAGAAGTGCAAAATTGAACTAGTTTGCATAATGTAAGTGCAAAGGTTGCTTGGAATTGAGCCAATATAAATGCTTACATGATGCGCATGGATTGATTTCTTTGTTTTTGACATATTGGACCATACTTGCACCAAAAGTTTTGTTTTAGCAAACTCTTTTGTAAATTCTTTTCAAAGTCCTTTTGCAAGATAGTCAAAGGTAAATGAATAAGATTTTTCAAAGCATTTTCAAGTTTGAAATTTTCTCCCCTTGTTTCAAATGCTTTTCCTTTGACTAAACAAAACTCCCCCTCAAATAAATTCTCCTCTTAGTGTTCAAGAGGGTTTTAAGATATCAAATTTTTTAAAAAATACTACTTGCTCCCCTTTAGAACACAAAGAGATACCAATTTGAAATTTTCCAATTGAAAACCATTAATTTTTAAAATTTTTTAAAATTAGGGTGGTGGTGCGGTCCTTTTGCTTTGGGCCAATACTTTCTCCCCCTTTGGCATGAATCGCCAAAAACGGATAATTAGAATGAAATATAGGCCCTTTTTCTATCTACTTTCTCCCCTTTGGCAAAGAAAACATATGCGTGAAGATTATACCAAAGATGGAGAGGCATTGTGGAGTGATGGCGAAGGATAGATAATACCGATAGAGTTGAGTGGAAGCCTTGTCCTCGCCGAAGACTCCATTTCCCTTTCAATCTACGACTTAATCATAGAAATCACTTGAAAGCACATTAGTCGTGGACATAAAGAGATATGATCAAAAAGATATATTAAGTTAAGCATGATCATAGTTCTATATGATATAGATTGCTCCCCCTAAATATGTGCCTTGAGAGGAATACATATTTTGGCCTTGAAACGCCAATTGCACATAATGAGGTTAATGAGAACATATCTATACCATAGAGAATGTGAAGTGCATTGTGTCATAGGATAAGTGTGATGCTCATGACAGTTTATGCACTACTGAAAGCATGTTACAAACATTTTAAGCATTTTCCCTTAAGGATTTCAAAGAGACTTAAGGACCATCCACCTTTGAAACAAAGGCAGCTTATCCTCGTTACAAGGTTAAGCTTTAAGCTCTTTGACAATAAAAGTACTTCATCTAGTTTTAACAAAGATGCATAAATGCAAGAATGAAGTGTTTGAGAGGTTAAACTAGGTATGAAGCAGGGAAAAAGTGCAAAGGACATGCTTTCTCTTCCTTTCGTACAAGATATGTAAAGAGAGTATAGAAAAGGAAGATTTAGGTACAAGTTTAAATGAAAGAAGATAGTTTTACCTTTTTGTACCTTTACATAGGGACGCTCTCTTCATTGTGCTTTGTCCTTAGTCTTAAATGCTTAAGACCTATACTTAATGACAATATATGGAAATATTTTGCACAAGAGAGTTCTACAACTAGTGATCTTTTTCAAGTTATTGTTAGCATATATCAAATGGATCACAAGTTGCATAAATGAATCATGAATTCTCCTTTTTCCTTAGTGCATATCAAGATAGATATCAATTAAAGTTACCAATTGAAATCAAATTGAAATTTCATGAGGCACTAAGAAGCATAAGTGATAATTGAAGTTGTCCAATGATCAACTAATATGCGATCAAGAGAACAACATAGGCATTAGATTTTCAATCAAGCTTAAAAATAGGAGAATCCAATACGCATGCTACTTTAGAAATGAAAGCAACAATCCTTGATAAAAGCGACATTATTTTTAACAAGTTGGATTGATGTGTAGTAGCATACTATATGAGAAACATTATTCTCATGCAAGAGACTATATGAAATTATTAAGATAAAGCAATAGTCTCAACATAATCAAAATATAAGAATGAACTCCCCCTCAAGATATGCATCAAGTAATTGAAAGAATTGATTTCGATGCATTCACTTTTAAGGACATAAAGGGAGAAGCATTATACATTTTGATCAAGGCTTGTAAATTTTGCAATAAACAACTTAAGCCTGGTAATAAAAAAGGATTTAAAATGCTTACAACCACACCATTGATTGTTGTGAAGACCTTATTGTCCAAGTAGGTGTTGTTGTCCTTGATGTTCTTTCTTTTTCATTTGAGTGTCCTCCTTTGTATTTGTCTCTTTTTCCTTCCAAACTTATTGAAAATACTCAAGAGACATGTTAATAGCGCAAGGGAGTATATGGTGAAGGATGATTACATTAGATAGGAAATAAGCATAATTCATCATCCATGAGTCACATAGACATGAAGTAAATTCCTTAACGTTAGTGCATATTAACAGAAAAGAGGAATGAGCACCTTTTTAATCATTTTTGATCAATCAAAGGAATTTTACTTTTTCATATTGAATTTATTATCATGACTTAGAAGCGCATCAATATGAGAATGGATATAGCAAAGGCATGAATTAGATTCTAATGGACAAGCGCATTTATGAAAATGATATTGAATGCACACTTAGTTAATTTCGGTCCAATAAAGAATCTATTCCTCATAAGGTAGAATATGATAATTTAGATTAAATACCCATTGAGATGGGAACCAAACTTAAGAAGATGAGTTCCCATACCTTTGCTTTCTTCCTTTGGGTGAAGATCAACCCATGAGGCTTGTGCACTTTCTTTCTTGTAGATTTTCATAATTGAACTCAAGAGAAATGTTAGTAGCAACACAAGCACTAGTTTCTATTTTTGTAATCATTTTGATAAGGAATGAGAAGCTAGATTACCAAAACATGGATACTCCATAGTATGAACTAGATTATCCATAGATGATGTTATGCTCAATTTTAACTCATAAAACAAGCATAAATAACCCTTTGAGATTATAGGAATAAATCTAATTCATGATTTGGAAAGCGATAAATGTAAAAGAATCATATCCAATTTGAGCAAGTAAAAATACATCATAAAACATTTGGATTGAATTTTCTTTTCATGTTAGATTACATGCTTCCAAAGAGAAACTTATTCTCTACAAGTGAGACTACTTAGGTTACTTAGATAAAAATCATTAGTCTCACTATTCTAGTTATAGAGAGAGTTTTCCTTTTACAAGTGTCCTAAGGATTTGAATTCTTTACATGACACCTTATTCTTTTAAGAACATGAAATATCTCTCTATATCTAGAATCACGGCAATAAATAGATAATTAGGGGAAGAACATGCCATGATATACTTGCAACAAATTAGAGCATGTAGATTGCCATAGTATGGAAATGATGAATGTGCAATCTACCATATGAGAGGAGATTCTTCAAAGAATGGTAAGTAAAATTTAAAGATATTTGAAGTCTTATATATATTTCTATGTGACTACACAAGACACATAAGAAATGATAGTTTAAAATACTTGCATTTAAAAGCATAGAAGTTACCATCCTTTGACTTTCCTCCATGTTGTAGACCTTGATTTTTGGCACATGATAACTCTTTATTTCCTACAACATCAATACCTTCCTCGAGATGATATGAGTTTAAGACATAGTAATTTGAAAAATAACCTTGAGTCAATCACGGATATAGATCATTGAAGATTGATAACTTGAGTTGATAAGAATTGAATGGACTCTCTCAAGCACCTCAAGGCTTCATATCATCTCTTTCTCCTGCAAAGCTTGTCAAGCATATTTTGGTACCCATCGCTTGATGGGTCCATCACGGTTAGTCAACAAGGATCTAGGAACCCAAGAGTCCTTTGTGTTAGCACTAGGTAAACTCATTACCTTTCTAGCACATGTTGCAATTTTGGGTTGCCTAGTTACATGAGAATTAATTGACAAGCTAGGAGTGGAATTGTTACCAATGGGACAATCCTTGCATTGATGTCCCTTCTTTCGGCATGTGTAGCATAGGCGTTTTTCAAGTTTTGAAGTTTTCTTCTTTCCTTGTTTGTCGCCTGCTACATGGTTAGTAAAAACTTTCTTTTCTAACCCTATGCCTTTTTGTTTTAAATGGGGACAAGATCTAAGCAAGTGTCCCTTCTTGGAGCATTTAAAACAAAGTCTATCATCCTTGTTAATAATCAAGCCATTTTTAATGTAGGGACATGACCTAATCAAGTGCCCCTCTTCAAAGCATTCACTACACCTCTTAATGTGAAGTGTGGCTTGATCATTACCTTGGATGTTACCTTTTGTGGAGGCGTGGTTGAGGCTTTTGGAGGAGGTGTTGAATTTCATCTTTTGTTTCTTCCTCTTGGTAATCATCAAATCCTTGACATTTTCTTTAAGGGATGTAGTGCATGCCACGGTTGTTCCCGTCTCAAGCTTCTTCACCATGTGATCACGGTTATCTTGAGAAGGTTGGGCAATGCATTTCCCTTTTAGTTGTGTCAAGCTCATCTTTAGCCTCTCATTTTCTTCCTTGAGCTTTTGATATGAATCATCGTTTGTTCCTGCAAATTCTAGCTCAAAGGAAGATTTGCTTGTCGACGGACAACAAGCATTAGCACATGGTAATATAGTATCAATTTGAATACATGTGCATGAGTGAGGTTGTTGGGATTTTAAATTTTCTATCACAACCTCATGAGCAATGTTTAACATGATATGATCATCCATAAGATTTTCATGAGAGCATATGAGCATATCATATTTTTCTTGAAAAGCTAGATTTTCAATTTTTAGCTTTTCTACTTGGTCCTTAAGCAAGGTATTCCTATTTACTAATTGAGCGATACAATGTAAAGCGTTATCTTGCTCAATTGAACTAGTTTCATACCTTTGGACCAAATCAACATGAGAGCACTTTAGCTCCTCATGTTCTTTAGTCAACTCGTCAAAGTGTAGCATTTTCATGGAGAGAATATCTTCTAGCCTTTGACGAGCTTCGCTTTGCTCTCTCGCTCTTTCTAGAAGTTTGAGCATGACCGCCTTATCTTCTTGGCTTAGGCGAGCGTAGAGATGCAAGAAGCTTCTTTCTTCCTCCTCATCCTCATTTGTCCTTCCGCTATCATTTTCATTAGCCACACAACATATGTGGGAATCGAAATGGGAAGACAAACCTTTTGGAGAGGTGGATTCATCGTTTGGTCTCCACCGTTCATTTTCTTCTTCTTCCTTGCAAGGGTTAGTATCACAAAGACTAAAGGAAGTAGAAGCATCAAATGAACTATCATGTTTGGACTCATCAAATTTATTTTTAATTCTAGTCCAAATATCATGCGCATCATGGATAGATTCGTCATAGTTTGATATGAAGACATGATAATCTTCTCTACTAAGAGAATTAGTTAAGATGTCAAAAGCTAGATAGTTTAAGCGATAACATCTTTGATCCTCCTCGGAATTAATTTTTCCATTGAAATTAGAGGAAAAAATACTCTTGTCTATAATTTGTTCTAATCGTGGATCTATGGTTCTAAAAGCATTTATCACACTAGTAGACCATGAGTCATAATTAGAACAATCATCAAATAATATTTCAAGAGTTACCTCCTTTTGAGTTACGTTTGATGGAGGAGTCTTCTTGTTCTTTTGGGATCTTCTACGAGCCATCACTTCGAGTTGTTAGACTCAAGATGAAGTGCCTAGCTCCGATACCAATTGAAAGTAGCCTAGAGGGGGGGTGAATAGGCGAAACCTGAAAATTAAAACTTTATCCCCCAACTAGATCCCTTGATTAGTGGTTAGAACAAGATATACAAATATCGGAGAATAGAAACTAAGTTCTTGCTTGAAGAGAGTATTGCTAAATAATGTGGAAGTGATAAATCAATACAATTAGTAAGTTATAGAATAACAAAGCAAGAAGCCTTAGATGAGAAGAGCACTAGGACGAGTTCTTTCTTGCAACGTGTTGCTTCACTAAATGGGAATTTAACTTGAAGCAACACCAAATGATATTAGCGAATAAAGATGCAAGAGAACTTAGAGCAAGGGAACACAAACAAATCACAAGCAATAAACACAATGGACACGGGTGATTTGTTTTACCGAGGTTCGGCCCTCGAAGGCCTAGTCCCCGTTGAGGAGTCCACTTAAGGACGGGCCTTTTTCAACCCTTTCCCTCTCTCCCGATCACACAAGGATCGGCGAGCTCTTCTTCTTCTCAAGGATCACTCTCGATCCCACAAGGACCACCACACTCTTTGGTGTCTCTTGCTAGCTTTTACAAGCCTCCAACACTTTGGAGGAAGTTCAAATGGGAGTCAAAACTCCACGCGCAAATGAACACAAAGATGTAGCACACACTATCTCTCAATGAATCTCACAAGGCGCTAGGGCTAAACTCAATTGAGTAGCTCTCAAATGCTTGCTCTCTCTTTTGTGGCACTTGTATTGGTTGTAGTGGACTAAATCTTGTGTATAGGATGGATCAATGAATATAGGTGGTTGGGAGGGCTTGAGTATGTCAACTAGATGACTTGGAATGTTGCTTGAGCTCCCACACTTTGAAGTGGCCGGTTGGGGTGGTATTTATAGCCACCAACCAAATTTGTAGCCGTTGGAGAAGCTTGCTGGCGATGGGTGCACCGGACAGTCCGGTGTACACCGGACAGTGTCCGGTGCGCCAGCCACGTCATCCTAGCCGTTGGGGTTGGAGCTGGTCGACCGTTGGAGGCTTTGTCCTCATGCGGCACCGGACAGTCCGGTGCACACCGGACAGTCCGGTGCCTCTCTGATCCTCTGCTCTGACTCTGCCGCGTGTACTGTTTACTGTCAGAGTCGACCGTTGGAGCCGAAGTAGCCGTTGCCCTACGGTTACACCGGACAGTCCGGTGTACACCGGACATGTCCGGTGAATTATAGCCGAGCAGCCGTTGCGAATTCCTGAGGCTGCCAAGTTCTAGAGCCCGTCGACTTGGAGCACCGGACACTGTCCGGTGTACACCGGACAGTCCGGTGAATTTTAGCGCGCCGGCTCCAAGGATTTCCCGAGGCTGAGGAGTTCATTGGGAAGTCTCCTGGTGCACCGGACACTGTCCGGTGGCACACCGGACTGTCCGGTGCGCCAGACCAGGGAGCCTCTCGGGATGCCTTTAGCTCTCTATTTTGAACCCAACTTTGTTCTTTTTATTGGCTGAATGTGAACCTTTTGCACCTGTATAACTTATACACTAGAGCAAACTAGTTAGTCCAATATTTGTGTTGGGCAATTCAACCACCAAAATTATTTAGGGACTAGGTGTAAGCCTAATTCCCTTTCACTTTGCGACTGTTCAGTGACCGCGGTTGGAGGTGAGCGGTTGCCTTTCCCTTCTATAAATAACACTGTTGCCCCTCTGGTTTTTTTCACATCTCTTCGTTGTTCTTTACTGCTTCCTTCTCTTCTCTCCCGTCTGCTTCCGCCATGGGCAAGAGCAACAAGCGCAAGCGCGAACCGACTCCTCCATCGGAGGATTTCGGTGACTCGGAATACTCGGAGGAGGAGTTCTCCTCCGAGTCCGAGGGATCTCCGGCTCCCGTCTCTCCCTCGGCGTCGTCCGATGACTCGGACGACTCCCAGGGGATAGCCGCGGAAGTCTGGACATACATCCGGGCCATCAAGCGCTCCGGGCTCGAGGGCTCGGATGAGTCAGAGTACTCCTCGGATGAGGAGGACTCGGACGGCGGCGGCGAGGACGAGGACGACGACGACGACGGCGACGACGACAACGGTGGCGACGGCGACGGCAGCGGCAGCGGCAGGAGCAGCGGCGACGGCGGCAGGGACGGTGACGGCGGCGGCAGCAGGGGCAGCACCAAAGGCGGCAGCAGCAAGGGCAGCACCAAGGGCGGCGGCGGCGACAGGGGCAGGGCCAGTGGCTAGACGCCACTGGTCTTCTTAGATATTAGTATAGTATAGTATAGTTAGAATAATGTAGTAGTAATGTAGAGTAGTATAGCGTAGTGTAGTGGTAGTAATGTAATGTAGTAATAGTAGGGGAGTATCAACTCGCGAAGAGTTGATTTGTAAGTTTATTAACTTCCCTTTGAATGAAAGAATGACGTTTGGCTTCTCTTTTGATGACTTCCCCGTTTACTTGTGAGTGTAATTCCTTTGAAAGAGTAAGCGAAATACTCGAGCATTGAACTGATGTTTTCTGAAATGGTTGCCGAGTAACTTTGTGGGTGGCGCCGGTGGCTTGTAGAAGTAACTGCCGAGTAACTGAAGATTGCGTCTGCATTTTTAGAAGCAATGCCGAGTGACTGAAGGTCGGCTTCGGCATTTTAGAAGTAATGCCAAGCAACTGAACATGAAAACAGCGTTTCAGAAGCAACACCGAGTGACGGGAGGTCGACGTCGGCATTTTAGAAGTAATGCCGAGCGACTGAATACGAAATCAGTGTTTTGGAAGCAACACCGAGTGACGGGAGGTCGACGTCGGCATTTTAGAAGTAATACCGAGCGACTGAATACGAAATCAGTGTTTTAGAAGCAACACCGAGTGACGGCAGGTCGGCGTCGGCATTTTAGAGGTAATGCCGAGCAACTGAATACGGAATCAGCGTTTTAGAAGCAACGCCGAGTGACGGCAGGTCGGCGTCGGCATTTTAGAGGTAATGCCGAGCAACTGAATACGAAATCAGCGTTTTAGAAGCAACGCCGAGTGACGGCAGGCCGCCCGAGCCACTTTGAGGATGGTGGCCGAGTGATGAGGTGGCGCATTGGTGTTCTGGGGATAACTGTCGGGTGACCACGTGGCACGCTGGTTTTGGAAATAACCGCCGGGTGATGACTGGGCACTTTTTGAAACGGTATCTGGCTCGAGAATATCCCATAAGAGCTGCGCTTTTAGCCGCCTTTGCTTTCCGTGCCCTAGTTCTTGCATTCCCGCTTTCGAATCCTCTCTGCTGCTCGCCTCCACTCTGCTCGCTGGTAGAATTGAGATGGCGCCCAAGAGGAAAACCGCGAGCTCGTCCGCTGTGGTGGTTCCTCCAATCGATCCCAACAGTCAGTTGCCTTTTGCAGGTAACCACATGTCCATCATTTCCAAAGCTGAACTCCTCCACCTCGTGTCCATCGGGGTTCTTCCTCCGCGGGAACTCTGTTCTTGGCGGATTTGCCACGGGACTACTGTCCCGACAGAGGATACCCACGAGTCTGTAGTTTACGCTCCTTTTCTTCTCCGCGGCCTTGGCCTTCCCATCTCTCCCTTTTTCCGCGGTCTCCTTGATTTCTACCACATTAACCTGACCCATTTGAACCCTAACTCAATTCTGCAAATCTCCATCTTCGTTCACTTATGCAAAGCCTTTCTTGGCGTGCTGCCGCATTTCGGCTTATGGAAATACCTGTATCATTGTCGCCCTGGGATGGCCGGGGGACAACATCAGTTGGTCGGAGGTGCCAGTTTGGAGATGCGCCGCGGACGGAAGACTGAGTATCTTGAGATTCCCCTTAAAGATAGTATTAAGGGATGGCGTCTAGAGTGGTTCATAGTCGATAATTATGGAAATTCTCTCCCTTCCCGGTCGGGAAGGCAGCCAGACGTTCGCACCCCAAGCTGGACCGAGTCTCCCACAGATGAGGAGGTAGCTGAAGCGGGTGTGTTGCTAGCTGAAGTTGGACTGCTGAAAGAGAGAGGTCTAACTGCTGAAGCTGTGGTCGCTGACTTCGTTTTCAAGAACATTCAGCCACTGAAAGATAGAATATACCCAGCTTATCTGTATCGAGGGCTAGCCGACTCAACTCGGGTTACCAACAGGAGAATCCCTTCTGCAGACTTGGTGAGCCGACTGGAAATGATTCTCAGGGGCAAGGTGTCCAATGTTGGTGCTCCGGTGGCGTACTCGGCCTGGAACTTGCCTCCTGCCAAAGCCTTCACTCTTTTCGTGTCAAATCCACCTGTGACTGATGGCAATTTGGGCCTTAGAGCGCGACCCTCTGATGAAGAAATCAGTGCTTTGGTTGCCTCGCTTGGGGAGATTCCTGATGATGAACGGCAAGTCCATTTTGAGGTGCCCCTGAACCCTAGTGATGCAGATATAAATGCCATGCTTGATCTGCTAACTGAGGATTCCTCCGACACTGCTCCTACTGGTACATTAGTAACAGTCCCCCTCCCAGAGGTTGATACAACTTCGGATGTTCAGAAACCTGTCAGTACTCGCCCGAGGCGCCTTAGCCGAACTAATCGGCCTGAGCCTTCTGCTGATGAGCAAAAGAAGAAAAGAAGACGCATCCGGCGAGTATCCAGTTTTGATGAGGACGCTGGTACCTCAATTCCTGCTGCTGAAGAAGTGCCTGCGACTGGACTTACTGACGCTGATCCCAATGGGTGCACCCAAACTTCAACTGATCCCAATGTGGGTGCCCCACCTGTTGCTGATCCCAATGGGGGTGCTGCTTGTGTTGTCGGTGTGGATGACGAGGGGGAGGAGAATGAGGTTCCTTTGACTCGAAAGAACAGCCGGCAGTTCATCGCCAGTGGTGAAAGTAGTGGAGTTCCCTCTCCTGCCTTGTCTGCCCTCATTGGTCTACAAGAACTGTCTCTGGCCAACTTTGATCAAACTCTTGAGGATATGGTCCCAGAGGACTTGTTATCGGAGCCAGTGGATGATGGTGCAATGGAGGCTCGTGCTGACGTGCCCGATGCTGGGTTGAGGTCATCCCGTGCCTCGTCGACCTTAGAGCGCGATCTTGAAGGCCGGGAGACTGACTTGAATCGTCCTGGTCCTGTGGAGGTAGATGAGGGCCCATCAATCTTAGAAGTGGTTATTGCAGAGAACTTGGACCTCAAGAGTGGTGCTGTCATATGCCCAGCCCCCGAGGGTGTCACCGGGGATGACTTAGCTCGGGTGGAGAGTGTAAGCCACTGCCCAGCCCCCGAGGGTGCTGCCGGGGATGATCCGGCTCAAATGGGCAATGCCAACTATGACCCAGCCCCCGAGGATGCTCGAGTAGAGTCTCCTTCCTGTACCTCCATGGACGTTCACGCGGGATATCCTCCACACTCTGGCTGTATAGTGGTAGCCCAGAATTTGGATCAGGGAATCGCTTTAGAGGGCAGCGCCCCTGCTGACCGAGCGTTGGGCTCTGTTGAAGGTACTGAGTTGATCTCTGCTGATTCGCTGCAAACTGCTCCGGGTGGTGGCTTTACATCTGCTTATCAACTGATTTCTCCTGATTTGGGGATCCCTTCGTTCTTCTCCAACCTTCAGGTACTGTGATGTATTTTAACTTGACTTTTATATTGCCTGAACTGCTGTCGTCACGCTTCGTCTGTTGTCCTCATCAGGCTTTGGTGGACGGGATGGCCAGCCAGCTGAGGTTTCAGGGTGCTTCCACCCCGGAGGTAGCTTCATCTCTTGCACGTTGGAACCCAGTATCACTTCAACGTCGCGTCTCTGAATTGGAGGCAACCAATGCTGGTTAGTGCTTTTTTTTGCTTCTCTCTGCCTTCGTTGTGGACTGCCTTACCTTCTGACTCCATTTTGTTTGATTATCTCTCGCTAGGAGTGACTCGGCAAATTTCAATTCTTGAGGAAAAACACTCTCGAGATCTGGCTGAATTGGCTCAGCGGTGCACTGACTTTGAGGAGAAGTACTCTCAGGGCCAAATTGAACTGGGTCAAGTTTCTGCTACTTTAGATGACGCCAATGCCCTGAATTCTTCCCTTCATGCTCAGCTTGATTCTGAAAAGGTATTATACAAAACTGTGCCTTGCCTTGCTGTGCTCCTGTTACTTGCTTGGTTTTTGAAGTAGTTGACTTTTGCTCGCAGGAAGAAAAGCGTATCCTTGCTGCTTCTCGTGACAATCTTGATAGGTTGTATCGTGATTCTAGCAATTCGCTGACTATCCTGGAGAGAAGTCATCGCTTCACCATGGAAGAATTAGACCTCCAACGTCGTAAGCTGCAGGAATCTATGGATGAGGTAACCCGGCTTAAGCAGTTGATATCAGCAAAGGATGCTACTATCAAAGAACTCCGAGTTTCCAAAAAATCCGTTGCCCAGGAGTTAGAGAGCGCTCGACTGGCTGCTAAAGCCGCTGAAGAAACTTCTATTATTCTCAAGGCCCAGCGCGACAAAGCCCTGGACAAGGCTATTCGGGCGGGACGAATCTTGATGAGGAGACCCGGCGTGGTTGTTCCTGAAGACATAAGGGCTGACGTGAATGCTACCCCTGATTCCTCGAGTCGCCCTTCTTCGTCGGTCGCTCCTGAGAAAGACATTGTAAAATAGAAAAACATTTTGCGTGCTCCAAGCGCGCGGTTAGCATGATCGAGTATTTATTAGAGGACATCAGTTTATCATTCGAATGACATAGTTACTCTCTCATTATATCAGAATTTATTAGTTAGTGAGTTGGCAGTAATGACGCATGATGGTTATAAAATTTGTTTGCGGGATATAGAAGTCATCCCCTGAATTATATATAGGCGCGAGCATGTTGCACCGGTCTTAAGTTGTTGCCAACTTAAGTCGATCGCTCCGTTTGTAGGGCATAGTGGTCACCCCTGGTTAAGTAAGCGTGAGCATGTTGCACCGCCTTAAGTCATTGCCGACTTAAGTCGATTGCTCCGTTAGCAGGGCTTAGTGGTCACCCTGAGGTAAGTAAGCGTGAGCATGTTGCACCTCCTTAAGTCATTGCCGACTTAAGTCGATTGCTCCGTTAGCAGGGCTTAGTGGTCACCCTGAGGTAAGTAAGCGTGAGCATGTTGCACCGCCTTAAGTCATTGCCGACTTAAGTCGATTGCTCCGTTAGCAGGGCTTAGTGGTCACCCTGAGGTAAGTAAGCGTGAGCATGTTGCACCTCCTTAAGTCATTGCCGACTTAAGTCGATTGCTCCGTTAGCAGGGCTTAGTGGTCACCCTGAGTTAAGTAAGAATGCAAGTCAATCGTAAATGAATTGAGTATCCTTGAAACCTCTTTTTTATTGATGACATATTTCCACTTTACAGAGTACATCATTATCCCAGCAGTTTTGAGATACAGCTAGGGATAAAACTTTCTGAGGTGTTCTATGTTCCAGGAGTTCCCAACTTCTGTGCCATCCGTCTGAGTGAGGCGATACGATCCGGGCCGAGTGACTTCTGCTACCACGAAGGGTCCTTCCCATAAGGGTGATAACTTGTGTCGTCCCTCCCCCGTTAGAATTCGGCGGAGGACGAGATCTCCTACTGAGAAGGATCGTTGTCGCACAGCCTTGTCGTGATAGCGCCTTAGAGTCTGCTGGTACCTTGCTGATTGGATTACTGCGTTTAGCCATTCTTCCTCAAGTACATCTATGTCCTCCAGCCTGGTGATCTCAGCTTCTGCTATGCTTTCAAAGATCAGCCTCGGCGCCCCAAACTTGAGATCAGCAGGTAGCACTGCCTCCGACCCATAGACCATGAAGAAAGGAGTGTTTCCATGCAAAGCACGGCTAGGTTGGGTTCTTAGGCTCCAAACGACATAGGGTAATTCCCTTATCCACTTTCCTGCGAATTTTTCATTCTTATCGAAGACCTTTTTCCTGAGTGCATCCAATATCATCCCGTTGGCTCGCTCAACTTGCCCGTTGGCTCTTGGATGGGCTACAGATGCATACTTGATCTGAATGCTCTTTTGCTCGCAGAAGTCAAAGAATTCTGAACTTGTGAAGTTGGATCCTAAATCAGTTATGATGCTGTTTGGTATCCCGAATCTGAATATTATGTCTTGTATGAATTCCACGGCCTTAGCAGAGGTTAAAGAGGCAATGGGCTTGAATTCTATCCATTTAGTGAACTTGTCAATTGCTACCAATACATGAGTGTACCCCCCTTGAGCTTTCTTGAAAGGTCCAATCATATCCAGTCCCCAGCATGCGAAAGGCCAAGTTACTGGTATGGTCTGCAGTTGCTGTGCTGGCATGTGTTGTTGCCTTGACAAGTATTGGCAGGCTTCGCACCTCTGAACTAACTCGGCTGCATCGTTCTTTGCTGTTGGCCAATAGAATCCTGACCTGAAGACCTTCCCGACTAGTGTTCTGGAGGCTGCATGTATTCCACATTGTCCAGCATGGACCTCCTCCAGAAGTTGCTTCCCAGTGGATGGGAGAATGCACTTCATGAAGACGCCTGATGCACCCCTTCTGTATAGTGTCTCTCCAATAAGTGTATAGTGAGCCGACTGTCTTGCAATGCGCTCTGCCAAATTTCTGTCATCTGGTTCCTCTTCATTCTTTATATACTTAATGATCGGCCTCCTCCAGTCATCAGGGTCTGACTCGGGTTGATCTATGATGTTGCACTCTTCTGTTCGATCCATTGAGATACTTGGCTGCAGAATTTCTTGCACGAAAACTCCGGGTGGGACCTGAGTTCGACTAGACCCTAGCTTGGACAGTACATCGGCTGCTGTGTTCCGATCTCTTTCTACATGATGAAATTCCAGACCCTCGAATTTATCTTCCAGCTTTCGGACGACAGTGCAATATTTCCCCATTGAATCGCTTGAGCAATCCCACTCCTTGTTTATCTGACTGATGACTACCAGAGAGTCTCCGTAAACCATTAATCTTTTGACGCCCAATGATACGGCAATGTTCAATCCATGGATCAAAGCTTCATACTCGGCTGCATTGTTGGAGGCTGGGAATAGCAACTGGAGGGCGTACTTGAGGTGTTCGCCTCCAGGCGCAGTGAAGAGAATCCCTGCTCCTGCTCCCTGCAGCTTCAGTGAGCCATCAAAATACATTCGCCATACTTCTGCAGTCTCCGGGTTGTCTGGCACTTGTTGTTCAGTCCACTCTGATACGAAATCAACCAGTGCTTGAGTTTTGATGGCAGTGCGAGGTCGGAACTCGATGTCATGAGATCCTAGCTCACAGGCCCACTTGGCTATTCGACCGATGGCTTCCTTGTTGTGAAGAATATCCCCTATTGGAAAACTTGTAACTACTATGACTTTGTGGTCGTCAAAGTAGTGACGCAGCTTGCGGGCAGTTAGAAGTACTGCGTACAATAGCTTCTGAACTTGAGGGTACTTTTTCTTCGAGGGGCCTAGGACTTCACTAATGAAGTAGACAGGATGTTGTACTGGATAGGCATGTCCTTCTTCTACTCGCTCGACTACTAACGCGGTGCTTACCACGTGAGTCGTGCAAGAGATATACAGTAGCAAATCTTCAGCTGGTTGAGTTGACGTAGCTCGCCGAGGTGGTTTCAGTACTGGTGGTGTTGTCAAGAATTTTTTCAGAGCATCTAGAGCTTCTTGCGCTTCTGAAGTCCATTGAAACTTATCCACCTTCTTAAGTAACTTGTAAAACGGCAAACCTTTTTCTCCTAGCCTGGATATAAATCTGCTTAGAGCTGCCATACATCCAGTAAGTCGCTGAACCTTCTTCTGCGATCGAGGTGCTTCCATCTTCATGATAGCTTCAATCTTATCTAGATTAGCTTCAATTCCCCGGTGGCTGACGATAAATCCGAGCAACTTTCTGGCTGGTACCCCGAAAACACATTTCTCGGGATTGAGCTTCCATCTATACCGTCTTAGACTGCTGAAAACCAGTTGCAAGTCTTCGATGAAGTTTTTTGAGTCCTGTGTTTTGATTACCACATCATCTACGTAGGCTTCCACACGCTTGCCCCAGTGATCGGCTAAGCATGTTTGAATGGCTCTCTGGTAAGTTGCTCCAGCGTTTTTGAGGCCAAACGACATGGAGGTATAACAGAAAGCACCAAACGGAGTAATGAACGCCGTTTTTTTCTTCATCTTCCTTTGCCAGACTAATCTGATGGTATCCAGAATAGCAATCCAGGAAAGACAACATAGAACATCCAGCGGTGGAGTCCACCACCTGATCTATCCTTGGGAGCCCGAAAGGATCCTTCGGACAGTGTTTGTTGAGATCAGTATAATCAACACACATGCGCCAATCCACTTTATTCTTTTTGAGTACAAGAACAGGGTTGGCTAACCACTCGGGATGTAATACTTCTCTAATGAATCCAGCTGCGACCAAGCGAGCTAACTTAGTGCGAATGGCCTCTCTCTTGTCGGGCGTGAAACGACGTAATTTTTGCCGAATCGGCCTTGCCTGGGGATAAACCTTTAATTTGTGCTCGACCAGTTCTCTTGGGACTCCCGGCATATCCGCAGGTTGCCATGCGAATACATCTCGGTTATCTTGCGGAAACCGGACGAGCGCGCTTTCCTATTTGTCATCCAAGCTGGAGCTGATGATAGCCGTCTTGCGCTCATCGGCGAACCCCAGGTTGATTCTCTTGGTTTCTTCAGTCGGCCGCATAGAGGTCGCGGTCTGAGCTTCGCTTGCCGGTACTGCGAGGTCCTCCTCAGGCTTAGAGTTCGCCAGTGTGGAGGGAGCTGTCGATGGCTTGGCGGTGAGTGCTGCTTGAATAGCCACTCGGAAACACTCTGGGGCGCCTTGGAAGTCGGCGCGCACGGTTATGATCCCTTGCGGTCCTGGCATCTTCAGTATCATGTATGTGTAATGCGGAATGGCCATGAACTTGGCCAACCCAGGCCTCCCGATGATGGCGTTGTACCCGCAGTCGAAGTTCGCCACTTCAAACCTCAGGAACTCGGTTCTGTAGTTCTCCGGAGTTCCGAAGGTGACTGGCATGTAGATGTGGCCCAGCGGGTATTCCCCTTCCGTCGGCACGATGCCGAAGAAAGGAGTGTCCGACTCGTGGAGCTCTTTGAGGTGAACTCCCAAGCCTTGAAGTGTCCAGGGGAAGGTGACGTTGATGCTGCTTCCCCCGTCCACTAACACCTTCTTCACCCGGCTCTCTCGGATCACCGGATCGACGAGAAGCGGGTATTTGCCCGGATGGTCGAAGTTGAGCCATTGATCTGCCCGAGTGAAGGTGATCGGGTGCTCCGACCACCGGTATGGGGCGGGAGGGCTGGTGGCCGCCATCAGTATCTGGCGATCGTTGAGCTTTTGCTGTCTTCTGTTCTCCTGCGACCCGTGTCCGCCGAAGATGACGTTGACCTCCCTGTCAACGCGTGGGAAAGCTCCTCCTCCTCCCTCCTCCTGCTGATGGGGTTGTCGTGGTTCATCTGGTCCTCCCCTCGACGGAGGAGGAGGTAGAGGTTGGAAGGGTCGGCCGTGTCCGACGGAATGCTTGAAGTCTCGGCAGTTACGAAGAGTGTGACGCATGTCCTTGTGGTACGGGCACTGGGCATCGAGGATGTCGTCCAACGTGCGTTCGCCTCCACGAGGTCCTCCTCGGGCGCGAGAGGCAGGTGGTCCGGCGGCATGCACTTCTTCGCGAGGCCTCTTCTCCCATCGTTTGTCGGGTTGCTGGTTCGCATCGCGTCGTGGTGCTGCCGGTGCGGGCTTTGCTCCTCCGATGAGGTCCTGGGCTCGCTCGTCGGCGGTGATGTAGAGGTCGGCTTCTCGGAACAGCTCCTCGGAGGTAATCGGTGCCCTCTGTAGTATGGCTCGGACGAAAGCCGAGTCATTGGATCCTCTGTAGAAGTCCTCGATCACAGCCGCCTCCGTGACCTCGGGGATACGATTTCTCATAGTCTGAAACCTTTTGAGGTACGACCGGAGAGTCTCGTCCCCCCGGCGCTTGATGGATTTGAGATCCCACGGTTGCGCCGGCTTGTCGGAGAGGGACTGGAAGTTGGCGGTGAAGCGTCGATTGAAGTCGCCCCAGACGTCGATGCAGTGTCGGGGTAGATGTCGCAGCCATTGCAGTGCGTCTTGCCCAAGGACAATGGGTAAGTACGCGGTCATCACGTCTTCGGACGCCCCGGCAGCTCGAGCAGCGGTGGTGTAGACGGCTAGCCAACCCCATGGATCCTGCTTAGGTTCATATTTGTCAACATTGGATACCTTGAAGTTGGGAGGCCATTGGATGGCCCTAAGGCGCGGAGTAAGGGCGGACACTCCGCACGTGTCCTCCTGTCGTCGGGGACGATGTCTGTCCCGGGGAGGGGAGTTGTGATTGTGGTTCCTCGACCGTCCCCGGGTGGTTCCGCTAGTTGAGGCCGTTGCCGACTCAGTTCTGGTGGCTTGGCTCTGAGTCGGGATGCCATGATCCCTGTCATACTCCTCCCGACGACGAATCTCGTTCTCATGCCGCCGCTCGCGCGAAGCATTGATGGAGCTTCGCGCGTCTCGGTGACTGTTGATGGCGTGTCGTAGATCGTTCGGCGGGTGAGCAAGCGGTAGAAGATGGTTGGCCGCCTGGGTGAACAGTTGTCGGTAGCCCTCGGCGTCAGGAGTCCGAGGAAGTCCCTCAGCCATCCGAGCCAATACCCCTCCGACTTCGCTCGGCGTGTTCATAGCTCGGGCGAAGTCGGGGTTCAGGTTGCGCCTGAAGAATGGATTCTCCCGACGCTGCCTTGCATCTTGCTCAGCCTGTTCCTGAGCCCGTCAGCGATCACGTCGTCGGGAGTTCCTTCGTTCTCTGAAGACGCGTTCTTCCGGGGTTTCTCCTACCTCCGAGACCTCGTCTCGCGAGACAGGCTGTTCCGGATTCCGCTCTCCGGCAGCATGATGTCGTCGAACGTTCCTGCACCGGTTCCTCCGTCGACGGGACTCTCGTTGAGGCGGTTCCTCCCCGGGTACAGTCGGCTCGTCGTCGGAGACGATAGGCGACTCCGCTCTCCCGATGAAGAGGACGTCGGGGTAGAATGGTGCTGCTGTCGTGGTGACTTTCTTCCCGTCCCCCTTTGAGGCATGAGGAACGGAAAGAGTAACTCGTTTCTCCCCGGTTACCTTCTTCCTTGCAATCTGTGTCCACTCTTTTGCCAGAGAGGTAGGCAGTGGAGTTCTCCGGGTCAGCGAGCCCTCGGCCCCCGGCTTTCCGGAGACGATCCTCATCCGGAGAGCTGGAGGTTGTGCTTCTCCGGTATTTTCGGAGTTCGTTGGGGGAGACTTCTTTTCCGGCGGATCCGCGATACGGTGCAGAATTCCTTCTTCATCCGCTACAAATGAGATTGTTCCGAAGCAGAACACGGATCCGGGACGCAGGGTGATCTTGCTGTAGAAGGTGACGGCCATTGAGCTAGCTTGGATTGTCAACACACCCCCTACCTGGCGCGCCAGCTATCGGTGTTTTGGGTCCGACCGCACACCCGGGGTTGCCCCTCAAGGTGTTTTAGGAGTAGGACGGTATCGACAACTGTAGCAAAATGGTTCGTGCAGATCGCACGTGGGACAGTGGACGAGGTTTACAGGTTCGGGCCGCTTAGAGATGCGTAACACCCTACGTCCTGGTGAGTATGCTTGGTGAATGCGGTTACAAGAGAGCTCTCTGGATTGAGAATACAGAGAGTTGGTGTGGGTGGCTAAGTAAGGTGTTGATCGTTCTGAAGGGGTGCCCCCTAGGCCTTATATACTCGACCGTAGGGCAGTACACGTGGATAAGATAACAACAAGTAGCTAAAAGATAGTGAACCTCTTGAGATTATCCCTACGTAACCCTCGCCGACTTATCCTCGCATGGCTTCGTTGCATGGAGGCTCCAGCACGGGAGAGTCGGATCTCTGTTGCGGTCATTCGCTCGACGCTGTGGGCCGTCCGGGTTTGCACCAATCCGGCCTCATGTCGTTCCGCTTTGCTGGTTGTTTCTCCCCAGGCCCACGAAAGAATGACCTTACGATTTATTGGGCCCTTGGGCCTTTCGTGAGGTCCTTTACTCTTTTAGTGGACCCAGGGGATATCTATCCCCCACAGCCGCCCATCGGGAGGTACTCCCGAGGCGTCAACTCAGCGCGGCGCCAAGAAGAAGGGCAAGAAGAAGTCACAAGCGAAACGCGACGCCGCCGACGCGGACCTTGTCGCCGCCGCCGAGTACAAGAACCCTCGGAAGCCCCCCGGAGGTGCCAACCTCTTCGACAAGATGCTCAAGGAGCCGTGCCCCTATCACCAGGGACCCGTCAAGCACACCCTTGAGGAGTGCGTCATGCTTCGGCGCCACTTCCACAGGGCCGGGCCACCCGCGGAGGGTGGCAAGGCCCGCGACAACGACAAGAAGGAAGATCACCAGGCAGGAGAGTTCCCCGAGGTCCGCGACTGCTTCATGATCTATGGTGGGCAAGCGGCGAACGCCTCGGCTCGGCACCGCAAGCAAGAGAGCCGGGAGGTCTGCTCGGTCAAGGTGGCGGCGCCAGTCTATCTAGACTGGTCCGACAAGCCCATCACCTTCGACCGAGACGATCACCCCGACCATGTGCCGAGCCCGGGGAAATACCCGCTCGTCGTCGACCCCGTCATCGGTGACGTCAGGCTCACCAAGGTCCTCATGGACGGAGGCAGCAGCCTCAACATCATCTACGCCGAGACCCTCGGGCTCCTGCGTGTTGATCTGTCCTCTATCCGGGCAGGCGCTACGCCCTTCCATGGGATCATCCCCGGGAAGCGCGTCCAACCCCTCGGACAGCTCGACCTTCTCGTCTGCTTCGGAACACCCTCCAACTTCCGAAGGGAGACCCTGACGTTCGAGGTGGTCGGGTTCCGAGGAACCTACCACGCGGTACTGGGGAGGCCATGCTACGCGAAGTTCATGGCCATCCCCAACTACACCTACCTGAAGCTCAAGATGCCGGGCCCCAATGGGGTCATCACCGTCGGCCCTACGTACAAACACGCGTTCGAATGCGACGTGGAGTGCGTGGAGTACGCCGAGGCCCTCGCCGAATCCGAGGCCCTCATTGCCGACCTGGAGAGCCTCTCTAAGGAGGTGCCAAACGTGAAGCGTCACGCCGGCAACTTTGAGCCAGCGGAGACGGTTAAGTCCGTCCCCCTCGACCCCAGCGGCGACACCTCCAAGCGGATCCGGATCGGCTCCGGGTTCGATCCCAAATAGGAAGCAGTGCTTGTCGACTTTCTCCGCGCGAACGCCGACGTCTTCGCGTGGAGTCCCTCGGACATGCCCGGCATACCGAGGGATGTCGCCGAGCACTCGCTGGACATCCGAGCCGGAGCCCGACCTGTCAAGCAGCCACTGCGCCGATTCGACGAGGAGAAGCGCAGAGCCATAGGCGAGGATATTCACAAGCTAATGGCGGCAGGGTTCATCAAAGAGGTATTCCATCCCGAATGGCTTGCCAACCCCGTGCTTGTGAGAAAAAAAGGGGGGAAATGGCGGATGTGTGTAGACTACACTGGTCTCAACAAAGCTTGTCCGAAGGTTCCCTACCCTCTGCCTCGCATCGACCAAATCGTGGATTCCACTGCTGGGTGCGAAACCCTGTCTTTCCTTGATGCCTACTCAGGGTATCATCAAATCAAGATGAAAGAGTCCGACCAGCTCGCAACTTCTTTCATCACACCCTTCGACATGTACTGCTATGTCACCATGCCGTTCGGTTTGAGGAATGCGGGCGCGATGTACCAGCGGTGCATGAACCATGTGTTTGGCGAACACATTGGCCGCACGGTCGAGGCCTACGTCGATGACATCGTAGCCAAGACGAGGAAGGCCTCCGACCTCCTTTCCGACCTTGAAACGACATTCCGATGTCTCAAGACGAAAGGCGTCAAGCTCAATCTCGAAAAGTGTGTCTTCGGGGTGCCCCGAGGCATGCTCTTGGGGTTCATCGTCTCCGAGCGGGGCATCGAAGCCAACCCGGAGAAGATCGCAGCCATTACCAACATGGGGCCCATCAAGGACTTGAAAGGCGTACAGAGGGTCATGGGATGCCTCGTGGCTCTGAGCCGCTTCATCTCACGCCTCGGCGAAAGAGGTTTACCTCTGTACCGCCTCTTAAGGAAGGCCGAGAGCTTCACTTGGACCCCTGAGGCCGAGGAAGCCCTCGGGAACCTGAAGGCGCTCCTCACAAAGGCGCCTATCTTGGTGCCCCCAGCTGCCGTAGAAGCCCTCCTGGTCTACGTCGCCGTGACCACCCAGGTGGTTAGCGCCGCGATTGTGGTCGAGAGGCAAGAAGAGGGGCATGCATTGCCCGTTCAGAGGCCAGTCTACTTTGTCAGCGAGGTACTGTCCGAAACCAAGATCCGCTACCCACAAGTTCAGAAGCTGCTGTACACGGTGATCCTAACGCGACGGAAGCTGCGACACTACTTCGAGTCTCATCCGGTAACTGTGGTGTCATCCTTCCCCCTGGGAAAGATCATCCAGTGCCGAGAGGCCTCGGGTAGGATTGCAAAGTGGGCGGTGGAGATCATGGGCGAGACAATCTCGTTCGCTCCCCGGAAAGCCATTAAGTCCCAGGTCTAGGCGGACTTCGTGGCTGAATGGGTCGACACCCAGCTACCGATGGCTCCGATCCAACCGGAGCTCTGGACCATGTTCTTCGACGGGTCATTGATGAAGACAGGAGCCGGCGCAGGCCTACTCTTCATCTCACCCCTCGGAAAGCATCTACGCTACGTGCTACGCCTCCACTTCCGGCGTCCAACAATGTGGCCGAATATGAGGCTCTGGTCAACGGGTTGCGGATCGCCATCGAGCTAGGGGTCCGACGCCTCGACGCTCGTGGTGACTCGCAGCTCGTCATCGACCAAGTCATGAAGAACTCCCATTGCCGCGACCCGAAGATGGAGGCCTACTGCGATGAGGTTTGGTGCCTGGAAGACAAGTTCTACGGGCTCGAGCTCAACCACATCGCTCGGCGCTACAACGAGACTGCGGACGAGCTGGCTAAAATAGCCTCAGGGCGAACGACAGTTCCCCTAGACGTCTTCTCCCGAGACCTGCATCAACCCTTCGTCAAGATCGACGACACGTCCGAGCCCGAGGTACCCTCGGCCCAGTCCGAGGCACCCACGGCTCAAGCCGAGGCGCCCTCGGCTCAGTCCGAGGCACCCTCGGCTCATCCCGAGGCACCCTCAGCTCGGCCCGAGGCGCCCTCGGTTCAGTCCGAGGTACCCTCGGCCCCCAAGGGTGAGGCACTGCGTGTCGAGGAGGAGTGAAGCGGGGTCGCGCCTAATCGAAACTGGCAGACCCCGTACCTGCAATATCTCCACCGAGGAGAGCTACCCCTCGACTGAGCCGAGGCTCGGCGGGTGGCGCGGCACGCCAAGTCGTTCGTCTTGCTAGGAGATAAGAAGGAGCTCTACCACCGCAGCCCCTCAGGCATCCTCCAGCGATGCATCTCCATCGCCGAAGGTCAGGAACTCCTGCAAGAGATACACTCGGGGGCTTGCGGCCATTACGCAGCGCCTCGAGCCCTTGTCGGGAACGCTTTCCGGCAAGGCTTCTACTGGCCGACGGCGGTGGCCGACGCTACCAGAATCGTCCGCACCTGCGAAGGGTGTCAATTCTACGCGAGGCAGACCCACCTGCCCGCTCAGGCTCTACAGACGATACCCATCACCTGGCCTTTTGCGGTGTGGGGCCTGGACCTCGTCGGCCCCTTGCAGAAGGCACCCGGGGGCTACACGCACCTGCTGGTCGCCATCGACAAATTCTCCAAGTGGATTGAGGTCCGACCCCTGAACAGCATCAGGTCCGAGCAGGCGGTGGCGTTCTTCACCAACATCATCCATCGCTTCGGGGTCCCGAACTCCATCATCACCGACAACGGCACCCAGTTCACCGGCAGAAAGTTCCTGGACTTCTGCGAGGATCACCACATCCGGGTGGACTGGGCCGCCGTGGCTCATGCCATGACGAATGGGCAGGTGGAGCGTGCCAACGGCATGATTCTACAAGGGCTCAAGCCTCGGATCTACAACGACCTCAACAAGTTCGGCAAGCGATGGATGAAGGAACTCCCCTCGGTGGTCTGGAGTCTGAGGACAACGCCGAGCCGAGCCACGGGCTTCACGCTGTTCTTTCTAGTCTATGGGGCCGAAGCCATCTTGCCCACAGACTTAGAATACGGCTCCCCGAGGACGAGGGCCTACACCGACCAAAGCAACCAAGTCAGCCGAGAAAACTCGCTGGACCAGCACGCCCGAGGGGTCCGGTCCCGAGACCTCCAGGTGGGCGACCTGGTGCTTCGGCTGCGACAAGACGCCCGAGGGCGGCACAAGCTCACGCCTCCCTGGGAGGGGCCATTCGTCATCGCCAAGGTTCTAAAGCCCGGAACATACAAGCTGGCCAACAGTCGAGGCGAGGTCTACGGCAACGCCTGGAACATCCAACAGCTACGTCGCTTCTACCCTTAAGATGTTTTCAAGTTGGTCATATACCTCGCACCCACGCAAAGTTTAGTCATCAAGGAAGGGTCGGCCTCGCCTCGGCAAAGCCCGACCCTCCCTCGGGGGCTAAAAGGGGGGGAACCCCCTCTGCGTCCAAATTTTCCTCGGAAAAAGATCTTTTCTGCCAGAATGTCTTTCGCGCTTTTTGGCTACTTCGAAAGTGGATCCTGAAAACGACGGAGTACACGTAAGCAGCTAAGGCTGACCGAGCCAAGGGACTCCTACGCCTCCGGGATACGGATACCTCACTCGTCACCTTCTGCGATAAGTAACTCACGTTCGGATAAGTGATTCTGCGGACCGAACAAGTCTTCACGTTCGAAAGCTCTTCTGCCGAAGCGATCCTTTGAGCCTTTTCGACCGCGTCGGTGACAGAGCCCCATGGACGGGTAAGAGTGCGCGTAAGCAGCAAGGCCGACCGAGCCGAGGGACTCCTACGCCTCCGGGATACGGATACCTCACTCATCACCTTCCGCGAGAAGCAACTCTTGCTCGCACAAACATTTCTGTTACCGACAAAAAAGTCCAGATACTCGAAACAAAAGGAAAAGAGACGCAGCTTTACAACACGGCGAGGGTGTGTTTAGGCCTCGGCGGCCGCAGGAAACACACGCTACAAGGCAATCCGATCCTGCAGGCTTGGATCTTGACGGCTAAAGGGAGCAGCAGCACCCTTGGCATCGACGACACCTTCGGCAAGGGCCGACCTAGCCTCGGACGGCGACGCGGTTCGAGGATCTCCACTCTGGAGGACGACGTCATCACCATGCCCGGGCCATCGCCGCTAGGGTCTTCTCCGGGAATCCGGCCCGAGCAGGCGGCTCGGCCGGTCACCCCGGGGCCTCGGTCAGTTACCTTCCAAGGACGTCAATCCGGCCCGAGCAGGCGGCTCGGCCGGTCGCCCCGGGGCCTCGGCCAACTGCCCTCCAAGGACGTCAGCCCGACCCGAGGCCTCGGCTGGTCAATTCCGGCGTCGGTCCCGCTAACGGACGACCCGGCCAGGCTCCGGCCAACCAGGTTTTCCTTTCGAGCCAACTCCGCCTCTGTTCATGTTGACGCCGCTACCCCTGGCCTCAGCTCATCGAAGGGCGGCCGAGGGGTTCCTTTAACTAAGTTAGAGAAGCCTCGGACAATAAGGCCGACCGAGCCGAGGGACTCCTACGCCTCTGGGATACGGATACCTCACTCGTCACCTGTACACGGGGCGACTCACGCTTGGTGAAGTGGTTCAGACAACCAACAGGCGAGTCTTAGTGCCCGAAAAGGAGGAAAAAACACGGCTCCATGCCGAAATCACATACATGTTTAGGCCCCGACAGCCACAATGAACAAAAACACCGGCACTCGAGGCGCCATTACAAATGGAACTCCGGTTCTGCCTCCACAGGTACGAACAACCCCACTCGACGGGGGAAGGGCCTGCGGAGCAACAGAAGACCGACGAACGGCTTGTCGTCGCCCGCCCCAGCCGCGGCGACGACGACGACTTCTGTCCCGAGGGCCGAACAGCAGCAGCGATGACCTCAGGGCGGATGCTGATGCCAGGAGGCCCCCGCCCGTGCCCAAACTCGAGAGGCAAGGACGGGCAGAAGGCCGTAGAGTTGGAGGTCGGTCCGCGGGTGGCGCCGGCAAACTCGTCGGCGGCGGAACCTCTTCCAGCTGCCGTGGCGGGAGGCGGCACCGGGAGCGGCTCCGAAGCCGCTCGGCCCAGCGAGCCGGGCACGGTGCAGCTGTCAGCGCCACAGACGACTCCTGCCCTTCCCCCCGATCACTGAGGGAAGGAGCAGGCCACCGCCCACACAGGGGCCGACCCCAACTCTGCACACTCCCCTCCCCAGCACTAGTGATGAAAATCCTTGAGGCTGAAGGAGGGGCAGAGGCTGCAGCCCGGCTCGCTTTCCCCCACCACCAAACTGGAGGTCACCATCTTGGGTGACCGCCGGCGGAGGGGTGCAGCCAGGCTGCATGATGAAAATCCTTGAAGCCGAACGATGGCTGAAAGGTACCAACTCCCGCGGAGTTGCGTTCCCCCAATGACGAGGCGGAAAGACGGCGGATCTCCCCCATCCGGGGGCTTGGAAGGTGGAAAGACACGACGCATAAGGGAGCGCGAAGACATGGTCGCCTTCCAAGGGGGTCACCCTCCTTTTAAGGGTGGTTCTCCCTACTCGCGTCCCCAGCCGTCACGGGCTGAGTCCTCTCCAACACACTCCAAGGTCCTCCCCTACGGCACGGGGGCTGGGTCCCACACGTCATGCAAGCCGACTTAGGGCAGAAGAAGCCAAACCGCTGCGCGCGGTGCATACAACCGCCCAGCGGTTACAAGCGACCCTCCACTTTTGCCTAGACCAGCGGGCAAAAGGGTGGGCAGCCATGCAGGCGGCATGCAACCGCGCCAAGTGGGCGCGCTTCTCCGACTCCCAACACGCCCGGCACGGAGGCCCAGGCCCACGCGTCATGCAACCGGTGCGCCGGTTGCTACGTGTGAGTAACTGCATCGCCACCTGCGCCACCACCGCGCCTCCTCGACTGCGGAACCAATACCGCGATTCGAGGCCACCCAGCGCATGGCCCAGCGGCTCCAGCCTGGCGCGACGGTCAATACGGCCGAAGACGGGCCGGCAGTAATGGCGGCGGCAGGCGAGCAGGTGCAGCGGTCACATCGTCAGCCAAGCTTACGTCCCATCCGGGGGCAGCGAGAGAACCCTCTCCCACGGCGTGAAGACAACGCGCCCATGATCCGTTCCTCGAACGGCTCGCGCACGCGCAACGGTCGCCCCTCCAACCACTCGCCCCGTCGCATTAACTCCGCAGCGGGACACGCGGCGCCTCTGGCAGGAGAAGCGGGCGACGCTTCGCCTTCGCCATAATGACCGCGTCCAAAAAGGTACGCCGCATCGTTCGATTTCGTATCCTTTTCCGTTTTTCCTCTTTCTCTCTCTTGCAACAGGGACCGGGAAAGGGGGATACCCCGAAAAGGATCCTTCCCCGAGAAGGAACCAGGCTCCGAGCCCCCCTACTGATCAGAGGTTCGAAGGCTGGCCCCCGGAAGGGTTCAACAGCCGCCTCAGATCGCGTGGGCCCTACACCCACTACTGGTCAGAGGTTCGAAGGCCGACCCCTCGAAAGGGTTCAACGACCGCCTCAGGCTACTCGGGCTCCACGCCCAATACTGATTAGGGGTTCGAAGGCTGGCCCCCGAAGTGTTCACAGCCGCCTCAGACGCCAAGCGAGGGATGACCATGGGTACGTTCGATACATAACCAAGGCTCGGGCTGCGCTCCCGAGGTACCCTAGGACATTTCCGAGACTAGCGGGAACGATCTTGTAATAGAATCCCATCAGAGGGAGGCATCGAGCCCTCGGACCCCGTCGCCAGGGGACCGGGTCTGGCAGAACACCCGCAGGTACTTTTGGGCATGCCTCTGGGCCCCTAGCCGACCCCTAACGAACGGGGCACGGACGTCCACTCGGATTACCCGCTTGCAGCTCATCGGAGACACCATGTTCGGCGCCCATCGAGGGCAACATGGCGCTTTCCCCCCTCCTCCTTGCGGAAAGGCGACGCAGGGGCGTATGTAAAAAAGCCGAGTCTACCCCTGACCGCCCTCTCGCTCTGTGTAGAGGCTCGGGGGCTGCTCTTGCAAACCCGGCTCCGACCGAACCGTTGACAGCGTCAACATACCAGCCCGAGAACTTGGGACCCGACCGTACACCTGGGCTACGGCCAGCTCGCATGAGGGAACGACCAGACCAGCCGAAGCACTACGTGAGGCAGTAAGACCTCGAAGGAGTGAAACCACTCCTCCGAGGCCTCGGGGGCTACACCCGGCGGGTGCGCTCGCGCGCACCCACCGGAACAAAACGCAACCGAGAAAGGCTGGTCCCCTTGCAAAAAAGTGCGACGAAAGCCTCCAAGCGAGTGCAAACACTCCCTCCGAGGCTCGGGGGCTACTGTCGGGGACCATAATTAGGGGTACCCTCAAGGCTCCTAATTCTCAGCTGGTAACCCCCATCAGCACAAAGCTGCAAAGGCCTGATGGGTGCGATTAAGTCAGGGATCCCTCCATTCGAGGGACACGATCAGGCCTCGCCCGAGCCTAGCCTCGGACAAGGGCAGCCGACCCCGGAGGATTTCCGTCTCGCCCGAGGCCCCCCTTCAGCGGCGAACATATTCCCGGCTCGCCCGAGGCCCTGCCTTCGCTAAGAAGCAACCCTGACCAAATCGCCGCACCGACCGACCAAGTCGCAGGAGCATTTAATGCAAAGGTGGCCTGACACCCTTATCCTGACGCGCGCCCCCCAGCCGGCAGAGCCGAAGTGACCACCGTCACTTCGCCGCTCCACTGACCGGCCTGACAGAAGGACAGCGCCGCCTGCGCCACTCCGACTGCAGTGCCACTGGACAGAGTAAGACTGACAGGCAGTCAGGCCCTGCCGGAGGCACCATAGGAAGCTCCGCTTCGCCCGACCCAGGGCTCGGACTTGGGCTCGGCCCCAGAAGACGACGAACTCCGCTCCGCCCGACCCAGGGCTCGGACTCGGGCTAAGTCCCGGAAGACGACGAACTCCGCTCCGCCCGACCCAGGGCTCGGACTCGGGCTAAGTCCCGGAAGACGGCGAACTCCGCCCGACCCAGGGCTCGGACTTGGGCTAAGTCCCGGAAGACGGCGAACTCCGCTCCGCCCGACCCAGGGCTCGGACTCGGGCTAAGTCCCGGAAGACGGCGAACTCCGCCCGACCCAGGGCTCAGACTCGGGCTAAGTCCCAGAAGACGGCGAACTTGTAACACCCGGTTTTAAGGAACAAAGCCGGGTGCATCTCATACATGCGCCAAGAAGACAACACATATAATAACAGAGTGTATAGAGATAAATGTCATTAACATCAGAGTATTTATTACATAGCGGAAGACTTATTACAAAATAAAATAATAAAGATAAAACGAACTAAGGATCGTAGGCGCCAATGTCGACTGGGAAACGCCACCTAGATCAGATCGAACTCCTCAGTGTTAGGCAGCTCCTCCTGAAACACCTGCTCTTCTCCTGTGGGGGGGTGTGAGACAGCAAGAGTGAGCTCACACATGATCATAGCTCAACAAGTTGTGGGGAACCAGTGGACATAAACTCACAAAGGTGTGAGTTCATGTGATGTGTAAGGCTAATCAAAGATAGGGGTTTAAGCTGAGCATTGCTTTTAAGTAGTTGGTCAAAATTTTATTAGCAATTACTAAGTGTAAGTAAATACCAAACCATAAGTAAAGTAATAGAACAAAATTAATAACAAACCCATGCAATGCAAATGTCAAAATTGAATTTAAGTTCCATAATTAAACATCAGAGAGTCCTGAGCCGCTCATGACCGTGAGCTCGGCTAGTATACCAGTTTTACACTCTGCAGAGGTTGTACCCTTTACCCACAAGTCATGTTACCCATCTGCCAAGGGGTCGCGACTCCCCATATACCTCTACCTAGGAAGCACGGCAGGGCAACACTACGAGGCCTTTACAAAGTTCCACTAGCTTCCGAAAACCCGCTACAGTTTATAGGAAGATCCAGTAAAGGGTTCCTGGCTGACCGCCATCGCAGCAAAATCAACCAGGGACCTCCCCGCACTGACCTCTTCCCTACTGCCCTTGCCCCTTTCGGGTAAGGTAGTCTTCCACTAGCTTTCCTAATTAGTCAGCCAAGGGCGTCCCATTCCACCCTTGTGGTGGCACGTGGTTCTCAAGTTAAGCTCTATGTTCCAATTAACATTAATGATCTCAACATGAACATAAACAGAATAACAACAAGAATTGGAACATAGAAGTAATAAATGATTATCCCAAAACCATATAAAGCAATAGCAAGCTACCCAAGTGATTCAGGGGTAAACAAGGTAATGAGATAAACAAATCTAGGGTGACCTATTGGGTCCCATCAAAATTAACCTATGCATGAGTATGTGATATTAAAGAACATTATTGGGTAAAATGTGGTCAAGGGCACAACTTGCCTTCAATGAGCTCCTGCTCAGCTACTTCAACCTGCTGCTCACCAGGATCCTCAGCAACGGGCTCTTCTACTCGTCACAATACAAACAAACACAGTGCATATAGAGAAATTAACATTACACCAAGCATGTAAACAAAATACACAGAGGTATTCTACATATTAAAATAAAATTCTAGGAACAGGAATCATAATTTTCTGAATTATAGATTTTAAGTTATGCATTTTCAAAGGTTTTATGTGCTTTAAATAGGATTAAGTGATAAATAAATTTCCTTACTGTTTTTTTTATGACATAACAGTGGCTCTAGGTGATAGAGAATAAAATTACAAAATTTTAGGAACTGGAATGGATTAATTTGGAGTTAGTATGAATTTTCTATGAATTATTGAAGATTTAGCACTTATTTTTGTATTAAAAATACATTTTCTAATTCATTTACTCATTTTAAAACCGCAGTGGGCTGGGCCTCAAATAAGCCGAAGCGCAGGAGGCTCGGTGTAAGTCGCCCCAGACACAGTGCACAGTGGAAATAGGACGGCGGGTTTATTTCTGTTTTCTGCAGGGGCTCTTTAACAAAATCGCCCACGAAGGGGTATCGACTAATGTGGGCCGTCCGATTAGAATTCTAGGGTTCCGATTTAACGACTCGCAGATTCACACCGCGCCACCGGATCACGCATCGACGGGTACGATTTAATCGAGCGAAGGGAATGAGTCAAACTGATCTAAACCCTTCGCTTAAAATCCTACGGTCCATGGCTCCCACAACCTACCTCTAATCCTAACCGTTCAGGACCGGATCAAAGGCTGTAGCCTCGTCTTCCCCGACGGAACACTACACCCGAGCGCCTTCTATCTCCGGCAAGCGCCATACACTTGCGCGCAACACGGCAGTCCAGCGCATCCTGGGGAGCACGCCGGTGGCTCGCGCCAGTGGCGCCCAGGTGCACAGCGCCACACGATGCAACATACCGTAAAAACCCATGCATGCGAATCGGAGACGGCCTTGTAGCCGAGAACTCACCCAAGAATGCAACCGGTCGATTGGATGACACTCACCGGAGAATAGCAGCGCGGCGATGAACTATGCTAGCCGGAGAAGCGCCCAGGTTCCAATCCAGTAGCGCGCCCCCACGATTCCACACCGAGCACCGTCCAATGGCCCGGCGAGACGTCAAGCGCGGCAGGCACAGATTATACTCTCCCAGGGGTCGTGGCGGCGATCTCCCAGCCCACCCACTCTGGTTGTACCGATCTCGACGCTACTCGTGTGGGGGCATGTAGGGGTAGCGGATGCGCCCTGGGGCCTTAAACCCAGTTCGAGGAGGGGCAAGTCTCTATCCGATTCCCCGGTAAACGCGGCTGTTAGTTCACAACGGCATGTCCGCCATGCGCGCAGGGAGGAGGAGCTCAACGGCTTTCGCGCGGAGCCGTTGGACGGCTGGTAGCTGGGCCCGCACGTCAGGTGTGCAGGGGAGAGTTGGAGAGCGGCCTAGCGCACGACAACATCGCAGACGCGGTGTTCGTTGGCGCAAGCATCGGCGGAGAGGATGAGTTCGTCGTCGTTCCCGTCCGCGCGCATCAGATGGAGTCCGCGAGCGCAGCTGAGGCAAAAGTCCCGTGGGTCCCGCCGAGCAGTCAACGCGGCGCCGAAGTACGTGGCTGGGAGCATGCGGTCCGGCGACTGGCGGCTAGGGCTTTTTTTTCTTTTGATCAGCTGAAGCACGCGCGGCTGGGTTTGCCGCCGCCGTGGAGTTGGGGTAAATGGGCCAAGATAGATTCAGCCCAATAGGTCTTATTCCCTTTCCTTTTTCTTTTACATTTTCTGTTTTGTTTTTTTTTATTTCTCAATTCATGGTTTAAATTCCCATACGAATTCAAATCTTTGTGGTAAATTTGTACACAGACCAAATATTTAATTTGATCATACCCATTTGTGATGAAGTTATTTATTTATAAACTTATTTTGTGTTGTATAATATTTCTTTCTTTCTTTCTTATTTCCATGTCATTTTATTTTCAATTTAGAGGCTATATCCCATGTGTCCATTAACATATTAATATATTTTTAATGACACATTTATTTTATCATCCACAAATGCACAATCCAATACAACTCAGCATGATGCATATATTAATTTAAGTGTCATTAGCTAATTAATGACTTTTGAAGTGTTGATTCACATGTTATAACAAACAAGGGCAAAAACATGTGTGTAAATCAACTATGTTTTCCAATTTTAAAATTTTGAGTATTACAAATCCTACCCCCCTTAAAAATAATCTCGTCCTCGAGATTTAAGAAGATCTAGGGAAGAAGATGGGGAAAATTTATGCGAAGCTCTTCTTCTCTTTTCCATGTTGCTTCATCTTCTCCATGGTGACTCCATTGTTCTTTACACATCTTTATCACCTTATTTCTTGTAACTCAAGTCAATGCTTCCAAAATCTTGATCGGGTACTCCGTGTAAGTCAAATCACCTTGAACACTGAGCTCTTCCATTGGTAACTGTTCCTCGGGAACACGGAGACACTTCTTAAGTTGAGACACATGGAACACATTATGCACATCTGATAGACTAGCAGGTAACTCCAGTTGGTATGCCATCTCTCCAACTCTCCTAAAGATCAGGAATGGTCCAATATAGCGAGGGGACAATTTGCCCTTAACTTTGAATCTCCTCATTCCACGAAGTGGTGACATCTTGAGGTACACATGATTTCTTTCCTAAAATTCCAGTGGTCTTCTTCTATTATCTGCGTAGCTCTTTTGCCTGGTTTGAGCCACTCTCAAATTTTCTCGAATTATACGAACTTGTTCTTCTGCCTCTTGAATAAGTCCAGGTCCAAAGAACTGTCTTCCTCTAGTCTGGTCCAAAATAGAGGAATCCTGCATTTCCTGTCATATAGAGTCTCGAACAGCGACATCTTCAGACTGGCCCGGTAACTATTATTATATGAGAACTCAGCATAAGGTAGGCTCTTGTCCCAACCACTACCATGCTGAAGGGCACAAGCTCTCAACATATCTTCCAGTACTTGGTTAGTCCTTTCGGTCAGTTCATCAGTCTGAGGGTGGTAGGTCAAACTAAAATTCAACTTCGTATCCAAATTCTCATGAAAACTTTTCCAAAGTCCCAGAAGACGGCGAACTCCGCCCGACCCAGGGCTCGGACTTGGGCTCGGCCCCAGAAGACGACGATCTCCGCCTCGCCCGACCCAGGGCTCGGACTTGGGCTCGGCCCCAGAAGACGACGATCTCCGCCTTGCCCGACCCAGGGCTCGGACTTGGGCTCGGCCCCAGAAGACGACGAACTCCGCTTCGCTCGACCCCAGGGCTCGGACTCCACCCCGGCACCAGCCGGCAATCTCCGCCTCACCCGACCCGGGGGCTCGGACTCGACCTCGGCTTCGGAGGAGCTTCCACATCGCCCAACCTAGGGCGTAGACCGGCCACGTCAACAGGAGGCGCCATCATCACCCTACCCCGAGCTGACTCGGGCCGCAGGGAACAAGACCGACGTCCCATCTGGCTCGCTCCGCCAGATAGGCAATGATGGCGCCCCGCATGCTCTGTGACGACGGCGGCTCTCAGCCCCCTTACAGAAGCAAGAGGACGTCAGCAAGGACTCAACTGCTCTGACAGCTGTCCCTCCGCCAAGCTCCATCGCTCCTCCGACGGCCACGACATCACACCAGCTGGGTGCCAAGATCTCTCCGGCTGCCACAACGGCATGTACCTAGGGCGCTAGCTCACCTCCGCTAGACACGTAGCACCCTGCTACACCCCCCATTGTACACCTGGATCCTCTCCTTACGCCTATAAAAGGGAGGACCAGGGCCCTCTTAGAGAGGCTTGGCCGCGCGGGGACGAGGACGAGAACAGGCGCTCGCTTGGAGCCGCTCGCTCCCTCTCCCGCGTGGACGCTTGTAACCCCCTACTGCAAGCACACCCGACCTGGGCGCGGGACGAACACGAAGGCCGCGGGATTCCCACCTCTCTCACGCCGGTCTTCGGCCGCCTCGCTCTCCCCCCTTCGCGCTCGCCCTCGCGCTCGACCCATCTGGGCTGGGGCACGCGGCGACATTCACTCGTCGGCCCAGGGACCCCCCAGTCTCGGAACGCCGACAATTATCATTTATCATAATTTATTAATCAAACCTATAGTGAATTTGTTCTTAATTAGATTTATGGCGTGATTAATAATTTCATAGAATTTAATTCACATTATATACGAATCACTTAGCTTTTCCTAAAGGATAAAATAAAGTAATAAGAGTTTAAGTTCTTTTATAACTTAAAATGTTACTTTATATGTAGACTTTGAATATAATAATATAGGCTATGTGTTTTCTAATGAAATTAAAAGATAGTTATTTGTTCATTATCTTTTACACGACAATCCACTTAAGGGCTTATAACCTAGTTTTTCATAAATAGGTGTTTAATAATAATGATCTTTTCACATAAAACTTATTTAGACTTATATCTTAGTTTATCATAAGTGAATGTTTAACAATGATTTATAAGATGTTACATAATGCTTCTAAAATTAATAACGTGTTTTGTAGCCCATTAACCTTAGATATATAACTTATATCTTTTCTAAAAGGTTAAAAAGGTTTAATATTGTTATAACGTGTTTTATCGTCTTATAAACCCTTAATCTTAGACATATCACATATAACGTTTTATAAAAGATTAAATTGGTGAACTTAATATTTGTAGATTTTAATTAAGATATTTTTAAGCTCATGTCTTGTTTTATAAATTATAGATCACACACTTTTGAAAAGAATACCTTTTTATTATAACCCTTGTGTGTAATGTTTTTGAAAAGCGAATGCTCTTTTCGTTAGGTTTTCTTTTAGCTTTGTGTATGGTGAATGTTGTATGTTATTGAGTGGTGTTTGTTCTTCTTGTTTGTTTGTGTGATATTCAGTGATTGATCTAATAGTTGAGAATCAAGTGCTATTCTGTGGAAGAATCTCAAGTTTTCTATAAGCAAGGTGTCGGGGACCATAATTAGGGGTACCCCCAAGACTCCTAAACTCGACTGGTAATCACCATCAGCACAAAGCTGAAGAGGCCTGATGGATGCAATTTAGGTCAAGGCTCCGTCCACTCAAGGGACACAATCTCGCCTCGCCCGAGCCCAGCCTCGGGCAGGAACAGTAGACCCAGGCAGATTCACGCCTCGCCCGAGGGCCTCCTCAAGCAACGGGCGCACCCTCGCCCGAGGCCCAGTTCGGGCAGGCTTCGCAGTGAAGCAACCTTGGCCAGATCGCCTCGCCAACCGACCGTATCGCAGAAGCATTCAATGTAAGGATCGCCTGACACCTTATCCTGACGCGCGTTCCTCAGTCGGCAGGGCCGAAGTGACTGCAATCACTTTGCCCCTCCACTGACTGACCTGACAGGAAAACAGCGCCGCCTACCCTGCTCCGACTGCTGTGCCACCCGCCAGGGTGAGGCTGACAGCCGCCGAGTCCAGCCTCAGGCGCCATAGGAAGCTCCGCCTCACCCGACCCCGGGGCTCGGCCCCCGCCTCGACCTCGGAAGACGAGCTCTGCCTCGCGCGACCCCAGGGCTCGGCCCCCGCCTCGACCTCGGAAGATAGTCTCCGCCTCGCCCGACCCCGGGGCTCAGCCCCCGCCTCGACCTCGGAAGACGAGCTCTGCCTCGCCCGACCCCAGGGCTCGGCCCCTGCCTCGACCTCGGAAGACGGTCTCCGCCTCGCCCGACCCTAGGGCTCGGACTCAACCTCGACCTAGGAAGACGGTCTCCGCCTCGCCCGACCCCAGGGCTCGGACTCAACCTCGACCTCGGAGGAGCCTCCGCCTCGCCCGACCTTGGGCTCGAACCGACCATATCGCAGAGGGGTACATCATTACCCTACCCCTAGCTAGCTCAGGCTACGGAGAACAAGACCGGCGTCCCATCTGGCTCACCTCGGTAAAACAAGTAATGATGGCACCCCACATGCTCCCATGACGACGGTGGTTCTTAGCCCCCTATGGAAGCAAGGAGATGTCAGCAAGGTCCCGACAGCCCCGACAGCTGTGCTTCTACAGGGCTCAAGTGCTCCTCCAACGGCCACGACATCACATGCACAGGGCACTAGCACCTCTCCGATAGCCACGTCGGCATGTACATAGGACTCTGGCTCCTCTCTGCCGGACACGTTAGCATACTGCTACACCCCCCGTTGTACACCTGGGCCCTCTCCTTACATCTATAAAAGGAAGGTCCAGGGCCCTCGTATGAGAAGGTGGCCGCGCGGGAGGACGGGCTGACGAACAGGCTCTCTCCCTCCCTCACGAACGCTTGTAACCCCCTACTGCAAGCGCATCCGCCCTGGGCACAGGATAACACGAGCCGCGGTTCCCCTTTTTCCCCCTTGTGTTCCATCTCGCGCTGACCCATCTGGGCTGGGACACGCAGCGACAATTTACTCGTCGGTCCAGGGACCCCCCGGGTCGAAACATCGACAGTTGGCGCGCCAGGTAGGGGCCTGCTGCGTGTTGACGAACAACTCCCCGTCAAGCTCCAGATGGGTAGTCTCCAGCAACCTCTTCAGCCTGGGACGCTGCTCTATTTTGGGAGTCTCGAGTTCATGTCCCTCGACGGCAGCTATGACATGGTTCTCCTTCCTCCGCCGCGCGACAGCGACAATGGCGGCCGTCAACCCGCCTGACAACGGCGGAATCGACGATGTCTTCCCCCCATGGCGGAAGAGCAGCATCCGGGCCTATCCCATCACCTTCCCCGCCGCCGGAGGAGGTGGTGGGGCAACCATGGCCAAGCAAGAGGCGGCACCTCGTTGGCTGTCAAGCGAGTCGACGACGCCGGCGCCCCAGTGGGGGACATGTCGGGCGTTCACCTCACGTCTGAGACGAAGACGAGCGTCGTTTCCCTGCAACACGCCAACCCCAAGTGGACGGATGACGCCAGCACTCTCGCGGAGGACTTGCTGGGCGTTAGCCTCGTACCTGAGATAACGGTGCAGTCCGTCCCCGACGCAACTCCGTCACCATCCGTCGATCAAGAGGTACCGTCCGTTTTCCACCCTGTGCCTTTTAGATTCAGCTTCGACCCACCAAGCGACCCCGCTTCGGTGGACGCTTTCATAAAGGCATATCCTAACCTTCCGGGGTACCATATGTGGTCAACCTGGGACCGACTGACGGCCGTCTCGACCTACAGGCCCCCGGGTTCCGAGGAAGATGACGACCCCGACTCTGGTTAGGATTTCTCTGGGCTCCGTGCTCCTAGAGCCATGTGGGACTTCATGACCGCATGTGACTACTGCCTCTCCGATTGCTCCGATGATGGCCACAGCCTTGATGACGAGGGCTGTGGCCCAAGTCGCGAATGTTTCCACGTCGATCTAGGGGGTCTCGATGAAGGCAACCACCTTGTTATGCCGGAGGACGGCGATCCCCCTAGGCCTGCGCCTCGCGTTGACATCCTTCGGGAGCTAGTCGTGGTCCCAGTCCCTACGGGGGGTCAGGACACACAGCTCGAGCAAATCCGCGAGATGCAGGCCAAGCTCGACGAGGAAGCAGGACAACTTGTGCAGCTCTGGCAAAACATCGGGCATGAGTGGGTAGGCCGAGCACTGGCCGAAGAAGCGTCATCTGGCCTAGGACGTCCAGCACCGCGTCGCTGATGATGCCAGGGCAAGGCTACCCCCGGCTTCCAGTGGGGTCGGCCAGAACCTGGCTGTAGCAGCAATACTACTTCGAGCGATGCCGGAGCCATCCACTACCGAGGGGCGGCGTATCCAGGAAGAACTCAAGAATCTCCTGGAGGATGCCACGGTCCGACGAGCCGAAAGCTCTGCCTCCCGAAGGCAGGGGTACCCCTCGGAGCATCGCGCCACGACTTCCCGATTCATGCGGGAAGCCTCGGTCCACACCGGGCGCACGCGGGACGCAACGCCTGTAGCCCCGGGTCGCCTCGGCCATGAGCACCACCGCCGCGACCGTCGAGCCCACCTCGACGAGAAGGTGCGCCGAGGCTACCACCCCAGGCGTGGGGGACGCTACGACAGTGGGGAGGATCAGAGCCCCTCGCCCGAACCACCCAGTCCGCAAGCTTTCAGCCGGACCATACGACGGGTGCCATTCCCGACCCGGTTCCGGGCCCCGACTACCATCACTAAGTACTCGGGGGAAACAAGGCCGGAACTGTGGCTCGCGGACTACCGGCTGGCCTGCCAGCTGGGTGGAACGGACGATGACAACCTCATCATCCGCAACCTCCCCCTGTTTCTCTCCGACGCCGCCCGGGCCTGGCTGGAGCATCTGCCTCCTACGCAGATCTCCAACTGGGACGACCTGGTCAAAGCCTTTGACGGAAACTTCCAGGGCACATATGTGCGCCCTGGGAACTCCTGGGATCTCTGAAGCTGCCGCCAGCAGCCAGGGGAATCCCTGCGGGACTACATCCGGCGATTTTCGAAGCAGCGCACCGAGCTGCCCAACATCACCGACTCAGATGTCATCGGCGTGTTCCTCGCCGGCACCACTTGCCGCGACCTGGTGAGCATGCTAGGTCGCAAGACTCCCACCAGGGCGAGCGAGTTGATGGACATCGCCACCAAGTTCGCCTCTGGTTAGGAGGCGGTCGAGGCCATCTTCCGGAAGGACAAGCAGCCTCAGGGACGCCAGTAGGAAGACGTCCCCGAGGCGTCCGCTCAGCGTGGCACGAAGAAGAAGGGCAAGAAGAAGTCGCAAGTGAAACGTGACGCCGCTGACGCAGATCTTGTCGCTGCTGCCGAGCACAGGAACCCTCGAAAGCCTCCCGGAGGGGCCAACCTGTTCGACAAGATGCTCAAGGAGTCGTGCCCCTATCATCAGGGTCCCGTCAAGCACACCCTTGAGGAGTGCGTCATGCTTTGGCGCTACTTCCATAAGGCCGGGACCCTGGTGGAAGGTGGCAAAGGCCATGACAACGATAAGAAGGAGGGCCACAAAGCAGAGGAGTTCCCCGAGGTCCACGACTGCTTCATGATCTATGGTGGGCAAGTGGCGAACGCCTCGGCTCGGCACCGCAAGCAGGAGCGCCGGGAGGTCTGCTCGGTGAAGGTGGCGGCGCCAGTCTACCTAGACTGGTCCGACAAGCCCATCACCTTCGACCAAGGTGACCACCCCGACCGTGTGCCGAGCCCAGGGAAGTACCCGCTCGTTGTCGATCCCGTCATCGGCAACGTCAGGCTTACCAAGGTCCTCATGGACGGAGGCAGCAATTTCAACATCATCTACGCCGAGACCCTCGGGCTCTTGCAGATCGATCTATCCATGATCCGGGTCGGTGCGGCGCCCTTTCATGGGATCATTCCTGGGAAGCGCGTCCAGCCCCTTGGACAACTCGATCTGCCCGTCTGCTTCGGGACTCCCTCCAACTTCCGAAAAGAAACCCTCACGTTTGAGGTGGTCGGGTTCCGAGGAACCTACCACACAATGCTGGGGAGACCATGCTACGCCAAGTTCATGGCCGTCCCCAACTATACCTACCTCAAGCTCAAGATGTCGGGCCCCAACGGGGTCATCACCATCGGATCCACATACCGACACACATACGAATGCGACGTGGAGTGTGTGGATTACGCTGAGGCCCTCGCCAAGTCCGAGGCCCTCATCGCCGACCTGGAGAGCCTCTCCAAGGAGGTGCTAGATGCGAAGCGCCATGCCGGCAACTTCGAGCCAGCAGAGGTGGTTAAGTCCGTCCCTCTTGACCCCAGCAATGATGCCTCCAAGCAAGTCCGGATCGGCTCCGAGCTCGACCCTAAATAGGAAGCAGTGCTCGTCGACTTTCTCCACGCGAACGTCGAGGTTTTTGCGTGGAGTTCCTCAGACATGCCTGGCATACCGAGGGATGTCATCGAGCACTCGCTGAATATCCGAGTTGGAGCCCGACCCGTGAAGCAGCCTCTGCGCCGATTCGACGAAGAAAAGCGCAGAGCCATAGGCAAGGAGATCCACAAGCTGATGGCTGCAGGGTTCATCAAAGAGGTATTCCATCCCGAATGGCTAGCCAACCCTATGCTTGTGAAAAAGAAAGGTGGGAAATGGAGGATGTGTGTAGACTACACTGGTCTAAACAAAGCATGTCCGAAGGTTCCCTACCCTCTGCCTCGCATCGATCAAATCGTGGATTCCACTGCTGGGTGCGAAACCCTGTCATTCCTCGATGCCTACTCAGGGTATCACCAAATCAGGATGAAAGAGTCCGATCAGCTCACGACTTCTTTCATCACACCTTTTGGCATGTACTGCTATATTACTATGCCATTCGGTTTGAGGAATGCAGGCGCGACATACCAAAGGTGTATGAACCATGTGTTCGGAGAGCACATCAGCCGAACGGTCGAGGCTTACGTTGATGACATCGTAGTCAAGACGAGGAAAGCCTCTGACCTCCTCTCTGACCTTGAAACGACATTCAAGTGTCTCAAGGTGAAAGGCGTGAAACTCAATCCCGAGAAGTGTGTCTTCGGAGTCCCCCGAGGCATGCTCCTGGGGTTCATCGTCTTCGAGCGGGGCATTGAGGCCAACCCAGAACAAATCGCGGCCATCACCAACATGGGGCCTATCAAGGACTTGAAAGGAGTACAGAGGGTCATGGGATGCCTTGCGGCTCTGAGCCGTTTCATCTCGCGCCTCGGCGAAAGAGGCCTACCCTTGTACCACCTCTTAAGGAAGACCGAGCGCTTCACTTGGACCCCCGAGGCCGAGGAAGCCCTCAGGAACTTAAAGGCGCTCCTTACAAGCGCGCCCATTTTGGTACCCCCCTCTGCGGGAGAAGCCCTCTTAATCTACGTAGCCGCAACCACTCAGGTGGTCAGCACCGCGATCGTGGTCGAGAGACGAGAAGAAGGGCATACGTTGCTCGTCCAGAGACTGATCTACTTCATCAGTGAAGTACTATCTGAGACCAAAATCCGCTACCCGCAAATTCAGAAGCTACTGTACGCAGTAATTCTGACACGGCGAAAGTTGCGACACTACTTCGAGTCTCATCCGGTGACTATGGTGTCATCCTTCCCCCTGGGAGAGATCATCCAGTACCGAGAGGCCTCGGGTAGGATTGCAAAATGGGCGGAGGAGATCATGGGCGAGATAATCTCGTTCACTCCTCGGAAAGCCATCAAGTCCCAAGTCTTGGCGGACTTTGTGGCTGAATGGGTTGACACCCAGCTTCCAGCAGCCCCGATCCAACCGGAGCTCTGGACCATGTATTTCGACGGGTCGTTGATGAAAACAGGAGCGGGTGCGGGCCCGCTCTTCATCTCACCCCTCGGAAAGCACCTCCACTACGTGCTGCGCCTCCATTTCCCGACGTCAAACAACGTGGCCGAGTACAAAGCTCTGGTTAACGGGTTGCGCATCGCCATCGAGCTAGGGGTTCGGCGCCTCGACGCTCGTGGCGACTCGCAGCTTGTCATTGACCAAGTCATGAAGAACTCCCACTGTCGCGACCCGAAGATGGAAGCCTACTACGACGAGGTTCGGTGCTTGGAAGACAAGTTCTACGGGCTCGAGCTCAACCACGTCGCCCGACGGCACAACGAGACTGCGGACGAGCTGGCTAAGATAGCCTCGGGGCGGACAATGGTTCCCCCAGACATCTTCTCCCGAGACCTATACCAACCCTCCGTCAAGACCGACGACACGCCCGAGCCCGGGGAGGCCTCGGCCCAGCCTGAGGCACCCTCGGCCCCCGAGGGTGAGGCTTTGCGCATCGAGGAAGAGCGGAATGGGGTCACGCCTAATCGAAACTGGCAGACCCCGTACCTGCAATATCTCCACCGAGGAGAGCTACCCCTCGACAGAGCCGAGGCTCGGCGACTGGCGCGGCACGCCAAGTCGTTCGTCTTGCTGGGTGACGAGAAGGAGCTCTACCACCACAGCCCCTCAGGCATCCTCCAGCGATGCATATCCATCACCGAAGGTCAGGAGCTATTGCAAGAAATACACTCGGGGGCTTGCGGTCATCACGCAGCACCTCGAGCACTCGTTGGAAACGCCTTCCGACAAGGTTTCTACTGGCCAACCACGGTGGTCGACGCCACTAGGATTGTACGCACCTGCCAAGGGTGTCAATTCTACGCAAGGCAAACACACCTGCCCGCTCAGGCCATGCAAACAATACCCATCACCTGGTCGTTTGCTGTGTGGGGTCTGGACCTCGTCGGTCCCTTGCAGAAGGCACCCGGGGGCTTCACACACCTGCTGGTCGCTATCGACAAATTCTCCAAGTGGATTGAGGTTCGACCCCTAAACAGCATCAGGTCCGAGCAGGCGGGTGGCGTTCTTCACCAACATCATCCATCGCTTTGGGGTCCCAAACTCCATCATCACCGACAACGGCACCCAGTTCACTGGCAGGAAGTTCCTGGATTTCTGCGAGGACCACCACATCCGGGTGGACTAGGCCGCCGTAGCTCACCCCATGACTAATGGGCAGGTAGAGCGTGCCAACGGCATGATTCTGCAGGGACTTAGGCCGAGGATCTACAGCAACCTCAACAAGTTCGGCAGACGATAGATGAAGGAACTCCCCTCGGTGGTCTGGAGTCTGAGGACGACGCCAAGCCGAGCCACGGGCTTCACGCCGTTCTTTCTAGTCTATGGGGTCGAAGCTATCTTGCCCACAGACTTAGAATATGGTTCCCCGAGGACAAGGGCGTACGACGACCGAAGCAACCAGACCAGACGAGAAGACTCACTAGACCAGCTGGAGGAGGCTCAGGACATGGCCTTACTACACTCGGCGCGGTATCAGCAGTCCCTGCGACGCTACCACGCCTGAGGGGTTCGGTCCCGAGACCTCCAGGTGGGCGACTTGGTACTTTGGCTGCGGCAAGACGCCCGAGGGCGTCACAAGCTCACTCCTCCCTGGGAAGGGCCGTTCATCATCGCCAAGATTTTGAAGCCCGGAACATACAAGTTGGCCAACAGTCAAGGCGAGGTCTACGACAACGCTTGGAACACCCGACAGCTACGTCGCTTTTACCCTTAAGATGTTTTCAAGTCGTTCATATACCTCGTTCTCTTTACATACACAAAAAGAGTCTAACCATCAAGGAAGGGTTAGCCTTGCCTCGGCAAAGCCCGACCCTCCCTCGGGGGCTAGAAGGGGGGGAACCCCCTCTGCGTCAAAATTTTCCTCGGAAAGAGTCTTTCTGCCAGAACATCTTTCGTGCTTTTCGACTACTTCGATAGCAGGATCCTGAAAACGACGGAGTACACGTAAGCGGCAAGGCCGACCGAGCCGAGGGACTCCTATGCCTCTGGGATACGGATACCTCACTCATCACCTTCTGTGATAAGTAACTCACGCTCGGATAAGTGATTCCGCTGACCGAACAAGTCTTAACGCTCGAAAACTTTTCTGCCAGAACGATTTTCCGTGCCTTCTCGACTATATCGATAACAGAATCCTGCGGACGAGTAAGAGTACACGTAAGCGGCGAGGCCGACCGAGCCGAGGGACTCCTACGCCTCCGGGATACGGATACCTCACTCATCACCTTCTGCGATAAGTAACTCTCGCTCGCACAAGTAATTCTGCTACCGACAAACAAGTCCTGATACTCGAAACAAGAGGAAAAGAAACGCAGCTTTATAACACGACAATGATATGTTTGGGCCTCGGCGGCCGCAAAAGACATACGCATGCTATAGACAAACTGTTCCTGCAGGTTCAGACATCAACAGAGGGAACAACAACACCCTCGGCATTGTTTCCACCTTCGGCGGGATCCGGCCCGGCCTTGGACGACGACACGGGCGAAGGATCTCCACCTCGAAGGAAGATGTCAGCACCGCGCCTGGGCCATCGCCGCCAGGGTCTCCTCCAGGAACCCGACCCGAGCAGACAGCTGGTCCGGCCGCTCCGTAGCCTCAGCCAGCTGTCCCCCGAGGACATCAGCCCGGCTCGTGGCCTCGGCAGCCCGACTCTAGGGTTGGTCCCGCTAGTGGATGACCAGGCCCGGCTCCAGCCGCCGCCGCTACGCCTCCTTGGCCTGGGAAGTCACCTGCTCTAGGGCCAACGAAGCCCCATTTCGAGCCAACTCCGCCTCTGTCCATGCTGACACCGCTGCCTCCGGCTCCGGCTCATCGTAGAGCAGCCGAGGGTTCATTAACTGAGCAAGAGAAGCCTTGAGTGGCAAGGCCGACCGAGCCGAGGGACTCCTACGCCTCTGGGATACGGATACCTCACTCGTCACCTTCCGTGCAAAGCAACTCACACTCGGTTAAGCGGCTCAGCTAGTCGACAGGCGAGTCCCAATACTCGAAACAAGGGGAAGACACGGCTTCACGCCCAAATACACAGATGTTCAGGCCTCGACAGCCGCAATGAACATACACCGGCACTCAAGGTGCCATTACAAACGGAACTCCGGTTCCACTCCCGCGGGTATGAACAACCTCCACATCGGAGGGCCTGTGGGACGACAAACTCCGAGTGGTTCGCCGGCGACCTCTGCAGCAGCAGCGATGGCCCCAGGGCAAACACCACCACATGGGAGGCTCTCGTTCATGTCCCCTCACGGGGGACAAGAACCAGACATTAAAGCCAAAGAGCCGGAGGCCCGGAGCGCAGGAGACGCCGACGATCTCGTCGACGGAGAAACCCTCTCCGGCTGCCACCCAGGGAGTCGATCCCTTTTTGAAGGCGACTCTCCCCACTCGTGTCCTCAGGCGTCGCGGACTAAGTCTTCACCAACGTGCTCCAAGGTCCTCCCCCTATGACACGGGGGCTGGGTCCCACGTGTCATGCGAGCTAGCCCGGGATAGAAGAAGCCAAACCGCCGCGCGCGGAGCGTGTAACCGCCCAGCGGTTACAAACACTCCTCCATCTTCGCCTAAACCAGCGGGTGAAAGGGCGGACCACCATGCAGGCGGCATGCAACCGCACCACGAGGATGCACCCCTTCGACTTCGACGCATCCAGCATGGAGTCCCAGGCCCACACGTCATGTAACCGGCGCGCCGGTTACTACGTGCGAAAAGCTGCACCGCCACTTACGCCAATGTTGCGCCTTCTCGACTGCAGAACCGGTGTCGCAACTCGAGGCAACCCCGCACATGGACCAACAGTGCCAGCCGAGCACGTCGGTCACGGGTCAGTCAGCCGTGGGAGAAGGCGCGACGGTCGATATGGCCAAAAGTGGGCCGACAGTAATGGCGGCAGCAGGCGAGCGGAAGCGGCGGTCAAATCGTTTGCAGGCTCACGTCCCCTCCTGGAGCAGCAGGAGAGCCCTCTCCCACGGTGTGAAGACGAAACGCCCGTTCCTCGAACGACTTGCGCACGCACAACGGCTGCCCCATGAACCACCCGTCCCGTCGTATTAACTCCGCGGCAGGGCAGGCGACACCTTTGGCAGGCAAAGCGGGCGATGCTTCACCTCCGCCATGATGACCACGTCAAAAAAGGTGCGCCACACCGTTTAATTTCGTATCCTTTTCCTCTTCCCCTTTCTCTCTCTTGCTACAGGGACCGGGAAAGGGGATACCCCGAAAGGGATCCTTCTCCGCGAAGGAAACGGGCTCCAAGCCCTCCTACTGATCAGGGGTTCGAAGGCTGGCCCCTCGGAAGGGTTCGATAGCCGCCCCAGAGCACTCGGGCTTCAGGCTCATTACTGATCAGAGGTTCGAAGGCTGGCCCCTCGAAAGGGTTTGACAGCCACCTCAGACCACTCGGGCTCCGCGCCCACTGCTGATCAGGGGTTCGAAGGCTAGCCCCCCGAAGGGTTCTGTAACACCCGGATTTTAGGGGTCCAAAACCCGGGGTTAACATAAACACCAGGTATGCTGGGACCAAGTCTCATACATATGATGTATAGTGGCACAGGATCGAATGTCACATCTTTATATATAACAGGAGTTCTATACAAAATAAATAATTACATTATAAGGAGACAACGGTCCAGCAACCCAAAAGTTGACTGGGAGACGACGGCCTAGACCTCTCACGAATTCATCACAGCATCCTCCATGAGCATCATCCTGCAGTACCTGATCTTGACCTGTGGTGTATGTGAGACAGCAAGAGTGAGCTCACATACGTTCATCGCTCAACAAGTTGTGGGGAATAATGTGCATGAACTCGCCAAAGGTGGGAGCTCACGTGAAGTGTAAGGCTTACCAAAGAAGATGGTTAGAGCTGAGCATTGCTTTTAAAGTTGGTCAAAATTTTATTAGCAGTTACTAAGTATAAGTAAATACCAAACCCAATTAAGTAATAGAACAAAAGTACCAACTTCACCTGCAATGCAATGCATATGACAAATTGAGTTTAAGTTCCATAATTTAATCATGTGAGGGTCCGAGCTGCTCATGACCGTGAGCACGGCTAGTATACCAGTTTTACACTCTGCAGAGGTTGCGCATCTTTACCCACAAGCCGTGTTACCCATCTGCCCAGGGGTCATGAATCCCATACACCTCTACCAAGGAAGCGAGGCAGGGTAACACTACGAGGCCTTTACAAAGTTCCACTAGCTTCCGAAAACCCGCTACAGTTTATAGGAAGATCCAGTGCAGGAATCCCTTGCAGGACCGCCATCGCAGCAAAATCCTCCCGAGGGCCTCCCTACACTGACCTCTCCCCTACTGCCCTTGCCCCTTTCGGGTAAGGTAGTCTTCCACTAGCTTTCCTAATTAATCAGCCAAGGGGTCCCATTCCTCCCTTGTGGTAGCACTGTTTTCCCGGGTGGTCGCTCCATGTTCCAATTAACATAATGATCTTAACATGAACATTAAATAACAACTGATAACAAAAAGTGTAATCATGAATAGTGTATCTCCATACCCAAAACCACATATAGCACTAGCAAGTACTACCCAGGAAGATCAGTGGTAAACAAGGTATAAAGATAATCAAACTAGGTAACCTGTTGGGTCCCATCAAATTAACCTATGCAGATCATTATGATTAATCAGAACATGGCTGGGAAAAAGGAAGTGATCAAGGGCACAACTTGCCTGGGCCTTGAGATTCCAGGTACCAGGATGATCTTCAGGTGATACGTATCCTCACTGCTAAACGTAGCAATACAGACAAACAGTGTATAGGCAAAATTAACATTACACCAAACATAAGAACAAAATACATATTAATAATATACCTATTAAAATAAAATCATAGGAACTTGAACCATTAATTTTGGAGTTATGGATTTTAAGTTATGGATTTCTGAAGTTATTAGGTACTTAGAATAGATTAATCTCAAATGAACATTTTTAGTTCAAGTTTCATGGCTAAATAGAGGCACTAGGTGATAGACAATATTATTACTAAATTATAGAAACTGGAATGAACTAATTTGGTCATCATATGAATTTTCTATGAATTAAACAAATTCTAGCATTTATTTTTGCATAAAAATCATTTTCTAATTCATTTTTATCTGATTTCTTAAGTCCTTGGACTGGGCACACTAATATAGAGAAAGCCAGGGGCCTCGGGGCAAAACATCCCAAGACACAGAACGGTTGGCGCCAGGACTGCGGGTTTATTTCTATGAAATCGAGGGGCTCTTTATCAAAAGTACCACGACCAAGAGGTATCCTTTAATATGAGTCGTTCGATCATCAACGAACGGTCCAGATTAAAACCCAACTTAACCGAACCGGTATGGAGCCCCAACCGCTGGATCTGCGATCCACGGCCCATATTAAAGGAACGATGGAGTGCTCATCTTTTAATCCTGACCGCAGATCCGATATCCCACGGCGCAGATCACCCTGCTCTAATAAATGAACCGGTTCAATCACGGCCGTCGATTACCCGATCAACGGTCGCGGTGACTTCGAATCCGGACCGTTCATAGCGCATCAAACGGAACTGATTCCCATCCACTACCCCACACATGCCCGGGCGGCGCCGCCAAGTCCTTACAGCGGCAACCCGAGCCCACGGCGGCGGCCATGGCCGGCGAAGGGCCGATTAACGCACGAGCGCTCCTATTTTAAAACTGACAGGCGCAGAACAGAGAGGAAAGGGTAGCGAACATAATGGTGGATTCCATACCGAGGATTATGCTCCCAGGAGTCCCGTCCACGGCGCACGGCGGTAATCCGCGGAGTCAATGACTCCGGCGAGCAATTCGCGGCACCACGGTCGTCTACCACACAAGACACCGCAACGCGCACGTCAGGCACACCACGGCGATCACCACTGACCGAACCCAAGGCCCCGAGCGCCACCCATGGCAGCCGCTCCGGTTGGTGAATTCGATCCCGAATCCGTCACGACGGAGTGAGCACCAATGGGTAAGGTTTGAGGATGACCGAGCTCGGAGATGCGAGGAAGGAGTCCCAGGATCCCGAATTTATACCCGAGCACGCGGGAGAGACCGACCCCGATTCCCCAGCCAATTCGCACGGATTTCGTAAAGGCTGTTGCGGAGGATGGTTACGGCAAGGGGATGGAGCTGACGACGAAGTCGCGCAATCCCGGAGGATCCGGTCAGCGCAATCCGGTTCACGCGGGGAAGAAAACCCTGGCGCGCGGGATTAGCGACGATTACAACAACCTGCCCGAGAACTCCGGCGGTGGGATCCCTTGTCTGCGTTCGCGAGCCCAGCGGAGAAGACAGAGCCCCGTCGAGGCCCACTCGGCAGTGTCGTCCGCGCGGTGTAAACGGCGTGAGTGAGAGGCTGGGCAGAGGGCCCCACACGTCAGCGGCGCGGCGGGGGGGGGCGAAGTTGGGCCGCGCGGCGAGAAAGGGTTAGTGGGCCGATTTGTTGGCCTGCGGCCCATCAGGTATAGTATCCCTTCTCTTTTTCTTTTATATTTTCTTCTTTCCCCTTTTTAGTTTCCAAATTCCATTTTAAATTCAGATTTTAAATTCAAATTTTGTGCCAGTTTATCCTCAATTTATATTTTGTGAAATAAAAAGTATAAATTTTGGAAATATATAAATTTCCTTTATATTATGTATAAATATCTTCTCTCATTCACTTCTACATAATATTTCCAAAACCCCAAAGTGCAACTTTGGGTTAACTTCAAATTCTCAATTCCATTATTATATTTTATTATTATTTTAAATGCACATACAATTAAAACTCCATCATGAGTGCCAAATATGGTTCTATTTATTATTTTATTCACTTAAGCAAATGCTTTTAAATAGGGAGATGAGTCTTCAAATGTTATGAGAGTTCTAAAGAGAGAGAAAAAGAAAAATTCTAATGCAAGATCTTTGAAAATTTTTACTATATTCCCAAAATGAGATTTAGGGTGTTACAAATCCTACCCCCCTTAAAAATAATCTCGTCCTCGAGATTTGTAAGAAAAGGGTTGTATACTCATATTGTTCTCGGAACATATGCATAAACAAAGAAATCTCAGCATGAGGTATAATTCTTTAACAAAACATAGGGTCAATAGACCTTATTGTTCCTTCTAGAATAATATCATATCATCTACTAACTAAAGTAACATCTAGACCTTACAAATCATCATAATTTATATCTATGTAGCTTGGTGAAGCTGGTGGTGGTGGTTGTTGTTGTTGTTGTCTCTCCAACCGTGCTTGCCTTATTTCTTGGCGGGCCTGACGTATTTCCTCGCGTTGTTGTCTTATCTGGTTTTGCATCTCGGTCACCAGGTCTGTTAATTGTTGAATTACCAGTCTTTGGGTAGCAACCACTTGATCGATCTCAACAGGTGGAGGGTTTGGAGGATTCATTTTCTGTTTGTTGTTGCGTGATAATCTTTCCTTTCCTGGTATTGACCATGAAAGTTAGAAGCATATGGTAATAGTTTTGCAAAGGAAATTATTCAATAAGCGGAATGAATAAGCTAGTAGCTGGTTATAATCTGAAGATTCTTTAGTAGGGCTTAATCTTTGTTTTACGTCCAGATTGGGGTAACCAGTTGTATAAGGTGAATATCCAAGGGTAAGATGGAATCTGTCAAGATGAGAGATATATAGGGGTGAGATAGACTACAAGATGTAGGTTAAAAGTTTGTTTGTTATTAGGTGGGAATAGAAAGGTTATACCATTCATCATGGCTCTATTGGTTAGATCAGATCTCATGCATGTGGCTGAGTGGGTTTAAGGCACTAATTTATGTTTAAGTGCATGAGGGGTATGGATTTTATCTCTTGTACCAGCATTAAGTAACTTACTCTAGATTAGATCATACTAGATTAGATAAAATCCAGTTTAGGTTGGATATCACTAGATTAGACCGGTTAAGATCTAAGTAAATTTTGGATTATCACATGGTTGTTATTCTAGAGTGGGATCAATATGCTAATTAGGGCAATGTGAATCCATAAGGATAAGGTAAAATCTTTTGAGGTCAGTTAGATCTGGTACGAAAGGTTAGAATCTTTTTCGAGATAAGATGGATCTATTAAGATAAGGGAGAATCTTTTAAGATAAGATGAATTGGTTAGGCTAGATACTTTATTGAAGGATAATTTAGTTTGTCTAGTTATTTTACAAATGCTATCCTTTTTGCCTAGATGTATATGCAGATGTAATTGTGGACATTACTCCACAACCCATCACACTCAATCAAAGATCCAAATCAGACAAGTATCATAAGAACAAACATTCAAGCACATAGATAAAAAATAGTTTTGTCTTTGTTCCTAGGGTTAGGTCTCCTATTCCTAAAGATCACTTTAGGCACATGATTTCAAAGTGTGAAATCCAAGTTTGTCTTTAGAAAGAAAAGGTAAGAATAATCAGAGTAAAGCGGAATTAGATGAGGAAAGATTAAGGAAAGTTTAGAAAAGATCAGAGTAGCAAAGGTAAGTAGACAATGGTTGTCCAGTTCTATCTAGGTTTCGTCCTACAGTCAACATTCCTCTGATACCACTTCTGTAACACCCGGATTTTAGGGGTCCAAAACCCGGGGTTAACATAAACACCAGGTATGCTGGGACCAAGTCTCATACATATGATGTATAGTGGCACAGGATCGAATGTCACATCTTTATATATAACAGGAGTTCTATACAAAATAAATAATTACATTATAAGGAGACAACGGTCCAGCAACCCAAAAGTTGACTGGGAGACGACGGCCTAGACCTCTCACGAATTCATCACAGCATCCTCCATGAGCATCATCCTGCAGTACCTGATCTTGACCTGTGGTGTATGTGAGACAGCAAGAGTGAGCTCACATACGTTCATCGCTCAACAAGTTGTGGGGAATAATGTGCATGAACTCGCCAAAGGTGGGAGCTCACGTGAAGTGTAAGGCTTACCAAAGAAGATGGTTAGAGCTGAGCATTGCTTTTAAAGTTGGTCAAAATTTTATTAGCAGTTACTAAGTATAAGTAAATACCAAACCCAATTAAGTAATAGAACAAAAGTACCAACTTCACCTGCAATGCAATGCATATGACAAATTGAGTTTAAGTTCCATAATTTAATCATGTGAGGGTCCGAGCTGCTCATGACCGTGAGCACGGCTAGTATACCAGTTTTACACTCTGCAGAGGTTGCGCATCTTTACCCACAAGCCGTGTTACCCATCTGCCCAGGGGTCATGAATCCCATACACCTCTACCAAGGAAGCGAGGCAGGGTAACACTACGAGGCCTTTACAAAGTTCCACTAGCTTCCGAAAACCCGCTACAGTTTATAGGAAGATCCAGTGCAGGAATCCCTTGCAGGACCGCCATCGCAGCAAAATCCTCCCGAGGGCCTCCCTACACTGACCTCTCCCCTACTGCCCTTGCCCCTTTCGGGTAAGGTAGTCTTCCACTAGCTTTCCTAATTAATCAGCCAAGGGGTCCCATTCCTCCCTTGTGGTAGCACTGTTTTCCCGGGTGGTCGCTCCATGTTCCAATTAACATAATGATCTTAACATGAACATTAAATAACAACTGATAACAAAAAGTGTAATCATGAATAGTGTATCTCCATACCCAAAACCACATATAGCACTAGCAAGTACTACCCAGGAAGATCAGTGGTAAACAAGGTATAAAGATAATCAAACTAGGTAACCTGTTGGGTCCCATCAAATTAACCTATGCAGATCATTATGATTAATCAGAACATGGCTGGGAAAAAGGAAGTGATCAAGGGCACAACTTGCCTGGGCCTTGAGATTCCAGGTACCAGGATGATCTTCAGGTGATACGTATCCTCACTGCTAAACGTAGCAATACAGACAAACAGTGTATAGGCAAAATTAACATTACACCAAACATAAGAACAAAATACATATTAATAATATACCTATTAAAATAAAATCATAGGAACTTGAACCATTAATTTTGGAGTTATGGATTTTAAGTTATGGATTTCTGAAGTTATTAGGTACTTAGAATAGATTAATCTCAAATGAACATTTTTAGTTCAAGTTTCATGGCTAAATAGAGGCACTAGGTGATAGACAATATTATTACTAAATTATAGAAACTGGAATGAACTAATTTGGTCATCATATGAATTTTCTATGAATTAAACAAATTCTAGCATTTATTTTTGCATAAAAATCATTTTCTAATTCATTTTTATCTGATTTCTTAAGTCCTTGGACTGGGCACACTAATATAGAGAAAGCCAGGGGCCTCGGGGCAAAACATCCCAAGACACAGAACGGCTGGCGCCAGGACTGCGGGTTTATTTCTATGAAATCGAGGGGCTCTTTATCAAAAGTACCACGACCAAGAGGTATCCTTTAATATGAGTCGTTCGATCATCAACGAACGGTCCAGATTAAAACCCAACTTAACCGAACCGGTATGGAGCCCCAACCGCTGGATCTGCGATCCACGGCCCATATTAAAGGAACGATGGAGTGCTCATCTTTTAATCCTGACCGCAGATCCGATATCCCACGGCGCAGATCACCCTGCTCTAATAAATGAACCGGTTCAATCACGGCCGTCGATTACCCGATCAACGGTCGCGGTGACTTCGAATCCGGACCGTTCATAGCGCATCAAACGGAACTGATTCCCATCCACTACCCCACACATGCCCGGGCGGCGCCGCCAAGTCCTTACAGCGGCAACCCGAGCCCACGGCGGCGGCCATGGCCGGCGAAGGGCCGATTAACGCACGAGCGCTCCTATTTTAAAACTGACAGGCGCAGAACAGAGAGGAAAGGGTAGCGAACATAATGGTGGATTCCATACCGAGGATTATGCTCCCAGGAGTCCCGTCCACGGCGCACGGCGGTAATCCGCGGAGTCAATGACTCCGGCGAGCAATTCGCGGCACCACGGTCGTCTACCACACAAGACACCGCAACGCGCACGTCAGGCACACCACGGCGATCACCACTGACCGAACCCAAGGCCCCGAGCGCCACCCATGGCAGCCGCTCCGGTTGGTGAATTCGATCCCGAATCCGTCACGACGGAGTGAGCACCAATGGGTAAGGTTTGAGGATGACCGAGCTCGGAGATGCGAGGAAGGAGTCCTAGGATCCCGAATTTATACCCGAGCACGCGGGAGAGACCGACCCCGATTCCCCAGCCAATTTGCACGGATTTCGTAAAGGCTGTTGCGGAGGATGGTTACGGCAAGGGGATGGAGCTGACGACGAAGTCGCGCAATCCCGGAGGATCCGGTCAGCGCAATCCGGTTCACGCGGGGAAGAAAACCCTGGCGCGCGGGATTAGCGACGATTACAACAACCTGCCCGAGAACTCCGGCGGCGGGATCCCTTGTCTGCGTTCGCGAGCCCAGCGGAGAAGACAGAGCCCCGTCGAGGCCCACTCGGCAGTGTCGTCCGCGCGGTGTAAACGGCGTGAGTGAGAGGCTGGGCAGAGGGCCCCACACGTCAGCGGCGCGGCGGGGGGGGGGCGAAGTTGGGCCGCGCGGCGAGAAAGGGTTAGTGGGCCGATTTGTTGGCCTGCGGCCCATCAGGTATAGTATCCCTTCTCTTTTTCTTTTATATTTTCTTCTTTCCCCTTTTTAGTTTCCAAATTCCATTTTAAATTCAGATTTTAAATTCAAATTTTGTGCCAGTTTATCCTCAATTTATATTTTGTGAAATAAAAAGTATAAATTTTGGAAATATATAAATTTCCTTTATATTATGTATAAATATCTTCTCTCATTCACTTCTACATAATATTTCCAAAACCCCAAAGTGCAACTTTGGGTTAACTTCAAATTCTCAATTCCATTATTATATTTTATTATTATTTTAAATGCACATACAATTAAAACTCCATCATGAGTGCCAAATATGGTTCTATTTATTATTTTATTCACTTAAGCAAATGCTTTTAAATAGGGAGATGAGTCTTCAAATGTTATGAGAGTTCTAAAGAGAGAGAAAAAGAAAAATTCTAATGCAAGATCTTTGAAAATTTTTACTATATTCCCAAAATGAGATTTAGGGTGTTACAGGTTCGACAACCGCCCCAGAACACGCAGAGCGATGGATGACTCTGGGTACGTCCGATACATGGCCGAGGCTCGGGCTATGCTCCCGAGGTACCCTAGGACATTTCCGAGACCAGCAGGAACGATTCTGTAATGGAATCCCATTAGAGGGAGGCATCGAGCCCTCGGACCCTATCAAATGGGACCAGGTCCGGCAAATCACCTGCAGGTACTTTTGGAGCGCGCCTCTGGGCCACTAGCTGACCCTTATTGAACGGGGCACGGGCATCCACTCGGATCACCCATTAGCAACTCGCTGGAGACACCATGTTTGGCGCCCTCCGAGGGCAACATGGCGCTTCCCCCCTCCTCCTTGCGGAAAGGCGACAAAGGGGCGTATGATAAAAGCCGAGTCAGTCCTTGACTGTCCTCTCGCTCCGTGCAGAGGCTCGGGGGCTGCTCTCGCAAAACCCGACTCTGGCCAAACCGTTGACAGCGTCAACATACCAGCCTGAGAACTCAGAACCTGACCATGCACCCGGGCTATGATCAGATCGCATGAGGGAACAACCAGACCGGCCGAGGCATCATGAAAGGCATTAAGACCTCGGAGGAGTAAAACCACTCATCCGAGGCCTTGGGGGCTACACCCGACGGGTGCGCTCGCGCGCACCCACCGGAACAAAATGTAACCGAGAAAGGCCGGCCCCCTTGCAAAAAAGTGCGACAAAGCCTCCAAGCGAGTACCAACACTCCCTTTGAGGCTCGGGGGCTACTGTCGGGGACCATAATTAGGGGTACCCCCAAGACTCCTAAACTCGACTGGTAATCACCATCAGCACAAAGCTGAAGAGGCCTGATGGGCGCAATTCAGGTCAAGGCTCCGTCCACTCAAGGGACACGATCTCGCCTCGCCGGAGCCCAGCCTCGGGCAGGAACAGTAGACCCAGGCAGATTCACGCCTTGCCTAAGGGCCTCCTCAAGCAACGGGCGCACCCTCGCCCGAGGCCCAGTTCGGGCAGGCTTCGCAGTGAAGCAACCTTGGCCAGATCGCCTCGCCAACCGACCGTATCGCAGAAGCATTCAATGCAAGGATCGCCTGACACCTTATCCTCACACGCGTTCCTCAGTCGGCAGGGCCGAAGTGACCGCATTCACTTCGCCCCTCCACTGACTGACCTGACAGGAAAACAACGCCGCCTGCCCTGCTCCGACTGCTGTGCCACCCACCAGGGTGAGGCTGACAGCCGCCGAGTCCAGCCTCAGGCGCCATAGGGAGCTCCGCCTCGCCCGACCCCAGGGCTCAGCCCCCGCCTCGACCTCAGAAGATGAGCTCCGCCTCGCCTGACCCCAGGGCTCGGCCCCCGCCTCGACCTCGGAAGACGGTCTCCGCCTCGCCCAACCCCGGGGCTCGGCCCCTGCCTAAACCTCGGAAGACAAGCTCCGCCTCGCCCGACCCCAGGGCTCGGCCCCCGCCTCGACCTCGGAAGACGGTCTCCGCCTCGCCCCACCCCAGGGCTCAGACTCAACCTCGACCTCGGAAGACGGTCTCCGCCTCGCCCGACCCCAGGGCTCGGACTCAACCTCGACCTCGGAGGAGCCTCTGCCTCGCCCGACCTTGGGCTCAGACCAACCACATCGCAGGGGGTACATCATTACCCTACCCCTAGCTAGCTCAGGCTACGGGGAACAAGACCGGCGACCCATCTGGCTCGCCCCGGTAAAAAAGTAATGATGGCACCCCGCATGCTCCCATGACGTCGGCGGTTCTCAGCCCCCTACGGAAGCAAGGAGACGTCAGCAAGGTCCCGACAGCCCCGACAGCTGTGCTTCAACAGGGCTCAAGTGCTCCTCCGATGGCCACGACATCACATGCATAGGGCACTAGCACCTCTCCGACAGCCACGTCGGCATGTACATAGGACTCTGGCTCCTCTCTGCAGGACACGTTAGCATACTGCTACACCCCCATTGTACACCTGGGCCCTCTCCTTACATCTATAAAAGGAAGGTCCAGGGCCCTCGTACGAGAAGGTGGCCGCGCGGGAGGACGGGCTGACGAACAGGCTCTCTCCCTCTCTCGCGAACGCTTGTAACCCCCTACTGCAAGCGCATCCGCCCTGGGCGCAGGATAACACGAGCCGCGGTTCCCCTTTTTTCCCCCCTTGTGTTCCATCTCGCGCCGACCCATTTGGGTTGGGACACGCAGCGACAATTTACTCGTCGGTCCAGGGACCCCCCGGGGTCGAAACACCGACACAAGGCAAGTGGACTTCTCCCTTTGCATACTCTGTTTGATCCCAAACAATACATTTAATAAAGTTTATTCTTGGATATATGTGCATAATTTGATGGGTTACCTATTCAGATACACCTAACCTTTCCAACCTTATTCCTTGTTTAACCTGGGTTTATGATTTAATCTAGTAGCTATGCTATTGCTACAACTTTAACTTTATGATGGTACTCCTACTGATGATATCAATCTTCCAAATGGTAAGTTTACATTATTGGTGTTAATCCGATGATTAAGCAAGATCATACTGTGATAATTGGAACATGGAGTGGCCACCTGGGAAAATAGTGCAACCACAAGTGCTATCATGGCTCTGGCTTTGGTAATTAGCTTTATATGCTTAGTGCCTAGCAACCTTACCTGAAATATGGGCAAGAGGGGGAGCGGTGGTGGTGGCAGCCCGCATTAACATGGGGACGTATTCTTGGCTAAGGTACCTCACCCAGGGGGCCTCCACCATCGACTTAGAAACCTTAGCATGTTGCTTTGTATTAAGTGTATTCTGTGAAAGCCTCATAGTGGATCCCTAGCCATTCACCTCGGAAGTGTTTACGAGTTTTGGCCGACCCAGGCTAGAGGGGATACACAGCTTGTGGGTAAAGTTGTACCACCTCTGCAGAGTGTAAAACTAATATATCAGTCGTGCTCACGGTTATGAGCAGCCTGGACTCCTCACATGATAATTGAACTTGAAGATGGAAATAAATCGAGATCTGATGATCTACCAATGGTTTGCTTAAGTGGTTTCACTTAAGTATTTTTGATATACTCTTATACCTTTGTTTAAATGGGATACTTGGGATTCACACTTATTAGTAAGACATGTGTTGTTAATAAAATGTTGACCAACTAAAATGCTTACTGCTCAACCTTAGCCTCACCTTGTTAAATTTGCATTAGTTTTTCCCCCACTTGCTGAGCCCCGACCATAAGTGGGCTCACCCTTGCTTAAATTTTGATCAGAAATTTGCAGATGAAGTTATGATGCTGAGCTCCATGGATGCTAGTCTAGTGATACCCTCGGTCATCTTCCTGTGGATGGATGTCCTTGTTTGCTGTACTTTGATGAATAAAGGTTAAGACATTATGTCTGTTTGAAGTGTAATATATTAATATAATCCTTATTTATGCATTTATGCATTGTTCTTTTGATATATTACACTTGTGACGTCAACATATGTGTGGAAATAGATCCTGGCACACATATGCTATGCACCCGGCTCTGCCCCCTTGGAAACGGGTGTGACACCGGTATACCTTTTGATCTACGGATTTACCTCCCATGTTGAGGTCGAGATGCCCATTGGTTCCCATGGGTGTCTTGATGGGTTTGGCATTCTTCATTCCAAACTTCTTGAGAATGTCTTGAATGTACTTAGTTTGGCTGATGAAGGTGCCTTCTTGGAGTTGCTTAATTTGCAATCCAAGGAAATACTTCAACTCCCCCATCATAGACATCTCAAATTTCTGTATCATAATCCTACTAAATTCTTCACAAGATGACTTCTTAGTAGACCCAAATATAATATCATCAACATAAATTTGGCATATAAACAAGTCTTTAGCAATTGTTCTAGTGAAGAGAGTAGGGTCAGCTTTTCCAACTTTGAAGCCATTGGTGATAAGAAAGTCTCTCAGGCATTCATACCATGCTCTTGGAGCTTGCTTGAGCCCATAAAGCGCCTTTGAGAGCTTATAAACATGGTTAGGATACTCACTATCTTCAAAACCGAGAGGTTGCTCAATGTATACCTCTTCCTTGATAGGGCCATTTAGGAAGGCACTCTTCACATCCATTTGATATAACTTAAAGCCATGGTAAGTAGCATAGGCAAGTAATATATGAATTGACTCAAGCCTAACTACGGGTGCATAGGTTTCATCAATATCCAAACCTTCAACTTGTGAATAACATTTGGCAACAAGTCGAGCTTTGTTCCTAGTCACCACACCATGCTTGTCTTGTTTGTTGCGGAATACCCACTTGGTACCTACAACGATTTGGTTAGGACGTGGAACTAAATGTCATACCTCATTCCTCGTGAAGATGTTGAGCTCCTCTTGCATTGCCACCACCCAATCCAGATCTCTTAGTGCATCCTCTATCCTGTATGGCTCAATAGAAGACACAAAAGAGTAATGTTCACAAAAATGAGCAACTCGAGATCTAGTGGTTACCCCTTGTGAATGTCACCAAGTATGGAGTTGATGGGGTGACTCTTTGAATTGCTTAGTAGACTCTTGGGTGTGGCGGTCTTTGACTTTGAATCTCTTGATCATCTTCCTTGTCTTACTGTCTTCATCTCCCCCTTGATCAATGTCCTCCTCTTGAGGTGTCTCATCGTCTCGATCTTCATCTTCTTCTTCTTGAGCCTTATCCTCATCTTGAGTTGGTGGAGATGCTTGTATGGAATATGATAGTTGATCTTGTGTTTGTGCAGGCTCTTCGGACTCTTTTGGACACACATCCCCAATGGACATGTTCCTTAGTGCAACGCATGGGGCCTCTTCATCACCAAATTCATCAAGGTCAACTTGCTCCACTTGAGAGCCATTAGTATCACTAAACACAATGTCACAAGAAACTTCAACTAATCCAGTGGACTTGTTGAAGACTCTATATGCCCTTGTATTTGAGTCATAACCAAGTAAAAAGCCTTCTACTGCTTTAGGAGCAAATTTGGAATTTCTACCTCTCTTAATAAGAATAAACCATGTGCTCCCAAAAACTCTAAAATAAGAAACATTGGAATTTTTACTGGTACGGAGTTCATATGATGTTTTCTTGAGGATTCGGTGAAGATAGAGTCGGTTGATGGAGTACAAAGCGGTGTTAATCGCCTCCTCCCAAAACCGATTTGGTGTCTTGTACTCATCAAGCATGGTCCTCGCCATGTCCAATAGAGTTCTATTATTTCTCTCTACAACACCATTTTGTTGAGGTGTGTAGGGAGAAGATAACTCATGCTTGATGCCCTCCTCCTCAAGAAATCCTTCAATTTGAGAGTCCTTGAACTTTGTTCCATTGTCGCTTCTAATCTTCTTGATTCTCAATCCGAACTCATTTTGAGCCCATCTCAAGAATATCTTTAAGGTCTCTTGGGTTTGAGATTTTTCCTACAAAAAGAATACCCAAGTGAAGCGAGAATAATCATCCACAATAACAAGACAATACTTACTCCCGTCGATGCTTATGTAAGCGATCGGACCGAATAGATCCATGTGGAGTAGCTCGAGCGGCCTTTCGGTCGTCATGATGTTCTTGTGTGGATGATGTACTCCAACCTGCTTCCCTGCTTCACATGCACTACATATCCTATCTTTCTTAAAATGAACATTTGTTAGTCCTAAAATGTGTTCCCCCTTTAGAAGTTTGTAAAGATTCTTCATTCCAACATATGCAAGTCGGTGATGCCAGAGCTAGCCCATGTTAGTCTTAGCAATTAAGCACATGTCTAGTTCAACATTGTTATCATTGAAATCAACCAAATATAGCTAACCATCTAACACTCCCTTAAAAGTTGTTGAATCATCACTTTTTCTAAAGACAGTAACACCAACATCAGTAAAAAGACAATTGTAGTCCATTTTGCATAATTGAGAAATAAAGAGCAAGTTGTAATCTAAAAAATCTACAAGAAAAACATTAGAAATGGAATGGTCAGGAGATATAGCAATTTTACCCAAACCTTTGACCAAACCTTGATTTCCATCCCCAAATGTAATTGCTCTTTGGGGATCATCGTTTTTCTCATATGAGGAGAACATTCTTTTCTCCCCTGTCATGTGGTTTGTGCAGCCGCTATCGATTATCCAACTTGACCCACCGGATGCATAAACCTACAAAACAAATTTAGGCCTTGTTCTTAGGTACCCAAACAGTCTTGGATCCTTTCACATTAGAAATAAGTACCTTGAGCATCCAAACACAAGTCTTAGGACTCTTGTGTTTGCCCCCAACATATTAGGCACTACTTTGCCTGATTTGTTAGTAAGCACAAAAGATGCATCAAAAGTTTTAAATGAAATGCTATGTCCATTTGATGCATTAGCAATCTTCTTTTTAGGTATTTTGATATGAGTTGAATGCCTAGAGCTAGAAGCCTCATTATTATACATGTAGGCATGATGAGAAACAATATGAGATTTCCTAGCATGAATTTTTCTAAATTTGTGCTCAGGATAGTTTTCAGGATATAAAATGTAACTCTCTCTATCCTGAACCATGGGAGCCTTGCCCTTTACAAAGTTATAAAGCCTATTTTGGGGGGCATTAAGCTTGATGTTGCTTTGGTTTCCTTGTTGGAAGCCAATGCCATCCTTAATGCCAGGGCGTCTTCCATTATAGAGCATGCTACGAGCAAATTTAAATTTTTCATTCTCTAACTCATACTCAGCAATTTTAGCATTTAATTTAGCTATGTGATCATTTTGTTCTTTAAGGTGATCATTCATAGCATCAATATTAACATCTCTACATCTAGTGCAAATAGTGACACGCTCAACAGTAGATGTAGAAACATTGCAAGCATTCAATTCTTCAATCTTAGCAATGAAACTAGCATTTTCAGTTCTAAGATAAGAAATCGAATCATTGCAAATATTAAGCTCTTTAGACAAGTTTTCACATTTTTCTACTTCAAGAGCATAAGCATTTTTCAACTTAACAATTTTTTTATTTTCCTTAACGAGCAAGTCCTCTTGGCTTTCCAAGATATCATCCTTCTCATTAATGGTTTCTATTAATTCATTTATTTTCTTCTTTTGGTCCTTGGTAAGGTTTGCAAAAAGAGAAGTTAATTCATTATTATCATCACTAGAGCTACACTCATCATCGAAAGTAGTGTATTTGGGGGGATCTCTAGAGTGTACCTTCTTCTTTTTGTCGCCCTTAGCCATGAGGCATTTGTGGCCGACGTTGGGGAAGAGAAGGCCCTTGTTGACGGTGATATTGGCGGCCTCCTCGTCGGAGGAGAAGTCGGTGGAGCTCTCGTCGGAGTCCCATTCCAGCCCAATGTGTCCTTCGCCACCCTTCTTCTTGTTGTAGTATCTTTTCTTTTCCATCTTCTTCTTCCCTTTCTTGTCGTCGTCCCTGTCATTGTCACTTGTATATGGACATTTTGCAATAAAGTGACCGGACTTACCACACCTGTAGCAAACCCTCCTAGAGCGGGGTTTATAGTCCTTCCCCTTCCTTTGCTTGAGGATTTGTCAGAATCTCTTGATGATAAGAGCCATCTCTTCATTATCGAGCTTGCAGGGGTTGATTGGGAGTCTACTTGGTGTAGGCTCTTCCTTCTTTTCTTTCATTGCTTTGAATGCAATGGGTTGCACCTCGGGTGTGGAGGTGACGCCTTGCTCCAAGTTGACAATGTGTTTGAAGTCTTTGATCATAAGTTTAAAGCTCACGAATTTGCTAATTACTTCCTCGGGAGACATAAGCAACGGGTTGCACCTCGAGCGGCCTGACGGTCGTCATGATGTTCTTGTGTGGATGATGAGCTCCAACTTGCTTTCCCTGCTTGACATGCACTACAAATCCTGTCTTTCTCAAAAATAATCATTAAGCTTGTGAAGATTCTTCATTCAAACATGGGCAAGTCGGTGATGCCAGAGCTAGCCCATATTAGTCTTAGCAATTAAGCAAGTGTCTAGTTCAACATTGTTATCATTAAAATCAACTAAATATAGCTGACCATCTAGCACTCTCTTAAATGTTACTAAATCATCACTTCTTCTAAAGACAGTAACACCAACATCAGTAAAAAGACAGTTGTAGCCCATTTTACATAATTGAGAAACTGAAAGCAAGTTGTAATCTAAAGAATCTACAAGAAAAACATTGGAAATGGAATGGTCAGGAGATATAGCAATTTTGCCAAAACCTTTGACCAAACCTTGATTTCCATCCCCGAATGCAATCGTTCTTTAGGGATCTTCATTTTTCTCATATGAGGAGAACATCCGTTTCTCCCCTGTCATGTGGTTTGTGCACCCGCTATCGATTATCCAACTTGATCCACCAGATGCATAAACCTACAAAACAAATTTAGGCCTTGTTCTTATGTACCCAAACAGTCTTGGGTCCTTTGACATTAGAAACAAGCATCTTGGGTACCCAAACACAAGTCTTGGGGCTCTTGTGTTTGCCCTCAACATATTTGACAACTACTTTACCTGATTTGTTAGTTAACACATAAGAAGCATCAAAAGTCTTAAATGAGATATTATGCTCATTTGATGCATTTGCAATTTTATTTTTAGGCATTTTGATATGAGTTGAATGCCTAGAGCTAGATGCCTCATTACTATACATAAAAGCATGATGAGAAACAGAATGAGGTTTTCAAGCATGAATCCTCCTAATCTTGTGCTCATGATAGTTTTCAGGATATAAAATGTAACCCTCTCTATCTTGAACCATGGGAGCCTTACCCTTAACAAAATTAGAGAGTTTGTTCTTGGGGGCATTAAGCTTGATGTTGCTTTGGCTCCCTTGTTGGAAGCCAATGCCATCCTTAATGCCAGGGCGTCTCCCATTTTAAAGCATGCTTTGAGCAAATTTAAATTTTTCATTCTCTAACTCATGCTCGAAAATTTTAGCATTTAATTTAGCTATGTGATCATTTTATTCTTTAATCATAGCAATATGATCATTCATAACATCAATATTAATATCTCTACATCTAGTGCAAATGGTGACATGCTCAACAGTGGATGTAGAAACATTGCAAGGTTTCAATTCTTTTATCTTAGCATTTAAACTAGCATTTTTAGTTCTAAGACAGGAAATTGAATCACTACAAATATCAAGCTCTTTAGATAAATTTTCACATTTTTCTACCTCTAGAGCATAAGCATTTTTCAACTTAACAAATTTTTTATTTTCCTTAACGAGCAAGTCCTCTTGGCATTCCAAGAGATCATCCTTCTCGTTAATGGTTTCTATTAATTCACTAATATTTTTGTTTTGATCTTTGGTAAGGTTAGCAAAAAGAGAAGTTAAATCATCTTCATTATCACGAGAGCTACCCTCATCATCTGATGTAGTATATTTGGGGGTATCTCTATAATGTACTGTTGGGGGCCTTCGTCCTCCGAAGGTCCTCAAAAACATGATTTAACAATGTTTTCTAAGTGTAGCATATGAACAGGTACCTTCGGTCTCGGGTTAAAAGCATATACGGAACGAAACAAAGGATTGAACCAATGTCGAAGGTGCGCGCGAGAAAGCTTCGGCTCAGTAATAGAAAGAGGAACCGACTTAAGGAGGAAAAGGCTATCTAGTCCTTGACAGTTTGTTCTTAAGTCAATAGTGAATATGAAGGGCATGAATGTAATTTCACACAGGCTGCGTCCTGTGCCTATAAATAGATGAACAGTACTCCCGTACTGTTCACGTTGACTGATACTCACTGTTGCGTCACATTTGTACTCTTGTGCCTTTTATCAAGCTAAAGGTACTTTGTAATTCAATATTGTTCTTACCTTTCCATAATTATATAATTGAAATGAATTAATAATGTTATATGATTCTTCATGTTGTTTCCTATATGCCATATGCTTCTTCTTTTATTTAACATATAATACGATGATGAAGGTATGTGCTTCATGACCTTCGTCTAAAGATCATTATATCCTAAGGGAAATAATGCTTCGAAGGATGAAGGGCATTAACATTTAACATCTTGTGTTGCCTTGTTCTTAATTCATAGTATTTGAGAACAAGTCCCCAACATTGGCGCCCACGTCCGGTGAACCCTTTTTTCGACCACCTTGGGCAACACCGACCTTCATCATGCCACCAAAGAAAGTTTCAGCGCCAGGAGCTGCCGCACTACAACCACTGGACCCAAATTAGGAGACTCTCTCCGAGAGGCCCAAAGCCAGAAAAGGAAGGCCACCAGTCCAACACTCCAGGAGGAGGAGCTGGACAAAGAAATCAAAAACATGGAGATAATCCATCAGCAAGTACAAAGGAAGAAGGAGAAGATGGCCCGACTGGCTGATCTTTAAAGGCAGATCGACGAAGCCACTGAAGAAGTACGTCATCTTGCCCAAGACGAACAAGATCGAAGGCCCTAACACAGGGAGCTTCATCAAGAAGGCTTATTCAACGAGAATGGATGGTATGATGATTTTAATCATGATACCTTTACCTTTGATGATGCTTCTCCCTTGGCAGCAGAACTGCAGGCTATCCCATGGCCTCCATCATACAAGCCACCTCAGCTCCCCATGTATGATGGGCATTCAAATCCGAAGCAGTTTTTGATGAGTTATGAAGCAACTATATCTTCATATGGAGGCAATGCAGCTGTCATGGCCAAGTCCTTCGTCATGGCAGTACAGAATGTGGCCCAAACATGGTATTCTTCTCTTCGGCCAGGGACTATTACTTCATGGCAGAAGCTCAAGGATATGCTACTGACAAGTTTCCAAGGCTTTCAGACGAAGCCAGTCATAGCTCAGGCCCTGTTTCAATGCACGCAAGACCATGAGGAGTATCTCTAGGCATATGTCCGAAGGTTCTTGCGTCTGAGAGCACAAGCGCCTACAGTGCCCAATGAAATTGTCATTGAGGCCATGATCAAGGGGCTTCGTCCAGGACCCACTGCCCAGTATTTCGCTAGAAAGCCTCCACAGGCTCTGGAGAAGCTACTTCAAAAGATGGATGAGTATATCCGGGCTAACAATGACTTCCGCCATAGAAGGGAGGAAGCTTATAGGTTCTTTGAGATGACCAGGGGCTTCAGAGGAAGAATTTACCCGAGGCATGTTAGGTCAATTCACAACTCCACTCAGAGTGATGACAGAGGAAGTCAGCTGCAGAGGCCACAATATACTTCATAATCTTCGGAGCAGCAACAAAGCTCTTTCCGGCCGCTAGCTCCAAGAGGTAGAGGCGCTAGGGGCTTCGGAGGAATACATGGGTGTGGCGGAACTGCCCAAATTATTCCAACTTAAGTGCTTAAGTCCCGCCTCAAAGGCTAGACCACACTTAAATGGGAATAACCCGTCAATCCCTCGGATCTAGTCCGACAAGGCCACTAACAGGATCAAGTACCACAGTCTCACTCGATGGTGAGTCACAGAGCAAATACAATAAAGCATAAAACCATACATTAAGGAGTATTAAATTATTACATCATCATCGGAGTTTTTGCAAAAGTAATCATTACTGTTCGAAGTGCAGTGGAATGAAACTAACGATAAATAAACAGAGAGATGGGGAAGCCTGTCCCATCACTCCTCTTGCTCCTCCTCAGCCGAGGCAGGATCCCACTCGACTGTCCAACCCGATGGCAAGATGGATGGCCAAGTCACTCCAGCAACCATGTCCTCCAAAGAACCTGTAAAAATTATGCGACAAGCAAGGCTGAGTATACTAATACTCAGCTAGACTTACCCGGTGTGAGGAGTCTACTCCTCTACCTCTAGACATGCAGCTGTTTGGCTGTGGGGTTTGGTTGCCAAAAGCACTAGCTGAGTTTGTAAATCAAGTTTTAGCTTTGTCAAGTTTAAGTGTGACTCTCTTAAGGCTAAATATGTACTATCTACTCATACATAGTATCAAACATATTTAGCAATCAACATCTTGTGTCAACTTATCACATTTCCTCTTGTTACTCAATGTAGCAGCATGGATCAAGCAGTCTCATTAGCTACGAGAAGCAGACGATTCGAATCGAGTTTTTATCCTTGCAAGGTAAACCTAAACACAGGACATGTAGGGGCACTCCATCCCCACACACATCAACCGTCCCCATCGATTCCCCGTCAGCAGATCAGGGCTCACCGCCTTGGCGTACAATGCCTCACTGACCCCGACTGTCGTCGTGTAGTGACCGCACTTGTACCCACCATAACCAGAATGGAGACCTCATCTCAGGTCGCGTGAGGGGATATGTCCACTACCAGGTTCACGCAGGTACTAGGCTTACCGATTTACCATATTTCTCGGCATGTGCTTAGTACGTTCAAACGCTTAACACACGGTACCACACCTTAATCCTTATTCCAATTTTTATCCCGTGGACAACCAATCCCCATGGATTGTTGTCCACAAACCAGCATCATTATGATAAGAAAGTGGATACAACCAATTTCCTGACCTCGCGCGAGTGCTAGCAAAATCACTCGACTTCTACCGAAATCCCTAATTAATAAAGCAGCTACTCGACTTAGCATACTAGTATTCATCTCATTGGGATTCCTGAGATCATGCAACTAGGGTTCCAAACAACTCCTACACTTAAGTGCATATTCAATCCTACAATCATTAAGTGTAGTAAAATAGTATACAGAATAGGTTATGCATAAAACCGGGGCTTGCCTTCCAAAGCTGTGGCAGGCAGATCCTCTGGTGCAGGCTCTGGTGCTGGATCCGGGGCTACCTCCTGAGCAACACCTTGCTCTGGCACGAGGACGTATTCTCCGTCAGCGAGGTTGCAGTCTATCGAATGCAATGAATAAGAATATGCATGTCATGATTATGCATGATTTAATCAACATTATGCTAAAGGAAGAAGAACTAAGTTAGTTAGCAACTTAGGGTTTCTTGGTCATATGTGGCTTTTAGTGGTTTATGCTTATCACTCTAGGTTTAGGTGTTGTGGAGAATAAGCATAGTGGATTTGCATTTTTCCCTTACATATTTCAGTGGGCAAATTAAAAAAGGGTTTTGCTAGTTGGGTTAGGGTGACACAAGTTTCCATTATCAATTTCCCCCTTTCCATTTCTAATTATGAATTCTAGTGTGGGTTTGAACTACAACAGTGGTTTAACTTGTTCCAACAATTTTATAAAAATTACAGTGGGTTGCCTTTGGTCACTATAGTTTGTTCTATGAATTTGAGGTCCAGCACAAAAAGGGTATGCCTTGGACAAAAATAACAAAAGTTGGGCAAGGGGGGGGGTCACTTTGCACTACAACTCTTAACTAGGGGTGGGTTCTGTCTTAAGGGTCATTTTTGTTGGTATCTAACAATAATCACAAGCCTCTGTGCCAAAAATCACAGAAGGTTAATTTGTGGTTATTTAGTTGGAATTTTCTAAAGTTTAATGTCAAAAAGGCACTTTCTACTATCTTGTTATTTGAAAAAATGTCAAACAGCAGATTTCATATTTTTCCTATGTTCTTAATAACAAAACATTAATTATCCCAAGGTTTGGGGTGTTTTCACCTTGGGGTTATTTTTCTAGGGTTTTTCTAAGTTTTCCTTGTTTTCTTAAAATAAAAGGTATCCCAACTATTTTGTACTAAACCAGAGTATAAGAAATTTTTCTAGTGAACTATACTGAGTAGGTAGACTAACAAAAATATGGGTGCTCCCTGGTGCCTTATTTAAACCTTCATTAATATTTTCTTTAACTTCAGGCTAAAAAGGGTATGCCTTGGACAAAAATAACAAAAGTTGGGCAAGGGGGGGGGGGGTCACTTTGCACTACAACTCTTAACTAGGGGTGGGTTCTGTCTTAAGGGTCATTTTTTTGGTATCTAACAGTAATCACAAGCCTCTGTGCCAAAAATCACAGAAGGTTAATTTGTGGTTATTTAGTTGGAGTTTTCTAAAGTTTAATGTCAAAAAGGCACTTTCTACTGTCTTGTTATTTGAAAAAATGTCAAACAACAGATTTCATATTTTTCCTATGTTCTTAGTAACAAAACATTAATTATCCCAAGGTTTGGGGTGTTTTCACTTTGGGGTTATTTTTCTAGGATTTTTCTAAGTTTTTCTTATTTTCTTAAAATAAAAGGTATCTCAACTATTTTGTACTAAACCAGAGTATAAGAAATTTTTCTAGTGAACTATACTGAGTAGGTAGACTAACAAAAATATGGGTGCTCCCTGGTGCTTTATTTGAACCTTCATTAATATTTTCTTTAACTTTAGGCTAAAAAGGGTTTAAATGGTAAACTCTATCTTATCTAGGTGTACAGAGGGGTTTATTATTTTTAAACAGGTTAGGAAGTAATTAGGTACTTCTCCAAATTTTCTTAGCCTCAGTCTAATAGTGCAACTATTTTTCCTCCTATTATTTAGCTTTTGGCCAAATCAATGTTTAAATCAGAACCTTAAGGTTTTCTGTAACACTTAGGGTTTTTTATTTTTCTTAAGTAGTTTACATTATTTAAGATCTGGCAAAATTGGTTTGACTTGATTTGGGTGAATAAAACAGAAGATATAAATTATTCAAGTTCTGTTTGAATTTAAATCAGGTTAAATAAAAGGTTTCCTGGAAAAACCACTTTGCACCGAAGTCCTCGGGTTCTTTCTAAACTAATCCTCTCAGTTATATCCCTGCGCTACTATTTCCCTGAGTCACTGACAATGCGCAAAACCCTCTAGCCTTTTTTTTCTTCTCCCCCGCGGTCCCTCTCTAGGTTTAAATAGTACCCGCGGAAATGAAAAGGGCGGCGCGGCTTACCGGCGGCGAGAGAGGTTTGGCGAGGGGCGGGGTTGGCTCCGGGAGGTCCTGGCGGTCACAACGATGTACGGCACAACGGCGAAGGTGGCCGGAATCGTCCGGTCCACTTGCGCAGGCGGGGGATCTCGTCGGCGGCGGGTGTTCCGGCTAAACCACGGCGATCTAGTGCAATCAAATGGCACGATGAGCTTCACGGGGTGACGTAGAGGCTATGTGCACAAGGAATCGAAGAATGGAACAGAGGATTACCCGGTCTACGTTCACCGGCGGTCGGGCGAAGTCCGGCGACCGTGGATTGGCTTCTCCGGCGAAGCAAACTCCGATTCCTTGCTCGGGGAGCTTCACCGAGGCGTGCACAGTCTATTCCAAGGGTTGGACGGGGTTGGAAAGGGCTCTGTTGGCCGGTCTACGGTGGCAGGGGCTCGGGTGGCCGCGGGCACGTCGTGCACGGGCAAACGCCTGTGGTTTCGGGCTCCGGTGAGGTCGAGCGTGCGCGGAGGAGTACGGCCGACGCCCGAGGGTGCTTTATAGGCACGGGCGCGAGGAGGGGACGCGGGCGCGGCTTGGCGTGGCGCGGGGCGCGCGGGGTCGGGCGCGGGCGTGCTCTGGCGCGCAGAGCGCGTCGAACACGTGGATGTGTTCTTCTGCCCATGTTCAAAATCTTGCTGAGATCGCATACGTGCGAATCTTGGCAAAAATCCGGCGCAGACCTCTTCCTGGCACCTATGGCTATCTCTTGTATGTGAGTTCTAAGGGAAGATAAGCCCTAGGTCAGAAGATATGCGGACGCCAAAACTGGCTTGTCTCCCTGCCCACTTCGCGACAAAAATGATGCCAAGACATGTCAAACGTCAAGGGCTCGGTCTCAACTTTTTCCAGGGGGTGCCTTAGGTGGTATGCCACATTTTTGGTATAGAACTTAGGTGGTTTTGGTGCCATCTTCAAGGTGAACACGGTGGATCTTTAGATTAGGTGTAGATTTTGACTTAGAGAGAATTAGAGAGCTCTAGCTCTTTCTCTACTTAAAGAATGGATTTGTGGTTTCTTAAGGGGTCTTTTTGCAATGTTTCCTCTCTATATTTGTTGATTAATATGTTACTTAACTTTTGCCAAAGGTTAGGCCATGATTTGCACATTTGCTTAATCTCTCCCCCCTTCAACCATGGTTTTAGGAGATAGGGGTTCAAGAGAGGTCCAGGGTTTACTCCCTTCTTGCCCAAGGTGGTAAGTGCACAAAAGCTTGAGTAATGCTTTTAGGTCATTAACATTCTTGGTTAATACATGGTCTCCAAGGTTCTTATGCTCTTCTCCTTAAGTTTCTTCCACATGTGATCACAGTCATTAGTGTATTGATGTGCCATAGCCATGGTAACACTTGGGGTGTTACAGCCCTCCCCCCTTAAAGGAATCTCGTCCCGAGATTTTAGGTAGAGTCCTCAGGAGGGTGCCATGAAGGTGTGCTGGTGTGTGGTTGCTGCTTTTCTTTAAGTTTCTCTAGTTAACTGTTCTTCGAATGTCATCCTCTTTGCGACTTCAGAAGGAAGTCCTTTTTAAATCAAAACCACAACTTAGACTACCCTTATAATCTAAGTTTTTCTTATATTTGTATTCAAAGGGCAGGTGAGGGTGGGGTTTTGGTTATGTACCGACTCCTTTAGGCAGAAAGTCGGGGAAGCGAGAGCGTAGAAAATCCTCAGTCTCCCATGTAGCTTCTTCTACTGAATGGTGACTCCACTGAACCTTATACATTCTGATCGACCTTGCCCGCGTTGACCTCTCTTTCCGATCCAATACCTTGACGGGGTACTCTTGATAGGACAGGTCTGGTTCTATCTCAATTTCTGGTTCAGGTATCATTTCAGTGGGTAAGCGGACACATTTCCGCAGCTGAGATACATGGAATACATCATGAACAGCTGACATGTGTGGTGGTAACTTCAATCGATATGCTACTGGCCCACAAGTCTCCTTGATCTTGTAGGGCCCAATGTAACGAGGAGCTAACTTGCCCTTGATCCCAAATCTCTGGACACCCTTGGTGGGTGACACCTTAAGGTAAACATGATCTCCCACTTCAAACTGTAGAGGCTTCCGCCTCTTATCATGATAGCTCCTTTGCCTGGCATGAGCAGCTTCTAAGTTCTTCTTGATGACTCTGACTTTTTCCTCTGCTTCAAGTACCAAATCTGGCCCAAATATTTCCCTTTCTCCTGCTTGCGACCAATTCAGCGGGGTTCTACACCTCCTCCCATACAAGGCTTCAAAAGGTGCCATCTTCAAACTGGACTGGTAACTATTATTATAGAAGAATTCTGCCAAAGAAAGACACTTGTCCCAATCCTTTCCGTAGTGTAGCACACATGCCCTCAACATGTCTTCCAAAATCTGATTTACCCTTTCGGTCTGGCCATCTGTTTGAGGATGGTATGCTGAGCTTCATATTACATGGGTCCCAAGTGATTCCTGCAATTGCTCCCAAAATCGTGCCACAAATGGTGCTCCTCTGTCCGATACTATAGTCCTTGGTATTCCATGCAAACGAACTATTTGGTCAATGTAGATTTCTGCATACTTCTCCGTCCTGTGGGTGGTGTGTACTGGCAAGAAATGAGCTGACTTGGTCAATCTGTCCATAATGACCCAAATGGAATCATGGTGTCGGGAGGTATTGGGCAATCTCACGAATAAAGTCCATGCAAATGTCCTCCCATTTCCAAGATGGTATGGGGAGGGGTTGCAAAGGGCCTACTGTCTTCAAATGACTGGCCTTGATTCTCTGGCAGGTGTCACATTCGGATATGTACTTGGCAATTTCCCTCTTCATTCTGGTCCACCAGTATAGGGATCTGAGATCATGATACATCTTATTGCTGCCGGGGTGCATGGAGAATTTTGAAAGGTGAGCTTCATCCAATATCTTCTTTCTGAGCTCAGGGACCTTGGGAACAACCAATCGTTCTCCAAACCAGAGAACTCCTTTGCAATCCTGACGGAAGCATTTGTATTTTTCTGCTTTCTTCTTGATCATTTCCTTGATAACCTGAACACCCTTGTCTTAAATTTGTGCCCTAACTATTTGCTCTTGTAATGTGGGCTCCACCGAGATATAACTTAAGGCACCTGAAGAAACAACTTCTAGGTTCAACTTGCACAACTCATCACACAAGGTGGTAACTCTTGTCCATGCTCATATAATTGCACTGGGCCTTCCTGCTCAAGGCATCTGCCACAACATTGGCTTTACCAAGGTGGTAATGCACCTCCAAATCATAGTCCTTGATTAGCTCTAACCATCTTCTCTGCCTCATGTTAAGATCTGCCTGAGTGAAAATGTATTTAAGACTCTTATGATCACTGTAAATGTTACAGTGAGCCCCCATCAAATAATGTCTCCATATCTTGAGGGCATGAATCACAGCTGCTAACTCCAGATCATGTGTAGGGTAGTTCTGCTCATGGGGTCTGAGTGCCCGGGAGGCATAAGCAATTACTCTGTTATCTTGCATTAAGACACATCCCAAACTAGTACCAGAAGCATCGCAATAAACTTCAAAGGGCTTGGTGTTATCAGGTTGAGCTAGCACTGGGGCTGTTGTCAAGTGCTGCCTTAGTGTATGAAAGGCATCCTCACACTTCTGGCTCCAATCATATTTGACTCCCTTGTTCAATAACTCAGTCATTGGCTTGGCAATTCTGGAGAAATCCGGAATAAATCGTCGATAATACCCTGCCAATCCCAAAAAACTCTGAATCTGCCGCACTGTGGTAGAAGGTTTCCAATCCATTACTTCTTGTACCTTCTCAGGATCAACTGATATCCCATCCTGAGAAATTGTGTGACCCAAGAATTTAATTTCCTTTAGCCAGAACTCACATTTAGATAACTTAGCATAAAGACGATGATCGCGCAGTCGCTGAAGCACGATGTGCAGATGCTCAGTATGTTCGTCTTCATTCTTGGAATAGACCAGAATATCATCAATGAAAATGACCACGAACTTGTCCAGTTCTGGCATGAATATTGAGTTCATCAGGTACATGAAATAAGTCGGGGCATTGGTCAGCACAAAAGACATCACCAAAAACTCATAAAGCCCATATCTGGTCGAGAAAGCCGTCTTCGGAATATCACTGGCACGGATCTTGATTTGATGGTAGCCCGAGCGTAGGTCTATCTTGGAGAATACCTTGGCTCCCACCAACTGATCAAACAAAACATCAATGCGGGGCAGTGGGTACTTGTTCTTGATGGTCACTGCATTGAGAGGGCGGTAATCAACACACATTCTCAAACTCTCATCCTTCTTCTTTACAAACAAGGCCGGGCATCCCCACGGTGAAGTACTTGGGCGAATGAACCCCTTGTCCAACAACTCTTGTAGTTGCTTTTTCAGTTCTTCCAATTCCGCGGGAGGCATCCTATAGGGTCTCTTGGAGATAGGAGCGGTCCCGGGTTTTAATTCAATTGCGAACTCAATGTCTCTGTCAGGTGGCATTCCTGGCAATTCGTCAGGAAAGACATCTGGGTAGTCACAGACCACTGGGATCCTTTCCACTGGGGACTCTATCATAACGAAGGCACAAGAACGGGTACAACCCTAGTCGGGCAAATATAATGTGGTTTCACCACAGGTCGGTGAGTGCACTTCAATGGCCCTGGCTGCAATATCAATCACTACCTGATGTTTGGTCAACCAGTCAGTTCCCAATATGATATCCACACTATCCAAACCCAAAATGAGGAGGTTGGTTTTAATTATCAGACTACCAAACTTTATGGGCACATTCTTGTTGATTTGGTAGGTGGCAACCCTGCCTCCTGGTGTTGAAATTGTAATACCCCCATTGGTGTGGTGAAAAGGTAACTGACACTTGGCACTAAATTTGGCACTGATAAAACTATGCGATGCACCAGAATCAAAAAGAATAATAGCAGGATAATTCAAAACTGTAAAGATACCAGTCATGACGGGTGCTCCCTCTGGAATATCAGCCGTGGTAGTGAAGTTCAGGCTGCCTTGCCTCACTTGCACCTTCTGCCTCTTGCCTTGGTTCTGATTAACATTCTGTCCCTGCCTCTGCTGGTTTCTGGGGCAATTCTTGGCATAATGTCCGGTGTTGCCACATGTGAAACACCTGTTGTCATTAGCCTGATGAAGTTGCTGTTGCTGTTGATTATTCCTCTGAGCTGGAAACTGGGTGCGGTTGGGTGCCTGCTGCTGCTGCTGCTGTGATCGAATCACCCAACGTCCTTGCTGCTGCTGCGGTCCCCTGTTCTGAGTGTCAGACACAATCCTAAAACGCTGTGGCTGAGCTGAAGGTCCTGCCACAGGGGTCTTCCTCTTCTTCTCTGCCTGACGAGCTGTGATACAGTCCTCCTGGGAAATGGCCATGTTGACCAACTCATTATAGCTGTTGGCCCTGACGGTGTTGAGATGGTCACGGAGCTTAGTGCTGAGCCCCCTCCTGAACCTGTCCCTCTTCTTCTCGTCCGTGTCTGCATGATATCCGGCATACTGGCACAGGTCATTGAAGGCCTGAGCATTCTGTAACACTGTCCGGTTCCCTTGCGTGAGTGCCAGAAACTCGTTGAGCTTTCGGTCCATAATGCCTGCTGGTATATGGTGCCCCCTGAAAGCTGCCTTGAACTCTCTCCATTCCACCTCTCGGTCATCTGGCTGCATAGCAAGAAAATGGTCCCACCATGACCGTGCGGGTCCGCGAAGCTGCTAGGGGGCGAACCTGACCTTAGTGACCTCTGAGCAAACTCCATGGAGTAGCGGGAATTTGGATTCCACTACTCTCAACCATACATCCACATCAAGTGGGTCCTTTGCCCTGGTGAACAATGGTGGCTGGGTACTGAGGAACTCCTGGTAGGTGGCTGCTGCGGGGTGACGCTGATGAGCACCACCACCATAGTGCTGAGGTGGCGGCTGACGCTGAGCTAGCTGCCTCAAGATCTCATTCTGCTGGGCCATTAGCTCCTACAGAATAGGAGGCGGTGGCGGCGGTGGAGGAACGCGCTCATTTTGACCACGACGCGCTCTCCCGGCCATCTGAAAAATCACCTATATTTTTAATACACATCTTTGAGGTTCAAGGTTCAAGCGCGATGAAAGAGTCAAAAGGCGAAACGGTTAGATTCTTGCATAATCATAAGAGATTTCACATGGCATAAATTTCCTTCTTAAATTAAGACTGACATCATTCATCAACCATGCTTCCAAAAGAGTTTATCGCGATTACATCAATAGCCCAAAAGACTCAACTCTATCTAGCCTAGTACCCTAGGGGTGCAAAAGCTAAGCTAGCTTCGAGGAGTTCTACCATCACCGACTTCTAGCTCTATCCCTGATACCTAGTGAGCGAACGAGGCAACACTCGACTCGGGGGAAGGTGGTCTCCCTGAGCCAGCAGTGTCCAAGCTGGAGGCAGGCTCCTCTCCTCCCTCAATGTCGACATCCTCGTTGGCCTCCATGTCTTGGATCTCCTGGTGATGCATATCCAGGTGCTCGTTAGCCTCCGCAAGCTGCTGCTGAGTGTTGATAAGCTGATCCTCAAGAACCTCGATGGTGTTCTCCCTGGTCCCTACTAATTCCTCAAGCTCTTGGATCTCATTCGACAGTTGCTCCACCTGTAAGTCTTTTTCCACCATCTCAGTGGACAAGTCAACCACAAGCTCCTCTCTGTTATCTAGGGTGATCTTAGTTGCCTCCAACAATGCCATAAAATGAGACATTGCCTCACCACGCATCACTTGCAGACGGTACAGGGCATTCATGCACCGTACTGTTAAGTGAGCAGTCTGACCTAGGTAGATAGCCCAGATGTCCTTGGCATGCTCCACTTGGTCCTTCCACATTGGGTCGTCCTCCTTCTCAGCGGGGAACAAGCCAATGGGGTGGGTGGACAGCTCCAAGGGGTGGAATCCGCAGAAAGTGGTCAATCCGTGCAGAGCAATCGCCTCGATCGTATCCTCAGCCCGGTATCCAAAGGACTCAGAGTCCAGCGAACGCCAGCCTGGCTGCAGGGGATGAGGCTCCAGGGTCATCCTCACCCTACAGCGGGGGACTCGGTGCTTCTCGAACTGCTGCACCGCATACTGAGGAGGCGTCGTGTAACCGACCCCCTGAAGTACCTCCCACAAAATACGGGGAAAGCCCTCTCGTGCAAGCTCGTCAGTGTGGGACAGTGCATTCCCTTCGTCCGAGGATCCGTGGGAAGTCATCTGTGTACGGCTAAGCGTAAGTAAAAGAAAAAGAATTATAAAAAGAAAAAGGAATCACAACTCAGCCTCTCTCTAACTACAACAATGATACTGGGGTACTTAGTTGGTAATCATTTTGTATTAAAGTCCTTACCCTATTATCCATTAGTTTAATTAAGAATGCATGCATGCTCGTCCTGAACGACCTCACATCAATGTAAAGGGAATAGGGAAGAACTCTCATCCCTTATAGTAGCCTGTAGGGCTTAATCACTTAGCCACCTAACTACCCCTCTATCATCCTAAGGCTTCCATCCTAGGTCTATCCTGATCGTCCTACGATCTATCCATCATTTGTTTCTATCAAGTTTTACTTTGAGAAAGGATGGTATTTATAGTTTATTTATTCCTCTGTGGTGGTACAAGCTCCGATACCAGCTGTGGCAGAACTGCCCGAATTATTCCAACTTAAGTGCTTAAGTCCCACCTCAAAGGCTAGACCACACTTAAATGGGAATAACCTGTCAATCCCTCGGATCTAGTCCGACAAGGCCACTGACAGGATCAAGTACCACAGTCTCACTCGATGGTGAGTCACAGAGCAAATACAATAAAGCATAAAACCATACATTAAGGAGTATTAAATTATTACATCATCATCGGAGTTTTTGGAAAAGTAATCATTACTGTTCGAAGTGCAGCGGAATGAAACTAACGACAAATAAACAGAGAGATGGGGAAGCCTGTCCCATCACTCCTCTTGCTCCTCCTCAGCCGAGGCAGGATCCCACTCGACTGTCCAACCCAGTGGCAAGATGGACGACCAAGTCACTCCAGCAACCATGTCCTCCAAAGAACCTGTAAAAATTATGCCACAAGCAAGGCTGAGTATACTAATACTCAGCTAGACTTACCCGGTGTGAGGAGTCTACCCCTCTACCTCCAGACATGCAGCTGTTTGGCTGTGGGGTTTGGTTGCCAAAAGCACTAGCTGAGTTTGTAAATCAAGTTTTAGCTTTGTCAAGTTTAAGTGTGACTCTCTTAAGGCTAAATGTGTACTATCTACTCATACATAGTATCAAACATATTTAGCAATCAACATCTTGTGTCAACTTATCACATTTCCACTTGTTACTCAATGTAGCAGCATGGATCAAGCAGTCTCATTAGCTGCGAGAAGCAGACGATTCGAATCGAGTTTTTATCCTTGCAAGGTAAACCTAAACACAGGACATGTAGGGGCACTCCGTCCCCGCACACATCAACCATCCCCATCGATTCCCCGTCAGCAGATCAGGGCTCACCGCCTTGGCGTACAATGCCTCACTGACCCCGACTGCCGTCGTGCAGTGACCACACTTGTACCCACCATAACCGGAATGGGAGACCTCGTCTCAGGTCGCGTGAGGGGATACGTCCACTGCCAGGTTCACTCAGGTACTAGGCTTACCGATTTACCATATTTCTCGGCATGTGCTTAGTACATTCAAACGCTTGACACACGGTACCACACCTTAATCCTTATTCCAATTTTTATCCCGTGGACAACCAATCCCCATGGATTGTTGTCCACAAACCAGCATCATTATGATAAGAAAGTGGATACAACCAATTTCCTGACCTCCCGCGAGTGCTAGCAAAATCACTCGACTTCTACCGAAATCCCTAATTAATAAAGCAGCTACTCGACTTAGCATACTAGTATTCATCTCAATGGGATTCCTGAGATCATGCAACTAGGGTTCCAAACAACTCCTACACTTAAGTGCACATTCAATCCTACAATCGTTAAGTGTAGTAAAATAGTATACAGAACAGGTTATGCATAAAACCGGGGCTTGCCTTCCAAAGCTGTGGCAGGCATATCCTCTGGTGCAGGCTCTGGTGCTGGATCCGGGGCTACCTCCTGAGCAACACCTTGCTCCGGCACGAGGACGTATTCTCCGTCAGTGAGGTTGCAGTCTATCGAATGCAATGAATAAGAATATGCATGTCATGATTATGCATGATTTAATCAACATTATGCTAAAGGAAGAAGAACTAAGTTAGTTAGCAACTTAGGGTTTCTTGGTCATATGTGGCTTTTAGTGGTTTATGCTTATCACTCTAGGTTTAGGTGTTGTGGAGAATAAGCATAGTGGATTTGCATTTTTCCCTTACATATTTCAGTGGGCAAATTAAAAAGGGTTTTGCTAGTTGGGTTAGGGTGACACAAGTTTCCATTATCAATTTCCCCCTTTCCATTTCTAATTATGAATTCTAGTGTGGGTTTGAACTACAACAGTGGTTTAACTTGTTCCAACAATTTTATAAAAATTACAGTGGGTTGCCATTGGTCACTATAGTTTGTTCTATGAATTTGAGGTCCAGCATAAAAAGGGTATGCCTTGGACAAAAATAACAAAAGTTGGGCAAGGGGGGGGGTCACTTTGCACTACAACTCTTAACTAGGGGTGGGTTCTGTCTTAAGGGTCATTTTTGTTGGTATCTAACAGTAATCACAAGCCTCTGTGCCAAAAATCACAGAAGGTTAATTTGTGGTTATTTAGTTGGAATTTTCTAAAGTTTAATGTCAAAAAGGCACTTTCTACTATCTTGTTATTTGAAAAAATGTCAAACAACAGATTTCATATTTTTCCAATGTTCTTAATAACAAAACATTAATTATCCCAAGGTTTGGGGTGTTTTCACCTTGGGGTTATTTTTCTAGGGTTTTTCTAAGTTTTCCTTGTTTTCTTAAAATAAAAGGTATCCCAACTATTTTGTACTAAACCAGAGTATAAGAAATTTTTCTAGTGAACTATACTCAGTAGGTAGACTAACAAAAATATGGGTGCTCCCTGGTGCCTTATTTAAACCTTCATTAATATTTTCTTTAACTTTAGGCTAAAAAGGGTTTAAATGGTAAACTCTATCTTAACTAGGTGTACAGAGGGGTTTATTATTTTTAAACAGGTTAGGAAGTAATTAGGTACTTCTCCAAATTTTCTTAGCCTCAGTCTAACAGTGCAACTATTTTTCCTCCTATTATATAGCTTTTGGCCAAATCAATGTTTAAATCAGAACCTTAAGGTTTTTTGTAACACTTAGGGTTTTTTTATTTTTCTTAAGTAGTTTACATTATTTAAGATCTGGCAAAATTGGTTTGACTTGATTTGGGTGAATAAAATAGAAGATATGAATTATTCAAGTTCTGTTTGAATTTAAATCAGGTTAAATAAAAGGTTTCCTGGAAAAACCACTTTGCACCGAAGTCCTCGGGTTCTTTCCAAACTAATCCTCTCAGTTATATCCCTGCGCTACTATTCCCCTGAGTCACTGACAATGCGCAAAACCCTCTAGCTTTTTTTTCTTCTCCCCCGCGGTCCCTCCCTAGGTTTAAACAGTACCCGCGGAAATGAAAAGGGCGGCGCGGCTTACCGGCGGCGAGAGAGGTCCGACGAGGGGCGGGGTTGGCTCCGGGAGGTCCTGGCGGTCACAACGATGTACGGCTCGACGGCGGAGGTGGCCGGAATCGTCCGGTCCACTTGCGTAGGTGGGTCTCGTCGGCGGCGGGTGTTCCGGCTAAACCACGGCGATCTAGTGCAATCAAATGGCACGATGAGCTTCACGGGGTGACGTAGAGGCTATGTGCACAAGGAATCGAAGAATGGAACAGAGGATTACCCAGTCTACGTTCACCGGCGGTCGGGCGAAGTCCGGCGACCGTGGATTGGCTTCTCCAGCGAAGCAAACTCCGATTCCTTGCTCGGGGAGCTTCACCGAGGCGTGCACAGTCATTCCAAGGGTTGGACGGGGTTGGGAAGGGCTCTGTTGGCCGGTCTACGGTGGCAGGGGCTCGGGTGGCCGCGGGCACGCCGTGCACGGGCTAACGCCGGTGGTTTCGGGCTCCGGTGAGGTCGAGCGTGCGTGGAGGAGTACGGCCGACGCCCGAGGGTGCTTTATAGGCGCGGGCGCGAGGAGGGGATGCGGGCACGGCTTGGCGTGGCGCGGGGCGCGCGGGGTCGGGCGCGGGCGTGCTCTGGCGCGCAGAGCGCGTCGAACACGTGGAGGTGTTCTTCTGCCCATGTTCAAAAGCTTGCTGAGATCGCATACGTGCAAATCTTGGCAAAAATCCGGCGCAGACCTCTTCCTGGCACCTATGGCTATCTCTTGTATGTGAGTTCCAAGGGAAGATAAGCCCTAGGTCAGAAGATATGCAGACGCCAAAACTGGCTTGTCTCCCTGCCCACTTCGCGACAAAAATGATGCCAAGACATGTCAAACGTCAAGGGCTCGGGCTCAACTTTTTCTAGGGGGTGCCTTAGGTGGTATGCCACATTTTTGGTATAGAACTTAGGTGGTTTTGGTGCCATCTTCAAGGTGAACACGGTGGATCTTTAGATTAGGTGTAGATTTTGACTTAGAGAGAATTAGAGAGCTCTAGCTCTTTCTCTACTTAAAGAATGGATTTGGGGTTTCTTAAGGGGTCTTTTTGCAATGTTTCCTCTCTATATTTGTTGGTTAATATGTTACTTAACTTTTGCCAAAGGTTAGTCCATGATTTGCACATTTGCTTAATCTCTCCCCCCTTCATCCATGGTTTTAGGAGATAGGGGTTCAAGAGAGGTCCAGGGTTTACTCCCTTCTTGCCCAAGGTGGTAAGTGCACAAAAGCTTGAGTAATGCTTTTAGGTCATTAACATTCTTGGTTAATACATGGTCTCCAAGGTTCTTATGCTCTTCTCCTTAAGTTTCTTCCACATGTGATCACAATCATTAGTGTATTGATGTGCCATAGCCATGGTAACACTTGGGGTGTTACAGCGGGGATCAGCCCAGGAAGATCTACTGCCTATTTTGTGGTGAAGACAAGGGCCATACTACAAGAATATGCCAAATCACCATCCAAAAGCAGAAGGAAATCGCAGAAGCCGAAGCCAATCAAAGTCAACCGAAGCAGGTCCTGCACACTGCTTCGTGTCACTCACCCTACATACCAGAATATGTGGGCAATCATCCTATAGCTTCTGTTGCTTCGGCTAGTCAGCCACAGGCTTCTTGGCCACAGCTTCCACCTCCGCCACCACTACAACCTTCCTATTCACGAGGTCAGCAACCAGAAGGGAGCCAACAGACCCATCAGCAGCGAGATTTCAGGGAAGAATCTGAAGCTCGCACAGTCAACAATACTGTGCCAGAATCAAAACATATCTATTGAGAGATATCCTACCTCTGAAACATTTTTACATTCATTGTCATTTTCTTTTTTTAAAAAAGAGAGGAACAATCAATGTAAACCTAGTTTTCTTGCCATTTTTAATTTCTTGTAATAGCTTCGTTCTTGCCATAGTGAAATATATCTTCTCCACAGACTCACAAAGCTCAAAAATTGCTGAAGCTCAAAAGTCGTTCCTAAGGGAATGCAGAGTTAAAAATCGCATTGCAAGTTTCACCGAAGCTACAAAAAGTCGTTCCTAAGGAGCACAGCGTAAGTTTGCCAAAGCTACAAAAAGTCGTTCCTAAGGGAGCGTAGTGTAAGTTTTCTGCTCAAAAGTCGTTCCAAAGGGAATGCAGAGCCAAATACCGCCGAAATATAAGGCAAAACACGAAAAGTCAACGTGAATACCGCCGAAATAGAAGGCGAAGAAGTTCAAAAGACGTTCCTAAGGGGATGCAGAACTTACACCAAAAAATAAGTGGTGAAGCCGAAAAATAAACGACAAAGAGATTTTGATCATTCCTAAGGGGACGCAGAGATTGTGTTTCAGCGTGGGTATGTGTCTTCAGCATTAGCATCATTCTTTGCATCATACCATCGCATCATATCGCATAACATCACATCATACATCATATATATCAATGACATGAATTGGAAACAAAGCTGATCTTCGGAGAATGCTTTACAAAAATGAAAAGGTGTCAAGGCACAAAGTAAGCTGAGTATTACAGCTTCATCAGTTCTGATGTGGAAGAAAGGATCTATTGTTTATGAAACATTGATGTTTTTACAAAGTGTGGATGTTCTTAGGAGGCATAAAAACTCTTCTTTACGAAGCATGAAAAGAAGGGAAGGTGTTTTTTCGTCGAAGGCTCAAAAACAGTATGTACATAAAGTTTCATGCATCGCAAAGAACTGAATTACAAACAATTTACATATTACATTCAAAATTATAAACACCAAATATTACAAACTTTGTTCAGCAAATGTTACATTAATATCCTAGAAATGTTTTTACAATAACTACTCTTCTTCCTTCAGAACTTTTTCTATAGCTTCGTTAAGCAGTTTGGTAACAACTTCGTCGACAATAGCTTCGGCCATATTAATGATTTCTATCGCTTTCTTTGTCTCCGGATCGGACAGGGGGTCAAACGGTTCCGGTGGAGGAGGTAGCTCAGCTGCGATGGAAAAATCAATCAGTTCGAAGCCACGAAAACAAACAGCGAAGCTACAAGCCATTAAACAATACCTATCTGTCTCTCAAGTTATGCAGCTTTCTCAGCTTTCTTCGCTGCTTCTCGAGAGTCGTGGATATCTTTTTCGCTCTTCTTCATTATTTCATGAGCCATCTCTCGGCCGCCATTTTCCTAGATATCAATGAAAAATTTTCCACCTATTAAACTTGCTTCGGCTGAGGGGTCCTTCGTGTCATCCACGGAGAAGGCAGCTTCGGCCTGGGCCAAGGTTTTAACATGATCGCAACTCACCTTCTCCAGGATGGCTGTAACTCCTCTCGCACCAGAGAATGCGCAGACGTCCCCACGATCACTTAAGATTTCCTCAAAAGCTTCGGCTTCACCACTGATCCACTCGATAACGCCTTCAGGGTCGCCTCGTATGAAGTTGTCTTTGTTTGAATAAGCGCCCATGTTGGCGAAGCTAGTCTTCATCTTCTTCACGCACCCCACAGATTTTTCAAAACATCTTTCCTTGGATGCACGAAGCTCTATGACTGTTTTTTCTAAATAATTTTTTCAATATTCGCTGGCATCCCGATCAGCTTCAGCGACAGCGCATTTTACTTTGGCCTCAGCTAGTTGTTTCTGAAGGTCTTCGATTTCATTCTTCTAAGTCTCAGCTTGAGCTTTGGAACTAGCCTTGACTTCTTTTATTTTGTTTACCAATGAAATTAATATTTTATCCTTCTCAAGGCCTTTGTTCCTTAGTTCAATCACCTCTGAACGAAGGTTGTTCAGAGCCATTGTACACCCTTCATCTTCAATATTTTTCTGTGCTCTGAAGGCGTTGCTAAGGATCAGGCCCTGCAAGAGGGGTACAGTATCAAGTATAAACAAACAAAATAATTCGTTTTTAAATACAAAATTGATTTCATACCTTTATGCTATTATATGCTAAATTGTCAGCCAATTCATCCTTTGACAGTACTGAGAGGCCATCTTCTAGCTTCGGAAATCCGAAGGTTCTTCCTATCTCCCGGCTGACGGATATCTCTTTGCTATCCAGGAGACAGTACAAAAAATCTTCTTCTCCGCTGCCATTAAACACCAATGCCCCCTTCGGGTATTTCAGTTTTTGAGCATAATGTTGAGCTTCTTGTTTTTCTTCCTTAGAAAGCGTCTTTCCCGAAGCGTGGCGGATGATGTAATCAATGTTCTCTTTCAAGGTTTCGGGAGCAGGAGTAACAACCTTTTCAAGCGAAGTTTCCTCTGAAGCCTTTTCTTCTGTTACCTTCTCTTCAATTTCCGAAGGTTTTTTCTCGGTGAGCTCTGAAGCCCCAGCTTCGGCACTAGCTTGGCTTACTGCAGCTTCAATTTCGGCCGGCTTTGTTTCAGCTTCGGTTTGCATCTTCGAAGCCTCGCCAATTTTCTCTGAAGAAGTAGAACTCAAAGCCTTTACTGTTTCTAACACATCTAGTACATTTGCCATCCTTCTTCTTTTGAGAGTTGCCGCAAAACTTTTTTGCGCCTTCAGAACTGTTACTTCCGCCGAAGGGCTTAAAATTTCTAACATTTTTGTTCCTTCAATTTTTGGCTCTTTGGCTTTATCTTTACCAGTCCTTGACTCAGCTAGCTCAGCTGAGGGTGCCTTCGGCATGGTAGCCGGTCCTTCAGCCTTTTGCGTAGGAGGAATGGGCTCTTTTGGTTCAGCAGCTGAAGAAGTCTCCCCGCCAAACTCAGGCAGCACGGTCGGCTCAATGTAACGTGGCCTGTGGGTAAGGACTTTCAACTTTTTGCTCTTCGGCGCAGGCTCATCTGGAGTGGCCGAAGCAGTAGTCTTGGCCGAAGCAGCAGTTTTTCACTTCTTTCCTCGTCCCCGCAGCGGGTAGCAGTAGTCGGGGTAAACAAAACCAATGGCATCAAAAACTCTGTTCAATCTCTTTTTTCCTCGGCCCCCGAAGGATGTGGATAATGCATTATCTTCTGCTTTGGAGTATGGCCCAAGCAATTCATCACTTATAGATTCGATACATTTTAGCCAGTCGTCATTTGGTTCGTCAAATTTATCTCCATATCTGGAGGTGTATTTTAGTCGACCTTCGCTAGACTCGGTGACAGTCTCCTTCGACATCTCCCAATCCTCTACAAGCAGCCATACTCTGAAAGCTATATGCTCTTGGATTAAATCTCTTGTACCAATAAAAAAGCAGACAGTACCAAATGCCTTTTGGCATGCTTCCGCGGCTTCGTCAATCTCAACCTTCGGCCTTTGGAGGCCAAAGCGGGACCAAATGGGGCGCATAATAACCTCCTTAACATCCTCCCTCGCTACCAAGTCGTTCTTCACATAAAACCATTCCTCCATCCAATTTCCTGACCATCTTTTCCGAAATGTTGGCACTGGGTAGCTTGAGTTAGGACGGGCAATAAATCCATAACAACCAAAGTTGTTGTGATACTTTTCTTTTCCAGTGGCCTTCGTTTCATACATAAGTTCGTGCATGCTGTAGAAGCATTTTGCGCTTGGGTCTATACCTTGGCTCCTTGTTGCCCAGACAAAGACTCCCATCCTCAATGTAGATTCGGGGGTCAGTTGATGAAGGAAAATTTGGAAGGTTTTCAACACTTCCACTACAAACCTGCTCAGTGGGAACCGAAGCCTAGCTTTAAAGAAACTTCGGAAGATCACAACTTCATTCTCCTCAGGCGCAGGAGTGATATTGTCTTCGCCAGCCCTCATAATAGATATATCCCGAAAGTACCTTCCCCTCATGCTCTCGAGGTGACTTTGCTTGATGGTCGACTTTCCGAAAATTATATGGCTTGGCCTCCATGGTCGATCTTCGAAATCTTCACCCCCACTCTCTACATCATAGTTGTCACTGTCACCAGTATCTTCAGACAGGCCCTCCAATATCTCTTTTATAATTTTCTCTGTATTTGATTTTGCCATTGATTCTAGAAACCCAACTATATAAGGATTCGTAGCCTTCTTCTATTCAAAGAGCTTCTCCTCTTCGGTTAGCTTCGTCTCAACAACAACTTTCTTGTCTTGAGACATCTTCTCTTTGGAAATGACAAAAACGTGTCCTTCAAAATGAAGCTTAGAAAACTTGAGAAACTAAGCAAGCGTTGGTGAGCAAGAGCTATAAAATTGAGCAAATAAAGCAAGTGGCACAAATAGCGTACCAAATGTGGTCAGAGTGAGTTCTTATTTATACGCTCGACGCGCCTCGAGTTGGAGGGTCCCGTCTGCCATTGACTGTTGCTATTCTAGCAAAGGGAAGGTGTTTTTTCGGACCTTCGGCTTAAGGCCTTCGTCGAGGTCGCAGTCTGAATTTGTTATCTTAAACAAATTAATACCGCGAGGGGCTACTGTTGGGGGCCTTCGTCCTCTGAAGGTCCTCAAAAACATGATTTAACAATGTTTTCCAAGTGTAGCATATGAACAGGTACCTTCGGTCTCAGGTTAAAAGCAAATACGGAATGAAACGAAGGATTGAACCAATGCCGAAGGTGCGCGCAAGAAAGCTTCGGCTCAGTAATAGAAAGAGGAACCGACTTAAGAAGGAAAAGGCTATCTAGTCCTCGATAGTTTGTTCTTAAGTCAATAGTGAATATGAAGGACATGAATGTAATTTCACACAGGATGCGTCCTGTGCCTATAAATAGATGAACAGTACTCCCGTACTGTTTACGTTGACTGATACTCACTGTTGCGTCACATTTGTACTCTTTTGCCTTTTATCAAGCTGAAGGTACTTTTGTAATTCAATATTGTTCTTACCTTTCCATAATTATATAATTGAAATGAATTAATAATGTTATATGATTATTCATGTTGTTTCCTATATGCCATATGCTTCTTCTTTTATTTAACATATACTGCGATGATGAAGGTATGTCCTTCATGACCTTCGTCTGAAGATCATTATATCCTAAGGGAAATAATGCTTCGAAGGACGAAGGGCATTAACATTTAACATCTTGTGTTGCCTTGTTCTTAATTCATAGTATTTGAGAACAAGTCCCCAACATGTACCTTCTTCTTTTTGCCGTCCTTAGCCATTAGGCATTTGTGGTCGATGTTGGGGAAGAGAAGGCCCTTGTTGATGGCAATGTTGGTGGCGTCCTCGTCGGAGGAGGAGTCGGTGGAGCTTTCATCAGAGTCCCATACCCGCCCCATGTGCGCCTCACCACCCTTCTTCTTGTAATTTCTCTTCTTCTCCATCTTCTTCTTCCCTTTCTTGTTGTCGTCCCTGTCACTGTCACTTGTATATTGACATTTTGCAATAAAGTGCCCGGACTTACCACACCTAGTTTGTATTCCTTCCCTTTTCTTTTTTTGAGGATTTACCTAAAGCTCTTAATGATAAGAGCCATCTCCTTGTTGTCAAGCTTGGAGGCGTCGATTGGGACTCTACTTGGTGTAGACTCTTCTTTCTTCTCTTCCGGTTCTTTGAATGCAACGGGTTGTACCTTGGGTGTAGAGGTGGAGCCTTGCTCCAAGTTGACAATGTGTTTGGAGTCTTTGATCATAAGTTCAAAGCTCACAAACTTGCCAATAACCTCCTTGAGGGACATATATTTGTATCTAGGATCTCCACGAATTAATTGAACTTGAGTAGGATTACGAAAAACGAGAGATCTTAGAATAACCTTGACCATTTCATGGTCATCCCATTTTGTGCTCCTGAGGTTGCGCACTTGGCTGACCATAGTTTTGAGCCGGTTGTACACCGCTTGTGGCTTCTCTCCTTTGTTGAGGACGAATTGACCGAGCTCTCCCTCGATCGTCTCGTGCTTGGTGATCTTGGTCACCTCGTCCCCTTCGTGCGTCGTCTTGAGGACATCCCAAATTTCTTTGGCATTTTTCAACCCTTGCACCTTATTATACTCCCCTCGACACAAGGAGGCAAGGAGTAAAGAAGTTGCTTGGGAATTAAAATGTCTTATTTGGGCGGCCTCATCGGAGTCGTAGTCCTCTTCGCCCACTTGTGGTGCCTGTGCTCCAAACTCAACAATATCCCATATACTTTCGTGGAGTGAGGTTAGATGGTGCCTCATTTTATCACTCCACATACAATAATCCTCACCATCAAAGTATGGAGGTTTGCCTAGGGGTACGAAAAGTAAAGGAGCCCGTTTAGGAATGCGAGGATAGCGTAGAGGCATCTTACTATACTTCTTGCTAGGGATGAAAACGGTTGGTAAACACTACAACCATGACCGTTTTTATATTTTTTATCAGAAACAAAATCGAAAACGGTAACTCCGAAAAAGGAAACGATATCAGTATTTCGGAAACATCGGAAATGAAAGTTCGGTGTGGAAAATACACCGGTAACGGTTGAAATCTAAAATACGATCGGTAAACATATCAAACTTCACAATACAACAAAGTTGACAAAAGATCACAAAGACCACAAGTTCACAATTCATGATATAACAAGTTCACAATATAACAAGTTCATAAGAATCACAAATTTATAATATAAAAAGTTTACAAAGTTCACAAGTTCACAATATAACAAGTTCAGAGTATAACAAGTTCATAAAGATCACAAGTTCACAATTCACAATATCCACTCGATTTAGCTGACATGGCATGCTTACTCATGAAATATTTTTTCCTCACATAGAGAGTTTTTTCATAGCCTCATAGGAAAACCCTAAAATCTAGTGTGTGGAAAAGACAGACTGTCGGCTCTCTATCATTATATATTACTAATACATAACATGTGCATAGAAAAGGGTGGATTCGTTCGAGAGACCAAATCGTTAATCTCAACTGCCTTCCAACACCATCTATCCCAAAAAAAATCTTAAGGCGTCCAAAAAATACAAAAATAAGTAATCCTTATCTAGAGACGTACAAACGATGCGAAAAAATCACATTCTGGAAAATTCCAAAAAAAATTCCGAGACACAATTCCGGAAAATTCTAAGACAAATCCGGTAATTTCTGACAAAAACCGGTAACCGAAGGAAACAGTCGGTAAAACACCACACCGATTTCGATACCGATTCCGATAGAAAATTCCGAAAACCGATTCCGTTTTCGAAAAATACCGTTACCGGTGAATCCGATCGAAAAATTCTGAAATCGGTTTCTGGAATACTGAAAAATTCTAAAACCATTTTCATCCCTACTTCTTGCACTCTTAGCGCTTTGAAGTGGTAGACTCGGTGCTGGATGTGGAAGGTGATGAAGAGTCGGTCTCGTAGTATACCACCTTCTTCATTTTCTTTTTCTTCTTGTCACCCTTCCAATGTGACTTGATGGAGGAGGTAGATTCCTCCTTGTGCTTGTCGCCGGCCTCCCCGTTCATCGTTCTTCCTTCCCGAGCTTTCGGGCTTGTCGCCGGTGACCATCTCCCTCTTAGCGTGTTCTCCCGACATCACTTCGAGTTGTTAGACTCTAATAAAGCACCAGCTCTGATACCAATTGAAAGTCGCCTAGAGGGGGTGAATACACGAAACCTGTAATTTACAAACTTTAAACATGCACTATGCTCGGGGTTAGCGTTAGAAATAATTCGGAGTGCGGAAGATAGTTCTTCTTGCTATGAGTTGCTTAATCAATGCGGATAACCTTTGGAGCAAACTCAAATCAATGTGAGCAAGGGAACTTTTAGAGAGAGGAAAGAAAGGGAAACAAATCAAGTGATGATCAACACAAATGAACACAGTGATTTGTTTACCAAGGTTCGGTTCCAAAGAACATAGTCCCCGTTGAGGAGGCCACAAAGGCCGGGTCTATTCCAACCCTTTCACTCTCTCAATCGATCACACAAGCCGGTTGAGTGCTTCTCCTTAATCAATTGGGTCACTAAGACCCCGCAAGGATCACCACACACTTAGGTGTCTTTTGCTAGCTTTACAAAGCACTTAGAAGAATAAGAATGAGAAGGAGAAAGCAATCCAAGCAACAAGAGCAACAAAAGAACACAAATGATCCTCTCTCAAGTCTCTAAGCAATTGAGTTGATTTTGGAGTTTGGAGTGGATTGTATGCTTTGATTGTGTTTTTGGAGTATTTGCCTTTGCTCTTATATTGAATGAGAAGTTTAGGAGGGTTGGATGACCTGAATGGAGGTGGTTGGAGGGTTTTTATAGCCCCAACCACTATTCTAGCCGTTGTTGTCGAGGGCACACCAGATAGTCCGGTGGTGCACCGGATAGGGCACTTTTCACTGTTCGGTGCCTACCACATCAGCAGACCGTTGGGGTTTGGAGCGGTTGACTGTTGAAGTCCTTTGTGGCACTAGACAGTCTGGTGGCCCACCGGACATATCCGGTGCGTTCTGACTTCACAGCTCTGACTTCTGACTTGCGCACTGTTCACTGTTCATCTAACATCGCAGTCAATCGTTGGCGCAGTTGGCCGTTGCTCTGTTGGCTCACCGGACATGTCCGGTGCACACCAGACAGATTGGTGAATTATAGCGGAGCAACTCCCAGAAAAACCCGAGAGCGGCTAGTTCGTGGGTGCCTTGGCCTGGCACCGGACAATGTCCGGTGCGCCACTGACAGCATCAATGCTTGTCTTTGCTCCAAACTTTGTTGAGTCCCCAACTTAATCTCTCTGTTGGTTTATGTTGAACTTTATGCACCTGAGATAAATGACAACTAGGCAAACTACTTAGTCCACGTGGTTTGTCACAGACGTCAAACACCAAAATCGATTATAGGAAATGTTTTAAACCCATTTCCCTTTCACTTGGGAATTAAAGTGCCTTATTTGGGCGGCCTCATCGGAGTCGTAATCGTCGTCGCCCACCTGTGGTGCCTGCGCTCCAAACTCAATAATATTCCATATGCTTTCCTGGAGTGAGGTTAGATGGTGCCTCATTTTATCACTCCACATACAATAATCTTCACCATCAAAATATGGTGGTTTGCCTAAGGGTAAGGAAAGTAGAGGAGCACGCTTAGGAATACGAGGATAGCGAAGAGGTATCTTACTATACTGTCGGTGTTTTGGGTCCGACCGCACACCTGGGGTTGCCCCTCAAGGTGTTTTAGGAGTAGGAAGGTGTCGACAACTGTAGCAAAATGGTTCGTGCCGATCGCACAAGAGACGGTAGACAGGGTTTACAGGTTCGGGCCGCTTAGTGATGCGTAACACCCTACGTCCTGATGAGTATGCTTGGTGTATATGGTTACAAGAGAGCTCTCTGGATCGAGGATACAGAGAGTTGATGTGGGTGGCTAAAGAATGGGTCGATCGTTCTGAAGGGGTGCCCCCTAGGCCTTATATACTCGACCGTGGGGCAGTACACATGGATAAGATAACAACAAGTGGCTAAAAGATAGTGAACCTCTTGAGATTATCCTTTACGTAACCCTCGCCGACTTATCCTCACGTGGCTTCGGTGCATGGAGGCTCCAACGCGGGAAAGTCGGATCTCTGTTGCGGTTACTTGCTCGACGCTATGGGCCGTCCGGGTTTGCACCAATCCGGCCTCATGTCGCTCTGCGTTGCTGGTTGTTTCTCCCCAGGCCCACGAAAGAATAACCTTACGATTTATTGGGCCCTTGGGCCTTTCGTGAGGTCCTTTACTCTTTCAGTGGACCCGGGGGATATCTATCCCCCACAAGCCCCCGATCTTTTGGTTAATTTAGAGGTAATCAACCCAAAGATCCCAGGTCCAGCTTGCAGGTGATTTGAAGAAAAACGGCTTCTTGTTGTTCTCTCCTGCTTCGATCACTTGTTGACCAAAACCTAGTTTCGTGCCTGTGCCTTAGAGATCGGCATTCCTATTTGAAGGATTCTGAACTTCATTGGGTGCACCGGAGGTGCACCCAATGGGTGTAGCCCCCGAGCTTCGAGTAGATTTTAGAAAATAATCTACTCGAAGGTCTTCAGTGGAGATTATTTCCATTCGTGTTCCTTCACTTCGGTTGAAGATTGGCTCTTTGATCTTGTCCCATGCTCTTAGAAATCAGCGTGATCTCGGCTTAGAATAATAATCCATGGGGTGCACCGAAGGTGCACCCAATGGGTGTAGCCCCCGACCTTCAAGTGAATTTCTTGAGAATAATTCGCTTGAAGGTCTTCTTTTTATGTCTTTTTGCTGAAGATTACTCTTTCTATTTATAAAAGAGTTGGCATGATGTCATCCGTGCTATGTCATCAATATTATGCTTCAGAGGTCAGCATGTGTTTTGTCTTTTGCAGCCGAGTTTGCAATCCTTCCATATCTTGCTAGGTAGCGTAGTTTATTTGCTCTGCAACTGATTGGACATTCGATGGACGTTCTCTGTCTAGTCTTCAAGTCATGTCTGTCGACCATATTTTGCACTCTGCTGGCTATACTTGGCTTCCCTCTAACTCTTGTTGATATCTCATTTTTGTCTTGAGGCATTCACTGCATGCTCTGCACAGATGTGACCAGTTTGAAAAATATACTGACAATTCCTGGGCGTCCCCCCCCAATGGGTGTGGGCAAGGGACTGCTTGGTACGCTGAGTGTTTTAACCGGCTGCTTCTAAGTTGTAATGTGATGGGACGGCGAGTGTAATCATATCCTTTGCGCTGTTGACTGGAGTCCCAATGGGTGTAGTGCTGCATGAAACGGCGCCAGCCGCCTGACGTGTCTTCGGACGGGTGGAAGTGCATATTGAATGCTTTGCGACTGTTCAGTGACCGCGGTTGGAGGTGAGCGGTTGCCTTTCTCTTCTATAAATAACGCTGTTACCCCTCTGGTTTCTTCACATCTCTTCGCTATTCCTTACTGCTTCCTTCTCTTCTTTCCCGCTTGCTTCCACCATGGGAAAAAACAACAAGCGCAAGCGCGAGCCGACTCCTCCATCTGAGGACTTCGGCGACTCGGAATACTCGGAGGAGGAGTTCTCCTCCGAGTCCGAGGGGTCTCCGGCTCCCGTCTCTCCCCCGGCGTCGTCCGATGACTCGGACGACTCCCAGGGGATAGCCGCGGAGGTCTGGACGTACATCCGGGCCGTCGAGCGCTCCGGGCTCGAGGGCTCGGATGAGTCTGAGTACTCCTCGGATGAGGAGGACTCGGACGGCGGCGGCGAGGGCGAGGACGACGACGACGACGACGACGACGACGACGACGACGACGGCAGCGGCAGTGGCGGGGGCGGCGGCAACGGCAGCAGCAAGGGCAGCACCAAGGGCGGCAGCAGCAGGGGCAGCACCAAGGGCGGCGGCAGCAGGGGCGGCACCAAGAGCGGCGGCAGCGGCAGGGGCAGGGCCAGTGGCTAGATGCCACTGGTCTTTTTAGATATTAGTATAGATTAGAAATAGTATAGTTAAATAATGTAGTAGTATTAGTAATGTAGAGTAGTATAGTGTAGCGTAGTAGTAGTAGTAGCAGTAGGGGAGTATCAACTCAAGATGAGTTGATTTGTAAGTATTGCCACTTCCCTTAAATGAAGAATGAATTTGGTTTCCTCTTGATGACTCGTTTTGTTTGACTATAGATCTGATTCTTTTGAGACCATAGACGAACAGCTTGATCATTATACTGACGCTTCCAGAAGTAGCCGCCGAGCAATATTGCAGTCTGTATCAATGTTTTTAGAAGTAGTGCTGAGCGATTGAAGGTCAACATTGGCATTTTAGAAGTAATGCCGAACGATTGAACTCGAGATCAACGTTTTAGAGGCAACGCCGAGTGACTGAGTAGTAACGTCGGCATTTTAGAGGCAACACCGAGTTATTGAACTCGAGATCAGCGTTTTAGAGGCAACGCCGAGTTATTGAACTCGAGATCAGCGTTTTAGAGGCAACGCCGAGTGATTAAAGGTCGTTGTCAGTATTTTAGAAGTAATGCCGAGCGATTGAGCTCGAGATCTTCGTTTTAGAGGCAACGCCGAGTAGCTGAGTAGTGACATCGGCATTTTAAAGGCAACGCCGAGTTATTGAACTCGAGATTAGCGTTTTAGAGGCAACGCCGAGTGATTGAAGGTCAACGTTGGCATTTTAGAAGTAATGTCGAACGATTGAACTCAAGATCAGCGTTTTAGAGGCAACGCCGAGTGACTGAGTAGTGACGTCGGCATTTTAGAGGCAACGCCGAGTTATTGAACTCGAGATCAGCGTTTTAGAGGCAACGCCGAGTTATTAAGGGTCGTTGTCGGCATTTTAGAAGTAATGCCGAGCGATTGAGCTCAAGATCAACGTTTTAGAGGTAACACCGAGTGACTGAGTAGTGACGTCGGCATTTTAGAGGCAACGCCGAGTTATTTTGAGGATTAACACCCGAGTGAAGAGATGGCCCACCAGTTTTTGGAAATAACTGCCGAATGACCACGTGGCATGCTGGGATTTCGGAAATAACTGCCGGGTGATGACTGGGCACTTTTTGAAACGGTATCTGGTCCGAGAATATCCCATAAGAGCTGCACTTTTAGCCGCCTTTGCTTTCCGCGCCCTAGTTCTTGCATTCCTGCTTCCAAATCCTCTCTGCGCTCGCCTCCAATCTGCTCACTGGTGAAATCGAGATGGCTCCCAAGAGGAAAATCGCGAGCTCTTCCGCTGTGGTGATTCCTCCAATTGATCCCAACAGCCAGTTGCCCTTTGCAGGTAACCACATGTCCATCATCTCTGAAGCCGAACTCCTCCACCTCGTGTCCATCGGGGTTCTTCCTTCACGGGAACTCTGTTCTTGGCGGATTTGCCACGGGACTACGGTCCCGACGGAGGATACCCACGAGTCCGTGGTTTACGCTCCTTTTCTTCTCCGCGGCCTTGGCCTTCCTATTTCTCCCTTTTTCCGCGGTCTTCTTGATTTCTACCACATCAACCTCACCCATCTGAACCCTAACTCAATTCTGCAAATTTCCATCTTCGTCCACTTATGTGAAGCCTTTCTCGGCGTGCTGCCGCATTTTGGCTTGTGGAAACATCTGTATCATTGTCGCCCTGGGATGGCCGGGGGACAACATCAGTTGGTTGGGGGTGCCAGTTTGGAGATGCGCCGGGGACGGAAGACTGAATATCTTGAGATTCCTCTTAAAGACAGCATTAAGGGATGGCGTCTGGAGTGGTTTATAGTTGATAACTATGGAAATTCTCTCCCCCCCCCCGGTCGGGAAGACAGCCAGACGTTCGCACCCCGAGCTGGACCGAGTCTCCTACAGACGAGGAGGTGGCTGAGGCCAGTGTGCTGCTAGCTGAAGTTGGGCTATTGAAAGAAAGGGGTTTAACTGCTGAAGCTATAGTTGCTGACTTCGTTTTCAAAAACATTCAGCCACTGAAAGATAGGGTCCACCCGGCTTATCTGTATCAAGGGCTAGCCGACCCAACCCGGGTTATCAACAAGAGAATCCCTTCTGCAGATTTGGTGAGCCGACTGGAAATGATTCTCAGAGGCAAAGTGTCCAATGTTGGTGCTCCGGTGGCGTACTCGGCCTGGAATCTGCCTCCTGTCAAAGCCTTCACTTTCTTCGTGTCAAATCCACCTGCGACTGATGGCAATTTGGGCCTTAGAACGCGGCCCTCTGATGAAGAAGTCAATGCTTTGGTTGCCTCACTTGGGAAAATTCCTGATGATGAGCGACAAGTCTATTTTGAGGTGCCTTTGGATCCTAATGACGCAGAAATGAATGCTATGCTTGATATGTTGGCTGAGGATTCCTCTGATGCTACTCCTACTGAGACATTGGCAGTGGCGCCTCTCCCTGAGGTTGGTATAACCTTGAATGTTCAGAGACCTGTTCGTGTTCGCTCGAGGCGTCCTTGCCGAACTAATCAAGCTGATCTTCCTGCTGACGAGCAGAAAAAGAAAAGGAGACGCGTTCGGCGAGTATCTAGTTTGGATCAGGATGCTGGTCCCTCGGTTCCTGCTGCTAAGGAGGTTCCTGCGCCTGAATTTATCGATGCTGATCCCAATGGGTGTGGTCCATCTGTCGTTGATCCCAATGGGGGTGTTGGCTGTGTTGCTGATGAAGACGACAGAGAGGAAGAGAATGAAATCCCTCTGACTCGGAAGAACAGTCGGCAATTCCTCGCCAGTGGGGAAAGTAGTGGAGTTCCTTCTCCTGCTTTATCTGCCCTTGTTGGTCTGCAAAACATATCCCTGGCCGACTTTGATCAAACTCTTGAGGATATGGTTCCAGAGGACTTGTTATCGGGGCCAGTGGATGATGATGTAACGGAAGCTTGCGGTGCCGTGCCGGATGCTGGGTTGAGGTCATCCCGCGCCTCGTCAACCTTAGAGCGCGATCTCGGGGGTCGGGATGCTAACTTGGATTGTCCTGATTCCATGGAAGTAGCCGAGGGCCCATCAACCTTAGAGGTGGTTACTGCTGAAAGTTTGGACCTCAAGAATGGTGTTGACACATGTCCAGCCCCCGAGGGTGTCGTCGGGGATGACTTAGCTCGGGCGAAGAGTGCGAGCTACTGCCCAGCCCCCGAGGGTGCTGCCGGGGATAATCCAGCTCAAGTGGGCAGTGCCAACTATGGCCCAGTCCCCGAGGGTGCCCAAACAGGGTCTCCTTCCGGCACTTCCATGGACGTTCACGCAGGGTCACCTCCACACTCTGGCTGCATGGTGGTGGCCCAAACTTTGGACCGGGGCGTCGCTTTGGAGGGCAGCGTCCCCGCTGATCGGGTATCCGGCTCTGTTGAAAACGCTGAACTGATTCCCACTGTTCCGTTGCAAGCTGCTTCGAGTGATGACCTTGCGCCTGGTTATCATCTGATTTCTCCTGATTTGGGGATCCCTTCGTTCTTCTCCAACCTCCAGGTACTGTGCTGTTTCTTAGCTTGATTTTTACATTGCATGAACTTTTGCCATTATGCTCATCTGTTCTTCTCATCAGGTTTTGGTGGATGGGATGACCAGCCAGCTGAAATTGCATGGTGCTCCTATCCCAGAAGTGGCTTCGTCTTTTTCGTGTTGGAATCCAGTGTCACTTCATCGTCGTGTATCCGAGTTGGAGGCGACTAACGCTGGTTAGTGCCCTTTTTTCTTTTCTTCGCGCTTGTTGTGGACTGTTTTACCTTCTGACCTCGTTTTGTTTGGTTATCTTTTGCTAGGAATGACTCGACAGATTGCACTTCTTGAGGAAAAACATTCTCAAGATCGGGCTGAACTGTCTCAGCGATGCACTGATCTTGAGGAAAAGTACTCTCAAGGTCAGATTGAGCTGAGTCAGGTCTCTGCCGCCTTAGATGATGCCAATGCGTTGAGTTCTTCCCTGCATGCTCAGCTCGACTCTGAAAAGGTGATATACGAAACTGCGCTTTCGCCTTGCTGTACTCCTATTATTTGCCTGGTTTTCTGAAGGAACTGATTTGTGCTTGCAGGAAGAAAAACGTATCCTTGCCGCTTCTCGTGACAATCTTGATAGGTTGTATCGTGATTCTAGCAACTCGCTGACCATCCTGGAGAGGAGTCATCGCTTTTCCATGGAGGAGTTAGACAATCTTCGCTATAAGCTGCAGGAGTCCTTGGATGATGTGATTCGCCTTAGGGAGTTGATATCGGCTAAAGACGTTATCATCAAGAATCTGCGTGCTTCCAAGAAATCTGTTACCCAGGAGCTAGAGGCTGCCCAGTTGGCTGTCAAGGTTGCTGAAGAGACTTCCAGTACTCTGAGAGCCCAGCGCGATAGGGCCATGGATAAGGCCATTCGAGCGGGACGAATCCTGATGAGGAGACCTGGCGTAGTCGTTCCTGAAGATATAAGGGCTGACGTGAACGCTGCCCCTGATTCCTCGAGTCGTCCTTCTTCGTCAATTGCTCCTGGAGAAGACATTGCAAAATAGAGAAAACATTTCGCGTGCTCCAAGCGCGCAGCTTGCATGATTGAATATTTGTTAGAGGACACCGGTTTATTTGAATGACATAGTTACTCTCTCATTGTATCAGAATTTTTTAGTTAATGAGTTTGGTAGTAATGACGCATGATGACTGAGAATTTTGTTTGTGGGATATGGAAATCGTCCCTTGAATTATATAGGCGCGAGCGTGTTGCATTGGTCTTAAGTTGCCGCCAACTTAAGTTGATTGCTCCGTTAGCGGGGCATAGTGGTCACCCCGAGTTAAGTAAGCGTGAGCATGTTGCACCGCCTTAAGTCGTTGCCGACTTAAGCCGATTGCTCCGTTAGCAGGGCATAGTGGTCACCCCGAGTTAAGTAAGCGTGAGCATGTTGCACCGCCTTAAGTCGTTGCCGACTTAAGCCGATTGCTCCGTTAGCAGGGCATAGTGGTCACCCCGAGTTAAGTAAGCGTGAGCATGTTGCACCGCCTTAAGTCGTTGTCGACTTAAGCCGATTGCTCCGTTAGCAGGGCATAGTGGTCACCCCGAGTTAAGTAAGAATGCAAGTCGATCGTAAATAAATTGAGTATCCTTGAGACCTTTTCTTTATTGATGACATATTTCCACTTTACAGAGTACATCACCGTTATCCCAGCAGTTTTGAGGTACGGCTAAGGATAAAACTTTCTCAGGTGTTCTATGTTCCAGGAGTTCCCAACTTCTGTGCCATCCATCTGAGTAAGGCGATATGATCCGGGCCGAGTGACTTCTGCTACTATGAAGGGTCCTTCCCATAAGGGTGATAACTTGTGTCGTCCTTCTCCCGTTAGAATTCGGCGAAGGACGAGCTCCCCTACTGAGAAGAATCGTTGCCGTACAGCCTTGTCGTGATAGCGCCTTAGAGTCTGCTGGTATCTTGCTGATTGGATTACTGTGTTTAACCGTTCTTCCTCGAGTACGTCTATGTCCTCTAGCCTGGTGGTCTCCGCTTCTGCTATACTTTCAAAGATCAGCCTTGGCGCCCCAAACTTGAGATCAGCGGGCAGCACTGCCTCCGACCCATAGACCATGAAGAAAGGAGTGTTTCCATGCAAAGCTCGGCTAGGTTGGGTTCTTAGGCTCCAAACAACATAGGGTAATTCCCTTATCCACTTTCCTGTGAATTTTTCATTCTTATCGAAAATATTTTTCCTGAGTGCATCCAATATCATCCCGTTGGCTCGCTCAACTTGCCCGTTGGCTCTTGGACGGGCTACAGATGCATACTTGATCTGAATGCTTTTTTGCTCGCAGAAGTCAAAGAACTCTGAACTCGTGAAGTTGGATCCTAAATCTGTTATGATGCTGTTTGGTATCCCGAATCTGAATATTATGTCTTGTATGAATTCCACAGCCTTGGCAGAAGTTAAGGAGGCAATGGGCTTGAATTCTATCCATTTAGTGAATTTGTCAATTGCCACCAATATATGAGTGTATCCCCCTTGAGCTTTCTTGAAAGGTCCAATCATATCCAGTCCCCAGCACGCGAAAGGCCAAGTTACTGGTATGGTCTGCAGTTGCTGTGCTGGCAGGTGTTGTTGCTTTGACAAGTATTGGCAGGCTTCGCACCTCTGAACTAACTCGGCTGCGTCGTTCTTTGCTGTTGGCCAATAGAATCCTGACCTGAAGACCTTCCCAACCAGTGTTCTGGATGCTGCGTGTATTCCACATTGTCCAGCGTGGACCTCCTCCAGGAGTTGCCTTCCAGTAGATGGGAGGATGCATTTCATGAAGACCCCTGATGCACCCCTTCTGTATAATGTCTCTCCAATAAGTGTATAGTGAGCCGACTGTCTTGCAATGCGCTCTGCTGAATTCTTGTCGTCTGGTTCTTCTTCATTCCTTATGTACTTAATGATTGGCCTTCTCCAGTCATCAGGATCTGACTCGGGTTGATCTATGATGCTGCACTCTTCTATTCGATCCATTGAGATACTCGGCTGCAGAATTTCTTGCACGAAAACCCCGGGTGGGACCTGAGTTCGACTGGACCCCAGCTTGGATAGTACATCGGCTGCCGTGTTCCGATCTCTTTCCACATGATGAAATTCTAGACCCTCGAATTTATCCTCCAGCTTTCGGACGGCAGTGCAGTATCTTCCCATCGAATCGTTTGAGCAATCCCACTCCTTATTTATCTGGCTGATGACTACCAGAGAATCCCCGTATACCATTAATCTTTTGATGCCCAATGATATGGCAATGTTCAATCCATGGATCAAAGCTTCATACTCGGCTGCATTGTTGGAGGCCGGGAATAGCAACTGGAGGGCGTACTTGAGGTGTTCGCCTCCAGGTGCAGTGAAGAGAATCCCCGCTCCTGCTCCCTGCAGCTTTAGTGAGCCATCAAAATACATTCACCATACTTCTGCAGTCTCCGGGTTGTCTGGTACTTGTTGCTCAGTCCACTCTGATACGAAATCAACCAGTGCTTGGGTTTTGATGGCGGTGCGAGGCCGAAACTCGATGTCATGAGATCCCAGCTCACAGGCCCACTTGGCTATTCGACCAATGGCTTCCTTGTTGTGAAGAATATCCCCTATTGGAAAACTTGTGACTACTATGACTTTGTGGTCGTCAAAGTAGTGACACAACTTGCGGGCAGTTAGAAGTACTGCATATAATAGTTTCTGAACTTGAGGATACTTTTTCTTTGAGGGGCCGAGGACTTCACTAATGAAGTAGACAGGATGTTGTATTGGATAGGCATGCCCTTCTTCTACTCGCTCGACTACCAACGCGGTGCTTACCACGTGAGTCGTGCAAGAGATATATAGCAGCAAATCTTCAGCTGGTTGAGTTGGCGTGGCTCGCCGAGGTGGTTTCAGTACTGGTGGCGTTGTCAAGAATTTTTTCAGAGCGTCTAGAGCTTCTTGCGCTTCTGAAGTCCACTGGAATTTATCCACCTTCTTGAGCAACTTGTAAAACGGCAAACCTTTTTCTCCCAGCCTGGATATAAATCTGCTTAGAGCCGCCATGCATCCAGTAAGCCGTTGGACTTTCTTTTGCGATCGAGGTGCTTCCATCTTCATGATAGCTTCAATCTTATCCGGATTAGCTTCAATTCCCCGGTGACTAACAATAAACCCGAGTAACTTTCCGGCTGGTACCCCAAAAACACATTTCTCAGGATTAAGCTTCCATCTATACCGCCTCAGACTGTTGAAAACCAGTTGCAAGTCTTCGATGAAATCTTTTGAGTCCTGTGTTTTGATTACCACATCATCCACATAGGCCTCCACACGCTTGCCCCAGTGATCGGCTAAGCATGTTTGAATGGCTCTCTGGTAAGTCGCTCCAGCGTTTTTGAGGCCGAACGGCATGGAGGTATAACAGAAAGCACCAAATGGAGTAATGAATGCCGTTTTTTCTTCATCTTCCTTCGCCAGACTAATCTGATGATATCCAGAATAACAATCCAGGAAAGACAGCATAGAACATCCAGCGGTGGAGTCCACCACCTGATCTATCCTTGGGAGCCCGAAAGGATCCTTCGGACAGTGTTTGTTGAGATCAGTATAATCAACACACATGCGCCAGTCCACTTTATTCTTTTTGAGTACAAGAACAGGATTGGCTAACCACTCGGGATGTAACACTTCTCTAATGAATCCAGCCGCGACCAAGCGAGCTAACTCGGCGCGAATGGCTTCTCTCTTGTCAGGCGTGAAACGACGTAATTTTTGCCGAATCGGCCTTGCCTGGGGAAAAACCTTCAGTTTGTGCTCGGCCAGTTCTCTTGGGACTCCCGGCATATCCGCAGGTTGCCATGTGAATACATCTCGGTTATCTTGCAGAAACCGGACGAGCGCGCTTTCCTATTTGTCATCCAAACTGGAGCTGATGATGGCCGTCTTGCGCTCATCAGCGAACCCCAGGTTGATTCTCTTGGTTTCTTCAGTCGGCCGCATAGAGGTCGCGGTCTGAGCTTCATTCGCCGGTATTGCGAGGTCTTCCTCAGGCTTAGAGTTCGCCATTGCGGAGGGAGCTGTCGATGGCTTGGCGGTGAGGGCTGCTTGAATAGCCACTCGGAAACATTCTGCGGCGCCTTGGAAGTCGGCGCGCACAGTTATGATCCCTTGCGGCCCTGGCATCTTCAGTATCATGTATGTGTAATGCGGAATGGCCATGAACTTGGCCAATCCAGGCCTCCCGATGATGGCGTTGTACCCGCAGTCGAAGTTCGCCACTTCAAACCTCAGGAACTCGGTTCTGTAGTTCTCCGGAGTTCTGAAGGTGACTGGCATGTAGATGTGGCCCAGCGGGTATTCCCCTTCCGTCGGCACGATGCCGAAGAAAGGAGTGTCTGACTCGTGGAGCTCTTTGAGGTGAACTCCCAAGCCTTGGAGTGTCCGAGGGAAGGTGACGTTGATGCTGCTCCCCCCGTCCACTAATACCTTCTTCACCCGGCTCTCTCGGATCACCGGATCGACGAGAAGCGGGTATTTGCCCGAGTGGTCGAAGTTAAGCCATTGATCTGCCCGAGTGAAAGTGATCGAGTGCTCCGACCACCGGTATGGGGCGGGAGGGCCGATGGTCGCCACCAGTATCTGGCGATCATTGAGCTTTTGCTGTCTTTTGCTCTCCTGCGATCCGTGTCCGCCGAAGATGACGTTGACTTCCCTGTCAACGCGTGGAAAAGCTCCTCCTCCTCCTCCCTCCTCCGGCCGATGGGGTTGTCGTGGTTCATCTGGTCCTCCCCTCGGCGGAGGAGGAGGTAGAGGTTGGAAGGGTCGGCCGTGTCCGACGGAGTGCTTGAAGTCTCGGCAGTTACGAAGAGTGTGGCGCATGTCCTTGTGGTACGGGCACTGGGCGTCGAGGATGTCGTCCAGCGTACGTTCGCCTCCACGAGGTCCTCCTCGAGCGCGAGAAGCTGGTGGTCCGGCAGCGTGCACTTCTTCACGCGGCCTCTTCTCCCATCGCTTGTCGGGTTGCTGGTTCGTGTCGCATCGTGGTGCTGCCGGTGCGGGCTTTGCTCCTCCGATGAGGTCCTGGGCTCGCTCGTCGGCGGTGATGTAGAGGTCGGCTTCCCGGAACAGCTCCTCGGAGGTAGTCGGCGCCTTCTGTAGTATGGCTCGGACGAAAGCCGAATCATTGGATCCTCGGTAGAAGTCCTCGATCACGGCCGCCTCCGTGACATCGGGGATACGATTCCTCATGGTTTGAAACCTCTTGAGATACGACCGGAGAGTTTCGTCCCCCTGGCGCTTGATAGATTTGAGGTCCCACGGCTGCGCCGGCTTGTCGGAGAGGGACTGGAAGTTGGCGGTGAAGCGTCGACTGAAGTCTCCCCAGACATCGATGCAGTGTCGGGGTAGATGTCGTAGCCATTGCAGCGCGTCTTGCCCAAGGACAATGGGTAAGTACGCGGTCATCACGTCTTCGGACGCTCCGGCAGCTCGAGCAGCGGTGGTGTAGACGGCTAGCCAACCCCATGGATCCTGCTTAGGTTCATACTTGTCAACATTGGATACCTTGAAGTTGGGAGGCCATTGGATGGCCCTAAGACGCGGAGTAAGGGCGGACACTCCGCACGTGTCCTCCTGTCGTCGGGTCGATGTCTGTCCCGGGGAGGGGAGTTGTGATTGTGGTTCCTCGACCGTCCCCGGGTGGTTCCGCCAGTTGAAGCCGTTGCCGACTCAGTCCTGGTAGCTTGGCTCTGAGTCGGGGCGCCATGATCCCTGTCGTACTCCTCTCGACGACGAATTTCGTTCTCATGCCGCCGTTCCCGCGAAGCATTGATGGAGCTCCGCGCGTCTCGACGACTGTTGATGGCGTGTCGTAGATCGTTCGGCGGGTGAGCAAGCGGTAGAAGATGGTTGGCCGCCTGGGTGAACAGTCGTCGGTAGCCGTCGGCGTCAGGAGTCCGAGGAAGTCCTTCCGCTATCCGAGCCAGCACCCCTCCGACTTCGCTCGGCGTGTTCATGGCTCGGGCGAAGTCGGGGTTCAGATTGCGCCCGAAGAGTGGATTCTCTCGTCGTTGCCTTGCATCCTGCTCAGCCTGTCCCTGAGCTCGTCGGCGATCACGTCGTCGGGAGTTCCTTCGCTCTCTGAAGACGCGTTCTTCCGGGGTTTCTCCTACCTCCGAGACCTCGTCTCGCGAGACGGGTTGTTCTGGATTCTGCTCTCCGGCTGCGTGATGTCGTCGAACGTTCCTGCGCCGGTTCCTCCGTCGACGGGACTCTCGCTGAGGCGGTTCCTCCCCGGGTACAGTCGGCTCGTCGTCGGAGATGGCGGGCGACTCCACTCTTCCGATGAAGAGGACGTCGGGGTAGAACGGTGCCGCCGTCGCAGTGATCTTCTTTCGGAGAGCCGGAGGTTGCACTTCTCCGGTATTTTCGGAGTTTGTTGGGGAAGATTCCTTTTCCGGCGGATCCGCGATACGGTGCAGAATTCCTTCTTCGTCTGCTACGAATGAGATTGTTCCGAAGCAGAACATAGATCCGGGGCGTAGGGTGATCTTGCTATAGAAGGAGATGGCCATTGAGCTAGCTTGGATTGTCGACACACCCCCTACCTGGCGCGCCAGCTGTCGGTGTTTCGGGTCCGACCGCACACCTGGGGTTGCCCCTCAAGGTGTTTTAGGAGTAGGAAGGTGTCGACAACTGTAGCAAAATGGTTCGTGCCGATCGCACGAGAGACGGTAGACAGGGTTTACAGGTTCGGGCCGCTTAGTGATGCGTAACACCCTACGTCCTGATGAGTATGCTTGGTGTATATGGTTACAAGAGAGCTCTCTGGATCGAGGATACAGAGAGTTGATGTGGGTGGCTAAAGAATGGGTCGATCGTTCTGAAGGGGTGCCCCCTAGGCCTTATATACTCGACCGTGGGGCAGTACACATGGATAAGATAACAACAAGTGGCTAAAAGATAGTGAACCTCTTGAGATTATCCTTTACGTAACCCTCGCCGACTTATCCTCACGTGGCTTCGGTGCATGGAGGCTCCAACGCGGGAAAGTCGAATCTCTGTTGCGGTTACTTGCTCGACGCTATGGGCCGTCCGGGTTTGCACCAATCCGGCCTCATGTCGCTCTGCGTTGCTGGTTGTTTCTCCCCAGGCCCACGAAAGAATAACCTTACGATTTATTGGGCCCTTGGGCCTTTCGTGAGGTCCTTTACTCTTTCAGTGGACCCGGGGGATATCTATCCCCCACATATACTTCTTACGCTCTTGGCACTTTGAAGTGGTAGACTTGGCACCGGATGTAGAAGGTGATGAAGAGTCGGTCTCGTAATAGACCACTTTCTTCATTTTCTTTTTCTTCTTGTCACCCTTCCTATGTGACTTGATTGAGCCGACGGATTCCTCCTTGTGCTTGTCGCCGGTTTCCTTCGATGGAGTCCTTTCATCGTTCTTCTTTCCCGAGGCTTCGGACTTTTCACCGGTGACGATCTTCCTCTTGGCGTGTTCTCCCAACATTACTTCAAGTTGTTAGACTCTAATGAAGCACCGGGCTCTAATACCAGTTGAAAGTCGCCTAGTGGGGGTGAATAAGCGAAACATGTAAATTATAAACTTTGAACATGCACTACACTTGGGGTTAGTGTTAAAAATAAATTTGGAGTGCGGAAGATTGTTCCTCTTGCTATGAGTTGCTCAATCAATGCAGATAACTTTGGGAGCCAACTCAAAACAATTATGAGCAAGGGAACTTTAGAGAGAGAGGTGAGAGAAGAAACAAATCGAGTGAAGATCAATACAAGTGAACACGATGATTTATTTCCCGAGGTTCGGTTCCAAAGAACCTAGTCCCCGTTGAGGAGGCCATAAAGGCTGGGTCTATTCCACCACTTTTCTTCTCTCAATCGGTCACTTAGACCGGTTGAGTGCTTCTTCTTAATCACACGGGTCACTAAGACCCAGCAAGGATCACCACACAAATAGGTGTATCTTGCTAGCTTTACAAAGCACTTAGAAAGATTAGAGTGAGAAGAAGAAATCAATCCAAGCAACAAGAGAAGCAAAGGAAACACAAAACACCCTCTCTCAAGTCACTAAACTCTTTTGATCACTTGACTTGATTTTGGAACTTGGAGAGGATTGAATGCTTTGATTGTGTCTTTGGAGTGTATTCTTTGCTCTTGTATTGAATGAGAAGTGTAGGAGGCTTGGATGCCTTGAATGGAGGTGGTTGGGGGTATTTATAGCTTCCAACCACTTCCTAGTCGTTGGCTAACTTTGCTATCGATGGACACACCGGATATGGCACTATTTCAACCCTTTCCCTCTTTCAATCGGTTACTTAAACCAGTTGAGTGCTTCTTCTTAATCACACGGGTCACTAAGACCCCATAAGGATCACCACACAAATAGGTGTATCTTGCTAGCTTTACAAAGCACTTAGAAAGATTAGAGTGAGAAGAAGAAACCAATCCAAGCAACAAGAGCAACAAAGGAAACACAAAGCACCCTCTCTCAAGTCACTAAACTCTTTTGATCACTTGACTTGATTTTGGAACTTGGAGAGGATTGAATGCTTTGATTGTGCCTTTGGAGTGTATTCTTCGCTCTTGTATTGAATGAGAAGTGTAGGAGGCTTGGATGCCTTGAATGGAGGTGGTTGGGGGTATTTATAGCCTCCAACCACTTCGTAGCCGTTGGCTGACTTTGCTGTCGATGGGCACACCGGACAGTCCAGTGGTGCACCGGACATGGCATTGTTCACTGTCCGGTGAGTGCCACGTCAGCCAACCATTGGGATTTGGAGCTGTTGACCGTTGAAGTCCTTTGTCCTCATGCGGCACTGGACAGTCTGGTGGCACACCAGACAATCCGGTGCGTTCTGACTTTGCAGTTCTGACTTCTGACTTATGCACTATTCACTGTTACTCCGTCAGCGCAGTCGACCGTTGGCGAAGTTGACCGTTGCTCTGTTGGCACACCGGATAGTCCGATGAATTTTAGTGGAGTGGCTCTGAGAAAACTCGAGAGCGACCAGTTCGTGAGAGCTGCAGCCTAGGGCACCGGACAGTGTCTGATGCGCCACTAGTTGCGCCCATTCTTTTATGCTCCAAGCTTTATAGGATTCCTTCAACTCTTTCTATTTGTATGTTTATGTTAAACTTTATGCACCTGAGAAAAATACCAATTAGGCAAACTAGTTAGTCTATATGGTTTGTGATGGACGTCAAACACCAAAATCGATTATAGGAAATTGGTTAAGCCCATTTCCCTTTCAGAGAGAAATTAAATTGGAGAAGGTTGGCTAAGTCCAGCCAAACTTGCACCAGCCTATGGTGCACCAGACTGTCCGGTGTGCACCGGACCATGTCTCGTGCCAGGCTGGCGCGCTCGGTGAACAGACCGCTCTCAGGAAAAAGGACAGGGTGCCGCAGCTATAATTCACCGGACGCGTGCCTAGCCAATGATCTACCGCGTGATCAGCGGGTGACACGTGGCTCAGCCAACGGTCAGAACGTAGCACCGGACTGTCCGGTGTGCCACGAGACCAGTGGCTAGCAACGGTTGGCTTCGATAGAAAAGGAAGGAAATCGGGCACTGTTCACTGTCCGGTGGTGCACCGGAAAGTCCGGTGCGCCAACAAACAGCAACCAAAGCCTACCAAATGGAGCTCCAACGGATCCTAGCTTCCTTAGGGCTATAAAAGGGACCACTAGACACATGAAGCTCCACACCAAGCAGTCATTGAACATCCTACAACACCGAGACATCGAATTCACACCTTTGCTTTATTAGATTGAGATTTGTGCACTTGTTTTGAGCTGTAACACCGCTGTGCTGACTTTGTGCTCTTTTCTGTTGTCTTGTGTGTGAGTTGCTGCAAGTTTGTCTTGTGTGTTTGATTCTATTCCCCCTTAATCTTGTGTTCATTTGAGATCTATTGTGTAAGGGTGAGAGACTCCAACTTGTGGAGATTCCTCACAAAAAGAAAAACTTGAGATAAGGAAGAAAACTGTGGTACTCAGGTTTGATCTTTGGATCACTTGAGAGGGGTTGAGTACAACCATTGCCCAAAGGAGGTCACTACAACATGGAGTAGGCATTGGCCGAACCACGAGATAAAATCACCGTGTTACGTGTGCCTCTTTTAATGTGATTGTTTTCTTCCATAGAGTTCTCGCATATTCACTTGTGTTATTGTTCCTAAGTTTAATACATATCTTAAAGGAACAATCAAGTGAAGAGTTCTCTTCTTCTCCCTACCTCTATTCATATCGACTTGGTTTTGATTCTACTAACATTTATTATAAACCAAGTTTGTCTTGTTTAGAGTTGATGTTTGCAGGATCACTTATTCACCCCCGCCCCTCTAGGTGCTCTCAGCTATCCCTTCTCCCCTCTGCTTTTCAATTTAGTTGCTTATGGCCTTTCTAATATGATTAGAAAAGCCTAGCTGGAAGGTTTTCTTAAAGGTCTTGTCCCTCATATCATTGAAAATGGGGTTATTAATTTACAATACGCTAATGACACCATTTTTTGTTGCAAGATGACTTGATTATGCAAGAAATCTGAAATTAAACCCGATTTTGTTTGAACACATGTCTGGCTTGAAAATTAATTTTCATTAAAGCAAAGTCTTTTGTTCTAGGGATGTTGAAGCATTCAAAGACCTATATTCTGATATTTTTACTTGCCCCTATAAGGGTCTCCCTATGAAATATCTGGGGATCCCCATTGATTGCAAAAACTAGGGAGTTCTAATTGGCTGGCCATAGAAGATAAGTTAGGGAAAAAGCTAGAGATGTGGAAAGCGATGTTCCTTAGCATGGGTGAGAGAGTTACCTTAATCAATAGCAACCTTTCTAACGTCCCTTAGTACATGCTCTCTCTCTCTATATATATATATGGCTTCTAATTCTGTGATTAATAAGCTAGCCTTAATGAGAAAAAAGATGTTGTGGCAAAGTGGCCTGAACACTAGAAAATATCATCTAGTTGATTGGAATTCTGTCTTTCAACCTTAGGATCATGGAGGTCTATGCTTGTTAGACCTCATATGCATGAATATAAGTCTTTTGGTTAAGTGGTTGTGGAAACTGGAGTCTTCAGATGGCATGTGGCAGATGATCATTAAGGAAAAATATCTTTAAAAAACCCCTTTAGTATTGGTAAAGAAAAAGTCCAATGATTCTTAGTTCTGGAAAGGGATGATGGATGTTAAAGATTTATTCCTTAGATTTCAGGAAAAAGATCATTGGGAATGGGAAAACAACCATCTCGTATGATGATTGGTGTGGTGACACCCCCTTTCCTGAAAAATTCAAAAGGCTATTTGATTTAACCTTTGATAAAAATATTTTGGTGGCAAAAGCTCTCCAGACTAACCTTACCAATCTAAGGTTTAGAAGGAGGATTATGGGTGACACAACTAGCATAATGGAAAACTTAAAGCAATCTTGTGAGAATATTAATCTGATGAATGCAAGATATTGAGTCAGTTGGACTCTGAGTGCAAAAGGCTTTTTTGTCAAGTCTGTTTATCAGCAATTGAGAAGCAATTCCATAAAAGTGCCTTTCAGGTTCATATGGAAATCAAAACTTCCATAGAAAATAGAGATTTTTCTTTGGCTGTTACTTAATAACATAATTTTATCTAAAAAATTGAGAAAGAGAGGTTGGGTGGGTTTTCGCAGTGTAGTTTTTGTGGGATTGATGAATCCTCAAATCACATCTTTTTTGTGTGCTTGGTCTCTAATTATATATGGGGAATTGTATAAATTGCCTTTAACTCGCCTAACACCCCGAAAAACATTTGTCATTTGTTTGGTAGCTGGATTCACTCTTTTAAGAAGCATACTAGGTGAGTGCCCGTGCGTTGCAACAGAAACATATATAATACTAAGATAACTTATATGTGAATGTGTGTTATACTGTTATGAGAAAATGTTTCATAATCTATTTGTGATTCTAACCAAACATAAATTTTGTTCTTTTAATCTAGTTGTTCACCACTACATTATAACCATCATACCATACAGACTTCTATACTTGATTTTAATAATGTCATGTCAATTACATCATTTAAATGCTAAGACTATCACAATAAATTACAAACTTATACAAATCTTTAGAAAATATCACAAAGTCTTACAACTCAAATGGATACTCATTGATGGTCTAACACAGACAGCTACCTACGAATATGAATTCAGAACAACAAAGCATAAAGCAAATTCATACTACATTGATCACAAATGAGATTTGTCCTAAGTCAAACTTCTTACAAAAATATTTGAGGTAATATCTATACCAAATAAAATAGCTATATGTTGTAAAAGTAATTTTAGATAATAAATCTACTTATGTTGTAGCTTAGTTGGTCCAACACAAACAAACATTTCCATGAAATTTGAACCGGAAATAAACAAAAAATGGCACACCAGACTCTTGTTGTAGCTTTGGCAAGCAAAGGCTTCCATGTCCCAGGAGGACCTACAAGTAGAGCACCTTTGGGTATTTTAGCTCCGAAATCTTCATACTTCTTGGGAGTATTAAGCAAATGCACAAACTCCCTTATTTCTTGTTTTGCTTTGTCACAACCGGCTACGTCCTTTAAAACACCTAGACCAATAGAAAAGTGGGCGTTAGTGAAAAGACAAACCCAGGAATTTCATGTAGCTTGCTTTGTTCTTAAGGAAAGAGTAAATAAAGCTACCGCAAAATTAAGCAATTGGAGTTATCAGAGGTCAAGAATTAGCCTGTGCATGAAAAATCATTTGGGCTAGATCTTTTTATCATCAAAATAGAACCGAGTTAAACGGTAAAACGAGTGATGTAAAAAACAATAAAACGAGTGTTGTAAGAGAAGAAATAACATACCTTATTTTTGGAGTTATTGTCCATCTTCGTCACTGTAGCTATTGTAGCTTTTCCAATGCTGAAAATACCTCAGCTTCCTTTGCTAGGACCACCTCCAATACTGAAATCACTCTACATCCTATTTCCTATCAAATATATCAGAAGGTTCAGATTTTATTGGTTGTGCATCACTGTTTATTGCCTTTTCTGAAGGTTTAGATTTTGTCATGGCCTAGAAATGCACAGATAAAGAGATACATGAGATTGGATAAAAAAGAGATTGCAGAAAGAAGTATGCATAGCAAAAAAAAGGCCCAAATATTGATAGTTTCCCCCCTAACAGGCAAACAATGGCCTGACAATGCAGTCTCAATGGAAGACATGTCAATCCAATAAAACACATTTTTAAATCTAGCTACAACTGTTTTTCTTCATTGAACTCCTGGATTTGGTCTCATGTGTGTAGACGAACATGCATTTGGACGGATTCAGAACTCAAGTATGTGCTCTCTAGCAGAATCAACAAGAGCTTTTACACGGCCATGGTTTGAAACCACCTGAAGATTTGGCTATCACCACACCAATCTTGTGGGCTGTTTCCTAGAAGCCAGTAGCAAAAAATGTGTCAGTAACAAATCGTAGCCTATCTACAAGAGTAGATCTCATCGTGTTATTTTGAATCCAAGCATAACCAAACTTTAATCAACGCAAATATCAACCTAGTCATGTGAACAATTACACAACTTCAAACTGTATTGATGTCACACCCGGTTCCAGGGGGTAGAACCGAGCGCATAGCATATGTGTGCCAGGATCCATTTCCACACATATGTTGACGTCACAAGTGTAATATATCAAAAGACAATGCAATAAAGGTGTAAAGAGAGAGTATAATACTTTATTACATCATCTGCATCATTGTATCTTGAACAAGTATCACATCAAAGTAAAGCGGAAATAAATAACAGGGGCATTCTCCCACAGAAAGATGACCGGCGTATCGTTAGACTTAGAATTCCTCGTCGATAAAATCTCCATCAAAGTCTCCAGCATCACCCTCTGATCAAAATATTAGCAAGGGTGAACTCACTTATGGTCGGGGCTCAGCAAGTGGGGGAAAATTAATGCAGGTATAACAAGGTGAGGCTAAGGTTGAGCAGTAAGCATTTTAGTTGGTCAACATTTTATTAACAACACATGTCTTACTAATAAGTGTGAATCCCAAATATCCCATTAAATAAAGGAATATGAATATAACAAAAACACTTAAGTGAAACCACTTAAGCAATTCATTGGCAGATCATCGGATCTCAATTTAATTCCATCTTCAAGTTCAATTATCATGTGGGGAGTCCAGGTCGCTCATAACCGGGAGCACGGCTGATATATCAGTTTTACACTCTGCAGAGGTGGTACAACTTTACCCATAAGCCATGTATCCCATCTAGCCCGGGTTGATCGGACCCTTAAACACTACCGAAGTGAATGGCTAGGGATCCATTATGAGGCTTTCACAAAATACACTTAATACGAAGCAACCCGCTAAGGTTTCTAAAGACGATGGTGGTGGCCCCCTGGGTGAGGTACCTTAGATAAGAATACGTCCCCATGTTAACGTAGGCTGCCAGCACCTACCGCTCCCCCTCTTGCCCATATTTCAGGTAAGGTTGCTAGGCACTAAGCATATAAAGCTAATTACCAAAGCCAGAGTCATGATAGCACTCGTGGTTGCACTGTTATCGTGGGTGGTCACTCCATGTTCCAATTAATTTGAAATAATGTTGCTTTAACCATCGGGTTAATGTCATAATTGCCAATTTCAATTTTGGAACATTAATACCAGTTAATGAGTGAATCAAAATCATTAAGTTGAGCGGTAGCACAAATTGCAAAGCTTAATAACTTCCCAGGGTAAACAAGGAATACAATTGGTAAATCTAGGAAATCCTTAATTAGGTAAAACCCATCAAATTATGCAGTATATCAAAAAGTAAACATTATTATATGCAATGATTGGGTACAAAAAGAATATGCAGAGGGAGAATCCACTTGCCTTGCTCAAACGCGTCTTGCGGGTCGTCTTCGAACGAATTCGGTTCGTCTACCACACCGCCAGCCTCTAATAACGTTACACGTCGCCATACAAAAAGAAAGCATACACCAATAAATAAACACACACCATTTCATAAACATACACCATTACATGCACATTAACATATTGCACTTATCACACCTTAAATACGTCCTAAACGTGTAAATACTTATTAATTCAATTATAGTTATTATTGTGAGTCCTAAATGATGAATTTATGAATGGGTGCAATAAACACAATTTTAACTGGTATTAATATATTTTAACATCATCAATGAAAATAATTATCGTATTTAATACTAATAAATAAATTAATAGCTTTTATTATTTCTAACTCAAATTATTAGTATAGCAAAATGAATTTAACATTCTAAAAATCCCTATAACTACTAATTGAACTTTTATAACACAAGTGAGGTTATTTTGACATAAACTAGTATTTTGCTTACTCTAAAAATTTAAGTGCTCAATTTGCAAACATGTTTATTTGACTAGCAAAAATCTATTTTCCATCCTACTAATGATATTTTCTCCTTTCTTTATAAAAAGAAAATGTTAATAAAATAATTAGATAAATCATCTAGAAATCCTATATTATTCATATGACATGAGTTATATACCATTTTCTAAATCCATTAAAATGCATCTATAACTATAATTCTCTAAATAGTTTCTAAAGTTTATTGTGACCAAATTTGACTACAAAGTTTCATATCTAGTATTTTATCACCAACGTGTGACTACTAAATCTACACCAACGTGTGACTACTAAATCTACGTCATATTTCTCTAATCCAAAAATCAATGCCACTACTAACATAAAATACCACGGTGTACTAACAATCGCATATCTCTACCAAAAATTCCATAGCGCACATACACATAAATTGCGGATCACACGTGTTCATATTACAACAACTAAATATACAATCGAATCAAAAATATTTTATAAAGTACACAAATTTAATTTGGGTCGTCTTCAACCGTGGGTTCGTGCGTGCGACGGAGAGAGTTCGACGGGGGTTCGGCCGGGTGGCGAAGAGCAGGGCTCGACTACGGACGGCGGATGGCGAGTGCGTGGCTCCGGCGACGAACTGCGGGCTCCATGAACTCCGGCGATGAACGGCAACAAACGACGGCGTCGAGCAGTGCACTAGTGAGCGAGGAGAGCTAGAGAGATGGGGTGAGCTTGGGTAGGGGAGGAAGCGAGAGCTCGACGTCAGATTTATAGAGAGTAGGAGGGAGAGGGGAAGGGTCGGCCGGGGAGCTTCAATGGGGCACCGTCGGGTCTTCATGGAGGCCTTCAATGGCGCTACTGTTTCCTGCTCGTAATGGGAGGAGGAATGGGGCAAAGGAGAAACGGACTCGCGGGGCTCAGGGTCTTCAAGGCACAGTCAGCGTCGATTCCGCGACGTCGTGGGGCTGTGCGCGTAGGGCCGGGTCGGGCTCTGTCGACCGGACGTGCGGCTCTTGGTGCGGCTCTGGTGTTCGGTGCAGGCGCGGCTGGGGTCGCGTGGTCGGCCTGGGCGCGTCGGCCTGGCGCGGTCGTCGCGGCTTGGAGCGTGGAGCTCGCGCTCGGGCGCTGCAGCGCGGCAGGGCATCGGGCGCTCGGCGCGGTGGGCTGCTCGACCGTGGCCGGTTGGGTGGCTTGGCCGTCGGGGCGGCCTGGGCGCGCGGGAGCAGAGGCCCCTGCGCGGGCGCCTGGCAAGCGGACGGGAAGGCAGAGAGAGAGAGGTGGGAGGAGAGAAGAGGGAGATGGGAGAGAACAGAGGAGGGAGAGTTAGGAGAGAGAGAGAGTTAGGGAGGCGGTGGCGGTGGCTTGGAAGCCAGGGAGAGGGCGCGCGGCTGTAGCTTAGGGTTTTGGGGTATTGGGCCCCTAGTGGACCGATTTAGTGTAGGTTTAGTTTTTTTCTTCTTTTTTCCGAAATGCATTTTTAGATAGCACAAAAATCCCTAAAATTTCACCAAAGTTATCTATAAATGAAATACTTGTTTTTAGACCAATAGTTATTATATTATTTAATTATATTAATTACTAGGTTTTTCTTTAAAAAGGATTGATAAAAAAAACATCCGATAATCAATCAAGCGCATACAAAGAAAATTGATTCAAAATGCAAATAAATAATTAAACACTTAAAAAATTATTACCCTAATTAATATAATAACTAAATTCATTATTTTTAATTGATGGCTTTTATAGTGTTACAAACCTACCCCTCTTAAAGAATCTCGTCCTCGAGATTAAGAAACTTCCGAGAATAACTGGGGGAATTCTGCTCTGAGCTCATCTTCTCTTTCCCAAGTGGCCTCATCTTCTGAATGATGACTCCACTGAACTTTGCACATGTTAATGACTTTACTCCGTGTAATTCTGCGAGATGTTTCTAGAATTCTGATCGGGTACTCCGAATAGGTCAAATCTTCATTAACATTCAATTCTTCCATAGGTAATCGTTCTTCTGGTACTCTTAAGGACTTCTTGAGTTGTGATACGTGAAATACGTCATGCACATCCGATAATCTATCGGGTAGCTCTAACTGATAGCTACTTCACCTTTTCTTTCCAAAATCTTGAATGGGCCAATATAGCGAGGTGATAATTTTCCTTTAACCTTAAACCTTTTCATTCCTCTCATCGGTGAAACTTTAAGGTAGACAAAGTCTCCTCCTTCAAACATCAACTCTCTTCTTCTATTATCAGCATAGCTTTTCTGTCTTGACTGTGCTGACTTCAAATTTTCTTTGATAATCTGCACTTGCTTTTCTGCCTCTTGGAGAATTTTTGGACCAAATGCTTGACTTTCTCCAGTCTAATTCCAATAAAGCGGTGTTCTACACTTTCGTCCATAAAGTGCTTCAAATGGTGCCATTTTTAGACTTGCCTGATAACTGTTGTTATACGAAAATTCTGCATAAGGCAAACTTTTATCCCAGCTTCTACCATGCTTTAGAGCACAAGCTCTTAGCATATCCTCCAACACTTGGTTTGTTCTTTCTGTTTGCCCATCTGTCTGCGGATGATAAGCTGAACTAAAATTTAGCTTGGTATCCATGGACTCATGAAGTCTTTTCCAAAAGCGCGAGGTAAACTAGGTTCCTCAATCTGATACGATCTTCTTTGTTACTCCATGCAGACAAACAATTCTTGACATGTATAACTCTACTAACTGGGCTCCTGAGTAAGTTGTCTTCACAGGTATAAAGTGTGCCACTTTAGTCAACCTGTCTACTATGACCCATATTGAATCATAGCCATCTCGAGTACGGGGTAGTCCAACTATGAAATCCATACTGATTTCTTCCCATTTCCATTCAGGTACCTTAAGAGCTTGTAGCAAACCTGCTGGTCTTTGGTGTTCGGCTTTAACTCGCTGACACACGTCACATAATGCAACATGAGTAGCAACATCTCTTTTAAAACCGTACCACCAATACTTTTCCTTAAGATCCTGGTACATCTTTGTACTTCCAGGGTGAATAGAGTAAGCTGAATCATTAGCTTCTCTCAAAATAAGTTGGCGCAAGTGCTCGATTTCGGGTACACAGATTCTCTTCTTAAACCATACTGTGCCTTGTTCATCTTCCATGAAATCTGGGGCTTTACCTAAACCAATCAAAGTTTTAATTTCCTTAATTTTCTCATCGGACTCTTGTCCTTTACGAATCTCTTCTTCCAAAGTAGATTCAACTTCCATAACCGTTGCTTCTACATTATTGAGCAATCCAAGGTTGAGTTGTTCCATTTCCCAGCACAATTCTTGTGACATCAAATGAGTAGTGATGTTGTTCACTTGACCCTTACGGCTCAAAGCATCAGCTACTACCTTAGCCTTTCCCGGGTGATATTGTATTTCCAAATCATAGTCCTTGATCAACTCAAGCCATCTTCTCTGTCTTAGGTTGAGTTCCTTCTGAGTGAATATGTATTTCAAGCTTTTATGATCCGTGAAGATTTTGCACTTGTTTCCAATCATATAATGCCTCCAAATCTTCAAAGCATGCACTACGGCAGCTAGTTCCAAATCATGCATAGGATAATTCTTCTCATGCTTTCTCAACTGCCTTGAGACATAAGCTATCACTTTTCCTTCTTGCATTAGCACACATCCAAGTCCAAGGTGTGATGCATCGCAATACACATCAAATCCCTTGTGAATGTCTGGCATTACCAATATTGGTGCAGTGGTTAACCTTTTCTTGAGTTCTTCAAAACAATTCTAGCAAGCTTCATCCCATTTGAACTCTTTACCTTTCTCCAGTAGAGAGGTAAGAGGTTTCACTAACTTGGAAAAACCTTCAATAAATCTTCTATAGTATCCTGCCAATCCAAGAAAACTTCTAATCTTAGACGCATCCTTTGGTTGCTTCCAATTTAGTATCTCACTTATCTTTCCTAGGTCCACTTTAATTCCACCATCGGTAACGATATGTCCTAAGAAAGCAACTTCCTTCAACCAAAAATCACACTTCGAGAACTTCGCATATAGCTGGTTGTCACGAAGCTTTTGTAGGACTAGCCTTAGATGATTTTCATGTGTTTCTTCATTCGGAGAGTATATCAGTATGTCGTCAATGAATACGACCACAAACTGATCCAGATATTCCATGAATACTTTATTCATTAAGTTCATAAAGTATGCTGATGCATTAGTCAGTCCAAATGACATGACCAAAAACTTGTATAATCCGTATCTCGTCGTGAAGGCTGTCTTGGGTACATCTTCTGCTCAAATCTTTAACTGGTGATATCCTGATCTCAGATCTATCTTCGAGAATATCTTAGCTCCCTTCATCTGATCAAATAAATCTTCAATCCGAGGTAATGGGTATTTATTCTTGATGGTTACTTCATTCAAACTTCTATAATCAACACACATTCTCCTCGAACCATCCTTCTTGTTCACAAATAGCACTGGAGCTCCCCAAGGGGATGAACTTGGGCGAATGAAACCTTTTTCTAGTAATTCTTCTATTTGTTTCTTCAGTTCTACTAAATCTTTGACATCCATTCTATAAGGTCTTTTCGAGATAGGTGCGGTTCCGGGTAATAATTCAATAGAAAACTCTATATCACGGTCAGGTGGCATACCTGGTAATTCCTCCGGAAATACGTCTGGGTATTCACACACTACCTTGATATTTTCCAAGGGCTTTTCTTCCAAGTGATTGATCACTGTTTTCCCTTTTTCATCTGTTGACTTGTCTATGTTAACTTGGATTCTTTCACCTTGAGGACTTGTCAACATAATTGTTCCATTGGCACACTGTATCACTCCATCACAACTTTTCAACAAGTTGCATCCAAGAATCACATCAATACCGTTGGATCCTAAGACCACTGGGTTGACTAAAAAATCTATTCCTTGAATCTTGATATTAACATGGGGGCATGAGTGTGTGGCCTTCATGTTACCTCCCGGTGAACTAATATGTAACATCTTCTTAAGAGGGTACTTAGGTATGTTGTGTTTTTCCACAAATGGCTCAGTTATAAACAAATGTGATGCTCCAGTGTCAAATAAAACTGATGCAGGTATGGAGTTAACAAGGAACATACCATACACTAAGTCGGCATCCTCAGGTACTGATTCTGCGGTGACGTGATTGACCCTTCCTCTGCTCTAGTTCTGCGGAGTCTTGTTCTGAGCAGATCCACGAGCGGGGGTGTTCTGGTCATTCCTCTGAGTATTGCTTTTCTGTGGTGTCTGCTGGTTGTGCCTTGGGCAGTTGTTAGCATAGTGGCCTAGCTCACGGCACTTGAAACAACCATTGGGTTGGACTGGTGTGTTGCTTCTGGCCTGCGTGTTACTGGCGCCACCTTGACGATTCTGTGAACTCCCACCTGACCTCTAGTTGGTCTGAGAGTTGATCCTTTGTTGGTTCTGATTTTGATTATTTCTCTGGCCTTGCTGTCTAGAGCGTTACATCTGATAATTGTTTCCGCCTTGATTTCCAAAGCAGAACTGCGAACCTTGAGTGTTGTTCGGGCGGGTGTTCCTACTGGACTGACCTTGAAACTTCCTTTTATGGTCAGATAGTTCCCTTCTTTTGCTTTCAAGGTCCATTGCCTTGTTCAGCAGTGTCTGGAAACTAGGGAAAGTATGACTCTGAAGTTGATAATTCAGTGGTCCAATTAGTCCTTCCAAGAAACGCTCTTGGCGCTTCTCATCCGTGTCCACTTCTTCCAATGCGTAGCGTGAAAGCTGAGTGAAGCGATCACGATACTCGCTGACAGACATACTCCCTTGAGTAAGGGAAAGGAATTCCTTCTTCTTCAACTTCATAATTCCTGAGGGGATGTGATGAGCGTGAAAGTTCGCTTGGAACTCCTGCCAAGTTATAGTATCTACGTTGGGATGTGCCGCTGTGAAGGCATCCCACCAGTCGGACGCAGAACCCTCGAGTCTTCCCGAGGCGTACAAGACCTTCTCACGGTCGTTGCACTGAGTGATGTCCAGCTTCTTTCCAATGACCTTGAGCCAGTCATCGGCATCCAGAGGATCAACCGCATGAGAAAATGTCAGCGGGTGATGACTCATGAAGTCCTGGTGCTTATCTCTGGCCGGGGGTGCATACTGTTGTTGCTGTTGATGTTGCTGATTCTGTTGAATTTGTTGAACAGCCGCAGTGATTCCTTGCAGAATCTGCATCTGGGCGGCAATGAACTGTTCCATGTTGGGATTCGGTGGTGGTGGTACTTGTTGACCACGCTGGTTCCGGTTGTTGTTGGGTCCTTGACGAGCGTTCACCATCTGATTGGTTAGGAGGTGAAGTCCTTAGAAAAGTGAGGAGTAGAAAAGATTCTAGGAGGGGAACATCCTAAGTTTATTATTATTTATTTTATATGATCTTATGGCCATCATTCCATAATACCATTGCACTCAAACAAAGATCCAAATCAAACATTTCAATCAATCACCATCACATTGTTGTTATTATTATAGTATAACACTGTTTTATCGTCTACTGCGTCTAGCTTATTTCAATAAACTATCCTATCAACCTAAAGGAGTATGGTTATAGACTTAGGGGTTCCATAACAAAGCCTTCCAAAAGAATGAGGATAAGGTAGAGAAAGACATTTCTTCTTCGTCATCCAAAGGTGGGGTAGAGGGTGCTGGCCGATCTTGAGCAACATAGGCGATACTTATGTAAGCAGTTCTTCTGATAGCAACCTTCCGATAGACGAGAGAAAATCAGACTAGAAGAGTTGAATATAAAGGAGTTGAGTTTTGAGATAAATTAAGTTTTTGAAAGACTAACTAGGCTTTCCATTTCTAACTAGTCTAACGACCTAGGGTCAGCATAGCTTTGATACCACTTCTGTCACACCCGGTTCCAGGGGGTAGAACCGAGCGCATAGCATATGTGTGCCAGGATCCGTTTCCACACATATGTTGACGTCACAAGTGTAATATATCAAAAGCCAATGCAATAAAGGCGTAAAGAGAGAGTATAATACTTTATTACATCATCTGCATCATTGTATCTTGAACAAGTATCACATCAAAGTAAAGCAGAAATAAATAACAGGGGCAATCTCCCACAGGAAGATGACCGGCGTATCATTAGACTTAGAATTCCTCGTCGATAAAATCTCCATCAAAGTCTCCAGCATCACCCTCTGATCAAAATATTAGCAAGGGTGAGCTCACTTATGGTCAAGGCTCAGCAAGTGGGGGAAAATTAATGCAGGTATAACAAGGTGAGGCTAAGGTTGAGAAGTAAGCATTTTAGTTGGTCAACATTTTATTAACAACACCTGTCTTACTAATAAGTGTGAATCCCAAATATCCCATTAAACAAAGGAATATGAATATAACAAAAACACTTAAGTGAAACCACTTAAGCAATTCATTGGCAGATCATCGGATCTCAATTTAATTCCATCTTCAAGTTCAATTATCATGTGAGGAGTCCAGGTCGCTCATAACCGGGAGCACGGCTGATATATCAGTTTTACACTCTGCAGAGGTGGTACAACTTTACCCACAAGCCATGTATCCCATCTAGCCCGGGTTGATCGGACCCTTAAACACTGCTGAGGTGAATGGCTAGGGATCCATTATGAGGCTTTCACAAAATACACTTAATACGAAGCAACCCGCTAAGGTTTCTAAAGACGATGGTGGTGGCCCCTGGGTGAGGTACCTTAGACAAGAATAAGTCCCCATGTTAACGTGGGCTGCCAGCACCTACCGCTCCCCCTCTTGCCCATATTTCAGGTAAGGCTGCCAGGCACTAACCATATAAAGCTAATTACCAAAGCCAGAGCCATGATAGCACTCGTGGTTGCACTGTTATCCTGGGTGGTCATTCCATGTTCCAATTAATTTGAAATAATGTTGCTTTAACCATCGAGTTAATGTCATAACTGCCAATTTCAATTTTGGAACATTAATACCAGTTAATGAGTGAATCAAAATCATTAAGTTGAGCGGTAGCACAAATTGCAAAGCTTAATAACTTCCCAGGGTAAACAAGGAATACAGTTGGTAAATCTAGAAAATCCTTAATTAGGTAAAACCCATCAAATTATGTAGTATATCAAAAAGTAAACATTATTATATGCAATGATTGGGTACAAAAAGAATATGCAGAGGGAGAATCCACTTGCCTTGCTCAAACGCGTCTTGCGGGTCATCTTCGAACAAATTCGGTTTGTCTACCACACCGTCAGCCTCTAATAATGTTACACGTCGCCATACAAAAAGAAAGCATACACCAATAAATAAACACACACTATTTCATAAACATACACCATTACATGCACATTAACATATCGCACTTATCACACCTTAAATACGTTTTAAACGCGTAAATACTTATTAATTCAATTATAGTTATTATTGTGAGTCCTAAATGATGAATTTATGAATGGGTGCAATAAACACAATTTTAACTGGTATTAATATATTTTAACATCATCAATGAAAATAATTATCATATTTAATACTAATAAATAAATTAATAGCTTTTATTATTTCTAACTCAAATTATTAGTATAGCAAAATGAATTTAACATTCTAAAAATCCCTATAACTACTAATTGAACTTTTATAACACAAGTGAGGTTATTTTGACATAAACTAGTATTTTGCTTACTCTAAAAATTTAAGTGCTCAATTTGCGAACATGTTTATTTGACTAGCAAAAATCTATTTTCCATCCTACTAATGATATTTTCTCCTTTCTTTATAAAAAGAAAATGTTAATAAAATAATTAGATAAATCATCTAGAAATCCTATATTATTCATATGACATGAGTTCTATACCATTTTCTAAATCCATTAAAATGCATCTATAACTATAATTCTCCAAATAGTTTCTAAAGTTTATTGTGACCAAATTTGACTACAAAGTTTCATATCTAGTATTTTTATCACCAACGTGTGACTACTAAATCTACGTCATATTTCTCTAATCCAAAAATCAATGCCACTACTAACATAAAATACCACGGTGTACTAACAATCGCATATCTCTACCAAAAATTCCATAGCGCACATACACATAAATTGCGGATCACACGTGTTCATATTACAACAACTAAATATACAATCGAATCAAAAATATTTTATAAAGTACACAAATTTAATTTCGGTCGTCTTCAACCTTGGGTTCGTGCGTGCGACGGAGAGAGTTCGATGGGGGTTCGGCCGGGTGGAGAAGAGCAGGGCTCGACTACGGACGGCGGATGCCGAGTGTGTGGCTCCGGCGACGAACTACGGGCTCCGTGAACTCCGGCGATGAACAACAACAAACGACGGCATCGAGCAGTGCACTGGCGAGCGAGGAGAGCTAGAGAGATGGGGTGAGCTTGGGTAGGGGACGAAGCGAGAGCTCGACGTCAGATTTATAGAGAGCAGGAGGGAGAGGGGAAGGGTCGGCCGGGGAGCTTCAATGGGGCGCCGTCGGGTCTTCATGGAGGTCTTCAATGGCGCTGCCGTTTCCTGCTCGTAATGGGAGGAGGAATGGGGCAAAGGAGAAACGGACGCGCGGGGCTCAGGGTCTTCAAGGCACAGTCGGCGTCGATTCCGCGACGTCGCGGGGCTGTGCGCGCAGGGCCGGCTCGGGCTCGGTCGACCGGACGTGCGGCTCTTGGTGCGGCTCGGGTGTTCGGTATAGGCGCGGCTGGGGTCGTGTGGTCGGCCTGGGCGCGTCGGCCTGGCGCGGTCGTCGCGGCTTGGAGCGTGGGGCTCGCGCTCGGGCGCTGCAGCGCGGCAGGGCATCGGGCGCTCGGCGCGGTGGGCTGCTCTACCGTGGCCGGTTGGGTGGCTTGGCCGTCGGGACGGCCTGGGCGCGCGGGAGCAGAGGCCCCTACGCGGGCGCCTGGCAAGCGGACGGGAAGGCAGTGGGAGGAGAGAAGAGGGAGATGGGAGAGAACAGAAGAGGGAGAGTTAGGAGAGAGAGAGTTATGGAGGCGGCGGCGGCGGCTTGGAAGCCAGGGAGAGGGCGCGCGGCTGTAGCTTAGGGTTTTGGGGTATTGGGCCCCTAGTGGGCCGATTTAGTGTAGGTTTAGTTTTTTTTTCTTCTTTTTTTTTCCGAAATGCATTTTTAGATAGCTCAAAAATCCCTAAAATTTCACCAAAGTTATCTATAAATGAAATACTTATTTTTAGACCAATAGTTATTATATTATTTAATTATATTAATTACTAGGTTTTTCTTTAAAAAGGATTGATAAAAAACATCCGATAATCAATCAAGCGCATACAAATAAAATTGATTCAAATACAAATAAATAATTAAACACTTAAAAAAATTATTACCCTAATTAATATAATAACTAAATTCATTATTTTTAATTGATGGCTTTTATGGTGTTACAATTGATTATGTTGGCCATGTCTGGTTTTCTACTGATGAAAGAGTGGATTTTATTATTTCTGAATATACCAAAGGACACATTGTCTGTTCACCTTTTCTACCCTGGTAGCCTATTTTACTTTTCACTGCAACTAGGGCTCATCCCCTATTCCCTCCTCTTCTCATGTTTTCCCGTGTTTGTTTTGTTTGCACATAACCTTTCCCCTTCATTTTAGTGGCTGGTCTAGCACCATACTCGCAGGACAGTCAGGGAATATGCAGATGCAATTGTTTTTAACACTTGTTATCAATCCTAGTTTTCTATGTTTGAAAAATAAACATGTGGGTCATGGCTGCAAGATCCTTATATGAGACAATAAATTCGGTATGGTGCAATGTGTCTCCGGAAGCATGTTAAGGTTTATATATTATTTGGTATATATATTGCTTCATCATTTTTGTTTTCATTTTTTCCCACTATCATTCTATAGGTATTTCAGCAACAAAATAAACTTCTAAATTTGGCTTCATATTAGAATATGGGTACTTGTACATCTATCACAATAGATGAAAAGAAATGATTAGTAATTTCCTCGATAACTTGATGCTTTATTATTGTTTCACTGAAATAAAAAAGCCACAAGCCTATTGCAACAAAATGGAATGACGTGCTATTATTGATGAACATAATATTGTTGAAATACCTATAGAATGATTGTGGGAAAAATGAAAACAAAAATTGTTGGGGGCCTTCGGCTTCCGAAGGTCCTCAAAAACGTGATTTGACAATGTTTCTAGAGTGTAATACATGAGCAGGTACCCTCGGACATGGACCCTTCGGACTTGAGTCAAAATCGTTGTATGAAGAAACACAAGGAGAACAAAGGATGGAGCAGAGCTGAAGCTGTGTGCAATGGAGCTTCGGCATGTTGGCAGGAAAAAGGAAACCGACTTAAAGAGGAAAAGGCTATCTAGACCCCGATAAATTACTATAAAGTTATTATCAAATGCAAGGGGCCTGAATGTAATTTTGCATGGGGTGCGACCCGTGCCTATAAATAAATGAACAGTACTCCCGTACTGGGGAGGCTGACTTGGCATTTGCTTTTGCGTTACGCTTGTATTCTTTATCTTCCTTCAAGCCGAAGGTACACTTGTAATGAATTGTTATCTTTATTTATTCATAGTAATAAAATAAAAATAATACAATAATAATAACATATTTGATGGTTTGTACTGTTCATGTTTCGTATAATTCCTTCTTCATTTTTATATGTCGAATTTACGAAGGTATACTCTTTGTAATCTTCGTCCGAAAGACATTATATCCTAAGGGAAATAATGCTCCGAAGGACGAAGGACTTTAACATTTAACATTCTTTATGTTGCCTTGCTCTTAAGCTGAAGCATTTGAGAGCAAGTCCCCAACATTGGCGCCCACCTCCGGTGAACCCTTTTTGACCACCTTCGGCAAGCATCGACCTTCGTCATGCCGCCAAAGAAAGCTTTAGCAACAGGGGCTGCTGCTCTGCAGCCGCTGGACCCGAACCAGGAGACCCTTTCTCTTCGGGAAGCCCGAAGCCAGAAGAGGAAGGCCACCAGTCCAACGCCTCAGGAGGATGATTTGGACCAAGAAATCAGGAACATGGAGATGCCGCATCAACAAGTGCAAAGGAAGAAAGAAAAGATGGCCCGGCTAGCTAACCTACAAAGGCAGATAGACGAAGCCTCTGAAGAAGTTCGTCATCTTACGCAAGATGAGCAGAACCGGAGGCCCCAGTACAGAGAGCTTCACCAAGAAGGCTTCGTCAATGAGGATGACTGGTATGAGGATTTCCATCATGGAAATTTTGCTTTTGATGATGCTTCTCCTCTGTCAGCAGAACTGCAGGCTACACCTTGGCCCCCGTCTTATAAACCACCCCAGCTCCCAATGTATGACAGACACTCAGATCCGAAGCAATTTCTGATGAGCTACGAAGCAACCATATCTTCATATGGTGGCAATACTGCAGTCATGGCGAAATCCTTCGTCATGGCAGTTAAAAATGTTGCACAGACCTGGTACTCTTCTCTTCGGCCAGGAACAATCACATCGTGGCAAAATCTAAAGGACATGCTCATCACCAGCTTTCAAGGGTTTCAGACGAAGCCAGTCACTGCCCAAGCTTTGTTCCAGTGCACTCAGGATCATGAAGAATACCTTCAGGCGTATGTCCGAAGGTTCTTACGATTGAGGGCACAGGCGCCAACGGTGCCTAATGAAATTGTTATTGAGGCCATGATTAAGGGGCTTCGGCCAGGACCTATAGCCCGCCAGGAAACCCCCTCAGACCTTGGAGAAACTGCTTCAGAAGATGGATGAATATATCCGAGCAGATAATGACTTTCGGCAAAGAAGGGAGGAAGCCTACAGGTTCTCCGAAATGACCAGGGGCTTCGGAGGGAGAATCCACCCTAGGCACGTCAGATCTATCCATTCTACTCAGAATGACGATAGGGGAAGTCAGCAACAAAGGCCGCAGTATTCCTCCCAGGCTTCAGGGCAGCAACAGAACTATCCTCGGCCCCCAGCTCCAAGGGGCAGAGCCGCCAGGGGCTTCGGAGGAAGGTTTGGGGATCAGCCCAGGAAAATTTACTGCCTATTCTGCGGTGAGGACAAGGGCCATACTACCAGGATGTGACATGTTACCATTCAAAAGCAGAAAGAGATAGCAGAAGCTGTAGCCCAACAGAGCCAGCCGAAGCAGGTTATGCATACTGCTTCGTACCACTCACCATACATTCCAGAGTATGTGGGTAACCATCCTGCAGCTTCTGTTGCTTCGGCAAGCCAACCTCTGGCATCTTGGCAACAGCCCCCACCTCCACCACCAATGCAACCTGCTTATCCCCAAGGCCAGCAGCCAGAAGGGAGCCAGCACAATCACTAGCAGCGAGACTTTAGGGAGCAGTCCAAAGCTCGCACAGTCAACAGTACTGTGCCAGAATCGAAGCACATCTACTAAGATATATCCTACCTCTGAAACAGCTTTTACATTTGTTATCATTTACCTTTTCAATAAAGAGCAATCATTGAAAACTTAGTTCTTTTGTTGTTTTAAATTTCTTGTAATTGCTTCGTCATTATCATAATGAATATACCTTCTTCAAACATCGACGAAGTTCTAAAGGTCTTGACGAAGGAATGCACTGCAAGTTTTTGTCGAAGCAACAAAAGTCGTTCTTAAGGGAACGCAACGTAAGTTTTCTGCTCAAAAGTCGTTCCAAAGGGAATGCAGAGCTTACAGCGAAAAGTCAACGCTGATACCGCCGAAATAAAAGGTGAAGAGGCTCCTAAGGGAGGCTTACAGCGAAAAGTTAACGCTGATACCGCCGAAATAAAAGGCGAAGAAGCTTCTAAGGGAGGCTTACAGCGAAAAGTCAACGCTGATACCGCCGAAATAAAAGGCGAAGAAGCTCCTAAGGGAGGCTTACAGCGAAAAGTCAACGCTAATACACCAAAAAATAAACGGTGAAGCCGAAAAAATAAACGGCAAAGAGATTGTATTCTACTGTGAGGATGTGTGTGTACCTTCGGAACAAATGTCATCATTGCATATCATAGCATCATCACATCATTCGCATAAACATGACATCATACATCATATTGCATCAATGGCACAAGAAGGGGAATACAATGATAGCCTTTGGAAATTGTTTTCGAAGAAATTATGCCAAGGCACAAAATAAAGTTTGAAGAAGTGCAGTTTCGCCAACTTTAGTATCGGGGGAAATCTATTGTTTACGAAGCATAATATTTTTCACGAATATGGATATTCCTTACGAAGCATGAAAAGAAGGGAAGGTGTTTTTTCGCCGAAGGCTCAAAAACGGTATGTATATAAAGTTTCATGCATCGTAAAGAATTGAATTATAAACAGCTTATATATTACATTCAAAATTATAAATTATTACACACATTGTTCAGCAAATATTACATTCCAAATATCTTTACAATAACAGCTAATCTTCTTTTAAAACTACTTCTGCAGCTTCGTTTAATAGTTGATCAACAACTTTATCCATAATAGCTTTAGCCATTTTTATAATCTCATCCTCCTCCTTTGCTTTGGGGTCCGCCAATGGCTCGACGGGCTCTGGGGGAGGAGATAGTGCGGCTGTGATGCAAAGCGTAAATAAGTTCGAAGTCATAAAATTACAACATAAAGTCAAAAGTTATTAATCAATACCTATTCGCCTCTCGAGATCCGCACTTTTCTCAGCGGCCTCTGCTACTTCTCTAGCATCATGAATACATTTTTCACTTTTCCTTATAATTTCTTGAGCCATCTCCCGACCGCCATTTTCCCAGATGTCGGTGAAAAATTTTCCTCCAACCAAGCTTGCTTCGGTCGAGGGGTCTTTTATACCTTCAATAGATAAGGCAGCCTCGGTTTGCGCTAAGGATTTCACATGTTCGCAGCCTCTCCTCTCCAAGATAGCGGCAACCCCCCTAGCACCCGAGAAGGCGCATATGTCCCCACGACCACTCAAAATTTCTTCAAAAGCTTCGGCCTCGCCGTTGATCCAGTCGATTGGACCTTCGGGATCTCCCAGTACGAAGTTGCCTTCATTCGAATATGCGTCGACGCTGGCAAAACTAGCCTTAATTGTCTCCACACATTTCATGGATTTTTCATAACATCTTTCTTTTGAAGACCGAAGTTCTGCAGTTGTTTTCTCCCAATGATTTTTCCAGTAATCGCTGACGTCTCGGTCAGCTTCGGCAGTTGCACACTTTAATTTCGCTTCAGCCAGCTGTTTCTGAAGATTTTCAATTTCGCACTTCTAGGCTTCAGCTTGAGCCTTGGAAGTAGCTACGTCTTCTTTTATTTTATTAAGCAATGGGTTTAATATTTTATCTTTCTCAAGACCTTCGTTCCTTAGCTCAATCACTTCGGAACGAAGGTTATTCAACGCCATGGTACATCCCTCGTCTTCAGCGCTTTTCTGCGCTCTGAGGGCATTGCTAAGAATAAGGCCCTGCAAAAGGGATGTAGTATTAAAAAATAAACACACGAATTTTTAAGCACACAAAAAGTTTATTTTCTCACCTTTAAGCTGTTGTATGCTAAGCTATCGGCCAATTCATCTTTTGACAAAACTGAGAGCCCGTCTTCTAGAGTTGGGAATCCGAAGCTTCTTGCCATCTCCCAGCAGACAGAGATCTCCTTGTTGTCTGGGAGACAATACAAGAAGTCTTCTTCTCTGCTGCCATTGAATATCAACGCCCCTTTTGGATATTTTAATTTCTGGGCATAATGATGAGCTTCTCGCTTTTCCTCTTCAGATAGCATTTTGCCCAAAGCATGTCGTACAAAATAATCAGGCAATTTGGAAGATGCTTCGGGAGTTGAAGAGAGAGTTTTTTCAGACAGAATTTGCTTTATAGTTTCCTTTAGAGTTTCTCCTTCGGTTTCCAAGGATTTCTCCTTGGCTGACTCTGAAGGTCCAGTTTCAATCTCAGCCTGGAGCTTTGTAGCTTTGGCTCCAGAGACTGTTGTTTCAATCTATGCTTTTTGAGCTTCGGCAAATTTTCTTGAAGTAGAGCTTGAAGACTTTATTATCTCCAGTACATCCAGAACATTAACCATCCTTTTTCTTTTGGGGGTCACCACTGGACCTTTCTGAGTTTGTGGCACTCCAACTTCTGCTGAAGGGCTTAAAATTTCTGATATTTTTGTCCCTTCAGCTTTCGGCTCTTCAATTCTTTCAGCCTTCGGTGTTGCAATCAGCTCTTCAGTTTTCTGCGCAGGTATAGGTTTTTTGGCTTCAGTAGCCGAAGAAGCCTCGCCGACAAACTCGGGCACTATGGCCGGTTCAATAAAGCGCGGTCGGTGAGTAAGCACTTTCACCCTTTTCCTCTTCGGCACAGGCTCGCTTGGAGCAGCTGAAGCATCATCTTTCCCGGAAGTTGCATCTTTTCTATTTCGCCCCCGTAGAGGGTAGCGGTAGTTAGGGTACACAAACCCAATAGCATCAAAAACTCGGTTGAACCTTTTCTTCTTTCGGCCTCCGAAGGTCGCAGATAACGCAGTATCTTCTGCCTTTGAGTATGGCCCAAGCAGTTCATCGCTTGTGGCTTCAATACATTTCAGCCAATCATCATTTGGCTCGACAAATTTACCCTCGTATCTGAAGGTGAACTTCATCCTAATCATCCCACCTTCGTCAGGCTTGGTGATAGTTTCTTTTGGCATTTCCCACTTTTCTACAAGTGGCCATACTCTGAAGGCTATGTGCTCCTGGACTAAATCCCTTGTCCCGATGAAAGAGCAAACTACACTGAAGGCCCTCTGGCATTCTTCGACTGCCTCGTCAACATCCACCTTCGGTTTCCGGAGGCCGAAGCGCTGCCAGATAGGGCGCATGATGATATCTTTAATATCTTCTCGTGCCTTCAAATCGTTTTTCACATAGAACCATTCCTTCATCCAGTCTCCGGGTCATCTCTTCCGAAAAGTCGGCACGGGACAGCTTGACCCAGAGCGAGCACCGAAGCCATAACAGCCAAAATTGTTATGATATTGCTCTTTACCCCAGGGTTTCGTCTCATATACTAGCTCGTGTATATTGCAAAAACATTTTGCATTTGGCTCCAAACCCTGGCTCTTCACGGCCCATACGAAGATTCCCATTCTTATTATTGCTTCGGGAGTAAGTTGATGAAGGTAGACTTGATATATCTTCAGAACTTCAACCACAAATCTGTTTAAGGGGAACTGAAGCCCAGCTTTAAAAAAGCTTTGGAAGATCACGACTTCATTATCTTCGGGAGTTGGCACAGTCCTCTCTCCGTCATCTGCCCTCACATTAGACATGTCTCGAAAATATCTCCCCCTCATGTTATCAAGATGACTTTGTTTAATACTCGATTTTCCGAAGACTGTGTGGCTTGGTCGCCATGGTCGGTCTTCGGAGTCTTCACCTCCACTTTCTACATCATAACTATCACTTTCACCGGTATCTTCAGATAAGCCTTCTAAAATTTCTCTAGTAATCTTCTCTGTATTTGTCTTCGCTATCGATTCAATGAAGCCCAGATTCTTTTCCTCAGAAAGGCTCAGTTTCATTTCGGCAACAACTTTCTTTTCCTGAGACATCTCTTCGAAAATGCTGAAAATGTGCTCTTAGGGCCAAAGCTAAAAAATCTAGAAAGCTGGTCAAGCGTTTGTAGGGAAAGAGCTGTTTGAGCAGGCAAAGCAGATGGCAAGAAGGCGTGTCAAATGAGCCCGCGGTCGTAACATATTTATACGCCTAGGGCATTGCAAGTGGGAGGGTCCGCTTACCATTGACTGTTGCTATTCTAGCAAGAGGAAGGTGTTTTTTCGGACCTTCGGCTTAGGGCCTTCGTCCATATCGCAATCTGAATTTATTATCCTAACAAATTAATATTGCGAGGGGCTACTATTTGGGGCCTTCGGCTTCCGAAGGTCCTCAAAAACGTGATTTGACAATGTTTCTGGAGTGTAATACATGAGCAGGTACCTTCGGACATGGACCCTTCGGACTTGAGTCAAAATCGCTGTATGAAGAAACACAAGGAGAACGAAGGATGGAGCAGAGCCGAAGCTGTGCGCAATGGAGCTTCGGCATGTTGGCAGGAAAAAGGAAACTGACTTAAAGAGGAAAAGGCTATCTAGACCCTGATAAATTACTATAAATTTATTATCAAATGCAAGGGGCCTGGATGTAATTTTGCATGGGGTGCGACCCGTGCCTATAAATAGATGAACAGTACTCCCGTACTGGGGAGGCTGACTTGGCATTTGCTTTTGCGTTACGCTTGTATTCTTTATCTTCCTTCAAGCCGAAGGTACACTTGTAATGAATTGTTATCTTTATTTATTCATAGTAATAAAATAAAAATAATACAATAATAATAACATATTTGATGGTTTGTACTGCTCATGTTTCGTATAATTCCTTCTTCATTTTTATATGTCGAATTTACGAAGGTATACTCTTTGTAATCTTCGTCCGAAAGACATTATATCCTAAGGGAAATAATGCTCCGAAGGACGAAGGACTTTAACGTTTAACATTCTTTATGTTGCCTTGCTCTTAAGCTGAAGCATTTGAGAGCAAGTCCCCAACAAAAATGATGAAGCCATATATATGCCAAACAAACTACTTTCACAAAACTAATCAAGCTACTAAAGGCTACCTGTAGCCTATCAATCAATACAATAAACAATATCAAATCAGCTACTGGCATGTATTCAAAAAAATGATAGGAGAAAAGAGGTTGTACCTGCTGAGTAATCGTCACTCCTCCATAAGTGACAACTACCCTAACACCAGTCTGGTACGAAAGTTTCCTCGCCTCTTCATGAATTTGTAGAGCAAAAAAGAAGAGAGTAATATTACCAACCAACCACCACATGCATAGAACTTCCAAAGCATCCTCAAGAACAATATAGAATGATAGAAAATAAGCAAGAGATGTAGAAACAAGCAATCAAGAGAGAGAACGACCTGCATGGAGAGCTCTCTCGTGGGGGAGAGTATGAGGGTAGATGGGTATGCGGTCCTTATCCACATGCTCTCGCCCCGCTATGGCATTCCAGCAGGCTGCATGATGATGACGGTGATGGGGAAGCAGAAGGTCGTCGCCTTCCCAGAGTCTATATGAACGGGGACAATATTAGCACGAGCATGTAAGCTTGTTATTTTGCTTCGAAATACAAAGGGGCAATTTTTATAATGGTACTGTTTTTGCACACAGCTCAATGGATATATACATGCATTTAAGCAACAAAACATTGGTTTTAATGGCCACAAAGTAATGATGCATTCAAAGAACTGGGCTAATGCTCAGCAGGTTGCACATGACGGTATTTTTTGAAACCTCCTCAATTGATACTGGCCATTCCAATTGTCATATTTGGGATGGCACTATACTCTTACTTCTCTGTAAGGGAGAGCAAGAAGTCAGCAAACGATGCCCTGTCCGTTTCACAGGTTTTGTTATTTCCAGTCCTTGAATAACATGCATTACAATTCATATTTACCATAGATATACAATATTTTTATGGAACAAAAGAAAATAAACTGCAAGCGATGTCATATAGCGCCTCTAGCTCTGAACAGAAAGCTAGCCATGTCCATGAGCTTGTCAATCTTCTTCATAACAAAGCCACTAAAAAGGTTGGATGCATGCTCCACATTTGGTGGCGCACAGGGAATTAGAAAAAAGAACAGTTCGTACAAACTTAATATTGGACTCTTGAGTTGTGAAAGGCCCAGTCAGTTTGGAAATCCGATAATTAACCCATTTCTCCAACAAATAACTAATCAGGCTTAACTTTTTTCATTGAGAAACCTGGATTAGGCTAACTGAATATACTCCACCCCCTAACCAAAGGTCCATCTTGTTGCTCGCAGTGGACCAGATGAGGCCTAAAACTTCGATCTGGACAGGGCCCAACACGTCATTCATTCCATTTCCTTCTCACCCCCAATCCGTCGAATACAACAGCTAGCCAAATCACAACCGTTCGATCCCCCAACACGAGTGGTCAGAAACCCTAGTCAAAACCCTCGCCTTCCCTAAAACTACTCATGTCTCGCTGCCCCGCCGTATCACCCTTTCTTTACCTTGTTTGTGTGATCCTGATGATGATGAGATCCATGCGTTCCCGTCGCGTCGGGGCCAGGGATAAGATCCGACGCCGGGACGACGAGCGCATTGATCAGCTTGAGCCGCGGTGACGCGCTGCGGAGCGGGGACATGGACCGCGTGCGGCGGTGCACGGACGCGCATCGGCGAGTGGCCGCCCATGTAGTCCTCGTCGTCGTCACTTCCGGGGTCGAGATCTGGGAGTGGGGGTAGGGTGAGCGGCCAGATCTGGTCGTTGTGGAAGAGCTCGTCGGGCGGACGGTTCGCGGAGTTGGAGGAGCGGGGGGGCGATTCGCGGAAGATTGAGGAGCGGCTCCGCAGGCGGGGTGCGGGTAGAGGCGGGTTCCGTGGCGGGGGAGGCGCGGGATTCGTGGTGCTTGAGGTGCGGGCGGGTGTGCGGGTTGGATTCGCCGCGAGGGAGGCGCGAGATTCGCGGTGCTTGAAGCGTGGCATCGCGAAGCTTGAGGAGCGGCGGGCGATGGTTGGTTTCGCGAGGGCGTGCGGGTGATGGCTGGTTTCGCGGCGGGGGAGGCAGAGCGGCGGGTGGGATTCGCAGGCGGGGGCAGTCTATACTGCCCCCTTAATAGTTAGTACAGATTAGGAATAGAGACGAAAACGAGACGAATACAGCCGGATATAGGGTCATCTTGTATCCTACCCTAATGTATTTCTCTCGGATACGGGACCGGATATGGGTAGTTAAGATTCAGGACGAATATAGGACGAGATCGGGTAATAATTCAGGCGGGTAAGAAACGAATACTACTCGGGTAGGTACTAGATAGTTGTCGGGTAGTTCGTCCTGATGATATTAATTGCCCAACCATTCAACAAACACATAAATTAAGCAATACATAATCATGTATATGATAGATTAAATGTTGGAAAGGAAATAGATAAAATTGACATCATGTTTGTTCAAAGTTACTAATCACGAGGACATTGTAGAACCAACACCATAATATTAAAAATTCATAAAATATTCTAGTTTCACTCAAAAATTGCAAATAAGTTACAAAAACTAATAAACATTTTATACGAAGATAACTCAAGTCCTCATATGAAAATGATAAAGTACTGATTATGTTGAAACTAGAAAACTTACAGTGATTTCACATGTAACTCATACAAATAAGTGAAAGTGAAATGGAAGAATCGCGGGTATCTTATAGATCTTATGATCCAAACAATTTTTATGATTATATATGGATATATGTTGTGTCTCTGTAAAATTTCACGATTTTTTGAGAATATTTATGTATTATTAATTTTTTGTCATATAAAATAATCAAAATACAATTAAATCCATAAAATATTGTAGCGCCGACCGAAAATTACAAATAAGTTACCAATACTAATAAATAGTCTATAAAAAGATAGCCTTAAGTTCCCACGTGGAGATAACCTTAAACCCCTCACATAAAAATGAAAAAGTTTATTAATTTGATATAAATTTGGACATTATTTCAATGATTTTGGTCTAAAGACGTGTTTAAAAAAATTGATGTACTACAAAGTTATAGATCTCTTCGAGTTCTACAATTTTCAATTAAAGTTTATCTTCATTCGATTTCATATGTAAAAGATATGATTTTAAAACTATATTATGCAGAAAAAAAATCGGGTACCCGAATTTTGGGTAGCCGTATCTGACCCGAATATCCGGGTATTTACCGGGTAGTCCTCACTCCGTATCCGAAGTTGCAGTATCCGAGCATTATCCGTATCCGTCTTGAATATAAAAATATCCGAATTCGTATCGAAAAATGGATATTTATACTATCCGTATCTGGTATCCGACGGGTATACCCGACCCGTTTTCAGGAATTTGGTTCTGGTAGGGTGTGATGCAGTTCTGTGGGTGATTAAAAAACAAGAAATAGAGCTTGCTTGGACAGCAAAATGTTTTTTGGATCCTTCTAAGGTGACTTACCTTTATTGCTTTTGTCTGGATTATTAGGCTTTTCTGTAGACAGAAAGCAAAAAAGATGTTGCTGCAAGGAAACCGTAGATGAAGTTTTCGATCGAGCGCGGGCTGTCTCTCTGATGCGACGAAGTCCAGTTTGAAGGCTCCAGTGTTGTATTTAGCTTTTCCGTGGCTAGTTGCTGTGAACGCTTATGCGACGCATTAAGTTTGATGTTTTCTGGTTTTAGTTCTTATCGAATACAAACCACGTTTTACCGTAAACTCTATACAAAATTACTAAAAAAGTTTTAAAAAATTTCTAAAAAAACTTGAATGTATATCTAATCTTACCTTATCTATATACAAAATTTAATAGTCAAATTCATCTTACTCTATCAGTTACAAGTAAGATAAATTTTGGTGCATTTGAACTATTACTGTTTGTCAGAAAATTTGTCTTTTGTAACTAATAGAGTAAAATTAATTTGACCATAAAATTTTGTATATAGATGAGGTAAGCTTAGATACACATTTATGTTTTTTTCAATTTTTTTGAAATATTTTTTAATAGGTTCGCACGAGGTCACACCAAAACGTGGTTTAGATTCGATATGTTTCCATGTAAATAAGGCTGATGCAGCTGTGTCTTTCTTCTAGGGCTTAAGGGTTGTAGAACCTTAGTTTAACATCTGGATGTATTTATCAAAACTATCTATTGTGTTTCCTATTTCGTAATAATAAAATAGGGGTATCTCCTCCCGTTAAAGAAGTGTTGTTTGACGCCAAAAAACCCAAAGATTTTTTTGCGCCCAAGGGTTAGACTTCTAAGAGCATCTACAAGAGTTATGTAAATTTAGCACCCTAAATTATAAATTTAAGAAGTTGCTAAATTACTTTAGGGAGTAGAAAAATATATGTGCTCTTAACAGTTCTCTATTTATTAGTTGCTAATTTTTAAAATTGTTCATGTCAACAAAAAAGTGAGCATGGTTTCTATTTTTAATTGAGCTAGCACATCAACAACCTTCCATAATGTCTTGAAAGGTCGAAGTTATCGACAGAAGACCAGAAGGTTGTGGCGACGGTATAAAGACAGCACATGGCACTGGAGATTGATTTGTGGTCAATGGGACGGTGGGACGAAACAAAACGGTGGCCGAAATATAGTTTTTGTGATGGATTTAGAACCAACATTGATTTAGTGAGTTCCAACAAGGTTCGTAGATGTAGGGATGAAATTGGGTTTTGTAGGGAGTTTGTAAATTTAATGACCTGCTTTACATAACTGTTGGAGAAGAGTTTTCTCCGAAAACTTCTTAAATTCATATTTAGGGAGTTGTTTACGTAACTATTGGAGATGCTCTAAGCAAAGTTAATTACCTCATTACCCCCATCAAATATAGGCTTAGCTAAATGCCCTCATTCTAATGGGTTTCATTTATATGTCATTCTCAAACTATACGTAATATTTTAATGATTTACCAGAACAAAAAATAATTTTAAACCATTAAATCTTTCCGTTTGGCCCCTGCTCCTCGCACAACTGTTCGGCTTAGTCCTCTACTTCGTCTTGCTCGCGTCACGGAGCTAAGCACAAGCGATCGCTACCTGGTCTGCTGCGGTGCCCTGCAGCACGTTCGTCTGGCCATGGCTCTAGCGTCTAGCTAGGAGTAGTGGACCACTCATCTCTCTGCTCTACTGCCGTGAGAGTGAGAGTGAGACGGACAGGACAACATGGTGTGGAAGAGCTTGCTGGCGCGATCGATGTGCCACCGCTGCTGCTGCTACACATTGCGCCTCTGCTGCTCCTCAGCGCTTCTCAGCTATCCGACGCCGCATTTCCAGGTCCACCTCTGCCGCCTTTACCTTGCGGGTCATGCACACCACCGACATTGATGTTGCCTGCCTCAAGTACACGATTAGAGATGAGAGATGGTAACGAGGACTCGATCTCGATTCCCCGCGGCAAATTTCTTCATTAGGGAATGGAAATGGGAGAGTTTCTTTTCCCATGTGAATATAAACGGGAGAAAATTCTCCCGACGGGTAAACGGGAACGGGGATGGGGAAGCATTCCCCATCTATGCTCCCCGCGCCGACCCGTTAAATATACATGTAATGATGTTTTTATTTAATAGTTAATGATAAAAATAAATAAATAATTTGTTAAGAGATCACTTATTGTACAAATATGTCAATTTTAGTGTACACAATGATTTATTCCATCTGACAATATGTATAAGTGACAATATTAATTTTACATTAATAACAAATAAAGTATATTCTAATTATAATTTAAGTAGGGATATGGATGCCGACGGGGATTTATCCCCACGAGGAATGGGGATGGAGAACAAATGTCCCCTATAAGCGTTCGTAGAGATCCCAATGAAAAAAAATTCTTCGCAGGAATGGAGATGAGGAGCTGAAACCCGACGCGAAATTCCCCGTTGTTATCCTACACACGACGCAGATGAGTGCTGACCATATGCATGGCTGCTTCTACTATTGTGGGACGCGGTATATCAGGAGCTTCTGATTCCAGTGATAGTGGAGAGGAGCAGCAACAGCGACGATGTGGTACAGAAGGAGAGGACTGAGCAAAACATTTGCGTGGAGAGCAGGGACAAATTAAACGTTTTGTTGGTTTAAGATTAATTCTAATTTTTGTAACTATTCGAAAGGGTAGTTTAGCAGGAGTGTATGATTTGAGGAGGGCATATAAGCAAAGCCCGTTAAAAATGAGGGTATTTTGGCGAAGCCCATATTTGTTGAGAGCAAAGAAGCAAATAACTCTACGCATATTTGTGAATTTCACGTGAATCAAACCAAAATTTTGTCGAACGCGTGGACGTCAAGCTCGGAGACGAAGGTTAAACTCTCACCAATTTTACACCTCAAAATATACAACGTCTATAACAAGATATACTATAACAATACTTATAGGCCCTTAGACTTCAAACTTGCATGTTGACTCCTTAAACTTTTAAAATTGCTCATCCTGATCCAAATCTTGTATGAGGCACCAGTCCATCTAACTTGGCATAGTATGATTGTAAGCATCTATGTCCCTATTTGGTATTTTGGTATTTGATAACAACATATATGGACCAATATTTCTATTTGAGGATATCAAATTTATGCTAGTCCATGGCAAGGATGATTTACATCAACTTATATGGGGTTATCAGTGGTTTTATTTAATGGTGAATAACACAAGACAAAGGTATTGATAGTGTTTTAAATTTGATCGGACAAAAGATGATCATGATGATATTGATTGGGTTCATAGGCTAGATAGTTGTACTATCAAGATGGGTCAATACATTTTATTTGATGGATCTCTAGTGCCTTCTAGCGCATATAGTTGAAACTCTTGCATGAGTTAATTGTGTTGGTGATTTTTTAAGAAAAAATGAGGGGAAATGATTTCTTTGAAAAGGGACTAAAATATGAATATAGATTGTTTGACTCAAAGGTATGAACTATCCGTAGGTCTAACTAGAGGATGGCCAGAACATGTGAGTTTCTGTCATGATCGAAGTTGATAACGGTGGAATGACTTGCATTGGGCTACGAATTGCCTGTCGATATATTCTAGTGGAAGACAAAAACTTGGAAGTTTGTATGTTGGAATCATTATTTGTCGGTTGACTATCTAGGCTCCTAGGGTAGACTGATTATCATACTTGTTATGGTGGTAGACAAAAACTTAAGAAGTTTCTATGTTCGAATGGTTCTTGACTGGTAGACTATCCGAGCCCCTAGGGTGGACTATCTGCCATGTCATGAGCATCACAGTTGATATTTGACACTATGCACCCCATGAATGCTAAGATATAGAAATGTTTCACACTTTAGCCTAAGTATGTGTAATTTGGCATTTGAGGCCAAAGTTGATATTTCTATGAAAGCACATATTTAGGGGAGCATTCTGTAGTTTAGAATTCAAAATTTTGCTTTATTTTTATATCTTTTGTAAGCTTTAATTGTGTTGCCACCAATCACCAAAAAGGGGAGATTGAAAGGTCCCTTGTGGGTTTCGATGTTTTGTATGACAACATAATTAAAGGTCTGACATGGGTGTTAAGTGAAAAGTCTAAAAGGTTCAACACATAGAGACAAGAGTGATGGTCCACATAAGTTGAGTTCACTACGGATTGTGGACATGACAAGTAAAGTTGAAGGATAATGACTATGTGGAACTCGATGCACTTAACTTGGAGACAAATGATTGAACTGAGGACAAATGCAAGAAGAACTTTAAGGAACCGAGTGCACATATGGCAGAAGGTCAAGAATACTAAGGTACCTAAATCCAGGGGTGAAGAAGATGGCTTGTAAGAAGTCAAGGTTGGTCAAGCTAAGAAGAGTTGGTGCATCAAGAATCACAACATAAGGACATGGCTTGGAATCTTTGAGGTAATTCCTAAGGTTTATGATTCAAGTCATAAGGCTCAAGATCATAGCTCAAGAAGTTGGACATGGTCACAAGAAGGTGGAAAAGTATCAAAATCAGAACCTAGAAGTGATCCAAAAGAGTTAAGTTCACTTTGACTTTTAGTTTGGGTCATTCTTGTGTTTGGAAGAGTTCTATGTGACAATTGCAAGGTGTTAGAGCTCAAGGATGTCTTATGAGATCAAGTTATGTTAACTTGATACTTTAGAGTCCAATCCCGACCTTAAACATGCCAAGAAGAGCAAAATGGTGGAAAAGGTTAAGTATGAGAAGTTTGAGAGTGTAAACAAGTTATATACACCTTTTCCTATGTATCTGGCATATTGGTTTGCACTCTTACTTGTTTTGTAGCAAAAGTGCCACTTTGGCTCATGTTTGAGAAGAAACAGAGAAAAGGACAAAGAGATAAGATAGATGTGAGTTCTTGAGACTTAGTCAATTGGATTACTCTCTAATTATGTTTGTCTAAGTCATAGGAAGGTACCCGAGAAAGTCCAAGTCGGTCAGAGAAAAAATCAAAGAAAAAGGACTTGGAGAGCTACTGTCTGGGCACACTGGACCCTCTATAGGGTTGGTCCAGTGTGCACCGGACCGTCCGCAGGAACTGTTCGGTCTCGAGAATTTTGGCTAAAATTCATCGAACCATGAACAATCCCTGGTCCGGTGGTGCACCGGACCTCGGCCAACAAGTAGTTCGTAGGCACAGGCTAACTGCCCAACGTCTAGCTGACGTGGATGGTGCACCAGACCGGTCTGGTGCTGTCCAGAAGAGGAGGGCCCCATCACAATCCTGGAGGACTAGCGACCGTTAGAGGTCCGGTGCAACACCCGAGTATCTGCTTTTTGGAGCAAGTTTCCAACGACCATTTGGGGCATGGGGGCTGTAAAAGGGTCCCTCCACAACCCCAAGGAGGATACCAACGTAGCAAGAAAGTGTAGAAAAATTGCATACTCTATTCTATCTATCTATCTTTCTCTCTCTCTCTCTCTTGTGTATTTCTCTCTAGATCTAGTGTTGGCGTAGTTATAAGCTAAAAGAGAGAGGAGTGCTGCAGTGAGATAGAGCTAGCAAGATCTTGAGCAAAGCAAGGAGTGTTACTTTGCCAGAGTGCTATCAAGAAGCTGTAATAGTCGTGGATCTGCAGTAACTTTTATCAACATAGTGGAAGACTCGATCCATTACCTTGTGGTGAATCTGAGCAAATGGAGGAAGGAGCTGAAATGAACTCCAAGCCAGTTTGGCTAACTCTAACGTGGATGTAGGCAAGCATTTTAGGCTTGGCCGAACCATAGGATAAATTTCTGTGTTCCTTGTCTCTCTTTGTTGTTTGTTGTTTGCTTTGATATTTGCACTTCTGCTCTCATCTTTGTATAAGTTGTTTATGAAGTGCATGCAATTGTGAGACAGGGACTACAATCTCGTTGCGATCTACTTGAGCTAATCTTCATTCTGCTGCATACACTGCTTCGAGTAGAATAAGAAAATTCTTAAGTTTTTAGCATTAATTTTTATTTGCATACTTACACTCCTCTAGGCGACATCTAGATATATGTTCCTCGCAAAGGAAACATTCAGTTATGGAAAGGATCAAGGCAAAGGTATTGAATAGGGTTTTACTTTTGTTGGTCACATGGTTATTAGAGAAGTAAATTGACCGGATTAGTAGGCTAGATACCAATACTATCAAGGGGGATCAATGACAATTACTTGTGTGAAACTTATTGCCTCATATAGCATATAGATGTTGCATGTGCATGAGGACTAACATCGCTTCCGAATTCTCAAGTTAAAATATTTTCAAAAAGAGATTTTGGAAAGTGGGCTAAGTGTCTGTGTCGCGGACCGTCTGGGCCAGGAGGTCGGACCGTTCATGCAAGTCTGAAGAGGTTCGAACATTTGTAGACTTTGGAGTGGTCCAAAGTATTTGTACTACAGACCGTCCGGCCTAGTGGCAGGACGGTTCGCAGTCCTGACACGAAAAGGTGTTTGATTTGCACAAGTACATGTGTTGTTTTGTGGACTAACCGACCGGGGCTGACAGACCGTCCATAGTGCCAAATTGAGTTTAGGTAGGGACCGTGTGTTCTAGGTGGTTTGTATAGCGGACTGTCCAAGGCCTGAGCTTGGCCAGTACAAACTCCCGGGTCGCGGACCATCCGGCCGTGGTCGGCGGACCGTCTGCAAGTATTGACTTGTAGCACTCAAAATTACAATTTGATGATTTAACGAATTTTCTAAAAGATATGAGATAAAATGTCTTCTAATAATAATTTTTTATTTCTTTATAAAGTATATTCCTCTAAAGCAAATAAATAGTACTATTAAAGTTTGGGTAGTTCAAAACTTAGATTCAAATCTTGAAACCGAATATTAAGCAGAAATTAATAACTAGAAGAAAGATTTTCCATCTATTAATTATTTCGTATGTAAATTATAGGACTCTTTAAAAGTATTTTTAAGTAAAATGATTCCTAGTAAAGATTATAAAAATAAGTGAAATAATGGATATTAATTTTTGAGTGAGCTTGAAATTTGATCAGACACTCAAAAGTAATAATTTTTCTAAAAAAGAAATAATATGTGTGCATGACATATTTTGATCCTTTAAGTAAACAAGGGAATAAAATAACTAATATAAATATATAAGTTTATAAAATATATATTTTTCATTCATGCCGATATTTTGGATGTTGCATTTGGAATAGAATTTGAAACTCATATTTGAATTTGAAATTGGAATGTGGAAATTAAATTAGAAAAGAAAAAGAAAAGACCAACTAGCAGTTTGGGCCTAAAGTAGATTGGCTCAGTTTTTCCCCTCACCCGCCCGGCCCATCGCTCCAACCTGGTCGACCACTTCCATGCAGGCCCCACTGATCAGGCCTCTGCCCGCACACACAACACCGAGCGTCACTGACCTGTGGGCCCGACTGGTCAGCTTCAACCTCCCTCAGTATCTTAACAAATCGATCCAGCTCGAAAAGAAAAAGAAAAGACTAACTACAGTTTGGGTCTAAAGCAGACTGGCTCAGTTTTTCCCCTCACCCGCGTGGCCCATCGCTCCAACCTGGTCGACCACTTCCATGCGGGCCCCACTGATCAGGCCTCTGCCCGCACGCACCACACCGAGCGGCACTGGCCTGTGGGCCCGACTGGTCAGCTTCAACCTCCCTCCGTATCTTAACAAATCGATCCGGCTCCGCTTTAACCAGGGTCGCATGAATCCACCCGATTCCGTCCTCCTCTAGACTCTTGACCATGGGGCTATAAGACTCGGGCTATTTATTGACCTCGAGCACTGCCTCAGCCATCTCGGGGTTGTAGAGAGCCACCATACCGAGTGGTGGGGAACGGAGAGCACCACCGAGGTCCGCCTCGGATTTGGTCGGGAGCAAGTTGTTGGCGGGGCCTCGATGCAAGTCAGGGAGCATCGCAAAGCCACTTGTATCATGTACAAAGGATTAGCCGGGGCCATGGATCGTCGAGGACACCGAAATTCGTCACCGAAGTTAATCCGCCGCCGGCATGCCGCATCGCACCGTTTGCAGGGTAGTTGCCCCCGGGGACCGGTAAGACCATCTCCGCATCCTCCGCTTCGTCCTTCTCGTTGTGTAGCACCCGTTGGTTCGCGGATTAGGGCATCGAGGCATCGGCCGTGGCCTCGCCGGCGGGCAGCGCCGCTGTGAGACTTATCTACGTCGCCGCTATGTTGGCTGGAGGTGAGGGGTGATGCAACGACCGCTGATCAGAAAATAGACGGTGGTGATTTGATGTGGAAATAACCCTTGGATGCATTGAATCTGGGTCGTCGATCGCCTGACGCGTGGATCGGATGACATTAATGCGTGGTCGGATCCGTGCTGTCCGGTTCTGTGGGGACGTCCCAGATTGGATGGTGTAACACCTCTTTGGGTATTTGAATTCGAGTCGTTGATCGGATCTCGAATGTGTGAGGTTAGTTCGAGGGACTTTAGAATCTCGGGCGTCCATCCGTGATCTGGCGGTCAGGATTGCGTACCGATTCGTTATAATGTGAGATCTAATCCGACCCCTTGGATTGAGATCGCACGGTCTTGGTTCACCAATACCCCTTTGCCGAGCCAGATTCACAAAAGAGTCCCTAGGTTTAATTAGAATTAACCCGCCGTCCGCAGCCAGTGTTAAATAATTACAACCGCACCTTGGCTTTTGCATAGAGAACCCTAGACTCTGTGGTATTTGTGTCTGCAATCCAGAATCATTAGGCAAATTCAGAATTAAATTAGAAAATGATTTCTAGTATAAAATAATTCCAGAAACTTGTTTAATTCATAAGTAATTCATTTTAGCTCCTTTTTTATCTATTCCAGTTGCATTAGCCTCATATTAATATTGTTTATCATCTAGTAATCTTGTATTAATACGAAGCCATGGTTAAAATCTTGTACCTCATTTAAACACTTAAACCTTCGAAAAATCATAACTTTATAAATGTAACTCTGAATTTAGTCGTTCTCGAACCCACGATCTCATAGCATCACGTAGAAATATTCTTACGCTGTTTGTTTTCCTGTTTGGTGTACTGTTATGTTTATGTACTCCTTACCTATTTGTATGTGTTGCTACGCGTAGCAGCGAAGTTACGAGTCACTTGAAGACCAAAGTTGGTGAGGTACATGGGAATCTCGAGTCTAAGGCAAGTTGCGCCCTTGATCACTCTTCTTTACCTAATAATGTTCTTGTTAATCAATGCGACATGCTCAGGTTAATTTGATGTGACCTAATAGGCTTCCCTAGCATTGTTTATCCCACACCTTGCAGACAAAAGAACTATTGGGTAGTTTTGCTATTGCTCTACCTGGTTTTGGGAAGTTAATGTTATATTATGATCATGTTCTAGTTATGCTGTTGTTTTAATTATTGTTCATGACAAGATCATTGTGTTAATTAGAACATGGAGCTTAATTTGAGATATCCGTGCTACCACAAGGGTGGAATGGGATGCCCTTGGCTGACTAATTAGGAAATCTAGTGGAGGACTACCTTACCCGAAAGGGGCAAGGGCGGTAGAGGAGCTACATATAGGGAGTTTCTCGGGTCGATAATGCTGCGATGGCTTTTCAGACGAGGAATTCATATATTGCCCTTCTCAGAAACCATAGCGGGTTTTCTAAAGCTAGTGGAACTTTATAAAGGCTTCGTAGTGGATCCCTAGCCATTCACCTCGGAAGTGTCTAAGGGCCTTGCAAACCCTGGCTAGATGGGATACACGACTTGTGGGTAAAGGGCACAACCTCTGCAGAGTGTAAAACTGGTATATCAGTCGTGCTCATGGTCAAGAGTGACTCGAGACTCTCGCATGATTAATTTAAGGAACTAAAGTTAATCTGTCATATGCATTGCATCATGGGTGTTCTTATAAATTGTGATCTCTTATTTAATTGGGTTGGTATCTACTTATACTTAGTAACTACTAATAAAATTTTGACCAACTTTAAAAGCAATGCTCAGCTTTAACCATCTCCTTTGGTAAGCCTTACACTTCACATGAGCTCCCACCTTTGGTGAGTTCATGCACATTATTCCCCACAACTTGATGAGCGATGAACATATGTGAGCTCACCCTTGTTGTACTCACATCTCCCAGGTCAAGAACAGGTACCATAGGATGAGGCGCATGAAGGATGCTGTGATGAGTTCGTGAGTGGTCTAGGCCATCGTCTCCCAGTCAACTTTGGTTGCTGGATCGTTGTCTTCGTATGATGTAATTATTTAACTATTTTGTATAGAACTCTATTATATATTAGAGATGTGACATTCGTTTCTGTACCATGAGTCATCATATGTGTGAGACTTGATCCTAGCATATTTGATTATTCGCGCCCGGATTTGGTACCCCTAAATCTGGGTGTGACAGTTCTTATAGAGATCAGAGAGGTTTTTGTAGCAAGGGGCAAAGATCGGAGAGGTCATTGTAGTAACTGGCAGACTGTCTGGCCGTGGTCGGTGGACCGTCCTCATGTCGCTTTATCTGATAGTTCTGCTACCTTTTTGAATGGAAAGTAGTTGTTACTTATGGCGTGGACTGTCCGGCCATAGGGCACAGACCGTTCGCGAATGCGTAGAAAGGGGACAAAATGCCCATAATAGCTAGTAGTGTTTGGAGGGGAATAAATAGAAGTAGTGCTCATGTGTAGTTGCTCTCTTGGCCATTCTTTGCACACTTTGAGCTTATTTGAGCTTTCCAAACACTCTCACTCAACTCAATTGCTTGGGATTGCATTCTAGTGAGTGATTGTGTGATCCTAGTGTGTTGCATCATCCGCGTGTTCTTGAGGCATGTAATACCCACTTTGTAAGAAAAGTCTAAAAAGAGAAATCATATTCCTTTATACATATATGTGTTATCCATATTTATCATTTCATGAGAATATCACATGAAAACATATAAATAAATAACAAAATATACCCAAAAATAAATCATGCATCATGCTAGGATTTTCTTTTGTGTGCATATTGTGACAAAATGAAATAAAAAAATCTGACAAGAAATATATTAGAGTCCAAAAAGGGAATTTAAGATCTAAAGGAATTGTAGAATTTAGAAAAGTGAAGAACAAAAGTATTATGTGGATAAAAATAAGTAAATAAAAATATATTATTCCTCCACTAGAAGTTTGGATTTGTATACTTGACTCAATGGTGAAATTCATATTCACAATTCAAATTTAAATTCAAAATAGTTAAGAATAAAAGAAAACAAGAAAGGAAAATAGAAAATAAAAAGAAAAGGGGAGAAAGAACCTACCTGGGTTGTAGATCCCAATTCGGCCCACTTGCCTCTCCGTAGATCCACGCAGTACCAGCGCTTATTGGCCGGGGACGCTGACCAGTGGGGCTCGCGGGCCACTTCCCTATCATCCCTGGAAGTCATGCGCGACAGTATCGCTGTCGATAGTGCCCCATAGGACAACCTTCCTGCGCAGCGCCACTTTTCGCTGACTGGTGGGACCGACGTCGTAACTCCGCCCGCGCGCGTGTGAAGATCCCTGTCGCTAGCGGGCGGGACCGGCTTGTCAGCCCTCTCTCTCTCCCCAAACGAACTCGCCGCGCATGCCGGCGGGGCGGTTGCGATGTTTGCGCCACTCAGGCCGAGGCGAGGGGCTCGGATCCACCTCGGCGTGGGGATAAATGCCACCTGGGTGCCCGCGGTCTTTTCTATTACCTTGCGCCCAACTCGACGACCCATTCCTCTATACCAGACGCCGCCAGAAACTCGCCGTAGTCGTTAGTCGCCGACGTCCCCGTCTGTCGCACGTGGTGCGCTCCCTGGTAGTCCGACGGTGGTGTAGATCGTGCTCAAGGGTGGAACAGGGCACGCGGACCTACGTGGCGAAGCGAATTTCTCGTCGTAGTTGCTTCGCCACCACGAGTCGCCCAGCGTCGTAGTCTATACATCGTCGACCCCGTTGTCGGTAAGCGTTTTTCCCTTGAGATTTAGTTCTGCTGTAGCGTGGTGTAGCTCAGAACAGGCAGGGATCTAGGGCGCTTGTTCGTCAGGGGGGGCTGGGTCGGTGTGCGCGCCGTCGGCAGGGTGGAAACCAGCTCGGTCTTGCATCGACAGGTTGAAGAAGCGTGGGAGCGGTTGGATCCACATCTAACGACTCGGATTAGATCTGATGAAAACCCCCTCGCCACTTAATTCTGGTACGTACATCGTACATCGAACGACTCAGATTAGGAGAACCCTAGACCATTGATCCTTGATCGGACGACCCACATTACGCACCGGTTCGCCTATAGCCTGATCTAATCACGACCGTGAAACTCAGATCCAATGGCCTGTATTAGATCATACCCCTTCGGCCTGGCCATCTTTCAAAAGAACCCCTACGGATTTAGAAATTCAACCCGTAGTCCTTTGTGGCTATTTACTGAGTCTAGGTAATTTTACCCCAGGGGCCCCTGCACTTCTCTGTATTAGTGTGCCCAGTCCAAGGAGTTAAGAAATCAGATAAATAGATTTAGAAAGTGATTTTTAGTGTTAAAATAATTCCAGAAAATTATTTAATTCGTAGAAAATCTATTCTAGCTCTAAATTAAATCATTCCAGTTTCTATAATTTTGTACTAATATTGTTTAATACTTAGAGTATCTGTTGTGTCATGAAAGCAGTAAGAAAAATAATTTCTCACTTAATCATATTTTAAGCACATAAAACCTTTGGAAATTTATATCTTAAAATCTATAACTCCAAAAATTATGATTCATGTTCTTAGGATTTTATTTTAATGTGTAGATTATTACTGTGTATTTTGTTTACATGTTTGGTGTGATGTTAATTTCTCCTATATACTGTGCTTGTTTGTATTGTGGCGAGTAGAAGAGACCGTGACTGAGGATCCTGATGAGCAGCAGATAGAAGTAGCTGAGCAGGAGCTCATTGAAGGCAAGTTGTGCCCTTGATTCACTTTTGTTACCCAATAATGTTCTTTGTAATCATTTACCATGCATAGGCTTAATTTTGATGGGACCCGATAGGTCACCCTAGATTGTTTATCTCTTTACCTTGTTATCCCTGAATCACTTGGGTAGTTTTGCTATTGCTTTACATGGTTTTGGGATAATATTTTGTTATATCCATGTTCCAGTTATTTTGTTATTCTATTTATGTTCATGTCAAGATCATTAATGTTAATTAGAACATGGAGCTTAACTTGAGAAACACGTGCCACCACAAGGGTTTAATGGGACGCCCTTGGCTAACTAACTAGGAAAGCTAGTGGAAGACTACCTTACCCGAAAGGGGCAAGGGTAGTAGGGGATTGCATGTAAGGAGGTTCTTGGGTTGATTTTGCTGCGATGGCGGTCAGACGGGGGATTCTTGCAAGTGCTCTTCCCATAAACTGTAGCAGGTTTTCGGAAGCTAGTGGAACTTTGTAAAGGCCTCGTAGTGGATCCCTAGCCATTCACCTCGGTAGTGTCTAAGGGTCTAGCTAACCCTAGTGACATGGGATACACAACTTGTGGGTAAAGGGTACAACCTCTGCAAAGTGTAAAACTAGTATACTAGCCGAGCTCGCGGTCATGAGCAGCTCAGGACTCTCCGATGATTAATTTATGTAACTTAAACACAATTTTGTCACATGCATATGCATGGGATTATGTATTAATTTTGTTCTTTTACTTTATTTAAGCTTTGGTATTTACTTACACTTAGTAACTGCTAATAAAATTTTGACCAACTTATTAAAAGCAATGCTCAGCTCTAACCCCTGTCATTGATTAGCCTTACACATCACATGAACTCCCACCTTTGTGAGTTCATGCCCACTGGTTCCCCACAACTTGTTGAGCTATGATCATGTGTGAGCTCACCCTTGCTGTCTCACACCCCCCACAGGAGAAGAACAGGTGGTTCAGGAGGAGCCACAAGGCGAGGAGTTTGATCTGATCTAGGTGGCGTTTCCCCAGTTGACTTCTGCGCCAAGGACGATCCTTAGTTTGTTTATATTTATCTTTTATTTTGTAATAAGACTTCCGCTATGTAATAATACTCTGATGTTATTGTGACATTTATCTCTATACACTCTGTTATTATATATGTTGTCTTCTTGGCGCATGTATGAGATGCACCCGGCTTTGTTCCTTAAAACCGGGTGTGACAAGGCACTAGGTGAATCATCAAGCGGTCGTCCTTGACTTGTTACTCTTGGAGGTTGCCACCTCCTAGACTGCTTGGTGGTGACTTTGTCGAGCTCTTCATGAAGGTTGTGAATAAGACGATGAGGAGATTGTGAGGGGTTCACGCCTACCTCGTTGGAGCTGCAAAGGCGTTGAAAAGGAAATGTGCTAGATAGCCATTTCTACCTGTTTTGGTGATTAAATGTCGAACACACCAACATGGACTAGTTTGGTTGAGATAAGTATGAGCACGTGTCCACTGCAATGCAATTTGAAGGCATTAAGTCCAAATGAGCTTGAATGGGGGGCTACGAAGTGCAACTATGGGTAAAGTGGTAAAACCATTAGGTTTAAATGTTCAAATAAGTTGCATATGCCCAATGTTAAGTGTTTAACACTTTTGTTCGGCTACTAACTCAATTCTATGAGAAAAGTGTGTTTTGGGCTTAGGATGAGCTAAACTGCAAATCCTATAGAAAGTATAAGTGAAAGGTGAGTTTCCCACACTTAGTCATTTTGATTATGTACTAATCATGTTTATCTAAGTCATAGGGAAGCCCCTAAGAACGACTAAAAAGGTTTGGAGAAGATAGGCTCAAAAGAGCCTTATTTTGGCTGTTCTGGGCCTCACCAGACCGGGTCCGCAGGGGCTTGGACTTAGTCGTTTGAGTAGCCTGGCGCACCAGACCGCCTATACGATTGAACTTGGCGGTCTCGGGAATTTTATTATAAAATTCATCGGATCGTGAATAGTGACGGTATGGTGGCGCACCAGACCACCCTCCAACAGCTAGATCGTGGGCGTGCGGGCGAGCCAACGGCTAGCAGACGCGACACCTGGTCCAGAGATGCATCGGACCAGTCCGGTGCCCGTCAGCTAAGGAAGGTGCCCAATCAGATCTCGGACTCGGGGCACGTGGACCCAGATTGGTCTGCTGCCCCCACAGGAAGCTGGTTTTTGGCATCTTCTTGCTAGGAAGGGGCAATGGTTATGGAGCCTTTTGGGGATACAAAAGCACCCCATGGAAACCTCCTTTCGCACCCAAGAAATTCAGGAGGATCTCATCACTCCAACACTCTGCCACAATGCCTTCTAGTGATTCTAGCGAGATGTGAACATTGTTTCTAAGCTACTCTTGTGACTTTGTGTAATTGCGCTTCTCTTGTGTTGTGTTGCTGCGATCTGCTCTTGTGTGTGTACTCTCTCCATCTCTTGTGCTATAAGTTGTAACACTGATTTTGTGTACGACTGCAAGAGACTCCAATTTGTGGAGATTCCTTGCAAGAGAGATTCTATTTTGATATAAGGAAGACTGTGGCACTCAAGTTCGATCTTTGGATCACTTGAGAGGGGTTGATTGCAACTCTTGTCCATTGGGACACCACAATGTGGATGTAGGCAAGCATTTCAGGCTTGGCCAAACCACAGGATAAAATCGCTTGTGTATTATGCATTTACTTTCTTATGTTTTTATCCCTTCCTTAGTTCTCCAAATTCACTTGGAATATTCCTCTTAATCTAATTTACTCTTTGAAGCGCAATCAAGTGAAGAGAACTTTCTCTCTTCTTGTCTTTCAAACTTGGTTTAAGTTTTGCTCTAACTCTCATTTTAGACCAAGTTTGCATTTTTAGTGATTATTTTGTAGGATCGCCTATTCACCCCCTCTAGGTGTTCTCAGGCATCACTAGTGGAATCGAGGTATTGAGTGTTTCCTTGTCCACTTGGCTCAAATATCAAGCGGTGTCTTGATAGAGGACCAAGTGAGAGTTTGGAATCCACCTCAATGTGGATTATGGGTGATTAGCAAATCATTGACCATGACAAAAAAATCGGTGGCTCTCTCTTGTCCAGTACTTTTTTTCTTACAATAGCCTATGATTAGTTGAATCATTATTCATTATTAGTCACCTTGATTACTTGTTCACCCTAGGTTGCCAACCTAACTTAGCTCAACACAAGCTAGAGAATTTATCTATCTTGTCATACTAATTAAATTTCTCTGGTGTTTGTGGTTTTAGTCAAAACTGTGTATTCACCCCTCTAGCCAGTGTCCTAGATCTTACAACAGCACTGCTTGATGCGTTCAACTACATCGAGACGATTTTTGCCCCTACGCATCTAGTGGTAATCTTGTGACCTATAACAATAACAGATCTTGGTTTTATGGGGTTGAAAATTTTGTTTTGCACTAGCGTAGCCTCCTCATATACCTATAGAGGAGAGCTAGGGCCAGGACCGGTGAGCATGTTGGCGGCGATCAAGGGTGATGGAGACGATAAGGTCTCAATTGTCAGGGAGGCAATTGCAGCACTGGAGAACACAAGTGGCCTAGTAGCATGGTGGCCCGCTTGAGGATGAAGCTCAATGCAATCATGAAGAACCGAGTTCTTGACCTAATCAAAGGCCACAATTGTGCCTTGGAGAAGTTGGCTGTCGTGAAGGGAAACGTGCACATGGTAGGGAGACACGGGAGCCACGACACAACAAAGGAGGGGCATCGAGTGTGGGAAAGTAGTGGGCGCAGGTAGGATGATAGCAGAGCTAGATTGGATCGGCGTGGCGGTCACTAGAGGCAAGCAGTGCACGCTTGCAGTGTAGACAAGCTGGAGAGAAATAGGGGTGACATCGACGGCAGCCAACTTTTATAGGGCCGAGTCCGCGACCAGATAGCTAACTCCGATCTTATCTGCCCACGAGAATCTCGTGTTCAGTTTAGATTTTATAGCGATCGGTTAGGATTCTAAACGTAACAGCCAAGTAACCAAAAAATTCAAACGGCAAAAGGAAGTCGTACCCCCGCAAGGCGAGGGGCCGGATTTCGGTGGACCATTCACGCGCATGTCGTGCGCCCGCGCCCTTCACCCCACCCCGCCCCGCCCAGGCCATGCGAGGCGAGGCAAGCGAGCGCTCGCGCGTGTGGCTCTCCACACTCTCTCCTCTCATCCATGACTTGGCGAGTGAGTGTGGCTTCTGAAAGTCGCCTAGAGGGGGGGTGAATAGGGCGAAACTGAAATTCTCAAAAATAATCACAACTACAAGCCGGGTTAGCGTTAGAAATATAATCGAGTCCGCGAGAGAGGGCGCAAAACAAATCGCAAGCAAATAATGAAGTGAGACACGCGGATTTGTTTTACCGAGGTTCGGTTCTCTCAAACCTACTCCCCGTTGAGGAGGCCACAAAGGCCGGGTCTCTTTCAACCCTTACCCTCTCTCAAACGGTCCCTCGGACCGAGTGAGCTTTCTCTTCTCAATCACTTGGAACACAAAGTTCCCACAAGGACCGCCACAAGATTGGTGTCTCTTGCCTCAATTACAAGTGAGTTTTGATCGCAAGAAAGAATCAAGAAAGAAGAAAGCAATCCAAGCGCAAGAGCTCAAAAGAACACAAGCAAATCACTCTCTCTAATCACTAGGGCGTTGTGTGGAATTTGGAGAGGATTTGATCTCTTTGGTGTGTCTAGAATTGAATGCTAGAGCTCTTGTAAGTAGTTAGGAAGTGGAAAACTTGGATGCAATGAATGGTGGGTGGTTGGGGGTATTTATAGCCCCAACCACCAAACTAGCCGTTTGGTGAGGCTGTCTGTTCGATGGCGCACCGGACAGTCCGGTGCACACCGGACATGTCCGGTGCGACAGCCACGTCACAAAAGCCGTTGGGTTCGACCGTTGGAGCTCTGTCTTCTGGGCCCGCCTGGATGTCCGGTGGCGCACCGGACATGCACTGTAGATTGTCCGGTGCGCCAGCATGGGCGTGCCTGACCTCTGCGCGCACAGCGCGCGCATTTAATGCGTCACAGGTAGCCGTTGGCGCCGAAATAGCCGTTGCCCCGCTGTTACACCGGATAGTCCGGTGTACACCGGACAGTTCGGTGAATTATAGCGGAGCAGCCGAAGTGAATTCCCGAGGCTGGCGAGTTCCTGAGGCCGCTCTTCCTTGGAGCACCGGACATGTCCGGTGCACACCGGACAGTCCGGTGAATTATAGCGGAGTCGCCTCTGGAAATTCCCGAAGGTGACGAGTTCGAAGTTTGAGTCCTCTGGTGCACCGGACATGTCCGGTGGCACACCGGATAGTCCGGTGCGCCAGACCAGAGGTGCCTTCGGTTGTCCCTTGCTCCTTTATTGGAACCCAATACTTTGTATTTTTATTGGCTAAGTGTGAACCTTTGGCACCTGTATAACTTATACACTAGAGCAAACTAGTTAGTCCAATATTTGTGTTGGGCAATTCAACCACCAAAATTAATTAGGGACTAGGTGTAAGCCTAATTCCCTTTCAATCTCCCACTTTTTGGTGATTGATGCCAACACAAACCAAAGCAAATATAAAAGTGCATAAATGAACTAATTTGCATAATGTAAGTGCAAAGGTTGCTTGGAATTGAGCCAATATAAATACTTACATGATGTGCATGGATTGTTTCTTTGTTTTTAACATATTGGACCACATTTGCACCATATGTTTTGTTTTTGCAAATTGTTTTTGTAAATCCTTTTCAAAGTTCTTTTGCAAATAGTCAAAGGTAGATGAATACGATTTTTGCAAAGCATTTTCAAGTTTAAAATTTTCTCCCCTTGTTTCAAATGCTTTTCCTTTGACTAAACAAAACTCCCCCTCAAATAAATTCTCCTCTTAGTGTTCAAGAGGGTTTTAAGATATCAAGTTTTGAAAATACTATTTGCTCCCCCTTTAGAACACAAAGAGATACCAATTTGAAATTTTCAATTGAAAACCATTAATTTTAAAAATGGGATGGTGGTGCGGTCCTTTTGCTTTGGGCTCATACTTTCTCCCCCTTTGGAATGAATCGCCAAAAACGGATACTTTGAGTGAGATATAAGCCCTTAGAAGTACTTTCTCCCCCTTTGGTCATAAATAAATGAGTGAAGATTATACCAAAGATGGAGAGTGAAGTGGAGCGACGGCGAAGGGTGAGTAGTAGAGTGGAGTGGAAGCCTTTGTCTTCGCCGAGGACTCCAATTCCCTTTCAATATACCTATGACTTTTGATCGACGGATTTACCTCCCGTGTCGAGGTCGAGATGCCCATTGGTTCCCATGGGTGTCTTGATGGGCTTGGCATCCTTCAATCCAAACTTGGTTAGAATGTCTTGTGTATACTTAGTTTGACAAATGAAGGTGCCCTCTTGGAGTTGCTTGACTTGGAATCCTAGAAAATACTTCAACTCCCCCATCATAGACATCTCGAATTTTTGTGTCATGACCCTACTAAATTCTTCACAAGTAGATTTGTTAGTAGACCCAAATATGATATCATCAACATAAATTTGGCATACAAACAAATCATTGTCAAGAGTTTTAGTGAATAAAGTAGGATCGGTCTTGCCGACTTTGAAGCCATTTGCAATAAGGAAATCTCTAAGGCGTTCATACCATGCTCTTGGGGCTTGCTTGAGCCCATAAAGCGCCTTAGAGAGCCTATAGACATGATTAGGATACTCACTGTCTTCAAAGCCGGGAGGTTGCTCAACGTAGACCTCCTCCTTGATTGGTCCATTGAGAAGGCACTCTTCACGTCCATTTGATAAAGCTTGAAGCCATGGTAAGTAGCATAGGCTAATAATATGCGAATTGACTCAAGCCTAGCTACGGGTGCATAGGTTTCACCAAAATCCAAACCTTCGACTTGTGAATACCCCTTGGCCACGAGTCGAGCTTTGTTCCTTGTCACCACACCATGCTCGTCTTGCTTATTGCGGAAGACCCACTTGGTTCCTACAACATTTTGATTAGGACGTGGAACTAAATGCCATACCTCGTTCCTCGTGAAATTGTTGAGCTCTTCTTGCATCGCCATCACCCAATCCGAATCTTGTAGTGCTTCCTCCACCCTATGTGGCTCAATAGAGGAAACAAAAGAGTAATGCTCACAAAAATGTGCAACACGAGATCGAGTAGTTACCCCCTTATGAATGTCGCCGAGGATGGTGTCGACGGGGTGATCTCGTTGGATTGCTTGGTGGACTCTTGGGTGTGGTGGCCTTGGTTGTTCATCCTCCTTTTCTTCATCATTTGCATCTCCCCCTTGATCATTGTCGTCGTCTTGAGGTGGCTCATCATTGTGTTCTTCATCTTTATCAACTTGAGCCTCGTCCTCATTTTGGGTTGGTGGAGATGCTTGCATGGAGGAGGATGGTTGATCTTGTGCATGTGGAGGCTCTTCGGATTCCTTAGGACACACATCCCCAATGGACATGTTCCTTAGCGCTATGCATGGAGCCTGTTCTTCACCTATCTCATCAAGATCAACTTGCTCTACTTGAGAGCCGTTAGTCTCATCAAACACAACGTCACGAGAAACTTCAACAAGTCCTGAGGACTTGTTAAAGACTCTATATGCCCTTGTGTTTGAGTCATATCCTAGTAAAAAGCCTTCTACAGTTTTAGGAGCAAATTTAGATTTTCTACCTCTTTTGACAAGAATAAAACATTTGCTACCAAAAACTCTAAAATATGAAATATTTGGCTTTTTACCGGTTAGGAGTTCATAGGATGTCTTCTTGAGGATTCGGTGTAGAAATAACCGGTTGATGGCGTAGCAGGCGGTGTTGACCGCCTCGGCCCAAAACTGATCCGGTGTCTTGTACTCATCAAGCATTGTTCTTGCCATGTCCAATAGAGTTCGATTCTTCCTTTCCACTACACCATTTTGTTGTGGAGTGTAGGGAGAAGAGAACTCATGCTTGATGCCCTCCTCCTCAAGGAAGCCTTCAATTTGAGAGTTCTTGAACTCCGTCCCGTTGTCGCTTCTAATTTTCTTGATCCTTAAGCCGAACTCATTTTGAGCCCGTCTCAAGAATCCCTTTAAGGTCTCTTGGGTATGAGATTTTTCCTGCAAAAAGAACACCCAAGTGAAGCGAGAATAATCATCCACAATAACTAGACAGTACTTACTCCCGCCGATGCTTATGTAAGCTATCGGGCCGAATAGGTCCATGTGTAGGAGCTCCAGTGGCCTGTCACTAGTCATGATGTTCTTGTGTGGATGATGAGTGCCAACTTGCTTCCCGGCTTGGCATGCGCTACAAATCCTGTCTTTCTCAAAATGAACATTGGTTAGTCCTAAAATGTTTTCTCCCTTTAGAAGCTTATGAAGATTCTTCATTCCAACATGGGCTAGTCGGCGGTGCCAGAGCCAACCCAAGTTAGTCTTAGCAATTAAGCAAGTGTCGAGTTCAGCTCTATCAAAATCTACCAAGTATAGCTGACTCTCTAACACTCCCTTAAATGCTATTGAATCATCACTTCTTCTAAAGACAGTGACACCTACATCAGTAAATAGACAGTTGTAGCCCATTTGACAAAGTTGCGAAACGGAAAGCAAATTGTAATCTAAAGAGTCTACAAGAAAAACATTGGAAATAGTATGGTCAGGTGATATAGCAATTTTACCCAAACCTTTGACCAAACCTTGATTTCCATCCCCGAATGTGATAGCTCGTTGGGGATCTTGGTTTTTCTCATATGAGGAGAACATCTTCTTCTCCCCTGTCATGTGGTTTGTGCACCCGCTGTCGAGTATCCAACTTGAGCCCCCGGATGCATAAACCTACAAAACAATTTTAGTTCTTGACTTTAGGTACCCAAACGGTTTTGGGTCCTTTGGCATTAGAAACAAGAACTTTGGGTACCCAAACACAAGTCTTAGAGCCCTTGTGTTTGCCCCCAACAAACTTGGCAACTACCTTGCCGGATTTGTTAGTAAGAACATAAGATGCATCAAAGGTCTTAAATGAAATGCCATGATCATTTGATGCACTAGGATTTTTCTTTCTAGGCAATTTAGCACGGGTTGGTTGCCTAGAGCTAGATGTCTCACCCTTATACATAAAAGCATGGTTAGGGCCAGAGTGAGACTTCCTAGAATGAATTTTCTTGATTTTGCTCTCGGGATAACCGGCAGGGTACAAAATGTAAACCTCGTTATCCTGAGGCATGGGAGCCTTGCCCTTAACAAAGTTAGATAAATTCTTTGGAGGGGCATTAAGTTTGACATTGTCTCCCCTTTGGAAGCCAATGCCATCCTTGATGCCAGGGCGTCTCCCATTATAGAGCATACTTCTAGCAAATTTAAACTTTTCATTTTCTAAGTTATGCTCGGCAATCTTAGCATCTAATATTGCTATATGATCATTTTGTTGTTTAATTAAAGCCATGTGATCATGAATAGCATTGATATCAATATCTCTATATCTAGTACAAATAGAAACATGCTCAACATTAGATGTAGAGGGTTTGCAAGATTTTAGTTCTACAACCTTAGCATGCAACATATCATTCTTAGTTCTAAGGTCGGAAATAATAGTATTGCAAACATCAATATCTTTAGCCTTAGCAATCAAATTTTCATTTTCTACTCTAAGGCTATCAAGAGAATCATTCAATTCCTTAATCTTAGCAAGCAAATCATCATTATCATTTCTAAGATTTGGAATTGAGACATCACATACATGAGAATCAACCTTAGCAATTAATCTAGCATTTTCATTTCTAAGGTTGTCTATAGTGTCATGGCATGTGCTTAGCTCACTAGATAATTTGTTACATTTTTCTACCTCTAGAGCATAAGCATTTTTAACCTTAACATGCTTTTTATTTTCCTTAATAAGGAAGTCCTCTTGAGAGTCCAAGAGATCATCCTTCTCATGAATAGCACTAATCAATTCATTTAATTTTTCCTTTTGTTGCATGTTAAGATCGGCAAAAAGGGTACGCAAATTATTCTCCTCATCACTAGCATTATCATCACTAGAGGATTCATATTTAGTGGAGGATTTAGATTTAACCTTCTTCCTTTTGCCGTCCTTTGCCATGAGGCACTTGTGGCTGACGTTGGGGAAGAGGAGTCCCTTGGTGACGGCGATGTTGGCGGCGTCCTCGTCGGAAGAGGACTCGGTGGAGCTCTCGTCGGAGTCCCACTCCCGGCAAACATGGGCATCGCCGCCCTTCTTCTTGTAGTACTTCTTCTTTTCTCTCCTCTTTCCCTTCTTGTCGTTGCCCCTGTCACTGTCACTAGATATAGGACATTTTGCAATGAAATGACCGGGCTTACCACATTTGTAGCACACTTTCTTGGAGCGGGGTTTGTAGTCCTTCCCCCTCCGTTGCTTGAGGATTTGGCGAAAGCTTTTGATGATTAAAGTCATCTCCTCATTGTCGAGCTTGGAGGCGTCAATTGGTTGTCTACTTGGTGTAGACTCCTCCTTCTTCTCCTCCGTCGCCTTAAATGCCACCGGTTGTGCTTCGGACGTGGAGGGTTCGTCAAGCTCGTTGATCTTCTTTGATCCTTTAATCATACATTCAAAGCTCACAAAATTCCCGATTACTTCCTCGGGGGTCATTAGTGTGTATCTAGGATTACCACGAATTAATTGAACTTGAGTGGGGTTAAGGAAAATGAGAGATCTTAGAATAACCTTAACCACCTCGTGGTCGTCCCACTTTTTGCTCCCAAGGTTGCGCACTTGGTTCACCAAGGTTTTGAGCCGGTTGTACATATCTTGTGGCTCCTCCCCTTGGCGAAGACGGAAGCGACCGAGCTCCCCCTCGATCGTTTCCCGCTTGGTGATCTTGGTGAGTTCATCACCCTCGTGTGCGGTCTTGAGTAGGTCCCAAATCTCCTTTGCATTCTTCAACCCTTGCACCTTGTTGTATTCCTCCTTGCTTAGAGAGGCGAGGAGTATGGTTGTAGCTTGGGAGTTGAAGTGCTCGATTTGGGCCACTTCGTCCGTATCATAATCCTCATCCCCTATGGATGGTACCTGTGCTCCAAACTCAACAACATTCCATATACTTTTGTGGAGTGAGGTTAGATGAAATTTCATTAAATCACTCCACCTAGCATAATCCTCGCCATCAAAAGTTGGCGGTTTGCCTAATGGAACGGAAAGTAATGGAGTATGTCTAGATGTACGGGGATAGTGTAAGGGGATCTTACTAAATTTCTTGCGCTCTTGGCGCTTAGAAGTTACGGACGGTGCATCAGAGTCGGAGGTCGATGTTGATGAAGTGTCGGTCTCGTAGTAGACCACCTTCCTCATCCTCTTGTGCTTGTCGCCTTTCCGATGCGACTTGTGGGAAGAAGATTTTTCCTTCTTCTCTTTGTGGTGTGAGGAAGAAGATCTTTTCTCCTTCCGTTTGGAGGAGTCCTTCTTCTTCTCCTTCCTCTTGGTGCGGGACTCTTCCGATGAAGTGCTCCCTTGGCTCGTAGTGGGCTTGTCGCCGGTCTCCATCTCCCTCTTGGTGTGATCTCCGGACATCACTTCGAGCGGTTAGGCTCTAATGAAGCACCGGGCTCCGATACCAATTGAAAGTCGCCTAGAGGGGGGGTGAATAGGGCGAAACTGAAATTCTCAAAAATAATCACAACTATAAGCCGGGTTAGCATTAGAAATATAATCGAGTCCGCGAGAGAGGGCGCAAAACAAATCGCAAGCGAATAATGAAGTGAGACACGCGGATTTGTTTTACCGAGGTTCGGTTCTCTCAAACCTACTCCCCGTTGAGGAGGCCACAAAGGCCGGGTCTCTTTCAACCCTTACCCTCTCTGAAACGGTCCCTCGGTCCGAGTGAGCTTTCTCTTCTCAATCACTTGGAACACAAAGTTCCCACAAGGACCACCACAAGATTGGTGTATCTTGCCTCAATTACAAGTGAATTTTGATCGCAAGAAAGAATCAAGAAAGAAGAAAGCAATCCAAGCGCAAGAGCTCAAAAGAACACAAGCAAATCACTTTCTCTAATCACTAGGGCGTTGTGTGGAATTTGGAGAGGATTTGATCTCTTTGGTGTGTCTAGAATTGAATGCTAGAGCTCTTGTAAGTAGTTGGGAAGTGGAAAACTTGGATGCAATGAATGGTGGGTGGTTGGGGGTATTTATAGCCCCAACCACCAAACTAGCCGTTTGGTGAGGCTGTCTGTTCGTGTAACACCCAAATTTTGGGATTGGAAATTGGTAGAAGAAATTTGAACAAAATATCATAATGTTTTGGAAATTTGGAAAATAAGAAAAATGAGGAGAAAAAGAATTTTTCTTTTAAAGGAAACCATTTATACATCTCATGAAATAAATAAACAAGGAGAATAAAACTTAAACTAGTAATAATAAAATAGTATGGTTTATATTCACCCTTGGATTTCAATTAATACATTTGAAAAATCTGAAAACTAAAATAAAAATATAAGTTTGGATTTGAACTAGAAATAGAAAAGAAAAGGAAAGGCTATATACTTATTAAAAATAAATAAGTGATCCAAACAGTAAAGTCTAAATTCCCTTCAGGATTATATTTGATTTGAGGAACCTGAAATTCAAAGTAAAATGTGAATTGGATTTTGAATAGTTAAAATTAAATTTGAATTTGGAATAGAAAATAGAAAATAAAAAGAGAAGGGAAGAACTAAGAAAAATATTACATAAAATAAAATAAATATCCTTCACACTTATATTAATAAATTATACCTTTCAAACTGAGGACAAGTTATTCACAAAGTTGAACTCAAACTTGAATTCAAATTGGATTTGAATTGGATTTGAAAATGGGGAAAAGAAAATAGAAAAGAAAAAGAAAAAGGATACTATACCTAACTGGGCCTCGGATCCCGTTTTTGGCCCACTTAAGCTTTTCCCCTCCGCGCAGCCCATTTTGCATCTTCACTCGGCGCCGACACGTTGGGCCCACACGTCATACGGCGCCACCCCCCCCCCCCCACTGCAACTGACTCGCGGGCCCCTGATGTCAGCCGCTTCCTCCCTTCGCACTCTCGCCCTCACCTCTCACTGGCTCGCGGGACCCACGCGTCAGCTCCTTCCCTCCCCCTTGTAACAGAACCCGAGCTCGCCGGGGCAGTTGAGCTCGGCCGGGGATCTCGCCTGAAATCCGCAGACCCGCCTCGCTCGGACTCTGCCCTAGGTATAAAGCCAGACCTCCTCGCCCTATCCGCTCCACGCCAACCCCCTGGAAGCTTGGGGCGAAGCTTGGAGCTCCGCTGTGTGACCGCCGCCGCTTGAATCCACCATCCCCGCCGTTCGGTGCCCATAACCGGGGCTCGGTCGTTTGCTGGGGTCTGCGGAGTGCGTTCGGGGGACAATCGGGGTGAGCAAGGCCTCGGCCAACTACGAATTCGTCGCCGTTGTAAAGATCTCCGCCGTGCGCCGTGTGTAGACCTCCCGGCGATCTAATCCTCGGTAAAACTCCCATCGCTGTACTCGCCATCTTCCCCTCTCGGTGTTGTAGCAATCAATTTCTATATGATGGCGTTTTTCACCGGATTGCGCGCTCCGGCGATGGCTCCACCGCGATGGTGGGCGGCGCCGCCGTCCGCTCGGCCGAAGGGTTGGGGGAGGGGTTTCGGGCCGTCGGATCGGTGGTGGATGGTCGAGATCACACCATCACATACCCCTTCGCCCGTTGAATTTGGACCGTAGATCGTCGATCGGATGGATCGGGGTGGATCTCTGGTATTTAAAATGTGGAGCGTTGGATGGCGATCCGACGGTCTTGATGCGGTACCGGTTCGATTGGGGGGGATCTAATCTGATCCGTTCGCGCTTGATCGGATGGCTGTGCTCAGCCGATACCCTTCGGCTTGCGCGTTTTGCTAAAGAGTCCCTGAGTTTTAAAGAAAACAACCCGCCGTCCTCGGGACCCTGTTCCTTGTGTCTGGGAAAACTTACCCCGAGCCCCCTGCACTTCACAAAAATTGAGGCCCAGTCCAGAACTCGTTTAAACTGAATAAATAAAATAGAAAATGGATTTTTAATATAAAAATAATTGCTAAAACTTAGATAATTCATAGAAAATCCATTTTAGCTCCAAATTGAGTCATTCCAATTCCTAAAATTTTGTAATAATATTCTCTACCATTTAGAATCACTGTTTTGACATGAACTCTGTTAGAAAATTTATTTATCATTTAATCATATTATAATCACCTTAAATCTTAGGAAATTCATAACATGAATTCTATAACTCCAAATTTAATGATTCCAGTTCCTGTGGTTTTATTTTAATGTGTAGATTATTACTGTGTATTTTGTTCTTATGTTTGGTGTAATGTTAAATTTGCCTATACTATGTATGTTTGTATTGCTACGACTAGCAGTGAGGTCACGAGGATCTGAAGAAATCATCCTGGTACCTGGATTCTCAAGGCCCAGGCAAGTTGTGCCCTTGATCACTTCTTTTTACCCACTCATGTTCTGATTAATTATAATGATCTGCATAGGTTAATTTTGATGGGACCCAATAGGTTACCCTAGTTTGACTATCTTTATACCTTGTTCACCACTGAATCTTTGGGTAGTACTTGCTAGTGCTATATGTGGCTTTGGGTATAGAGATACACATTACTATTCATGATTCTACTTTTGTTATCAGTTGTTATTTATGGTTCATGTTGAGATCATTATGTTAATTGGAACATGGAGAACCACCCGGGAAAACAGTGCTACCACAAGGGTAGTATGGGATGCCCTTGGCTGATTAATTAGGAAAGCTAGTGGAAGACTACCTTACCCGAAAGGGGCAAGGGCAGTAGGGGAGAGGTCAGTGCGGGAAGTGCCCTCGGGAGGATTTTGCTGCGATGGCGGTCCTGCAAGGGATTCCTGTACTGGATCTTCCTATAAACTGTAGCGGGTTTTCGGAAGCTAGTGGAACTTTGTAAAGGCCTCGTAGTGCTACCCTGCCTCACTTCCTTGGTAGAGGTGTATGGGATTCATGACCCCTTGGCAGATGGGTAACACGGCTTGTGGGTAAAGATGCGCAACCTCTGCAGAGTGTAAAACTGGTATACTAGCCGTGCTCACGGTCATGAGCAGCTCGGACCCTCACATGAGTAATTTATGGAACTAAATTCAATTTGTCATATGCATGGCATTGCAGGTGAAGTTGTTAACTTTTGTTCTACTGTTTAATTGGGTTGGTATTTACTTATACTTAGTAATTGCTAATAAAATTTTGACCAACTTTAAAAGCAATGCTCAGCTCTAACCATCTTCTTTGGTAAGCCTTACACTTCACGTGAGCTCCCACCTTTGGCGAGTTCATGCACATTATTCCCCACAACTTGTTGAGCGATGAACGTATGTGAGCTCACTCTTGCTGTCTCACATACACCACAGGTCAAGAACAGGTACTGCAGGATGATGCTCATGGAGGATGCTGTGATGAGTTCGTGAGTGGTCTAGGTCGTCGTCTCCCAGTCAACTTTGGGTTGCTGGACCGTTGTCTCCTTATAATGTAATCATTTATTTTGTATAGAACTCCTGTTATATATAAAGATGTGACATTCGATCCTGTGCCACTATACATCATATGTGTGAGACTTGGTCCCAGCATACCTGGTGTTTATGTTAACCCCGGGTTTTGGACCCCTAAAATCCGGGTGTTACAGAAGTGGTATCAGAGGAATGTTGACTGTAGGACGAAACCTAGGTAGAACTGGACAACCTTCATTTACTTACCTTTGCTACTCTGATTCTTTCTAAACTTATCTTAATCTTTTTCTCATCTATTTCCGCTTACTCTGATTATTCTTACCTTTATCTTTCTAAAGACAAACTTGGATTTCACACTTTGAAATCCTGTGCCTAAAGTGACTTTAGGAATAGGAGACCTAATCCTAGGAACAAAAACAAAACTATTTTATAAATGTCTATGTATTTGAATGTTTGTTCTTATGATATCTGTCTGATTTGGATCTTTGATTGAGTGTGATGGGTTGTGGAGTAATGTCCATAATTGCATCTATACCTATACCTAGACATAAGGGAGAATACTTATAAAACAGACAACATAGATTATTCCCCATTAAACATATATCAAGTTTAATAGATCCATCTTATCTTAAAAGACCCTCTCCTTATCTTAATAGATCCATCTCATCTTAAAAGATACCCATCTTATCTTGAAAAGATTTTATCTCATCTTAATAGACCTAACTGATCTCGAAAGATTCTATCTTATCTTATGAATTCATCTTGCCCTAAATTGGATATTTATTCCCCTCTAGAATAACAACCATGATCTAATACAAATTAAATTAGATCTTATCTAGTCAAACTAGTCACACCAATCTAACCTAGATCTGATCAAATCTAAAGTGACTTATCAAATATGTTAGATAACACTGATGGAATAGTTTAGACTCTACCCCTATAGAACAAGTCTTAACTTAGTTCACCCCGCACTAAATTAAGAATGATAGATCAACTTGGCTATATACAACTACCTCAACTATCTGATAGTTGCATAACCCCTCAATTTTAACCTAGCAAGAGATTCTATCTCATCATAACATATCAAATTAATCTTAAAACATCCTAACATATCTTAATAATACATATTCTACCCAGTTGGACCTATCTAAGCCTAAACTAGTCTAATCTAGTCATATCCAATTCTTATCCTACCTAATGTGACCTGATCTATTGTGGTCTAATGTTATCTAACTTAATGTGGTCCACTTAAGCAGATTAATGACACTAGTAGAAGAGATTAGACCCCACTAGCCATGTATTAACTTATCTTAGCACATTGGATCAATTCAACCATGAGCTAACCCAACCCATAGTGCCATAATGAATAGTATGACCTTTCTATTCCCACCTAATAACAAACAAACTTTTAACCTACATCTTGTAGCCTATCTCACCCATGTATATCTCTCATCTTGACAGATTCTATCTTACCCTTGGATATTCACCTTATATGATTGGTTACCCCAATCTGGACATAAATTTAGCCCTACTAAAGAATCTTCAGAACCATGACCAGCTACTAGCTTATTCATTCCGCTTATTGAATAATTTCCTTTGCAAAACTATTACCGTAGACTTCTAACTTTCATGGTTAATACCAGGGAAGGAAAGATTATCACATAACAACAAACAGAAAATGAATCCTCCAAATCCTCCACCTGTTGACATCAATCAAGTGGTTGCTACCCAAAGACTGGTAATACAACAGTTAACAGACATGGTGACCGAGATGCAGAATCAGATAAGACAACAACGCGAGGAAATACGTCAAGCCCGCCAAGAAATAAGGCAAGCACGGCTGGAGAGACAACAACAACAACAACCCCCACCACCACCAGCTTCACCAAGCTACATAGATATAAATTATGATGATTTGTAAGATCTAGGTGTTACTTTAGTAATATGATAATATTTTAGAAGAAATAATAAAGGTCTATTGACCCAATGTTTTGTTAAAGAATAATACCTCATGCTGAGATCTCTTTGTTTGTGCATATGAGTATGCATCCTTTTTCCTTACAAATCTCGAGGACGAGATTATTTTTAAGGGGGGTAGGATTTGTAACACCCAAATTTTGGGATTGGAAATTGGTAGAAGAAATTTGAACAAAATATCATAATGTTTTGGAAATTTGGAAAATAAGAAAAATGAGGAGAAAAAGAATTTTTCTTTTAAAGGAAACCATTTATACATCTCATGAAATAAATAAACAAGGAGAATAAAACTTAAACTAGTAATAATAAAATAGTATGGTTTATATTCACCCTTGGATTTCAATTAATACATTTGAAAAATCTGAAAACTAAAATAAAAATATAAGTTTGGATTTGAACTAGAAATAGAAAAGAAAAGGAAAGGCTATATACTTATTAAAAATAAATAAGTGATCCAAACAGTAAAGTCTAAATTCCCTTCAGGATTATATTTGATTTGAGGAACCTGAAATTCAAAGTAAAATGTGAATTGGATTTTGAATAGTTAAAATTAAATTTGAATTTGGAATAGAAAATAGAAAATAAAAAGAGAAGGGAAGAACTAAGAAAAATATTACATAAAATAAAATAAATATCCTTCACACTTATATTAATAAATTATACCTTTCAAACTGAGGACAAGTTATTCACAAAGTTGAACTCAAACTTGAATTCAAATTGGATTTGAATTGGATTTGAAAATGGGGAAAAGAAAATAGAAAAGAAAAAGAAAAAGGATACTATACCTAACTGGGCCTCGGATCCCGTTTTTGGCCCACTTAAGCTTTTCCCCTCCGCGCAGCCCATTTTGCATCTTCACTCGGCGCCGACACGTTGGGCCCACACGTCATACGGCGCCACCCCCCCCCCACTGCAACTGACTCGCGGGCCCCTGATGTCAGCCGCTTCCTCCCTTCGCACTCTCGCCCTCACCTCTCACTGGCTCGCGGGACCCACGCGTCAGCTCCTTCCCTCCCCCTTGTAACAGAACCCGAGCTCGCCGGGGCAGTTGAGCTCGGCCGGGGATCTCGCCTGAAATCCGCAGACCCGCCTCGCTCGGACTCTGCCCTAGGTATAAAGCCAGACCTCCTCGCCCTATCCGCTCCACGCCAACCCCCTGGAAGCTTGGGGCGAAGCTTGGAGCTCCGCTGTGTGACCGCCGCCGCTTGAATCCACCATCCCCGCCGTTCGGTGCCCATAACCGGGGCTCGGTCGTTTGCTGGGGTCTGCGGAGTGCGTTCGGGGGACAATCGGGGTGAGCAAGGCCTCGGCCAACTACGAATTCGTCGCCGTTGTAAAGATCTCCGCCGTGCGCCGTGTGTAGACCTCCCGGCGATCTAATCCTCGGTAAAACTCCCATCGCTGTACTCGCCATCTTCCCCTCTCGGTGTTGTAGCAATCAATTTCTATATGATGGCGTTTTTCACCGGATTGCGCGCTCCGGCGATGGCTCCACCGCGATGGTGGGCGGCGCCGCCGTCCGCTCGGCCGAAGGGTTGGGGGAGGGGTTTCGGGCCGTCGGATCGGTGGTGGATGGTCGAGATCACACCATCACATACCCCTTCGCCCGTTGAATTTGGACCGTAGATCGTCGATCGGATGGATCGGGGTGGATCTCTGGTATTTAAAATGTGGAGCGTTGGATGGCGATCCGACGGTCTTGATGCGGTACCGGTTCGATTGGGGGGGATCTAATCTGATCCGTTCGCGCTTGATCGGATGGCTGTGCTCAGCCGATACCCTTCGGCTTGCGCGTTTTGCTAAAGAGTCCCTGAGTTTTAAAGAAAACAACCCGCCGTCCTCGGGACCCTGTTCCTTGTGTCTGGGAAAACTTACCCCGAGCCCCCTGCACTTCACAAAAATTGAGGCCCAGTCCAGAACTCGTTTAAACTGAATAAATAAAATAGAAAATGGATTTTTAATATAAAAATAATTGCTAAAACTTAGATAATTCATAGAAAATCCATTTTAGCTCCAAATTGAGTCATTCCAATTCCTAAAATTTTGTAATAATATTCTCTACCATTTAGAATCACTGTTTTGACATGAACTCTGTTAGAAAATTTATTTATCATTTAATCATATTATAATCACCTTAAATCTTAGGAAATTCATAACATGAATTCTATAACTCCAAATTTAATGATTCCAGTTCCTGTGGTTTTATTTTAATGTGTAGATTATTACTGTGTATTTTGTTCTTATGTTTGGTGTAATGTTAAATTTGCCTATACTATGTATGTTTGTATTGCTACGACTAGCAGTGAGGTCACGAGGATCTGAAGAAATCATCCTGGTACCTGGATTCTCAAGGCCCAGGCAAGTTGTGCCCTTGATCACTTCTTTTTACCCACTCATGTTCTGATTAATTATAATGATCTGCATAGGTTAATTTTGATGGGACCCAATAGGTTACCCTAGTTTGACTATCTTTATACCTTGTTCACCACTGAATCTTTGGGTAGTACTTGCTAGTGCTATATGTGGCTTTGGGTATAGAGATACACATTACTATTCATGATTCTACTTTTGTTATCAGTTGTTATTTATGGTTCATGTTGAGATCATTATGTTAATTGGAACATGGAGAACCACCCGGGAAAACAGTGCTACCACAAGGGTAGTATGGGATGCCCTTGGCTGATTAATTAGGAAAGCTAGTGGAAGACTACCTTACCCGAAAGGGGCAAGGGCAGTAGGGGAGAGGTCAGTGCGGGAAGTGCCCTCGGGAGGATTTTGCTGCGATGGCGGTCCTGCAAGGGATTCCTGTACTGGATCTTCCTATAAACTGTAGCAGGTTTTCGGAAGCTAGTGGAACTTTGTAAAGGCCTCGTAGTGCTACCCTGCCTCACTTCCTTGGTAGAGGTGTATGGGATTCATGACCCCTTGGCAGATGGGTAACACGGCTTGTGGGTAAAGATGCGCAACCTCTGCAGAGTGTAAAACTGGTATACTAGCCGTGCTCACGGTCATGAGCAGCTCGGACCCTCACATGAGTAATTTATGGAACTAAATTCAATTTGTCATATGCATGGCATTGCAGGTGAAGTTGTTAACTTTTGTTCTACTGTTTAATTGGGTTGGTATTTACTTATACTTAGTAATTGCTAATAAAATTTTGACCAACTTTAAAAGCAATGCTCAGCTCTAACCATCTTCTTTGGTAAGCCTTACACTTCACGTGAGCTCCCACCTTTGGCGAGTTCATGCACATTATTCCCCACAACTTGTTGAGCGATGAACGTATGTGAGCTCACTCTTGCTGTCTCACATACACCACAGGTCAAGAACAGGTACTGCAGGATGATGCTCATGGAGGATGCTGTGATGAGTTCGTGAGTGGTCTAGGTCGTCGTCTCCCAGTCAACTTTGGGTTGCTGGACCATTGTCTCCTTATAATGTAATCATTTATTTTGTATAGAACTCCTGTTATATATAAAGATGTGACATTCGATCCTGTGCCACTATACATCATATGTGTGAGACTTGGTCCCAGCATACCTGGTGTTTATGTTAACCCCGGGTTTTGGACCCCTAAAATCCGGGTGTTACAGTTCGATGGCGCACCGGACAGTCCGGTGCACACCGGACATGTCCGGTGCGACAGCCACGTCACCAAAGCCGTTGGGTTCGACCGTTGGAGCTCTGTCTTCTAGGCCCGCCTAGATGTCCGGTGGCGCACCGGACATGCACTGTAGATTGTCCGGTGCGCCAGCATGGGCGTGCCTGACCTCTGCGCGCACAGCGCACGCATTTAATGCGTCGCAGGTAGCCGTTGGCGCCGAAATAGTCGTTGCCCTGCTGTTACACTGGACAGTCCGGTGTACACCGGACAGTCCGGTGAATTATAGCGGAGCAGCCGAAGTGAATTCCCAAGGCTGGCGAGTTCCTGAGGCCGCTCTTCCTTGGAGCACCGGACATGTCCGGTGCACACCGGACAGTCCGGTGAATTATAGAGGAGTCGCCTCTGGAAATTCCCGAAGGTGACGAGTTCGAAGTTTGTGTCCTCTGGTGCACCGGACATGTCCGGTGGCACACCGGACAGTCCGGTGCGCCAGACCAGAGGTGCCTTCGGTTGTCCCTTGCTCCTTTATTTGAACCCAATACTTGGTCTTTTTATTGGCTAAGTGTGAACCTTTGGCACCTGTATAACTTATACACTAGAGCAAACTAGTTAGTCCAATATTTGTGTTGGGCAATTCAACCACCAAAATTAATTAGGGACTAGGTGTAAGCCTAATTCCCTTTCAGCTTCCATATTTAAGCTAGCTCTACTCCACTAGAACTAGCAATATGGTGCTATTGGTTCCACCTATTTCCTAGCCATACACTTATATGGGCTTTTGAGATTTTCCTGGGATTTATTTGAATTTCTCAACTGGGCCTAGCCCATAAATCCTAACAATCCCCCACCAGATCTCAAATGCCCATCTGCAGTTTTCGCCACTGTTCACTACTGTTTAATATACTAGTTTTTAGCAGAGACTGTTAAGTTGAACTTCTGCCTAGAACTCCAAGCTACACCAACCCACAACTTGGACAATGGACTATGCCTTGAATTGCATGTTTTGCGTGAATGGGTTTCACTTGAAGTCATGACCAATACTTGGCTACTAGTAGTTCCCTTCTCGGGTGGAGCATATACGTCGTACTCCATGGTCTCTTCATGAGGTTACTAGAGATCACCCAGATCTCATAGACTGCGACGTTAGACAGTCTAACTCATATAGGTGTGTTCTTTCAAGAATGTTCTGCAGGACAACATCTTTGCTAATAAAAGCCAACATAACACATTAAGGCACAAAGCCAACCTGCCTTACAACATTTGAGAGTATTGCATCTTTTCTTAGAGAGGGTCAAAAGTTACTCTCCTCAGTTCACCAATGGCTTGTTCTTCCCAGGACCTAATTCACGGGATCTCCGATCACATAGACTGGGTTTCCACCATGGCAACTTTATTCGGGTCTCATACCCATCTCTCTCGATGCGATTTCTATCACATTACGTGGTAGTCTCTTGGTAAACGGATCTGCCAGATTTTTATCTGTTGAAATATAAGTCACACTTATAACTCTAGAGTTTCTCAACTTTCTGACAGACTTCAATCGTCTTTTGACATGTCTTGATGACTTTCCATTATCCTTAGAACTCGTCACTTTAGCAATCACTGTCTGATTGTCACAGTTCATAAGGATAGCTGGTATTGGTTTCTCAACCACCGGCAAGTCCATCAAGAGTTCACGCAACCATTCTGCCTCAACGGTTACTGTGTCAAGTGCACCTAGCTCAGCTTCCATGGTTGACCTCGTCAAGATGGTATGCTTGCATGACCTCCATGATACCGCACCTCCACCAATAGTAAAGACATAACCACTGGTGGCATAAAGCTCGTCTGCATCAAATATCCAGTTCAAATCACTATATCCTTCAAGTACTGCATGCTGACCAGAATAGAGTATTCCATAACTCATTGTCGTGTGAGGACATACTGATAGATGGCGTGTGCCGGAATCAGCAGGGTCGACGACGTCGAAGCAGCAAAATCAGCAGGGTCGATGAGGTCAGAATATCACGAGCAGTCGCGTGAGGACGCTTCCCAAAAACCTAATTCGCCCTCTCCCGGTGCAGGATCTAGAAGGCGAAGGGTTCCGGAGACCTGCTCTCCTGATCGCAGATGCACCTCTGCGGTCGGGATGAAGAGAACTGGAAGGCGGCTCAGCTGTAAAGAGAGGCGAAAGCGAAAACTGGGATGATCTGGATGCTGGCTGCTAGGCTCCTTTTATAGGGCCGAGTCCGCGACCAGATAGCTAACTCCGATCTTATCCACCCACGAGAATCTCGCGTTCAATTTAGATTTTATAGCGATCAGTTAGGATTCTAAACGTAACAGCCAAGTAACCAAAAAATTCAAACAGCAAAAGGAAGCCGTACCCCCACAAGGCGAGGGGCCGAATTTTGGCGGACCATTCACGTGCATGTCGTGCGCCCGCGCCCTTTGCCCCACCCCGCCCTGCCCATGCTAGGCGAGGCGAGCGAGCGCGCGCGCGTGTGTGTCTCTCCACACTCTCTCCTCTCATCCATGACTTGGCGAGTGAGTGTGGCTTCCATATTTAAGCTAGCTCTACTCCACTAGATCTAGCAATATGGTGCTATTGGTTCCACCTATTCCCTAGCCATACACTTATATGGGCTTTTGAGATTTTCTTGGGATTTATTTGAATTTCTCAACTGGGCCTAGCCCTGAAATCCTAACATATTTGTGGCAAAAGAGGCCAAGAGCTCACCGAAGGGCGAGGGAATGGCAGCCATGGCGGGCATAGCTGGCGGCGCGAAGCCTTGCGACGAGAGGAGGTCGCGGGAAGCAGCGACTGTCATGGGAGAGGTCGCTTGTTGGGAGCGAGGCATGGGCATGCGGCGGCAGGCACGATAGTCTATGATGGGGCCGAGGGAGGGGCCAGCGACGCAGGAGGGTGCGGGCCTCAGGCTGCGACGGCGCTACAGGAGCAGGGGCGTGGCCATGCGGGCTCTAAGTAGCGTGACGGACACAGCAGAGGCGTACTTTCCTTAGGCGGTGGCGCGGCGAGAGCACACGGCTATGCTACGGGAGGTCGAGGGGGTGGCGGGGCCGACTAGGAGGGAGGCGGTCCGGCGACTTAGAAGGAAGGGAGGGAAGAGAGAGAGAAAAGACTTAGCTCTATATACCAATTTGGAATGAGTGAAACTTCAACCCTAAACCAGAGTTGATAGTATATTATATAGAATAAATAGGTGGATCAAACCCACTACAATTGGTGTAATTAGGTAATTACAGGATAACCCAAATCCTAGCCCTAAACAGGAGTCTAACAATAATGATCGTGAAAGTAGACTATCAGCTCGATAGCCAAGGTCCGGTAATTTGTAAGTCAACATTAGCTTACTGACAGTTAAATATCAGTTGTAACTTGCAAGAGGACCACGTTGATAAAGAATAGAGCACTGTTAGAAGAAGCAAAATGAAACCAAATGCATATAGAGAACATATTAAAATTCACAGCATATTTTCCATTTCCTTCCTTACCTAATAAAACTGAAGAAAGACAAGGAAAAAAAAGTAGTGTGAACCCTAGTAGGAAAGTAACATTTTTTTATTGGCATAGCACATAGTCCATAATCAGTACTGTGCAGTATCATTTAAATTCTATCCAAATGTGATAAGTTGATGGGGGTTTAAGAATGAAATCCACAAAAACATCATTATTATGTTATACTTGCTAAACCATATTTAGTGTTGATACATCATACAGACTATTCCAAGTAAAGACCTAGACAGGAAGATAGCAACAAAAACAAGGGTGTCATTCACGGAGCATTGAATGTGGGTGAAGGCAGGATGCAGCCAACAAAAACAAACACCTGCCGGCTAGCTTCAGTTTATTAGCAATAGCGGCTAATTCTACTGTCTAACCGATTTTGCTTCTACTAGACTTTTAACCTTTCACAAGAATAGTCGAAACCAGATATCCATCCTGAAATCCATTCTGCTCACTTGCACAAACTTCCATTATTTCCACCGCAACCAGAATTCTCCCTATCTACGCGCATAGTAATAGAAACATGTGGCCTCTGGAACCAAATCATATCTCTACTAATCCTTAAGGGTGGATGGAGGGCGTCCATAGGCCTCACCACGCCCCCGCCCGTGATGCCCGCCGCCGCGCGTCTTCCTTCCCGCATCCCGCACGCGAACTGCTCCTCCCGCACTCCCCGCCCGTGATGCCCGCCGCCGCCCATGATGCCCGCCGCCGCGCGCGTCTTCCTCCTTCCTCCCCGCATCCCGCACGCGAACAGCTCCGCCGTGAACTGCTCCTCCCGCACTCCCCGCCCGTGATGCCCGCCGCCGCCCGTGATGCCCGCCACCGCGACGGCCTTCCTCCCTGCATCCCGCACGCCCCGCGCCGCGAACTGCTGCTCCCCCGCCCCACGAACTGATCCTCCTACCCGCGCACTGCGAACTGCTCCCTCCCACGCGCGCCCCCTACCCTCCCCCTCGCCCTTGCCCTCGCCCTCGACGGCGCTGCCCTCTGTGACGGCGGGATCCACGGACGCGCCCCCACCAACCCCGACCCCGAGCCAGCCCTTCACCAAACCGCGCCCCTGCCCTCGCCGTCGACGGCGCTGCCCTTTGTGATGGCGGGACCCGCGGACGCGCCCCCACCAATCCTGCCCCTGCCATATTAGTGTTCGCACGCCCCACTGCCCTCCATGGAAGGCGAGATCCGTGGACTCCTCCCATTCAATACTTGGCAGACTGCTATCCCATTCCATACTTGGTGGACTGCTATTAAAATGATGGACAGAGGCGAGGCCTCCAACCCATCCCCACCCCTCGGATTCACCGATTCACCACAGTTCTGTTCACCGATTCGTCGCAGTTCTGCTCATCTCAAAGGTGCGTCCTACTATATATTCAAAGGTGTTGTAGCGAGTTCTGCTTATGTTACTTTTTGTTAGTAAAGGTGTCAGATCAAACACTTCAGAGGCCGTTAGAAAAGGTGTTAGATCGAACATTAGTTGAGATTTGGTAGCTTGTATAGTTTCTGTTTGGTTACACTTGCCCCTGAATAGCATGAAAAAGTTCTGCAGACTGTTTCAGATTCAGAAGATAGGCTGATATTACAGTTGCCTCTGATTAAGTAATTGGAATGTCCTGCATTTTTCCTGTGAAATCGAAATTTCGCATAAAAATTATGATAGCCATCAACGAGTTTTACCTGTCAGAGATCTCATTTTGTCACTTTCAATCATTCCATTGCATTTTATCTCCTTCAGTGCAAATTATGATAGCCTAATGTGATATAAACTACAGTATTCTTGCAAAGTGACAGTATTCTTTGCATATTTTTCCTCTCTTTCAGTTGGTTACAATATTAGCCGAAGCTATTGCAAAGGGACCACCATTTTGATATATTGGTAAGAATATGCAATTTCTTTTCGTTAGGTTAGATACATGTAGTTACATGTCATTTATAAATTACATATAGTGTTAGATCTGTTCGTGCTTTTTTATAATTTTACGCTGTGTTAGATCTGCGCATATGCACCTCTTAATTATCATGTGTATGAAGGAGATGGTTATTGGTACTAATGCAAAGTAATAGGATTTTTCAGAATGTTTTTTCGTCAATACATTTTTTGCTTTCCCATATTACGTATTTGGTGATGCTTTCTATTAATTTAGGTATGTGTTGCCCTGCTGTTGAAATCTGTCACACCCCTATTAATTTCATAGTCCAGTTTCTAGCCCACAGTGCTTACAACGTACTTTATTGTACAACAACTTTATTCTCAATAATATTGTGTAGTGTCCTATGTTGGAAAAAACACTAGCACCCTATGTACTGCCAGGAATTCAAATAATTGAAGAGGGTGTTTTCTTTGTAACACCATCTTCTATAGCTATGCTTTTCTTTGATCACTTTTGTTCCTTACACAGCGTGATCCAGCCCGAGGAGATTCTGAAGGTCATGGAAATCAGCGGCGAGCGCAGCCTCATCGACAACTTCTTCTCCTACCACGTGTAATAATCGCGGTACACAAGTTTGAGTCAAATTTATATTCTATGCTTTGTTTTTTGGTTTATTTTTATTTTTGTTTCATACTTTCTGCAAAAGAAAGCTATATATACTTGATATTAAAAACATTCCTATGTACTTGTTGGTTGTTGGTAGTAATAATGTTGTTGGTTGTTGGTAGTAATTCATGCCTAAGTTCATTTGGTTTGAATGTTTGTATTATATATATTATTGATTCAAACCTAAAATGCATTGTTTTGTTTATGCTTTATATTTTTATTATGAAGTTGTGATTTATTTTAGTTGCATTGTTTTGATTTATTTTCATGATTAAGAAAGTATATTTCATGTTATAAACCTCAAATCTATGCTTTTTTTGGTTTATTTTTCTTTTTTGTTTCATACTTCCTTCAAATGTGGAGATTTACATGGCTTTTTTTGATGTTTTGATTTATTTCAAACATATTTGTAACTATGATCAATACTATAAGATCAATGGCACCATCTACACTTAACCAACATAGGTCGGTTGCAGCCCTACATCACGTCCCTAAAGAGTTTCCGTAAGTACACATTTCACTTGTCGCTTATATATATGCGTGGACAAAATAATCTAAACTCACTTTTAATGTAGTTTCGTGTTATTTGATGATGTTGAGAGCATTGACTTACCAAAATTTAAGAGTATCATAGTCAGAATAGTTGTTAAGTTCCCTAGACGTCATGACAGCCAACATTTTATTCTACAAGACATCACTGTAAGTCACTAGGTCAAACATTCAAACAAAAATAAATGACGTCAACATATTTCTCTTACTCATATGACATTCATTCTGAAATGACTAGGGGTCAAAAATAGAAGCAATTTCATACCGTGATAACGTCCAAAGATTTGACACCTTACTCCAACAAGGATCTACATATACATTATATGGAGTGGCGTTCTGTGTAAGCTGGGGGCGTATCTATTTCAGAATTTTGGACATAGGCTAGAATTGACCTTGGCAACTCGGACTGTTGTGGACCCATTCCACTTGCCAATTCAGTTCCCACCGTATCCAAAACATCTTATGCCATTCCATGAGGTCCTCCAACAACCTCATAAGAGGTTTATAGGTATGTGCCCGTCTTTCTATATGGAGTATACTTATACTGCACTAAACCATAAAAAATATACTCGAAATTTAACCCCTCACATATGAATGGTTCAGATGTAATAGGAATAGTCATTCATTTGGCGCCGTTAGAGCACATCGGTGGAAGGTCGTACAGAGAGGCCATACTAATGGATTCCAGGTCATTAATTTATAGCTACAATCTTTTTTAAACTACAAATGTGTTATATTTTATTCAAACAATAAAAGCTTTATTTATAGGTGGGATATAATCGTCGTGGGTATATGGCCTGAACTGTTGCAAAGAAATGCTCTACGGTGGGTGTTAGCTAGAGAAAACAAGAGCATAATTATCGGAACTATGCTGCACCGTAATAAGCTACACAGTAAATTCTATTATACTTAAACAACTTTGTTGGAGTAATCTCAATGACCTTCTTTAGTAACTAAGTCTACTATATAACAATAGGATGCTTGCAAACCTCGGACCATAGCACTGTTGAATTTGATCCAGATCATCACACCACACAACGGTTGCAGAGTGAGTGTTTCTTGCAATAATTTAGAAATTATAATTAAGTAATCATGTTATTACATATCATTTACTAAATTGCAGCAATTCGGCGCTCCATGATCCAAAATCCGAGGAGTGCTTTAATCAACAATTATCTAGAGAGGAGACGGGCTTATCTGGCAACAGTGGTACTGGATGTGTAGTGTGATAGCTTGTTACATTTTAGGATTTGAAGTTATGTGTCAACTAAAGATGGTCACAATTATTTGTATTTCGCCGTTTATGTATTAAAACCGTCTCTTTGCTCTGTTGAATTCGATACGTATAATGTTATCAAACCCTCGCCCATCCATTCGAAATGCCACTGAAAAAGTGAGACGGAGATACATAGGACAATAAAACATTCCATACAAATATCTAGGAAAATACAGTGGTTTAGAATACAAATTGAACAAATAAATAAACTAACATACAACTGGGTGTATGAGTTACTTGACCGATCCGCAGATGGTGTTTGTTTGGAGAAGGTGCAGTTTAGTGAAATCTGAATGTTTCAGTGAACACTGGTGTATGTGTCTGTGTAAGGGAGTTTTAGTGAACTGTGTGTATGAGTGAACTATATGTGTGTTTGTCTTAAATGAGGCCGCATTTGTTTTAGTGAACTATATGTTTCAGGTTGTACACAGTTTGATCTCTGTGTTTTTGACAGTATGTGTTTGTGTTTGTGTATATGTTTTGCGGGCTACTTCAATTTGTTTCAGTGAACTCAGGTTGCATTGTGTCAGTTTGTTTCAACAATATTTGAAAATGTTTCTATCGAGTTATACACAGTTAGGTGCCTCTTTCACGTTATACACAGTTAAAATGCAGTTTCAGGCTATGCACAATTTGAAGTCTGAATCTTCAGTGCCATTTTTCAGTCTACACATTTTTAGTCACCAATTCACAGTTTGAGGTCTGAAACTTCAGTGCCAATTCACACCCACAAACAAAAGTAAATACAAATTGACAGCCACCACAAGTGCACTTCTTTAGATCACAGATACACATCACTTAATTCAAACAGGCACTAATTTTGGTGTCCAAATCTGAGATCAAGAAATTCATACCTGTAATGTATTGTAAAGATAACACACTCAATGTATTGTTTGTAAAGATAATATATATTGTAGAGACAACAGAGTTGTATTGTTTGTTGTCAAATAATTTATGAGATATTTTGTGGAGAATAGAGAACCATTGACAGGCCATAAGAACAATTTATGAGAATTGTTTGTTGTATTCCCAGCGCGGCCTGCCGGAGAAGTCCATCGCCGTTTCTTTATGGAGAACAAAGAACAAACACAAACAAATCAGATGGGACATAATGTTGTTCGCACACCATGTGCAGTCATATCAAACACCATTAATAGAGGTAAAGCTTAGTACATGCGTGTAGATTAATGAATGCAACGTAGTATGTAATAGAACACTAATATACAAAGTTACATTGTAGGTGATCAAAATGGATCAAACTCGTTACGACCAATTGTTGATGCTATGGAACGTAAGAGGCAAAGAGTTAAGGAAAGATATGCCACGATGTCCGATGAACAGAAAAACGAGAAAAACAAAAAACATCGAGAAGCACGTCTACGAAATAAAGTACTACCGATAAAGCCTGAGTCATCCAGAGGTGACGAAAAGTTAAATTCCTAATTATTAGTGCTCCATGCCCGTACTACACAAAGCTGACATATAGCATTTCAGATGGCTGTAGCACCATTGATTCCACAAGCTTTGCAACACAAGACGTTGCAGGTAAAATAATCGCAATTGTTTTCCATTGTATTGTTCTAGTGTACTACTGCTACCTTTGTCAAACTGCATTTCTAGCCATGAAAATCATTTTTACCACTGCTGATTTGTCTAATGCCTTGTATGCTATCGTGGCAGGTCCTAAAAATAACACGCAACTAGATGGTTGTTCGATTGAACGAAAGATGCAAAAGCAAAGGGAAAGACGTGCAAATTTGTCGGTTGAACAAAGGAACGAGTTGAATAAGAAGCATCGTGAAGCGCGTCAACGAAACAATGGCCAAAATATGATGCCCAACGCGCCAAGAGGTGATGAAATACGTCAACTTTAGAGTAATGTTTCTGTGCATAAACCTACTACTGAAAGTAATGTGTTCATATTTTGTAGGTGAAGACGAAAAAGTAAATGTTGATCCAGATGATGATTCCGACTGGTTGCATATCAATTATACATTACAGTCAAACAACATTGACGCAACGACAGAAGTTTTGACACTAGGTACATGACTGTTCATTAGACTAAACATGTGAAAAAAATTCAAGTTTCATACGGTTTAATGTAGTATGCCTTATTCCAGGCAGTGTGCACGAAAATGTTGGTCACACACCTAAGCATACTATGCAGAGGACCGCCTACTTTAGCGAGCGGTACAAAAACTTAACTCCCGTCGAGAGGGAGTTTAGGCATGAACGCCTTAGGTTGTATAATAGAACACCAAGGCGAAAAGAGGCAAAGGTAGACCACAACAGGAGACATAGAGTTATGCAAGCCGACACTTTGAATCAGTCCTCCATCGCCATGGAGGACCCAACATATACCCGTGAGTTTGTACACCCTACAGTAGATGCAAAGGCATCTGATGGATCCATATTATCCGTCTGTGACTGGGTTATCCCTGAATTCGTCAATGCACCTTTCTTGCCATCTTCAACCCAGACCGAGGATGTCGCTTCGCCTGATATGTCTACCAATACACTAAAGCATAAACATCATGTTCCTCGTGGGGAAAGACAAGCTATATTATCTCATCGAAACCAGCTATTTGAATCAGCCATATCAAGGAAGGTGGGTACTTCGATTGAGGATACTAGCGGTGACGCTGTTGAAGGGGACGATTGGACACAGCGCCATATGCCTATGAAGATCACCAACAATGGTAATTACTATCCAAGTTTAAATGCATCTTGCAAGACATTGATAGTATGTAGTCTGACTAAACATGTGCTTACATCATCTTGGAACGATGTAGGTGATGATGATGAGGGTGTCATATTCGAAGACGATGATGATGAGAACGAGGGATACCTATTCGCTGTGCAATGTACTATTTTCAATTTTTATTATCCTAGCAAGGCTTATGTAAATACTCATGTCATACTCATTGTTTTCAAAAAAATATCAAATGAGGACACCGATGAGGATATCGAGATGGTACTCAAGATGAATCTACTGCCACTTATGTTTCTGACCCGTACGACATGGTGTACAGCAACATCCCTGAAGAAACACATATGCTCAAGCTTGTTCCCAATTGCGGTTATTGCACCGTGAAGAAGTTTGAGTCTGAGCCACCTGGGTTTTGCTGTCGTGGTGGGAAGGTTGAGCTAGCTCTAGTGGAGACCCCTCCCCAACTCAAGAGGTTGTGGGATAGTGCATACTCTAATGGTAGGCACTTTCGTGATAATATTAGGTTTTTCAATGGCCATTTCTCTTTCACTTCCCTATACTGTTGCATCGATAGTATGACAACTAATGTAAGGGATTCTGGTATATACACGTTTCGAGCACAGGGCATGATGTACCACAATATCAAGTCATTTGGTAGGGAAGGTGGGGCAGAGCATAAACACCTTGAGCTTTACTTTTATGATGATGATCCCAGTCTCAAGCATCGTTACCGTAAGTGTCGTTAAGAGCATCAACAGAAAGATAAGGAGGTTATCAAACAGATAGTCGACATACTACATGGAAACCCGTACTCTGAGCACCTTAGGACCATGGGCCACGTTGAAAAGCTTGATGACTATCGTATCGCGTTGAACCTAGACCAGACGTTGAACCAGAAGACATATAACACACCTCCAACTTCGAAGGTGGCTGCTTTCTGGATCGAAGGGAGTGAAGGGTGAGGCCAATTCAGCAAGAGTGTTATGCTCCATGGGAAGGACAGTTCAAGCCACTGCATCCGCTCATAACATGGATGCTACGATGCACTATCATATCCACTGTCCTTCCCTAGAGGCGAACTTGGATGGCATGCAAATATCCCAAAGGTTGGAGTATCCATGGACGAAGTGGATGCATACCTGAAAGGGAAATGTGCCCTTGGGCCATTTCTAGTATAGTTTTGGTGATTAACTGCCCAACACGTATTGAGTGAGTAATCTTGTGCCAAATGATTGATGAAGTGTAAATCAACAAGAAGGTATGATTCTAGACTTAGTACATTGGTTTTTGTGTACTAACATATTTGTCTAAGTGCTGGAATCAGAGAAAAGAGAAGAAGAAAACATCTTGGCTGGAACAACCAAGACTCAGCGCAGTCTGGCACACCGGACTGTCCGGTGGTGCACCGGACAGTGTCCGGTGCGCCAGGCCAGCCTCCGGTGAATAGGCCACTCTCGGGAATTGACGGCGGTGTACGGCTATAATTCACCGGACCGTCCGGTGGTGCATCGGACTGTCCGGTGAGCCGTCTGCGGCGAAGTCGTCGCTCTCGGGAATCGTTCAACGGCGTACGGCTATAATTCACCGGATGGTCCGGTGAGGCACCGGACTGTCCGGTGAGCCAACGGTCGACTGCGCCAACGGTCGGCCGCGGAATCCGGGCGTGACACGTGGGCGCGCCAACGGTCGGCAGTGTGCACCGGACTGTCCGGTGCGCCAATAGCTCCATTTCTGCAACGGTCGACTGTGCTATTTTTGGAAGGAGATCTGCACCGGACGATGAATAGTGCCTATCCGGTGGTGCACAGGACTGTCCGGTGCGCCACCCGACAGAAGGCAAGAATTGCCTTCCCAGATTGCTTCCAACGGCTCCTAGTTGCCTTGAGGCTATAAAAGTGACCCCTAGGCACATGGAGGAGTACACCAAGCATACTTTGAACATTCTAAGACTCTCACACTCCGTCTCAGCACACTCGATTGATTTTCTTAGTGATTTGAGCTTTGTTCTAGTGGTGAACTTGTTGCATTTCATTTGAGCTCAAGTCTTGGCCTGTGTGTGTGCGTATCCTGCGGATTTGTGTGTGTTGCTTCCCTCCCTTACTCTAGTGCTTTTATAATGATATTTGTTGTAAGGGCGAGAGACTCCAAATTGTGGAGATTCCTCGCAAATGGGAAAAGTGATAAGAAAAAGGAACACCGTGGTATTCAAGTTGATCGTTGGATCACTTGAGAGGGGTTGAGTGCAACCCTCATCCATTGGGACGCCACAACGTGGAGTAGGCAAGTGTTGTACTTGGCCGAACCACGGGATAAACCACTGTGTCTATTGTGTTGTTTCTCTCTGTGGTTTCCGTGTTTCATGAGTACTCCTCTCCAGCTACTTGATTCTATTGCACTAACACTTAACTTAGTTTTTTTGTGGCAATAAGTCTTAAGTTTTTACAGGATCACCTATTCACCCCCCCTCTAGGTGCTCTCAATTGGTATCAGAGCCGTTTTCTTCACAAAAGGGACTAATTGCCCGAAGAGATGGATCCAAAGGGAAAGGGCATGGTGGTCAACGATAAGGAGAAGGAGCCCATCTTCAATAAGCCAAGGGACGACAAACCTACTGACTCTGGCTCGAGTCATAAGAAGAAGGACGGGAAGAAGAAGAGGCGTATCAAGATGTAATACCCAAATGGCAAGAGTAGTGGAATGTCCAAGAATTGAGGAATATAAAGGGTTTAATTGACCACTTGTGTTATTATTTCCATTTTTGCATATTTCAAATCATGGAATTATCCTTGGCTAACAATAAATGTACTAAATAAAAGAATGGTGCATCATGTTGGAGTTTAATTGCTTGTGCATTTAATTATAAAAATAAACATAATAAAAACACATTAATAATGAAAAGGAGGTTTTGCCCTAATTTATAAACTTGGAAATTTGGAAAAGAAAGTATATAAAACATAAATAAACCTAATATTTCCCAAACTAACACTTCTTAAATTCACAATATAATCTGAGCACAAAATCTGCACAAAGTTTGAATGTAAATTTGAATTCAAATTTGGATTTGTAAGTAGAAAAAAAAGGGGGAAAGAAAAGAATAAAACTAAACTAACCTAAGCAGGCCGGCTGCTTCCATTCCGGCCCACTAAGTCCTTTAACACCCGCGCGGCCCACTACTTCGCGCTGCGCATCCGCTGTGAACCGCGCCGACCTGTGGGCCATACCTGTCACCCACACACGCGCGCGCGCACCGTTCGTTTGTCTCTGGCGCGTGGGTCCCCGCGGTCAGCTTCTTCAACAACCGGATCTCCGAGCATGGCGGCTGGCGCAGATCTCGCGGGTGGCCGTTGTGCGCTGACCCTGTCGCGCCCATATAGTGTTCCGTGACCCCTGAGCTCGTCTATCCCCCTCTCCTCATCCTACCGCCGCGATTACCACCGTTGCCGTGAGTGCAGAGCGCAGAGCTAGTCGTATTCCGCCGCCGCGGGCCAACTTCGATTCGCCGCCGACTTAGCCTCAGTGGGTGCCCGTGTGTCGTCACCAAGGAACCTTGGAAGCCTACACGGGGATCGCCAGCGATCGGGGTCGTCTCGGGTGCACTGAATTCCTCACCGGAGCTCCTTCATCGCCGCGTACCGCACTGTGCCGTGGACTGGTGTACTCCCCGACCTAGTTCCTGGTATGAAGTCCTCCTCCGAGTTCGCCTTGATCTCCTTTACGCGTAGCACCTGTCGGGATAGAGTTTAGGGCACTGGAGCACTTGATTTGGATTTCGCCGGCGAGGTTCGCCGTGGATTGTGGGCGGCGCCACCGTCGGTGTAACCGGAGGGCTGGGCGTTAACGGGAACCGTAGATCAGACGTTGGATGGCTGTGATTAGACGCTAGGTTACCGGTTCGGGTAGCTTGATCCTGACCGTAGGATCTGATCGGACAGATGAGAGTTCATTTTAGGGTTTTTAAATCCGAGCCGTAGATCGCGAATCGGACGTCCGTTATAGCGTACCGGTTCAAAACAACGGGAATCTAATCTTGACCGCAGATTCAAAATCCAGCGGCCGAGATCTAGTGATACCCCTTCGTGGGTATGTTTTATAAAAGAGACCCTGAGCTTTCTCGGATTCAACCCGCCGTCCTGACCAGGGGCGCTTAGAGTCTTAAGAATACTTACATGTTGGCCCCTAAGTTCTCCAGAAATTGGTGCCCAGTCCAGATAACTAATAAAACCAGGAAAAATAATCAGAAAATAGTTTTTAGTACAAATTTAATTGCAGAAACTTGATTAATTCATAACAAATGCATATGATCTCCAAATTGGACCATTCCAGTTCCTATAATTTTGTAATATTATTCTTTATCAAATAGTACCACTGTTTTCACATGAAATTCACATTAAAATTTATTTCTCACTTAACCCTATATTAAATGCATAAAATCTTTAGAAAATCCATAACTTAAAATATATAACTCCAAATTCAGTGATTCCAGTTCCTATGATCTCATTTTAATGTATAGATTTTTACTGTATATTTTATTCATCTGTTTGGTGTGATGTTCATTTTGGCTATACTATGTATGTATTGTGTTGATGCGAATAGACGAGCAAGCCACTTTGGAATCTGAGGTTCAACCAGTTGAAGTAGCTGAGCAGGAGCTCATTGAAGGCAAGTTGTGCCCTTGACCACTTTTTACCCAATAATGTTCTTTAATATCACTTATTCATGCATAGGTTAATTTTGATGGGACCCGATAGGTCACCCTAGATTTGTTTATCTCATTACCTTGTTTACCCCTGATTCAATTGGGTAGTTTGCTATTGCTTTACCTGGTTTTGGGATAATCATTTATTACCTCTATGTTCCAAATTCTTTTTGTTATTCTATTTATGTTCATGTTATGATCATTAATGTTAATTGGAACATAGAGCTTAACTTGAGTAACACGTGCCACCACAAGGGTTTAATGGGACGCCCTTGGCTGACTAATTAGGAAAGCTAGTGGAAGACTACCTTACCCGAAAGGGGCAAGGGCAGTAGGGGAGTGGTCAGTGTAGGGAGGTCCCTGGTTGATCTTGCTGCGATGGCAGTCAGCCAGGAACCCTGCATTAGAACTTCCTATAAACTGTAGCGGGTTTTCGGAAGCTAGTGGAACTTTGTAAAGGTCTCGTAGTGTTGCCCTGCCGTGCTTCCTAGGTAGAGGTATATGGGAAGTCGCGATCCCTTGGCAGATGGGTAACATGACTTGTGGGTAAAGGGTACAACCTCTGAAGAGTGTAAAACTGGTATACTAGCCGTGCTCGCGGTCATGAGCAGCTCAGGACTCTCTGATGTTTAATTTATGGAACTTAAATTAAATTTTGTCATTTGCATTGCATGGGTTTATTATTAATTTTGTTCTATTACTTTACTTATGGTTGGTATTTACTTACACTTAGTAATTGCTAATAAAATTTTGACCAACTACTTAAAAGCAATGCTCAGCTTTAACCCCTATCATTGATTAGCCTTACACATCACATGAACTCACACCTTTGTGAGTTTGTGTCCACTGGTTCCCCACAACTTGTTGAGCTATGATCATGTGTGAGCTCACCCTTGCTGTCTCACACCCCCCCCCCACAGGAGAAGAGCAGGTGGTTCAGGAGGAGCCACAAGGCGAGGAGTATGATCTGATCTAGGTGGCGTTTCTCAGTTGACATTGGTGCCGACGATCCTTAGTTCGTTTTATCTTTATTATTTTATTTTGTAATAAGTCTTCCGCTATGTAATAAATACTCTGATGTTTTACGACATTTATCTCTATACACTCTGTTATTATATATGTTGTCTTCTTGGCGCATGTATGAGATGCACCTGGCTTTGTTCCTTAAGGCCGGGTGTGACAGAAGTGGTATCAGAGGAATGTTGACTGTAGGACGAGACCTAGATAGAAATGGACAAACCCTTTTCTACTTACCTTACTCTGACTCATTCTATACTTATCTCATCTTGATCTTGTCTCACCTTCTGCTAATCTACTCTGGTTAATCTTATCTTTTCTACTCTAAGACAAGATGGATTTCACACCTTGGAATCCCTACCCCTATGACATTCTTAAGAGTTAGGGAACCTAAGACAAAATCAAAACTATTTTCTATATGTAAAAAAAATGTTGGTTGATTGTTCTGATGATAAATGTCTGATTTGCTTCTTTGATTGATTGATACATTATGTATGGACATCTTAGTATGTACCACCATAAGGTATTGAATTAGCTATGGTAGGTAAAATATTAATCTGCTTAGCTAATAAAATTCCCCAAAGTAACCTGATTTGTAAATACCTGCCTTGTCTGCTATTCTCTTACCATATGTATCTAACTCAGATGGTCAATACCAGGCGGGGTGGTGGAATTGATCTGCCTCCTAATCAACACACTCGAAGGATATATAGACAACCTCAGCCACAGCCAGCAGAGATGAATCCTCCTAACCCTCCACCAGGCAGAGTTGATCCACTGGTTGCTGCTCAGATGGCGGTGATGCAGCAAATGGCGGACACTATGGCTGATATGCGTGCCCAGATGCAGCAAGAACGCTAGGAAATGCATCAGGAAAGAGAAGATATACGCCAGGAGTTGCGCCAGGAGCGAGATGAGATACGCCAAGAAAGGAGGGCGCAACAACAGCAGCTGCAACAACAAATGCAACAGCAGCAACAGCAGCAACAAGTACCACTGCCTCCACCACCACCACCAGTTCCACCCCGAGACAAGCATAGAGAGTTCATGAGTCATAAGCCACCTACATTCGCTAGCTCACCGGATCCACTGGACGCGGATGATTGGTTGAAGTCCGTTGAGAAGATGTTGAATATTGCACAATGCACTGATCGGGAGAAGGTTTTATATGCTTCTGGACGTCTGACTGGTCCTGCTGCTGACTGGTGGGATTCTTATACTGCTGCCCATGATGCTGCGGATACTATTACTTGGGCAGAGTTCAGTACACAATTCAGGAACTACCATATTCCCGCTGGTATGATAAAGATCAAGAAGAAGGAATTTCTGTCGCTGAAGCAAGGAAGTATGTCAGTCAGCGAGTACCGCGACAAGTTTATTCAGTTATCCAGATATGCCCCTGAAGAAGTTGCTGAAGACGAGAGGAAGCAGGAGCATTTCATTGAAGGACTTAATGGACCACTGCAGTATGCTCTAGTGGCACACACATTTCCATCATTTCAGAGACTGTTGGATAAGGCTCTTGCTATTGAACACAAGCGTGTTCAACTGGGTGATTTGAAGAGGAAGGCTATCTCACAAGGACAGGGTAGCAGCAGTGTTCGTCCTCGCTACAGTTCACCACAGGGTACACCGACTCGACCAGGAGGACCACGCCCAGTTCAGCAATCACCACTGAGGACTCCACCTCCTCGACAGGCTACCCCTACTGGCACCCCGACGAAGTTTGCAGGACAGAGTCCAGGCACTACTTGTTTCAAGTGTGGGAAGACTGGTCATTATGCAAATGTCTGCCCATAGAGGATGGCTACTACTCCAGTTCAGAACAGGCAGCAAACACCAAGCTCTGGCAAGGGATATTCTATTGCCAAGGTTAATCAAGTCAGCGTTGATGCTACTCCGGATGGAGGGGACCTCGTAATTGGTATGTTTTATGTTAATGCAATTCTTGCAACCATATTATTTGATTCTGGTGCTACACATTCATTCATGTCTGCTAGATATGCCAACACAAATGAAATACCACTGCTAAATATGAGAAAACCCCTGATAGTAATTACACCTAAAGGGCCTGTTGAGGCGAATCAAATGACACGTAGATTGACATTAACCATTATGGGTAGAGAATTTGGAGCTACTGCTATAATATTAGAGTCAAGCAATATAGATCTGATCCTTGGTATGTCATGGCTAAGAAAGGCAAAGGCCGTTATAGCATGTGGTAGAGGTACCGTGGAACTCACTACCACTAAAGGAGAAAGGTTTCAAGTTAATATTGCAGTAACCTCCTCACCCATGCGTGCAATGTTCTTTATACCTGAGGAGTTTGTTGGTGACAACATCCGGGTGGTTAGAGATTTTCCGGATGTCTTTCCAGAGGAGTTACCGGGGATGCCACCTGATAGAGAAGTTGAGTTTGTTATTGACCTCTTACCTGGAACCGCCCATATTTCTAAACGGCCATATAGGATGTCCGTAGAGGAGTTGAAGGAACTTAAGAAGCAGTTAACTGAGTTACAAGATGCTGGGTACATTCGTCCGAGTTCCTCACCTTGGGGAGCACCGGTTCTGTTTGTACAGAAGAAGGATGGATCGCAGCGGATGTGTGTGGATTATAGATCTCTTAATGATGTTACAGTGAAGAACAAGTATCCGTTGCCCCGTATCGAGGATTTATTTGATCAGATGAGGGGTGCAAGAGTATTTTCGAAGATTGATCTCCGATCCGGTTACCATCAGATGAGGATTAGACCATCGGATATTCCCAAGACTGCTTTCTCGACTAGATATGGATTATATGAGTTTACTGTTATGTCATTTGGATTAACCAATGCACCAGCTTATTTTATGAACTTGATGAACAAGGTGTTTATGGAGTATTTGGACAGATTCGTCGTGGTATTCATCGATGATATTCTTATTTATTCTCAGAGTGATAGCGATCATGAGGAACATCTGAGATTGGTGCTACAGAAGCTACGGGATAACCAGCTATATGCCAAGTTCAGCAAGTGTGAGTTTTGGATTGACAAGGTACCATTCCTTGGACATATTATTTCTAATGGAGGAATAGCAGTGGATCCTACTAAGGTTAAGGAGATAATGGAGTGGAGAGTACCCACTACAGTTACCGAGATTCGGAGTTTCTTAGGACTCGCAGGATATTACCGGAGATTTATTGAAGGATTTTCTAAAATTGCTAAGCCTATGACTTCGCTTTTGGAGAAAGGAAAAGAATTTAAGTGGGACGAGAAGTGTCAAGACAGCTTTGATCTATTGAAGAAGAGGTTAATGTCGCCACCAGTATTGGTTATGCCAGACCTATAGAAAGGATTTGATATCTATTGTGATGCATGTGGCCAAGGCTTAGGATGTGTGCTCATGCAAGAAGGACATGTGATTGCCTATGCATCTCGTCAGTTGAGGAAGCATGAATTGAACTACCCCACGCATGACTTGGAATTGGCAGCCGTTGTACATGCGCTTAAGATTTGGAGACATTATATCATGGGGACCAAGTGTCAAGTGTATACGGATCATAAGAGTCTGAAGTATATATTCACTCAAAAGGATCTCAACCTTAGGCAACGCCGTTGGTTGGAGCTTATTAAGGATTATGATTTGGAGATTCACTATCACCCGGGCAAGGCAAATTTGGTTGCAGATGCCTTGAGTCGAAAAGAGCATGTTCATTCAGCTATTGTTGCCCAGCTACCCGATGAGATTGTTGAGGACTTCAGGAGACTTAACCTGGGGATAGTTGCTCATACTGAGGGAGTTACTATTGATGTGGAACCTACTTTGGAGCAAGAGATCCGCAAAGGACAAATTGGTGATGCTAAAATAAAAGAGATTAAGGATCTGATTACTGAAGGTCGAGTTCCAGAATTCACGGAAGATGAGCAGGGCACTGTATGGTTCAAGGACAGGATGTGTGTCCCTGATATTAAAAGCCTTCGGGAGACTATTTTAAAGGAGGCCCATGACTCGGATTATTCTATTCATCCTGGTAGTACTAAGATGTATCAGGATTTGAAGCGGAAGTATTGGTGGTATGGATTGAAAAGAGATGTAGCTGCACATGTGGCTATGTGCGATGTATGTCAAAGAGTTAAGGCTGAACATCAGAGGCCAGCTGGACTATTGCATCCACTGAAGATACCCGAGTGGAAATGGGAAGAGATTGGTATGGATTTTATTACTGGATTGCCTCACACCCAGAAAGGATATGATGCTATATGGGTGATTGTGGATAGATTGACTAAAGTGGCTCACTTTATTCCTGTCAAGACTACTTATAAAGGTTCTCAGCTAGCAGAGTTATATATGGCTCGGATTGTGTGTTTGCATGGAGTACCAAAGAAGATCGTGTCTGATCTAGGTTCACAGTTTACCTCAAGATTTTGGAGAAGCTTTCATGAGAACATGAGTACAAAGTTGAATTTTAGTACAGCTTATCACCCCCAGACTGATGGACAGACTGAAAGGACTAATCAAGTATTGGAAGATATGTTGAGAGCATGTGCCCTTCAGCATGGAGGAAGTTGGGATAAGAGTCTGCCTTATGCTGAATTCTCATACAATAATAGCTATCAAGCCAGTCTGAAGATGTCACCTTTTGAAGCTTTGTATGGGAGGAAGTGCAGGACTCCTCTATATTGGGATCAGACTGGAGAAAGACAATTCTTTGGGCCTGAACTGATTCAAGAAGCAGAAGAACAAGTTCGTATAATTCGAGAAAATTTGAGAGTGGCTCAAACCAGGCAAAAGAGTTATGCTGATAATAGAAGAAGACCACTGGAATTTGAAGAAGGAGATTATGTGTACCTCAAAGTGTCACCACTTCGTGGAATGAGGAGATTCAAAGTCAAGGGCAAATTGTCCCCTCGCTATATTGGACCATTCTTGATCTTTAGAAGAGTTGGAGAGATGGCATACCAGCTTGAGTTACCTGCTAGTCTATCTGATGTGCACAATGTGTTTCACGTATCTCAACTCAAGAAGTGTCTCCGTGTCCCTGAGGAACAGTTACCCATGGAAGAGCTCAGTGTTCAAGGTGATTTGACTTACACGGAGTATCCGATCAAGATTTTGGATACTTTGACTCGAGTTACAAGGAATAAGGTGATAAAGATGTGCAAAGTCCAATGGAGTCAACACGGTGAAGATGAAGCAACTTGGGAAAGGGAAGAAGAGCTTCGTATAGATTTTCCCCACCTTTTCCCTCGTTCTTCTTAAATCTCGAGGACGAGATTATTTTTAAGGGGGGTAGGATTTGTAATACCCAAATGGCAAGAGTAGTGGAATGTCCAAGAATTGAGGAATATAAAGGGTTTAATTGACCACTTGTGTTATTATTTCCATTTTTGCATATTTCAAATCATGGAATTATCCTTGGCTAACAATAAATGTACTAAATAAAAGAATGGTGCATCATGTTGGAGTTTAATTGCTTGTGCATTTAATTATAAAAATAAACATAATAAAAACACATTAATAATGAAAAGGAGGTTTTGCCCTAATTTATAAACTTGGAAATTTGGAAAAGAAAGTATATAAAACATAAATAAACCTTATATTTCCCAAACTAACACTTCTTAAATTCACAATATAATCTGAGCACAAAATCTGCACAAAGTTTGAATGTAAATTTGAATTCAAATTTGGATTTGTAAGTAGAAAAAAAAGGGGGAAAGAAAAGAATAAAACTAAACTAACCTAAGCAGGTCGGCTGCTTCCATTCCGGCCCACTAAGTCCTTTAACACCCGCGCGGCCCACCACTTCGCGCTGCGCATCCGCTGTGAACCGCGCCGACCTGTGGGCCATACCTGTCACCCACACACGCGCGCGCGCACCGTTCGTTTGTCTCTGGTGCGTGGGTCCCCGCGGTCAGCTTCGTCAACAACCGGATCTCCGAGCATGGCGGCTGGCGCAGATCTCGCGGGTGGCCGTTGTGCGCTGACCCTGTCGCGCCCATATAGTGTTCCGTGACCCCCGAGCTCGTCTATCCCCCTCTCCTCATCCTACCGCCGCGATTACCACCGTTGCCGTGAGTGCAGAGCGCAGAGCTAGTCGTATTCTGCCGCCGCGGGCCAACTTCGATTCGCCGCCGACTTAGCCTCAGTGGGTGCCCGTGTGTCGTCACCAAGGAACCTTGGAAGCCTACACGGGGATCGCCAGCGATCGGGGTCGTCTCGGGTGCACTGAATTCCTCACCGGAGCTCCTTCATCGCCGCGTACCGCACTGTGCCGTGGACTGGTGTACTCCCCGACCTAGTTCCTGGTATGAAGTCCTCCTCCGAGTTCGCCTTGATCTCCTTTACGCGTAGCACCTGTCGGGATAGAGTTTAGGGCACTGGAGCACTTGATTTGGATTTCGCCGGCGAGGTTCGCCGTGGATTGTGGGCGGCGCCACCGTCGGTGTAACCGGAGGGCTGGGCGTTAACGGGAACCGTAGATCAGACGTTGGATGGCTGTGATTAGACGCTAGGTTACCGGTTCGGGTAGCTTGATCCTGACCGTAGGATCTGATCGGACAGATGAGAGTTCATTTTAGGGTTTTTAAATCCGAGCCGTAGATCGCGAATCGGACGTCCGTTATAGCGTACCGGTTCAAAACAACGGGAATCTAATCTTGACCGCAGATTCAAAATCCAGCGGCCGAGATCTAGTGATACCCCTTCGTGGGTATGTTTTATAAAAGAGACCCTGAGCTTTCTCGGATTCAACCCGCCGTCCTAACCAGGGGCGCTTAGAGTCTTAAGAATACTTACATGTTGGCCCCTGAGTTCTCCAGAAATTGGTGCCCAGTCCAGATAACTAATAAAACCAGGAAAAATAATCAGAAAATAGTTTTTAGTACAAATTTAATTGCAGAAACTTGATTAATTCATAACAAATGCATATGATCTCCAAATTGGACCATTCCAGTTCCTATAATTTTGTAATATTATTCTTTATCAAATAGTACCACTGTTTTCACATGAAATTCACATTAAAATTTATTTCTCACTTAACCCTATATTAAATGCATAAAATCTTTAGAAAATCCATAACTTAAAATATATAACTCCAAATTCAGTGATTCCAGTTCCTATGATCTCATTTTAATGTATAGATTTTTACTGTATATTTTATTCATCTGTTTGGTGTGATGTTCATTTTGGCTATACTATGTATGTATTGTGTTGATGCGAATAGACGAGCAAGCCACTGTGGAATCTGAGGTTCAACCAGTTGAAGTAGCTGAGCAGGAGCTCATTGAAGGCAAGTTGTGCCCTTGACCACTTTTTACCCAATAATGTTCTTTAATATCACTTATTCATGCATAGGTTAATTTTGATGGGACCCGATAGGTCACCCTAGATTTGTTTATCTCATTACCTTGTTTACCCCTGATTCAATTGGGTAGTTTGCTATTGCTTTACCTGGTTTTGGGATAATCATTTATTACCTCTATGTTCCAAATTCTTTTTGTTATTCTATTTATGTTCATGTTATGATCATTAATGTTAATTGGAACATAGAGCTTAACTTGAGTAACACGTGCCACCACAAGGGTTTAATGGGACGCCCTTGGCTGACTAATTAGGAAAGCTAGTGGAAGACTACCTTACCCGAAAGGGGCAAGGGCAGTAGGGGAGTGGTCAGTGTAGGGAGGTCCCTGGTTGATCTTGCTGCGATGGCAGTCAGCCAGGAACCCTACATTGGAACTTCCTATAAACTGTAGCGGGTTTTCGGAAGCTAGTGGAACTTTGTAAAGGCCTCGTAGTGTTGCCCTGCCGTGCTTCCTAGGTAGAGGTATATGGGAAGTCGCGATCCCTTGGCAGATGGGTAACATGACTTGTGGGTAAAGGGTACAACCTCTGTAGAGTGTAAAACTGGTATACTAGCCGTGCTCGCGGTCATGAGCAGCTCAGGACTCTCTGATGTTTAATTTATGGAACTTAAATTAAATTTTGTCATTTGCATTGCATGGGTTTATTATTAATTTTGTTCTATTACTTTACTTATGGTTGGTATTTACTTACACTTAGTAATTGCTAATAAAATTTTGACCAACTACTTAAAAGCAATGCTCAGCTTTAACCCCTATCATTGATTAGCCTTACACATCACATGAACTCACACCTTTGTGAGTTTGTGTCCACTGGTTCCCCACAACTTGTTGAGCTATGATCATGTGTGAGCTCACCCTTGCTGTCTCACACCCCCCCCCCCCCCCACAGGAGAAGAGCAGGTGGTTCAGGAGGAGCCACAAGGCGAGGAGTATGATCTGATCTAGGTGGTGTTTCTCAGTTGACATTAGCGCCGACGATCCTTAGTTCGTTTTATCTTTATTATTTTATTTTGTAATAAGTCTTCCGCTATGTAATAAATACTCTGATGTTTTACGACATTTATCTCTATACACTCTGTTATTATATATGTTGTCTTCTTGGCGCATGTATGAGATGCACCTGGCTTTGTTCCTTAAGGCCGGGTGTGACACAAGAAGATCGTCTACTACGACAGCGACGAGTCCTCTTCTTCCCAAAGAGACGACGACTACGACGAGAAAAAGAAACCGGTCAACTCAAACTTTTCTTTTGATTATTCTCGTATTCCGTATAATTCCAATGCTCATTTGCTTTCTATTCCTCTTGGTAAACCTCCTCACTTTGATGGAGAGGACTACGCTTTTTGGAGTCACAAAATGCGTAGTCACCTCTTCTCTCTCCATCCTAGCATTTGGGAGATAGTAGAGAATGGAATGCAATTTGATAGTACGGATAACCCAGTATTCATTAATGAACAAATTCATAAAAATGCACAAGCTACCACTATTTTGTTAGCTTCGTTGTGTAGGGATGAATACAACAAGGTGAGCGGCTTGGATAATGCCAAGCAAATATGGAACACCCTCAAGATCTCTCATGAGGGGAACGATGCCACCATAATCACCAAGATAGAGTTGGTGGAGGGCGAGCTAGGAAGGTTCGCGATGATCAGGGGAGAGGAGCCAACACAAACGTACAACAGGCTCAAGACTCTGGTCAACAAAATCAGGAGCTATGGGAGCACGAGATGGATGGACCATGACGTCGTCCGACTTATGCTCAGGTCCTTTACTGTCATTGACCCTCATCTTGTGAACTCAATTCGTGAAAATCCTAGGTACACAAAGATGATGCCCGAGGAGATACTCAGAAAATTTGTGAGCGGGCGGATGATGATTAAAGAAGCCTGCTATGTGGATGATGCTCTCAATGGCCCAATGCCCGTCTACGAGCCTCAACCCATCGCTCTCAAGGCAACAAGTAGCAGGGAGATGCTACCTAGCAAGGTGGTGCAAGTTGAGGCAGCCGAGCTTAACGAGGAAGAAATGACCCTCATCATCAAGTGCTTCAAGACGGCGCTAAAGGGTCGCAAGGAGCATCCCAACAAGAGCAAGACGAAGGGAAAGCGCTCCTGCTTCAAGTGTGGTAAGACTGGTCACTTTATTGCTAACTTTCCTGATAATGATAGTGACTAGGGACAAGAAAAAGGCGGGAAGAGGGAGAAAAAGAAGTCTTACAAGAAGGCAAAGGGCGAGGCTCACCTCGGCAAGGAGTGGGATTCGGATTGCTCTTCGTCCGACTCCGACGATGAAGGACTCGCCGTCTCGGCCTTCAACAAGTCGTCTCTCTTCCCCAACGAGCGTCACACCTGCCTCATGGCAAAGGAGAAGAAGGTAAGTGCTCGAGATACCTCTACATGTGCTTCCTCTAGCGATGAAGAGTCTAGTGATGATGAGGTAGACTATTCTAGCTTGTTTAAAGGTCTAGATAGAACCAAGATAGAAAAAATTAATGAATTGATTGATGCATTAAATGAGAAGAATAGACTTTTAGAAAAACAAGAGGATCTCTTATATGAAGAGCATGATAAATTTGTAAGTGTGCAAAAGTCTCTTGCTTTAGAGGTTAAGAGAAATGAAATGCTTTCTTGTGAATTGTCTACTTGTCATGAAACTGTGTCTAATTTAAAGAGTATTAATGATGATTTAAATGATAAGCTAAAAGTAGTAAATAAATCTAGTTCTTGTGTGGAACATGTTGTGATTTGCAATAGGTGTAAGGATTTTAATGTTGATGCTTGTAGTGAACATTTAATTTCCATTACTAGATTAAATGATGAAGTGGCTAGTCTTAATGCCCAACTTAAGACTAGCAAAACTGACTTTGATAAACTAAAATTTGCAAGGGATGCCTACACTGTTGGTAGACACCCCTCTATTAAGGATGGGCTTGGCTTTCGAAGGGAAGCCAAGAACTTAACAAGTCAAAAGGCTCCCATCTCCGCCAAGGAAAAAGGGAAGGCCCCTATGACTAATAATGTTCAAAGGAATCATGCTTTCATCTATAGTAATAGAAACTTTTCTAGGAATACTCATAGAAGGTATGCTTATGATTCAAATGCTATGATTGCTTCGAGTTCCTCTGTTGTGCATGGTAGAAATATGACTAGGAAAAATGTTGTTCATGTGCCTAGGAAAGTAAGTAATGAACCTTCTATAATTTACCATGCTTGCAATGCTTCTTTTGCAATTTGTAGTAAGAATAAGAAAGTAATTGCTATGAAGTTGGGGGCCAAGTGCAAAGGAGATAAGACTTACATTTGGGTCCCTAAGGCTATTGTTACTAACCTTGTAGGACCCAACAAGAGTTGGGTACCTAAAACCCAAGCCTAATTTGCCTTGCAGGTTTATGCATCCGGGGGCTCAAGCTGGATTATCGACAGCGGATGCACAAACCACATGACGGGGGAGAAGAAGATGTTCACCTCCTATGTCAAGAACAAAGATTCCCAAGATTCGATCATCTTTGGAGACGGGAATCAAGGCAAGGTTAAAGGACTAGGGAAGATAGCTATTTCATCCGAGCATTCCATTTCTAATGTGTTCTTAGTTGAATCGCTCGGGTATAACTTGTTGTCCGTTAGTCAACTATGTAATATGGGTTACAATTGCTTATTTACCAATGTAGATGTGTCTGTCTTTAGAAGGAGTGATGGTTCATTAGCTTTTAAGGGTGTACTAGACGGCAAACTCTACTTAGTGGATTTTTTGAAAGAGGAGGCCGGTCTAGATGCATGCTTAATTGCTAAGACTAGCATGGGCTGGCTGTGGCATCGCCGTCTAGCACATGTTGGGATGAAGAACCTTCACAAACTTCTAAAGGGAGAACATGTGTTAGGTCTAACAAATGTGTTTTTCGAAAAAGATAGACCTTGTGCAGCTTGTCAAGCAGGCAAACAGGTGGGAAGTGCTCATCACAGCAAGAATGTGATGACCACATCAAGACCTTTGGAGCTACTTCACATGGACCTCTTCGGACCCGTCGCCTACCTGAGCATAGGAGGAATTAAGTATGGTCTTGTTGTTGTTGATGATTTTTCCCGCTTCACTTGGGTATTCTTTTTGCAGGATAAATCAGAAACCCAAGGGACCCTCAAGCGCTTTCTAAGGCGAGCTCAAAACGAGCTTGAACTCAAAGTGAAAAAGATTAGAAGTGACAATGGGTCCGAGTTCAAGAACCTTCAAGTGGAGGAGTTTCTTGAGGAGGAAGGAATCAAGCACGAGTTCTCCGCTCCCTACACACCACAGCAAAACGGTGTGGTAGAGAGGAAGAACAGAACACTTATAGACATGGCGAGGACGATGCTTGGAGAATTCAAGACGCCCGAGCGGTTTTAGTCGGAAGCTGTGAACACAGCTTGCCACGCCATAAACCGGGTCTACCTTCATCGCCTCCTCAAGAAGACGTCCTACGAACTTCTAACCGATAACAAACCCAACGTTTCATATTTTCGAGTTTTTGGGAGTAAATGCTACATTCTAGTGAAGAAAGGTAGGAATTCAAAATTTGCTCCCAAAGCTGTAGAAGGGTTTTTGTTAGGTTATGACTCAAATACAAAGGCGTATAGAGTCTTCAACAAATCATCAGGGTTGGTTGAAGTCTCTAGCGATGTTGTATTTGATGAAACTAATGGCTCTCCAAGAGAGCAAGTTGATCTTGATGATATAGATGAAGATGATGTTCCAACGGACGCAATTCGTACCATGGCGATTGGAGATGTGCGACCACAGGAACACCAAGTGCAAGATCAACCTTCTTCCTCAACAATGGTGCACCCCCCAACTCAAGATGATGAACAGGTTCCTCAAGAGGAGGCGTGTGATCAAGGGGGAGCACAAGAAGACCAAGTTGAGGAGGAAGAAGCACCACGGGCCCCTCCAACTCAAGTTCGAGTGACGATTCAAAGGAATCATCCCGTCGACCAGATTTTGGGTGACATAAGCAAGGGAGTAACCACTCGCTCTAGATTAGCTAATTTTTGTGAGCATTACTCTTTTGTCTCTTCTATTGAGCCTTTTAGGGTAGAAGAGGCCTTGCTAGATCCGGACTGGGTGTTGGCCATGCAGGAAGAGCTCAACAACTTCAAGCGAAATGAAGTTTGGACACTGGTGCCACATCCCAAGCAAAACGTTGTGGGAACCAAGTGGGTGTTCCGCAACAAACAGGACGAGCACGGGGTGGTGACAAGGAACAAGGCTCGACTTGTGGCAAAAGGTTATGCCCAAGTCGCAGGTTTGGACTTTGAGGAGACTTTTGCTCCTGTGGCTAGGCTAGAGTCGATTCACATTTTGTTAGCCTATGCCGCTCACCATTCTTTCAGGTTGTTCCAAATGGATGTGAAGAGCGCTTTCCTCAACGGGCCAATCAAGGAGGAGGTGTACGTGGAGCAAGCCCCTGGCTTTGAGGATGAACGGTACCCCGACCACGTGTGTAAGCTCTCTAAGGCGCTCTATGGACTTAAGCAAGCCCCAAGAGCATGGTATGAATGCCTTAGAGATTTTCTAATTGCTAATGCTTTCAAGGTTGGAAAAGCCGATCCAACTCTTTTTACTAAGACTTGTGATGGTGATCTATTTGTGTGCCAAATTTATGTCGATGACATAATATTTGGTTCTACTAACCAAAAGTCTTGTGAAGAGTTTAGCAGGGTGATGACTCAGAAATTCGAGATGTCGATGATGGGCGAGTTGAACTACTTCCTTGGGTTTCAAGTGAAGCAACTCAAGGACGGCACCTTCATCTCTCAAACGAAGTACACGCAAGACTTGCTCAAGCGGTTTGGGATGAAGGACGCCAAGCCCGCAAAGACTCCAATGGGAACCGACGGACATGTCGACCTCAACAAAGGAGGTAAGTCCGTTGATCAAAAGGCATACCGGTCTATGATAGGGTCCTTACTTTATTTATGTGCTAGTAGACCGGATATTATGCTTAGCGTATGCATGTGTGCTAGATTTCAATCTGACCCAAGGGAGTGTCACCTTGTGGTCGTTAAGCGAATCCTTAGATATTTAGTTGCTACGCCTTGCTTCGGGATCTGGTATCCAAAGGGGTCTACCTTTGACTTAATTGGATACTTAGACTCCGACTATGCTGGATGTAAGGTCGATAGGAAGAGTACATCAGGGACGTGCCAATTCCTATGAAGGTCCATGGTGTCATGGAGTTCTAAGAAACAAACTTCCGTTGCCCTATCCACCGCTGAGGCTGAGTATGTTGCCGCAGGACAGTGTTGCGCGCAACTACTTTGGATGAGGCAAACCCTCCGGGACTTTGGCTACAATCTGAGCAAAGTCCCACTCCTATGTGACAATGAGAGTGCAATCTGCATGGTGGACAATCCTATTGAACACAGCCGCACAAAGCACATAGACCTCCGGCATCACTTTTTGAGAGACCACCAGCAAAAGGGAGATATCGAAGTGTTTAATGTTAGCACCGAGAACCAGCTAGCCGATATCTTTACCAAGCCTTTAGATGAGAAGACCTTTTGCAGGCTGCGTAGTGAGCTAAATGTCTTAGATTCGTGTAACTTGGATTGATATAGAGCATACATGTGTTTTATGCCTTTGATCATGTTCTTTTATGCATGTTATTGCTTATTTATGGTGCTCAAGTTGTGCAAGGGATCCCCGGACCTCACAAGTCCTTGTGTGAATGATGCACGTATTTAGGGGGAGAAATGCTACAACTTGACCCTTTGAGACTAACCGTGTGCTTGAGTTTTCTTAATTTAGTCTCAAAGGTGATTGAAAGGGAAAAGGTGAACTTGGAATATACAAGACTTCCACTGCACTCCGATGAGAGGGTAATTTACTCCAAGTTCATCTCCATGCTCTTATTGCCTTTTTACTCTTAATTGAAGATTTTGGTGAGGCAATGGGGTTTTAGGGCCAATAATGATCCCGTTTTGGTGCTTAGTGCCAAAGGGGGGGGGAGAAATTAAGGCCAAAAGCAAATGGATCAGCTACCACTTGAGAGTTTTGAAAATAGTAGAGTTAGAACTTTTGTTTTGTCAAAATACTCTTATGTGCAAAATTTGGCCTCTTGTGGGGAGAATGTAGGATTATGGGAAAAGGGGGAGTTTTTGGCTCTTGGTCAATTTTTCTCATGGAATACCTCTCTTTATGCCTAATCAAGTGTGTTTGACTTAGAGATAGGAAATTGAGTTTGATTTCGAAAACAAACCAAGTGGTGGCAAAGAATGATCCAAATATGCCTAATTTGAATCAAAAATAATTCTTGTTCTCAATTGTTTTGATGTTGCACTTCCTTTTAGTTGCTTTTTGATGTGTTGGCATAAATCACCAAAAAGGGGGAGATTGAAAGGGAAATGTGCCCTTGGGCCATTTCTAGTATAGTTTTGGTGATTAAGTGCCCAACACGTAATGAGTGAGTAATCTTGTGCCAAATGATTGATGAAGTGCAAATCAACAAGAAGGTATGATTCTAGACTTAGTACATTGGTTTTTGTGTACTAACATATTTGTCTAAGTGCTGGAATCAGAGAAACGAGAAGAAGAAAACATCTTGGCTGGAACAGCTAAGACTCAGCGCAGTCTGGCACACCGGACTGTCCGGTGGTGCACCGGACAGTGTCTGGTGCGCCAGGCCAGCCTCCGGTGAACAGGCCACTCTCGAGAACCGACGACGGTGTACTGCTATAATTCATCGGACCGTCCGGTGGTGCATCGGACTGTCCGGTGAGCCGTCTGCGGCGAAGTCGTCGCTCTTGGGAATCGTTCAACGGCGTACGGCTATAATTCACCGGACGGTCCGGTGAGGCACCGGACTGTCCGGTGATCCAACGGTCGACTGCGCCAACGCTCGGCCGCGGAATCCCCGCGTGACGCGTGGGCGCGCCAACGGTCGGCAGGGGGCACGTCCGGTGTGCACCGGACAGTGTCCGGTGCGCCAATGGCTCCATTTCTGCAACGGTTGACTGTGCTATTTTTGGAAGGAGATCTGCACCGGATGATGAACAGTGCCTGTCCGGTGGTGCACCAAACTGTCCGGTGCGCCACCCGACAGAAGGCAAGAATTGCCTTCCCAGATTGCTTCCAACGACTCCTAGCTGCCTTGGGGCTATAAAAGGGACCCCTAGGCGCATAGAGGAGTACACCAAGCATACTTTGAACATTCTAAGACTCTCACACTCCGTCTCGGCACACTCGATTGATTTTCTTAGTGATTTGAGCTCCGTTCTAGTGGTGAACTTGTTGCATTTCATTTGAGCTCAAGTCTTGGCCTGTGTGTGTGCGTATTGCTGCGGATTTGTGTGTGTTGCTTCCCTCCCTTACTCTAGTGCTTTTATATTGATATTTGTTGTAAGGGCGAGAGACTCCAAATTGTGGAGATTCCTCGCAAACGGGAAAAGTGATAAGAAAAAGGAACACCGTGGTATTCAAGTTGATCATTGGATCACTTGAGAGGGGTTGAGTGCAACCCTCGTCCATTGGGACGCCACAACGTGGAGTAGGCAAGTTTTGTACTTGGCCGAACCACGGGATAAAACCACTGTGTCTACTGTGTTGTTTCTCTCTGTGGTTTCTGTGTTTCACGAGTACTCCTCTCCAGCTACTTGATTCTATTGCACTAACACTTAACTTAGTTTTTTTTGTGGCAATAAGTCTTAAGGTTTTACAGGATCACCTATTCACCCCCCTTTAGGTGCTCTCAATACCGCGCGACACATAGGGCAAGTAATGCAAATGATGAAGATGCGGGTTAGTTGTTAATTTGATATTCGAGATATTTGCACATTATTAACTATGCTTTCAACATCACTCACTTTTCAATCCTTGCATATGCAGAATCTCCTAGCCATTTATGTGTGTCTGTACGTGACTACTACTGCTACAAATTCCAGATTCGTCCCGGGGTATTCAATCCAATACTTCATGGAAAGCGGCTTTTCCAGCAGTTCGCGGTCGACACGTACATAAAGATTGAGAGCTCTCGTTTAGATTTCATACGTAAGAATCAAGATCAGTTAAGGGCAGACCTATACCAGGGCTTGGTGGATAGCATGTTAGATGGAGATATTAGAGCAGAGATACATGGGGCGGTGCTTGCTTCACAAGGGGAATAGAAATACAGAAGAATTCTTCTAGGTCTGGAACAGCGCCTGCACCTGCCTAGCCCAGTTCTGTCAGATCGTGTGGTGAACATCAGAACACGGTAGCCAATTTAGCTATAGTTATGTTTTCTATCGTATTTTATTTTTATTGATTGCAGCTGACACAGCTCCTAACAGAGACCGGAGGCATGCAGGGGCAGTGCCTCTCACTCGTTGGCAGGGAGGCAGGCAGTGCAGGAAGACAGCTATTGTGCACTGCTTGCCATGCATGCCAAATTGCAATGTGTGTGGCACACTCGCTCGCCAATCGCCTTTTCTCTTGTAGACGAGGCGACTAGACATCTGAAGCCAAATAAACAAAATACGTACTCCACCACACACCATGGAAATGTCATGGATGCCTTTCTCCCCCTCCCACGTCTCTAGGACATGGTGTAGGGTGTGCTGGACTATATCGGATTTTTTATTGTTTAAATGACATAGTAAAGAATTATTCTCCGGAAAAAATCTAGCATCAGTTTGAGAATCGATTATGTAAATATTTACACTCATAAGTCACACAATTTTTCAATAGGTTTTTGTCCCGCGAGAATGGAATCTCTATCTGTAGGCTTGTGTCATAGCAAGCCAAAAAAAATCGGTGGCAACCGCAATAGTTTCGGAAGGTATTATAATTTCCGTAGTTCTGTATGGATCAATTTGTATTTTTTTGTAATAACTAATTTTAGTTTTATCTCACGATAGTTTGCTCTAGACTATATTTGCACGCAGGGTGATCTTGCCCTCATCGATTTTATTAAGGAAATCCCTTGTGAACCAAGGGTGGAAGTCGTGCTTATTGATGATGCCTTTGTTGAAAGAAAGTCGATGGAATGTTTATTTCAGCCGAATGCATATCTAGGTGACGAGGTAATCCATGCTTAGATTTTAAATTTGGTGACCTTGTTATGTATAGGTTTTTTACTCACCCTGGTATTTTTAACCACAACTTACACACTTGCAGGTTATAGACTGTTACATAAATTTGATAAAAGCTCAAAAGCATCTAAAGTGCCGATCTGGAGGTCGCGTTCACATAGAAAATGCTTTCCAGTTTAATTTCTTGAAGCGAGATGGCGATGTTGAAATTAAAATAGAGGAGCTATATCCAATTGAAGACATGACACAAATATGTAGCGCTGAACGAAGGGTGTTACTTTACCTAGACCATGACATGGTACATATGAGTTTACAATCTATACAAAACAGTTAGTGTTTACATGTATTTTATTCTTATGCAAGTATTTATAACTGTTCTGTAGGTGTTTATTCCGATAAACATCTGAGAGACGCACTGGTATCTTGTCGTGATCCATGCAAGAAATATGGAGATACAAGTGCTCGATTCACTTGGTACTTCACAAGACCGTAAAGACCTCACTGACTCTGTGAGTATGCACAAACTAAACAATTATGAATTCACTATTAACTTATCTCAATCTCTAATTTTGTTTTACAATATATAAAGATTAAAGGACTCCAAAGACAAATTGATATGATATCTCAACGTAAGGAGTTAAAAGACCACAGGTGGCTAGACCTCCAAGTAGCTTCTTGGCCGCTCAGAGAAATAGACATGGGATATGCAAAGCAGACATATAGGTACGCCCTAAAATCTTATTTACCTATTTCTTTATTCATACTAATCTTTTTGTTGCTACTAATGTATATTGTAGCTCTTCATGTGGCCTCTTTCTTTTGAACTATGTCGAATACTGGACAGAGGATGAACTGTCTGATAGTTTTACCCAGGTATATTATTACTACTACGACATATATGCACATCTACAGTCAGTGTTACATATATAATGCTAAATAATTATTTCTTATTTGTAGGATGACATGTCACACTTTAGGGGAAAAATGGCTGCTATATTACTATCTTCAGACCTGAATAAGAGAAGGGATGTCTGTTATACAAAAATGATAAAGAAGTTGACTCTGGAAGCCCATCAGATGTTGAGATATTAGAAAACCCAACAGATTCTAAGAAGAGGAAACTACTCCACGTGCTTGATTGTAGCGAAGTAGTGTATGAAGATGAGAAAGGCCCTATTACTCAAGCAGACTTGCAAAAGTGGTTTGTTGATGATTGGGATAAAAGAGCTCCTATAAAAGTCTCTAACGATGGGTGCACCAATGACTTTTTAATGGTTGGTCTTTCCACAGAGGACATGCCAGTGATTCAATAGATGTTTTATGTGATTATATCATGGCAATAGAAGACGATACGACACTAGAGTAAGTGCTCATTGATTTATCTATTTTATGTATATCAACTACTTAGATTCTTGATATAGACTTTCATCATGCTACATTACAGGATGACATAGGTGCGAAGTTTCAATCCTTTTAAGATAGAAATCTCTGTCAAAGACCTGCAAAACATATTAACGATAAATCAAGATATGGCTCTAAAATGTTTTGACATGGCTGTTCGGGTGCTTGCTAATAAAGAGTCACGTAGGCCGAAAGGAGAAATCATAAATAATAGAAAGCATTATATGGACATGCGTTTCTGGGTAAGTTTGTTTCCAATCATTAATGTATTAATATATAGTATCTACATCTAATCCTCATGTGGACATGTATATATACTGCCAGAGAATGGTTGGTTTTGGTAAACTTGCAAAGTACCACCAGGATCCTACAGCAGAAGAGTTAGCCAAAACACTCGATTGTTAGCCATCAATGAATTATTATATCACGGGTTGTAGATATGTAAGTATGTGTTCATTTCGAATGTATTTATAAAGGACACTTCTTTGCAATCCTAATGACTGATATTTTGCAAGTTCTTATGCCATGGAAATTCAACGGATGTCACGCCCTTTTTGTAATAGATCATGTTAAAAAGCATGTGACTTTTATCGACTTTACACCGACTCAAGATTGGTGTAAACACATGCCATACAAGAGGTTTGCGGAAGCGATTATCATGGCCTCAAAGAAATATAAGATTGCTTACAGCAAGAAACGTTCTGGATGGGCAGAGGATATCTTTAAGTGGGAACATACAATTCAGACTGGTGTTCCAATTGACTTAAGAGGGTATTTTCTTCGTACCACCTTCTGAGCAGTTTAAATTTTTTCTATAATAATCATTGTATAAAACATAGTTGACTAAACATTATATTATAGGTTTAATACCAGTTACCTCGTTCTACAAGCTATGGCCGTGTGGGGGAATGACAGACGAATGAAATTTGTTGGGGTAAGTGTAGTACGTTCGTTTTATGTTCAAAACATATATTCTAGCTATCTCGTTTTACAAGATAATATGTTTTGTTCTCTTATGTCTTTGTAGGATGCAAAGATTGTTCGAAGGAACTTTGTGATTGATCTGTTAAGTTATGAGGATAATTCGTGTCGATATGCCATCCCTGCAAACATACAACAGAGACTTATCGATATCGCTAAAAAGGATTAGCTGATTAGTGTACAGTTGTCTAATTAAAAATTCTAAATTAACTTTTTAGAAATAATTTGTGTGATATTGATAATGTTTTCCACACGGATTTTACATATTATAGTGATGTTTGTCGTTCCGTATTAATGTTTCATACAAATCTTTTACTTCCGTCGCAACGCACGGGCACATATCTATAACAATATAACACATATATGTACATATAAGTTATCGTGTTATTATTTAGTTCTGTTGCAACGCACGGATACTCACCTAGTAAGCCAGTGAAGAGCGGATGTCAGGATTTTGGGGAGCGTCCTCAAACGGCGTGATTTCTTGGTCGGTTCTTTCCTGTTACTTCTCGACAACCGATCTCTGGTGGTAGTCATTAGCACTGCTATGTTTGTTCACTGTGACGAGTGGGATGACTACATCAACGAACCCTACGTCGACTAGCCAAAACAACTCTGGTGTCACTGGTACGCTACTATAGCAAAAAAAAAAAATCTTATTTTCCTTGTTAATTTGAATCGTGATTACTATGATAGTTATCTTATTAGAGAATAGACTATACATGCATATACTTGGTATCATAAACATAATGTTAATTTAGTAATTAAATTGTCTAGTTTTTAAGAGAGATTATTGATCGGGACTTGTGGATATTGCTGAAGCCGGCTAAAGTTATTGGGGGCGTGTTTATTTAAATTTAAGAGCTCCCAATTAGCACAATGTCAAGTGTTGGGGGCCTTCGTCCTCCGAAAGTCCTCAAAAACGTGATTTAACAATGTCTTCCAAGTATGACATATGAACAGGTACCTTCGAACTCGGGTTAAAAGCATATACGATGTAAAAAGCATGATTGTGACGAAGGCTGGAGTTGGTCCGAAGCTACGCGCAAGGGAACTTCGGTTAAATGGCGGAAAAAGAAACCGACTAAAAGGGAAAAAGGCTATTTAGTCCTCGTATGGTCGTCCATAAGTCAGTAGTAAATATGAAGGGCATGAATATAATTTCTCACTGGCTGCGCCCTGTGCCTTAAATAGATGAACAGTACTCCCGTACTGTTCACGCTGATCGATACTTGTTTACGCGTCACGCTTGTACTTTTACCTTCTACCAAGTCGAAGGTACATTTGTAATTCAATATTGCTTCTGTCTTTCTATGATAATAAATAATAAGAATGAATTAGCGAAGTAATATGATTGTTTATGTTGTTTTCTATATTTCATATGCTTCTTCTTTTATTAACACATATCGTGATGATGAAGTATGTCCTTCATAACCTTCGTTTGAAGATCATTATATTCTAAGGGAAATAATGCTTCGAAGGACGAAGGGCATTAACATTTAACATTCTGTGTTGCCTTGTTCTTAACTCATAGCATTTGAGAACAAGTCCCCAACATTGGCGCCCACCTCCGATGAACTCTTTCGACCACCATCGGCAAGCACTGACCTTCGTCATGCCGCCGAAGAAAGCTTCAGCGATAGGGGCTACTGCACTACAGCCACTGGACCTAAACCAGAAAACCCTTTCTCTCTGAGAAGCTCGAAGTCAGAAGAGAAAGGCCACCAATCCAACACTCCAGAAGGAGGAGTTGGACCAAGAGATCAGGGACATGGAAATCATCCATCAACAAGTACAAAGGAAGAAGGAAAAGATGGCACGGCTGGCTGATCTTCAAAGGAAGATCGACGAAGCTACTGAAGAAGTGCGTCATCTTGCTCAAGATGAACAAGATCGAAGGCCCCAACACAGGGAGCTTCGTTAAGAAGGCTTATTCAACGAAGATGGATGGTATGATGATTTTAATCATGATACCTTTACTTTTGATGATGCTTCTCCCTTGGTAGCAGAACTGCAGGCTACCCCATGGCCCCCGTCATACAAGCCACCTTAGCTCCCCATGTATGACGGTCACTCAGATCCAAAGTAGTTTCTGATGAGCTACGAAGCAACTATATCTTCGTATGGGGGTAATACCGCAGTCATGGTGAAGTCCTTCGTCATGGCAGTCTGGAATCTAGCTCAAACATGGTATTCTTCTCTTCGGCCAGGGACTATCACGTCATGGCAGAAGCTTAAGGACATGCTGGTTACCAGTTTCCAAGGCTTTCAAACGAAGCCAGTCACAGCTCAGGCCCTGTTCCAATGCACGCAAGACCACGAAGAATACCTTCAGGCATATGTACGAAGGTTCTTGCGATTGAGGGCACAAGGGCCTACAGTGCCCAATGAAATTGTCATTGAGGCCATGATCAAGGGTCTTAGGCCAGGACCTACTGCTCAATACTTCGCCAGAAAGCCCCCATAGACCCTGGAGGAGCTGCTTCAGAAGATGGATGAGTACATTCGGGCTGATAACGACTTCCGCCAAAGAAGGGAGGAAGCCTACAGATTCTCTGAGATGACCAGGGGCTTCGGAGGACGAATCCACCCGAGGCATGTCCGGTCGATTCACAGCTCCAGTCAAAACGACGATAAAGGGAGCCAGCCTCAGAGGTCACAATACACCTCACAATCTTCGAGGCAGCAGCAAAGCTCTCTTAGGCCACCAGCTCCAAGGGGCAGAGGCGCCAGGGGCTTCGGAGGAAGATTTGGGGATCAGCCCAGGAAGATCTACTACTTATTCTGTGGTGAGGACAAGGGCCACACTGCAAGAATGTGCCAAATTACTATTCAGAAGCAAAAGGAGATTGCAGAAGTTGAAGCTAGGCAGAATCAACCGAAGTAGGTCTTACATACTGCTTCATGCCACTCTCCCTACATACCAGAGTATGTGGGCAATCATCCCACAGCTTTTGTTGCTTCAGCTAGCCACTCACAGGCTTCCTGGCTACAACTCCCACCCCCACCACCACTACAACCGACCTATTCTCGAAGCCAGCCAGAAGGGCGCCAGTACTCTCAACAGCAACGTGAAGTCAGGGAGGAATCTGAAGCTCGCAAAATCAACAGTACTGTGCCAGAATCAAAGCACATTTATTGAGCGATATCCTACCCCTGAAATACTTTTATGTTCTATGTCATTTTGTTTTTCAAATAAGGAACAAACAATGTAGAGCTAGTTTTAATTTCTTGTAATAGCTTCACTTATACCAGAATGAAATATATCTTCTTCAAAGAATTACGAAGTTCAATTTTCGCCGAAGCTACAAAAAGTCGTTCCTAAAGGAGCACAGCGTAAGTTTTGCCAAAGCTACAAAAAATCGTTCATAAGGGAGCGCAGTGTAAGTTTTCTGCTCAAAAGTCATTCCTAAGGGAATGCAGAGCCAAATACCGCCGAAATATAAGGCGAAGAAGTTCAAAAGACGTTCCTAAGGGGATGCAGAACTCACACCGAAAAGTCAACGGTGATACTGCCGAAATATAAGGCGAAGAAGTTCAAAAGACGTTCCTAAGTGGATGCAGAACTTACACAGAAAAATAAGCGGTGAAGCCGAAAAATAAATGGCAAAGAGATACCAATCGTTCCTAAGGGGACGCAGAGATTGTGTGTTTCAGAGTGGGCGTGTGGGTGTGTGTCTTCGGCATTAGCATCATTCTTTGCATCATATCATTACATCATCATGCATAGCATCATATCATACATCATACCGCACCAATGACACAAATTGAATACGAACCCTGATCTTCGGAGAATGCTTTGCAAAAGCGAAAATATGCCGAGACACAAAGCCGAAAAATACAGCTTCGATAGCTCTGTCGCAAAAGAAGGGATTCCTTGTTTACGAAGCATGGTTGCTTCTGCGAAGTATGGATATTTTCACGAAGCATGGAATTTTTCTTTACGAAGCATGAAAAGAAGGGAAGGTGTTTTTTCGCCGAAGGCTCAAAAAGGTATGTATAAAAAAGTTTCATGCATCACAAAGAAGTAAATTACAAATAGTTTACATATTAGATTCAAAACTATAAGCATCAAATATTACAGTCATAGTCCAGCAAATGTTGCATTGATCATCTAAAAATGTTTTCACAACAACTACTAGTCTTCCTTCAGGACCTTCTCCGCAACTTCATTTAGCAATTTGTTAACCACTTCGTCAACAACAGATTCGGCTATATTAATAATGTCCAGTACTTCCCTTGTCTCTGGGTCGGCCAGGGGATCAAACGGTTCCGGAGGTGGAGACAATTCAGCTACAATAGCAAAAGTTACTTAGTTCGAAGTCATAAAATAAATGCCGAAGCTAAAGGTCACGAAACAATACCTAAACGTCTTGCATGTTCTGCAGCTTCCTCGGCTTGTTTCGCTTCCACTCGGGCGTCATGAATCTTTTTCATTTTTCTTCATAATTTCATGAGCCATTTCTCGGCCACCATTTATCCAGATGTCACTGTAAAATTTTCCACCCATTAAACTTGCTTCAGCTGAGAGATCTTTTGTATCATCCACGGAGAAGGCAGCTTCGGCCTTAGCCAGGGTTTTGACATGGTCGCAACCCGCCCTCTCCAAGATGGCTGAAATTCCTCTTGCACCAGAGAACGCACAGACATCCCCGCGATCACTTAAAATTTCTTTAAAAGCTTCGGCCTCTCCGCTTATCCATTCGATAACACCTTCAGGGTCGCCTCGTATGAAGTTATCTTCGTTTGAATAGGCACCCACGTTGGCGAAGCTAGCCTTTATTTTTTCCACGCAGCCCAATGATTTTTCAAAGCATCTTTCTTTGGATGCGCGAAGTTCTTCAACTGTTTTTTCTAAATAATTCTTCCAATATTCACTAATATCTCGGTTAGCTTCGGCAAGACCACACTTTTCTTTGGCTTCGGCCAATTGTTTCCGAAGGTCTTCGATCTCATTCTTTTGGTTTTCAGCTTGAGTCTTGAAGCTAGCTTTATCTTCTTTCACTTTATTCACCAATGAAATCAATATTTTGTCTTTTTCAAGAACTTCGTTCCTTAGTTCGATTACTTCTGAACGAAGGTTGTTCAGAGCCATTGTATATCCTTCATCTTCAATGTTTTTCTGTGCTCTAAGGGTGTTGCTAAGAATTAAGCCCTGCAAGAGGAAGACAGAATTAAGTATAAACAAATAAAATATTTCATTTTCAAAATACAAAATTAACCTTTATACCTTTATGCTATTATATGCCAAGCTATCAGCAAGCTCATCCTTTGATAATATTGAAAGGCCATCTTCTAGCTTCGGGAATCCGATGCTTCTACCTATCTCCAGGCAAACGGATATCTCTTTATTGTCCGGGAGACAGTACAGAAAATCTTCTTCCCCACTGCCATTAAACACTAATGCCCCCTTAGGGTATTTCAATTTTTGGGCATAATGTTGTGCTTCTCGTTTTTCTTCTTGGGAGAGTCCTTTTCCCGAAACATGGCGAATGATGTAATCAATGCTTTCTTTTAAAGCTTTGGAAGTAGGAGTTGCAACCTTTTCAGACGAAATTTGCTCTGTGGCCTTTTCTTCTGTTTCTTTTTCTTCAATTTCGCAGACTTTATCTCAGCGAGCTCTGAGGGCCTAGCTTTGGTTTCAGTTTGAATCATTGTAGATTCGACCTCTGCCTTTTTCGTTTCAACTTCGGCAACTTTTCTGGTAGGAGCAGGATTCAAGGTTTTCGCTGTTTCTAATACAGCATCTAGCACATTTGCCATCCTCCTCCTCTTAGAAGTTGTGGCAGAACTCTTTTGTGTCTTTGGCGTTGTTGCTTCTGTTGAAGGGCTTAAAATCTCTGGCATCTTCGTCACTTCTTCAGTTTTCGACCTTTCAGCCTTATCTTTGTCCACCTTCGTTTCAATTAGCTCAACCGAAGGTGCGTTCGGCATTGTAGCCGGCTCTTCAGTCCTCTGCATGGGAGGAATAGTTTCTCTTGTTTCAGCAGCTGAAGAGGCCTCCCCGCCATACTCAGGCACCACAGCCGGTTCAATATAACGCGGCCGGTGGGTAAGTACCTTCATCTTTTTGCTAGCAGCCTTCGGCACAGGCTCAGCTGGGGCGGCCAGAGCAACAGCTTTTCTCTTCTTCCCCTGTCCCCGTAGCGGGTACCGGTAGTCGGGGTAGACGAAGCCGATGGCATCAAAAACTCTGTTCATTCTCTTTTTTCCCTGACCTCCGAAGGCTGCAGATAGCGCATTATCTTCTGCTTTGGAATAAGCTCCAAGCAATTCATACTTGTAGCTTCGATGCATTTCAGCCAGTCATCGTTTGGTTCATCGAACTTATCCCCAAACCTGAATGTATACTTTAGCTGGACTAGGTCACCTTCGCTAGATTTGGTGATGGTCTCCTTCGGTATTTCCTAGCTTTCTACAAGCGGCCATACTCTGAATGCTATATGCTCTTGAGTTAAATCTCTTGTACCAATAAAGGAGCAGACTGTACTGAAGGCCTTTTGACATGCTTTGGCTGCATCATCAATTTCGTCCTTCGGCTTTCGGAGGACCGAAGCGGGACCAGATGGGGCGCATAATGATTTCCTTAATATCTTCCCTTGCCTTCAGATCATTTTTCACATAAAACCATTCTTCCATCCAAGCTCCGGGCCATCTCTTCCGAAATGTTGGAACTGGGTGGCTTGCGTTGGAACGGGTGATAAATCCATAACAACCGAAGTTGTTGTGATACTGTTCTTTACCTATGGCCTTCGTCTCATATAGCAATTCATGCATATTACAGAAGCACTTTACGCTTGGTTCTAACCCCTGGCTTCTAACTGCCCAGACAAAAATCCCCATCCTTATTATAGCTTCAGGGGTGATCTGATGAAGAAAGATTTGAAACGTCTTTAGCACTTCGACTACAAACTTACTCAAAGGAAACCGAAGTCCAGCCTTGAAGAAGCTTCGATAGATCACAACTTCATTTTCTTCAGGAGCAGGGACGTTGTTGTCTCCGCTAGCCCTCACAATAAACATATCTCGGAAATACCTTTCTCTCATGTTCTCAAGATGACTTTGTTTGATGGTTGATTTTCCGAAAATTGAATGACTTGGTCTCCAGGGTCGATCCTCAGAATCTTCGTCCCCACTTTCTACATCATAGCTATCGCTGTTACCAGTATCTTCAGACAGGCCCTCCAGTATCTCCTTTGTAATCTTCTATGTATTTGTTTTTGCCATTGACTCAATAAATCCAGCAATATAAGGATTCACAGCCTCCTCCTCAAAAAGCTTCTCCTCTCCAGACAGCTTCATCTCAGCAGGAACCTTCTTGTCTTGAGACATTTCTTCTTCAAAAATGACGAAAATGCGTCTTTTTAACCGAAGCTCAAAGAACTCGAAAAACAAGCAAGTGTTAGTGAGCAAGAGCTATGAAATTGAGAAAATAAAGCAAATGGCACAAGCAGCGTATCAAATGTGGCTGGTGTGAGTTCTTATTTATACACTCAGCACGCTCCAAATTAGGGGGCCCTGTCCGTCATTGACTATTGCTATTCTAGCAAAGAGAAGGTGTTTTTTTGGACCTTTGGCTTAAGGCCTTTGTCCATGTCGCAGTCTGAATTCGTTATCTTAAACAAATTAATACTGCGAGGGGCTACTGTTGGGGCCCTTCGTCCTCCGAAGGTCCTCAAAAACGTGATTTAACAATGTCTTCCAAGTATGACATATGAACAGGTACCTTCGAACTCGGGTTAAAAGCATATACGATGTAAAAAGCATGATCGTGACGAAGGCTGGAGTTGCTCCGAAGCTACGCGTAAGGAAGCTTCGGTTAAATGGCGGAAAAAGGAACCGACTTAAAGGGGAAAATGCTATTTAGTCCTCATATGGTCGTCCATAAGTCAGTAGTAAATATGAAGGGCATGAATGTAGTTTCTCACAGGCTGCGTCCTGTGCCTATAAATAGATGAATAGTACCCCCGTACTGTTCACGCTGATCGATACTTGTTTACGTGTCACGCTTGTACTTTTACCTTCTACCAAGTTGAAGGTACATTTGTAATTCAATATTGCTTCTGTCTTTCTATGATAATAAATAATGAGAATGAATTAACGAAGTAATATGATTGTTTATGTTGTTTCCTGTATTTCATATGCTTCTTCTTTTATTAACACATATCGTGATGATGAAGGTATGTCCTTCATAACCTTCGTTTGAAGATCATTATATTCTAAGGGAAATAATGCTTCGAAGGACGAAGAGCACTAACATTTAACATTCTGTGTTGTCTTGTAACTCTTAGTATTTGAGAACAAGTCCCCAACACCAAGGTTTGATTATATCCATATCTATATATTTATCTATATGTATACATAATATTAAATATAAAAAAACAAAATCTTATCCCATTTATTTGGTTCACTATCCCTTATTACCGAACAATGAAGAGTTTCTTTCGTGCGAACTTATATGATTCATGCTCATACGAGTTAGAATTGTTTTTGTCAAGCGGTGATCGATATGAAGCCTGATTCGAAGACTTATTGGGTTGTGCCCTCCGCATCTTACATGTAAGTTAGACTTATAAATTTTGCTCATACGAGTTAAAATAACTCGTGTATAGCGACGATACAAATAGAGTGTTTGTTTGGAATTGTAATCTGAACTATTTATATAATTTGGACAGATTATAATTCCAAACAAACACCTCCAAAATCTAATTCCAACATATATTGGATCATGTTTACAATGTACGAACACAGTTGCTAGTCAATGTTAAAATAAGCTTATATGTTGTGTCTTATAGTGATTATTCTACAACGTAGAGAAAGAAAAAGCCACCTTTTAAAATATAGAAGATATAGCAAGATAGTTATGATAACTTTCATAATCTCAAAACGCTATTCTTCAATGTTTGTTTAAGTTTGAAGTTGATGGTATTTATATCTATAGCTCCAAATTAATTTGTTATAAAAACATATTTTATAATTACTTTAATATTAGTTATTTAATATCATATGTATCGATTTTTAGCTATAAATAATTAAATTTAAGGTACAAAGATTCTAGAGTAGTATATTTTGGTACGGATAGAGCACGAAGTGTGTGCTATTGTTGGTTGAATGTCCATTCACATATTTAATGTCTATGTGTTCAGTGTTATAGTGCTATACACGCAACATTTTTAGGCTATTCTCAGCACCTTTTTTTATCATATTTTCTATTTCAAATTTTATTTTTGTAAACAATGTCATCTACTTCCTCCGTCTCAATTTATTATCATTCCTTTGACTTTTTATCACAAGTTTGACCAACTCATCTTATTCAAAAAATTGTGAAAAAACTTAAAAACCGTTGTGGTTTTGTTTATTATCAAATATACTTTGCATATAATTTAATTTTTTTATTTTATTATTTTTTTAATAATACAAGTGGTTAAAGTTAGGATTGAAAAAGTCAAACAAATTATATTTTGAATCGAAGGGAGTATAATATAAACTCTAACTAGTCGGTTGCTCGTGCGTTGCGACGGCTTACAATAATACCCATGTAAACTATCCACCAAAAAAATTTCAAGATTTTTTTATTGATTGTCTCCGCTCTCCGTATAATATTTTTTATTTAGCTAACTGATGTTATTGTTTAGTCCATCCAATATGTATTAGTACAACACAACCAATGAAGTGAGCGATTAGAAGAGAGTTCACAACGACTGACTGAACGAACAGAGATTATAAAATAACATAATTCCACCATACATAGACCAAATAAGAGAAAGTTTGTGAGCTCAAGTTTCTAAAATAAGTTACATGAACTCAAACTTATAAAAAAGATGGATCAAAATATGGAGTGATTGCTAAAGTAAGACATCAATAAAAACTGGATGCACTCCATATAAATTATGCACTTCGTAGCAATTACTAACGTTTAAAACTAACAAATAACCTTTCATTTTACTGTTAGTATAACAAATCATTGTTGCTCTATCCAATTTAACAATCTCAAACACCATGGAGTCAATTGCGCCAATGTGGTCTTAGAAGCGATCTAATGCTTGCAAGAGCCAAGAACGTCGTGGTATGCTTGGTCTGTAGCTTCGGCCCGTAGTGCTGGCCCGGCCCGACACGATTATATATTTTTTATTTTACAAAAAAAACGTATATACATATATACAATTTATATTCAATATTAAAAATATCTGAGCATGATGTTCTATTGGTTAGACAACTTCAGCTATTGTCTTCCGCCTTACTTCCATCAGAGCATGAGTTCGAACCCCACCTCCTGTACCGCTTTTATCATTTTACGCTGATTAATCAAATAGGCTTAATTTAAAATAGCGATGAGATGTTATTTATAAAAAGATGACGGAGATTATTTGTAAAAAGATTGACGCGCTATAGATTTTTTTTCAAGATCCGAGCGGTTAGGCAAAACCGCGCGCCATTTGGCCAGAGCCCACCGCCCAGCCAGCGAGGAATCCTGATTTGGAGCTAGGGATGAAAACGGACGGAAAAACCCCTCTCCCATTTCCGTATCCGCATTTTATCATCGAAAACGGGATCGGGTCCGGAAGAGTCGAGAACGGAAACGGGAGCGGGATAAACGGAATTGAGAAAACGAACGGAAACAGAAATACTAACGGAAACTCATAATTTAATATAGATAGAAATGTTATTGATGTTTGACTAGTGATTGGTTGGCAGAACAATAACATAAAACAAATAGATATGGAGAGACAACATTCTATTGTTGTTTGGTTACTAAATGTGTATATTTAGCTACATCTGATGTTGTTTAAGACTTTAGATCACTTGTCATTTGAAAAGAGCCGGTGGTTACAATGCCCAATTGTGCTATAATTTGTCACCTAAATACACGAGGATTTAGTTTATATACTAATGCATATTAGGCTCGTCCCATATTTGTCAAATACGGAATAAATACGGGTTCAATCCGGAAAAAATGGGATCCCGCAAAAACGGACGGAATAAGCCCTCTCCCGTTTCCGTCTCGTTTCCATATTTTTCCGTAAATACAAAAACGGTCGGGTCAAATGTAGAAAACGGTATGGGTCGGGATGGGATTTTTTCGGTCCGTTTTCAACCCTATTTGGAGCACTGGACGGGACGCGTTGCCATTAGCTGTCGCGTCAGTTACGTTTTGCTTGCCGTGTTCTCGTTCGGCCTTGACAACCCGGAAATCCTCCAGCCCTCTAGTCCCCAACGACGCAGGAAGCAGGATCGAGCCGAATCCTCCGGAACTCGCCGCCGGAACCAACCGACCTCACACTATTGATCGAGGATGTCGTACGCCTACCTCTTCAAGTACATCATCATCGGCGACACAGGTCCGTCGCCCCCTCGCTCCCGAATCCGCTGCCACTCTGATCCCCGCCGCCCCGCCCCGCGCGGGGGGAGATTGGATCCACGCGGCTGGGGATCTGCTGTCGTCTGGTCATCGGTGTTGGTAGATACGAGCGGCGATTGATCGATCGGTTGGTTGGTTGTGTTGCAGGCGTGGGGAAGTCATGCCTGCTGCTGCAGTTCACGGATAAGCGCTTCCAGCCCGTGCACGATCTCACCATCGGCGTTGAATTTGGCGCCCGGATGATCACCATCGACAACAAGCCCATCAAACTCCAGATTTGGGACACGGTCCGTCCTGCTCCTCCCTTTCGTTCGTTTTTTTTCCTGCCCTCTTCATGGTGTTGTTTAGGTTGCGTGCGAGGTTAACAGTTTCAAGCAACTATGGCTGTAGGAATTTCGAATTATTTCAGAAACAACGCGGACATTTTTGGGATCCTTAATTGCTGATGCCACTTATGTTCCTCTTGCGTTTTGCTGCACTGGCTTGATAATCTAGAGATTTTTGAATCACATAGACCCTGGCAGTTCTGCAACATCCAGCCACTTTGTGCAAAATTGTGTTATCCTCTTGCATAAGGTCGTATATATGTCTCGGCCATACTGCTGGCTTACCAAAAAAAATAATCCCAAACTTAGGTCACCAACTAGCAAATCAACCAGCATATGTCGAGGTAGTGACAAAGCACCAGACTCCAACAAGCTAACAGGCTTTAGTCTAGTCTGATTATATGTTATTAATCCATGTTTTCGTATAGAATACTGCTGGCAGTACCAAAAGAACCAGTCTCGTGCGTCCCAAATTGCAAGTATGGTCGCTGATTTCATTCATACTTATCAATACAAACTTAGGGCTGATTTGGTGGTCGGGGATCCCAAGGGGATCCATGGGGAAGGAATCCCCTTGTTATTCAAAATTGAATTGCAAGAAGATTTTTTCCTCTTGGGATCCCTGATCACCAAATCAGCCCTTAAGGAAATTATACAGTGATGTAAGAAAATATCTCCTCTTAGACAATTGGACCTATATTTATCTCAACTTCGTGTAATTGCAACACTTCTGTTTGCAAAGATACCTTCGGTAATTGCTCCAATGGTTTGGCTACACGTTTTCAAGAATTTAACACTTGTAAGTTTGTAACCAGGGTACTGTAACATGTAAAGCATTTTTTATTAGCATTTCCCATATTAGTTCGAGTTTCAGAATCTGTTCATCCTTATAATTGTTTGGTTTGTTCATCATGTAGTATGTTCATGTTTTTTATTTTTATTTTTTTGCTTAGGAGTATGGTTTTAATGAACTACAACCACAACACATTCACCACTACTTTTGTTGAGTGTGATGTCATGAAGCGTTATATTCTCAATTGATTATGACTTGAATTTCAGGCTGGCCAAGAATCATTCAGATCTATTACTAGGTCATACTACAGAGGAGCTGCTGGTGCCCTTTTGGTTTATGATATCACTAGGTACTAGTTATATGGTTTTGTTTGGTTATATTATATGCATCTTATTTTGGCATTTACAATCACTAATGATTCTTACGTTTGGGTCACCCAACTTCAGGAGGGAGACCTTCAATCATCTCGCAAGTTGGCTAGAAGATGCCAGGCAACATGCAAATGCTAACATGACAGTGATGCTGATTGGAAACAAATGTGACCTTTCTCATAGACGTGCTGTCAGCTATGAGGAAGGCGAACAGTTTGCCAAGGAGCATGGTCTGGTTTTTATGGAGGCATCTGCTAAAACTGCACAAAACGTCGAGGAGGTGAATTTTTTTAGACCTACTAACTGTTTACTACTATATTGCCCACTGGTGTCTTTTCTAACCATTTTAACATCTTTTTCTGATATAGGCATTCATTAAGACCGCTGGTACAATATACAAGAAAATCCAAGATGGCATATTTGATGTATCAAATGAGGTTAGTTCTTAGTTAGTACTTCTTTTCAGGTGCTTGTTCAAGGTTGTGCCAAGTGTTGGTAATTAATGATATTGCAAGTTTATAACACAGTAATAATTCATTTAATGTGGGATTGATCTTAAATCGTGGCACCAGTTTGCATGATTATCGCAAACTTTCCCCTAGAAATTGTAAAAATCAACAAAAGAAAACAGAACTGTCAATTGAGCCACACTTTTGCACAAAACTAAACAAACTCTTGCACTTCAATTCCCCCAAATACTTTCAGCTGCATAAATCTACAGAAATGTTGAAATCTTTCTACAAACCTGTAGAAGATTAATTAAAAATGTTTGTGGCCTATCTATATCTAGTGTATTTGCTTGTACATTCTAGACCGATTGAACTATCATATGGTTCATGAACCATATGATGTTATGTAGTATTTTGTATAGGATTCCCACAATCTCAGCTTCATGAAGATTTTTTGGTGAAGAAAAATGGGGGAAAACAATACAACTCTTCCAATTCAAACCTTTTCTACTTACTACCTAATAGTAGGAAGTACTACCTAATAGTAGGAAGTATGGTTATGTAATTCTAGATCTCTAATCCTTTGTCATCATAGCTAATGATTGAAAGGGTAGTGTCATTGTGTAATGATGCGTCCTTTTTAGTTTTTTTTATCGATGATGGTATTGGTATGCTCTAGATTGTAAACTACTAATAACTATACATGGAACCAATAATTAATGTACTTTTACGTTTTTGGGTTGGAGAAATTTTCTTTATAGCATGTTTGGATGTCAATATTGGAGCACAGAATTGGAATTGGAATCAGCTTTCCTAAATTATGTTGTTTGGTTGCACACAGAACTGAGGTTTGGAATCAGAGACCCAATTCTCTGGAATTGGACTATAACTAGAAACTCCCTCTCCCAATACTGAGCATCATCTCTGTATTGTGTGGAAATAGATCGCACAATTCTGAACTCTAATTCAGCGACATCCAAACAATAGAATTACATCTAATTTCAATACCATAGTTGACCTGGTATTGAAACCAATTCAATTCCATGTCCTTCAATATCAACATCCAAACGGAACATTAGGGTTTGTTTGAGAGCAAGAGGATTGGAGGGAATTGAGGGGACTAAAATCCCTTACCATTCAATTTTGAATATTAAGTGATTTTAGCCCTCTCAATCCCCTGGCATCCAAACACGCCCTTAATGTGAAAGCTCTCCATTCTAAACTGTAAGACATTTTAGAGAGTCAAAACATCTCAGGTTGGCCAAATCTATATAATAAAATAATACTACCTATGTTCTCGTATATTTATTACTCGCTAGTTTATTTTTGAACTAAAACACGACAAATAAAAAAAGAACAGAGGGAGTAACTTTAATGATACCAAATAAGTATTAGATTTTTTATTAATTATATTTTCATAGTATACCTATTTGATACTAACTTTTTGTAATTTTTCTATAATTTTAGTCAAACTTGAGATGCTTTGACTTTCTAAAAAAATTGAATATCTTATAGTTCGGGATGGAGGGAGTGAATGTCTTCCGTATGAATTGTCCAGGGGCAGGGTTGTACCGTACTATCCTTTTTTGTATTTGTTCATGAGACATCGTAATCTTTTATATTTTTTGCATTATATAATGTTTTCCCAAAATGTTACAGTCCAACGGGATCAAAGTTGGCTATGCTGTTCCCAACTCATCTGGAGGTGGTGCTGGCTCGTCCTCACAGGCTGGTGGCTGCTGCAGTTGAGCACTTGAGCGGTGGCAGCAAGTCATACAATTGCAAGGGTTCTCCCTGCAGTATCTTGATGTTTGCCTATAGCTGGCCCCGGATGATTTGTTCTTTCAGCCATCACGTTTCAATCCATGAACAAACCATCTTCAGTGTTAGTTGTCATTCAAACTTGTGCGATCTTTTTGTAAAGCCAATCATTCACGATTGCTAACGTATGTGCTTTCTGTAACCAAATTGAAATCAGTTCTATGGTATTCATTTGTTCAAAATGTATATATATGCTTCTCTGCTACGATGAAATCTGGTGGTGCTTATAGCAACAACCTGAGGCATAGATCTTGCTGGACAAACTCCCCTAATTGTATTACTGGATTCTGATTCACGATTACTGTCTATGGGCTGTCTTCTATAACTAAGGTCTAGTTTGGAAGTCCAAATACCGGAGAAGATTGGAGGGCTAAAATCCCTTTCTTATTCAAAATTGTATAAGGAGGGGATTTTAGCCCCTACAATCCCCTCTGGTTTTGTGGCTCCCAAACTAGCTCTAAGGGTTTGTTTGGTTGGCCGTTAAAAAAATTGTTATGAACTATAAACTGTGAAAAAAGTTTCTATAGGCTGTGAGCTTTTAAAAAGCTAAAAATATTTGGTAAAAACTACTAAAACCTATTAAAAGTTTTTTATATATATTTTCATAGTTCTATTTGAAAGGCGCTGAAAACAGTCGAGAGGTGCTTTTAGGCGAGAAAATCGACTTTTTTAAAAAAACTGCTTCGTATGTCCATATGCTTCTTTTCCTAGCGTTGTTTCTCCTGCCTATCGCTATCTCAAAGTCTATTGTTTTTCTTGATAAATATTTTCAAAAAAAAAAAAAAAAACTGATGCTTATATCGTACTACTAGGCAATCTCACCTTTCTGTTCACTACCATTGTGGGTGTGGTACCATAAGAGGTTTCAAATTACAAGATATTTAATTTTCATCATCTGTGAACAATGTTCATATAACTACTAAAGTATGTTTTTTAGTTTAATTTATCCCTCCACGTGTTTTTGGCTCAATCTACCTCTTAACAAAATTTGTCATTTTTATTTCTTTATATACAAGCTGAATTATCAATTCAATTTTTTTGTTAGTAGATAATATCACAACTTAGCCTAAAAATATATTATGATGTTTATGATTATTTAATAAGTTACAGATAAGAATACAAAACTAAATGCAAAATAAAATAATGACAAAAAATTCTTAACAATTTTTTAACATAAGTTATGATGTCTTAAATCAGCTTAGTAGCTTAGTAAAAGTTAAATTTCAAGTTTATATTTTATTTGTTAAGATTACTAAAAAATCATAATTCTCTACTACTTATTAAGGCTCTAAGGGTAGCCTGCCACTTTTGGTTCTGCCACCCGAACTCCCGCCCAGCGCCCTGCGAAATCTCCAAAATTCCCGCCCAACGCGCCCTGCGAAAATCTCCGAAATTCCCGCCCAACGCCCCTGCGAATTCCCGCCCAGCAAAAAAATAAGCGGGGCCGCGAGGATCAAACCCGGGCCATTTCAGCCACCACGCGCAACACAATGCAACAACCAACCTCTTGCTCATATGGCAAGGGCCAACGCTTATAAGCCGCACTATGCCTACTTTACTAGCCGGTATGGTACTAACCATATCTGTAAAGAAAACAACACAACAGTACCGGTGTCCTGGGCTGAATGTTTGGTGCGGCCCATACTCCAGCTATGTTTGGAGCAGCCCATACTCCAGCGATGGACGCCAGCTGTCTCCCTTCATTCTTGGGTAACCTCCGCCTCCGCGACGTCGCGCCCAACCGCTCGCACAGCTCCACTCCCGTGGCTTCCCTCTCCACGATCTCCACTTCTCCACCTTGAATGCGCTGGAGTTCCCCTCCCGCACTTTGCCGACGCCAGAGACATCCGCAACCGCAAGCGCCCCTTCCTCCTTCCTTCATCAGGAGCCGGAGGACCTCGCCATCCACCACCTCCCCTACTCCCTTCCTCCATCAGCGTGGCGTCGGCGACCTGTCTCGGTCGAGCATCAGCCGAGAAGGAGCAGGTGAGCGGGCATCAGCCGAGCGGAGCGAGCAGGAGCCGGAGGACCTCGCCATCCACAACCTCCCCTCCTCCCCTCCTCCCTTCCTCCATCGGCGTCGGTGAGGGGTGCTTGTCGCTTGCGGACTGTGCACGCCACCGCAAGCCGGGACTGTGGGCGCCACCGCAAGCAGGTTGGTCGCACTGCGTTTGCGAGTCATCGGATACTGCTCTAACTGTTTTTCTTTCCATGTGCTTGCTTCTCTTGCTCACTGCTCCTCCCTACCCCAGTCTCTGCTGCGCGTGGAGGACAACCTTGCCGGCGAGCGAGGAGGAACGCGAGGACTCAGACGCACCGCCACGTCTGGTCTGCTCCTACCCCCAATTCTCTGATCCAAAATTGTCGATCTGAACCCAAACACGTGATCGGGTGAAATATGAACCTCAAGCTCAAACCTGGCGGGGGATCCAAAACCCGACCAAAAACAACAACATAAATCCGAAGTTCATTGCTCACAAGTCAGAAACACAAAATGTGCACTTCCGTCACCGCATCCTCCACAAGGACCACACGAAAAAATCTGAGTCTATCGCGAAGGCTATCCGTGCAGAAGTCGCTTAAAAGTGCAGCTGGATCAGCACAACAAGTGCGAAAAAACCGAAGACTATCTGTGCAGAAGACACTTAAGGGTACACCTGGACTAGCACAACAACGGCCGAAACGACAACATCAAACCATCCACACCAAGACCAACTATAATCAAGCCAACACAGCGCAGCAAAACAAACCAGTAAGTACAAAACGCCTTCGCACTCACACATACACGCGAGGGCACACAATTCCACCATACAAGCCTCGACGCACACAAGCGAGGGCACCACACTCTACATCGGCTCAACCTTAGGAATAATTCCCATCTCCCTATAATTAAATAACATTATCCTGAGCTCCTCACCCGCAAAAAGCCTTCGCAGTTCCCCTTCACCTACACCCTCGGCGGTCGGCAGGGACAACAGTTCCTGCCGACCAGCCCCACTCACACGGAGCAGAGCCCGCTCCTCCGCGCTAACCCTACGTTTTGCAACCGCCCTTCGTCGACGGCGCCCGGTGCTAGGGCCTGGCACGTCCGACGCGTCCGCGGCGTGTGGCGAGGCCTCCGCCGCAGCCACGTCCAAGGCCGCAAAATAATCCAAATTCTCCTCCGACGACTCCTCAGTCCACTCAACCGAGCTCCCGGAGTCGGCAAAATCAAAAAACTCAGATGCAGACCCACTATATTCATTACCACCTTCCGCGGTCGAAGCCGCCAAAAACCCAGTAGCAGCGGTTGCGTGCGCAGGCCCAAAATCTTGAACCTGCGCAGCAACCAAAATTCAGTACAACATCCAAAATTCCCCAACCCTAAACAACCACTACGCCACCTGCGAGGGCCCTGACGCTGCGGGGGCCTCCGCCGTTGGCTCCGCAGCCACTTCCGCCACTGTTCCCACCGCCTCCGCCGCCGGATCTTCGACGGCCGGCGCAGCTGCTGCGAGGGCATCGGGAGCGCCTTCGGCCACCTTCAGCGGCAGGTCTTCAACTGTCGCAGCAGATGTGGGGGCGCCTGGTGCGTCTTCCGTGGTCTCCGGGGTCGGCCCCGGGTCGGGCAGGGCGTCGTTCAGTGCTCCGAAGTCGTCCACCCGCTCGCCTCGCTCCGCCTAAAACAATACATACAAAAAGTCAGCAAACACACGCACAGACCACATCCAGCAAACGCCGAACAAACGACAACGTTACCTGAGCCCTCGCAGCCTCGGCCCGCTCCCTGACCACTTCACCACCATACAGACCCCACATCCGGTCATAGAGGGCGCCGGCGGACTCCTTCACCACGGGGTCTTCGACCTTATAGATGTCTCGCCCAAAATCTTCATCTGCCTGGTCGAAGGCCTCATAGTGCCGGCACCCTTCGCGAGAGAGTGCGTTCATCGCCCCCTCGCAGGTGACCAGGGAGGCGAACGACATTAATCCCCCCAGGACAGTGGGGAGCTCCTGCAGCTCCTCTTGCACCCATTCCAAACAGCGAAGCCCGGCCTCTCGCTCCGGCACCACGAAGTCACCGGTCCGCGCACCCAGCTCGCGATATGTGGCCATAAGCTGTGTGCGCGTCCGTTCGGCCTCCGTTCGCACCGCGGCTTCGGCCCCCTTCGCGCGGCTCTCCAGAGCGGTGAGCCGCCCCCGCAGGTCTTCGGCAAGATCCTTGGCAAGATTGGCCTCCGCCCGTGCCAGCCTAGCCTCCGCCTGCGCGGCCTGCTCCTTGGCGATGGCCTCGTTGGTTTCCCTCCTCTCCCCCGCCAGCTGGCGCCGGAGGTCAGCCTTTTCCTCCTCCAGGGCGGCCACCTTGTCCGCCAGTTTACGACACTTGCTGTCGGAGGCAGACTTCTCACGGACAGCGTCAGCATGTTGCGTCCGAAGTCTCTCGACTTCGGCAGATAAGGCTGCCGTAAGTGCCCCCGACGCAGTACGGCTGGTGAAGTCAGCCACCTGCAGAGCACACGTAAGGCCATGGCCGTAAAAAAAAAAAAGAGCTCGGCGGACCTGACTCAGCGCCTCCGTCGCCTGACTCAGCGCCTCCGTCACTCCTTTTAGCCGGCGGGTCGCCGCGCCAGCCTCGTCTCTGACCAACGCGAGGGCCGACACCTCGCCTCCGGCGCCAAGGGTCCCGCCCCTTGCCTTCGACGACAGCGCAGCCGTCGCGATTGCCCCGGCAGGCACAGCTATAGCAAGCCGGCCCTCGTCCGACCCTGCAGTGCATCAACGATTTAAAAAAAAAAGGCGGCCGGGTAACTTACCCCCAAGATAATCGTCCACACTAATGTCGGTGCCGAAGTCGGCAACGCGTTTGCCCGGCGGCGGCAACGTTCGGGCCGCCTTCGAAGCCTCCGCCACCCCGCTGGCCGGCGGCACCACCTTCGTCAGCTTGGAGACTCCGGCGCCCGCCGTTGTCTCCGGCGCCTTGCTGGGTGCAGAGGCGCCCGCCTTCGCCGCCAGCGGCGGCTTGCCTCCGCTGGAGGCCGCAGCCTTCGCCGTTCCCCGCTGCCTTTTCGGCCGGGGATCGTGAATTGATTTAATTCGAAGACCCTGTTCAAACGTTCATTTGACCCGCGAATATCAAAGCTGCGCTGGCCTTCCGTCCTCGCCACGTACCGCCCCACGAGCCGCACCGCCAAGTCCTCCGCATCACGCACAAAGGCGGCCGGATCACGGTTTCGCAAATTCAGTGCAAAGGCAGGACTTCGCACCACCCTTCCTCCGTGAAAAGGCATCTGGCGAGGGCACACTTCGCCCAGCGCCCAGCCGTGCGCCAAGGGCCAGACCCTGTACGCCACGAATTCTTCAACTAAATCACGACCACTGCTCTGGCCGGCAGCGCATCGAAGGGCCCCTTCGTTTGCATCCTCTTCTGCCACTTCAAAAGGCGGATACGCAGAGTAATAGTGAGAGCACATCTCAGACACGGGAAGTCCTTCGTGGCCTTCGACAGTAGCCTCAGCAACGTAAAACCAAAATTCATTCCAATTGCCCCACTTGTTGCGGGCGCACGGAACCAACTCCACTACTGGCATTGTGGTCTTGCCGGTCTTCGGCGTGAATGTGCACGACCCAAACTGGGCAACTCCGCCCTCAACCATCCTCTTCTGCCAATGCAAGCAGTAATTCTTCGCAAAAACTTCAACCGACGGCTGTCCGCCGTACGAAGTCGTCGCCCAGACATACTTCGCCAGCGCCACCACGGCGTTCGGTGTCAGCTGATGAATTTGAACGTTGAATCTACGCAGGACTTCGCCAACAAACCGGTGCACAGGCAAGCGGAGACCGGCGACGAAGAACGCCTCGAAAACAACCAATTCACCCTCCGGCTCGGGGACTTCCTCCGTCCCCGGAGCACGAGCGACTCCGCCGCCCACAGAGCGCGACGCTTCGGAAAACCCGCAGTCCAACAGTACGATGTCCATCAACGGTCACATCAAATACCCCCGCGGAACCACTTCGAGCGAGGGCAGCGTCTCCGCCATCTAGCGACGTCTTCGGCACCAGGTGACTTTGTCGAACTGGTCCCTCGGAGGGCAAATGTTGGAGCGAAGGCAGAAACGCCACCCTTCGCCCGAAGTCTCCACCGCTTAGCCCCTGCCCTGACAGACAAAGCAGGCAGGGACACCCTCCGCTTGTCGGCACCAGAGACAACACGGAGACCCTTCGCTCGATTCGGCACCAGACGAAGGCCTGCGGCGACGCCTCCCACGGCGCGGCCTCGGTCAGTTCCGAGGCCCACATGAGATCTGGCCCATTGTAACGGGCCCTGCGTGGCCGCCTTTGTGTTACGGGCCTAATTTGTAAAGGCGTAGTTGTAATTACAGCTTGTAACCCCGCTTTATGGGAATATTCTGGGGATAAACTAGGTACCTGAGGGCACATGCGTCCTTGACGCAAGGCGCCGTGCACTCGGTTACCTATAAATACCCCCGCACAGTGCCCGTGAGAGGCTAGATTAACAGAGCTTTTGCCATCACGCGCGAGTGCCCTGTTGCCATCACCATTCACTCGTGTTGGATCTCCTAGCTGTCGAGAGACAGTTCCAACACCATGAAGGTATAATGATGTGGCCATTTTAGCATATGATTTTGCAGGATGCACAAATTTTCTTCCCTATAACCGTTGATTTATTGCTAATGTTGTCGCTTTGTGAGATCAGCAGAAATGCTTGAGAACACAGAATTTTGGTCAAAGTCAAACTACTCCCATGTGGAGCATTTGGAGTGCCATATGGAAGTTAACATGGAGCTGAATGAAGGAGAACAAATGATTGATCACGCAGAAGCTAGCCGATATGAATTGTTTAGCAACGATGAGATATACAAAGGCGGTTGTAGATGAAACTGAATTGTTGTTAGCAAGTAGTAGGTGGTTGTAGCAGCCAGCCTGTTTTCTTTGCAAGATTATCTTGTTTATGTGGGTGCACAGACCCAAAAAAAACTGAAAGGAGACTACTGAGGCTGCATCAATTCTGTTTTTATCTGTATGCTACTTTTAGCTAGAGAGAGTTGAACATGTTAGTATCATGGTAATTTCTCAAAATTGGAAGACTGATACAAAGATGCAGCTACCGACTTAGAAAATCCTATCAGCTTCTGTCAAGCACTGTAAGTTGATCACACATGTTTCTCACTCTTTGATATCATCTGAAACAAAAATAACTTGATTGCTCATTTCATTTATCTTTCTGCTGTTGAAATGTTAAGTCATCTAAAATAATAAAAAAAGAACTGACTTTGTTTACATCTATGATGTGCATCCCTATCTCCATGAGCCACGCCATCAGCATGACTTAAAAAGGGCCAGGGGAGCTGGAGGTCGGTTTCTCAATTCAAAGTCAGATGACAAGGAAGAGAACTCCGAAACAAGTCACAAAGAGAAACAGATCTGAGTTGCGCCCCACAAGAGTGGCCAACTGTCAACCCCACCGTCTCCCAACAGTGCATCGTCAGCTAATCAGGCAGACAGGGTGATTCAAAACTCACAGCTGAAGAGATTTTAGCCCCTGAGCTAGATGTGGCAACAGTTCTGTACAGAAAGCGCTAGCGGGCAGCAGAAACATGGTGTTGGTCGGTCGGTTGTTGTAGGACATGTTCCATAGAAAAGCATAGATGAGTCTACAGGTTTTGGAGTCTTGGTTTAGTCCTCTGTGTATTCACCTTTCTGTACGATTTTAGTAGCATTGTGTCCCTTCCCCTGGATCCGAATCAGCATGATTGGTAGCCTGTCTAAGCGGACGCATGCATTCCCGCATGCAGCAGTTTTTTACTTTACGGTTGTTTGGTTGTCCGCACAACATGTGCTGCATCTACGTATCCAAAGTACGTCTGTTTGGTTGGTGGGTAAGTGTGCTGGTTTGGCTCGAGAGATGCAGCAGAACGCTCCGAGCCAGACCCGCGGGAAACATGATTTGTTTCCGTCTCTGGGCGGCTAGGCTCAACGGAAGCTGGCCCGAGCGGCCAGGCTGCTTCGAGAAAGCAACCAATCACGCCGAATGTTAAGTGTGTAGCATATTGACTTATTGTTTGCTTTGCTTGGACTTGGAGATTTGGGAGTGGAGTTCATAACCCTACTGTCCTGCATCATCATCCTTGGGGCAAAGAATAAATACTCTTAGCTGGCTATGTGTATGTTGAAGACGATATAATCCCAAATGTAGTACATGTGACCACCTCAACTGAATCTATCTTTGTTTCCTCTACGATACCCTCACAATTGGCCACAGATTCAGAGATCATCTCACACTGTCCTGCAATGCACGTTTTGGTTTGTCTTTGGATTGGCCTTCTGGCATGCATGTACGATGTCTTTGTTTATCCGTTGTCCAGTGAATTGTGTGATGATTGTCGGAATCCATGAGCATTTTTTGAACGAGAGATGCAATGTGCATGGACTCAAGAACACTTGGGTTTGGTTTGGCAGCTGCATCATTCTGTCGTCGGCCTGGCCATCACATGAACGTTTTTACACGCTTTTCTCGAGGGCATTGAAATACTGCCAACGATTACCAACAAGAGTGTACTTTATGGAGTCTTGTGCTTTCAAACAATGTCCCTGCACCTAGACCTTGTCAGAAACTCGCCGGAGAGACAGACTCCACCAGGTCGCCGGCGATCACTCAGATGAACGGGCACGCACGCACGCACGCGAAGCTAGAGAGCAGGACACGAGTTGGTGCTGCTCCAATTGGTAGAAATGTTTTCTGAATAGATTAACTGACTGTAAAAATGCAGGCCCAAGGTTACATAAGCGTGTTTCTATTTCACATACACACAACACCACACATGCACACCAACCTTCTCATTAAACACGATCAGGTCTTGCTTACACTATCAGTCAACAGGTTTTGACCACGAAACTGACAACAGCGACACACAGGCTAAAATGAGCGGCCAAACGCCTACAACAGACTGAAACTGGACAAACACACTGACTGAAACTGGACAGACTGACTGACTGAAGACTGAACAAGTGTGCTCAAGGATTATTCTGACAGACCTGAACTTGGAACTTTCATCATTGATCAATGACTGAACGGCCTACATCTCTACAGTCTGCACAGACAGACAGCATTGAGGAAAAATGATTTCTTTTGAAGAACGATCTTTGCTCGGTTCTGCACGAGGTATAGCACCTTTCTAGCAAAAAATCTTATCTTTGGTACGTATTGTCTGTTGTTAGCAATCCTCTAATTGGTAAAACGCCTCCGAACAACCTAAAAATGGATTTTTTTTAAAAAAAAAGGATTTTGAAAACTGAATCTCTAGCATAAGGTTCTTGAAGAACGTGTACCAAGCATGAATTCTTTTCGGCAATCCATGCTTCAAGAGGTGTGTGTAACTTCTCTGAAAACCAACCATTAGAGCTAACCGCGTCTCTAGGACATGGTTTCATAAAACCACACCTCTGATCAATTGAGCAAAGTTCAATTGCAAGAGGTGAAACTGTTGATAAATGGTTCTAAGGTCTCGGTGCCATAGATTCAGAATATCTATGGCACAACGTATCTTAGATACAGTGGTCACTAAATCACTCACAATACATATACTAGGTAGGTGCCCGTGCGATGCCACGGAACATAAATTGCGAACCTCCAATGGACTTCATTTGAGACAAGTGATGCCAAAAAAATGGGGGTAAACTGACACAGCTATCACTTGTATTACTTGCCCTATGCACGGAAGAATCTGACACAACTATCACCCATGAAGATTTCCGGTTAACTTGTGGAACCGGACTTCATTTGAGACAAGACAACAATACCAGTGTTGAGCTTGCCACTCGGCCATGGCACACGCGAGAACACGGGATGATCAAGTAAGAACTGAACAGAATGCACTAATACAAAAGGCTGGCTTGCGTTCGCTTCCTTGCTCCACAGGAAGCATAGCTGATATACAAATCGAGAAGCAATTTATGTTCCGTGGCATCGCACGGGCACCTACCTAGTTATGTTAAAAAATATGTTAATTATTTTATCTACATTTAGTTTTGTATCATTAAATTTATTATCTTTCCTTTAACTTATTAAAATAATTATGAAAAAAACGTACTCCCTCCATTTTTTTGACTTTTTGAAGTTTATTTTTGTACTGTTTTGCGGTAAATATATATATATATATATATATATATATATATATATATATATATATATATATATATATATAGATATGACATTATCTATTAACCAACAAAATTTGAATTGAAAACTTATTTTATATATGAGGAAATAAAAAAGGACAGTTTTATTAAGAGATGAACAAACTCAAACATGTGAAGGATAAATTAAACAAAAAAATACTTTAGGGGATTATATGGGCATCGTCCACATGTGAGGGAAGTAATTTGGACCTTTTCCTTTAATATTTCTATATATGTGTTTTTACTCTATATCTAGATATAATGTATAGCTAATAGATACATGATACTCTGCATCAATATATAATGTATATCTAAATAGATACATAATTGTACGTTGTATATCTAAAGTGCATAACAAGAGCTATGTGTCTAGAGAAGTCTTATAATTTGGAACAGAGTGGGACATGTGCTTACTAAAGAGTAAAGATAGTATTTAGTTGTTCTTAAAAGTTCTAGGGAAAGAACATATGATCACATGGTAACCTCATCAACATAAATCCACGGCAAAAAAAAAAACAATTGATACATGGTTGCACAATCAAAGGCATACTTCGTACAATTGATAGGAATGTAGATTACACTGCAGATGCACGCAATGCAATTTCCAAAAGCAGCTAGCATGCTCAACGTCCCCGACCCCGACCGCGCCCACGACCACGGCCACGCCCACGTCCCAAGGGCTTCCCTGGTTTTTGATGAAGATGGATGAAATGATAGTGCTAGCAGGTAGTAAATCTCGAAGGTTGAAATGTGAGAAAAAGAACTCTGACCAGAAGTAGGCTTCTTGGGCTTGACCCTTGGTGTTTCCTCAACCAGCAAAGTCTCCAGGTTTAGGCTGTCAGGAAGGATATAATAGCGGATGTTGTTTCCCCTCACACTAAGGTGATCAAGGGTAACAGGATTTTTCCCTTTTAGTGTCAGCTTCACAGTCTTCAGATGAGTATTCATGCTGATGTCAACGCCTACAAAGTTCAAAAGTTCAGAATACACTACTGAATAATCATTCTAGGATTACTGTAAAATCTGATGGAATGGGAGAGAATTTTAATGGGATGTTAAAAACTGACTATAATAAAATCATGTGAAAGATGCTGTCAGATGCAATGATATGGCGACAAATTAAAGGCCAGTAAATATAATATTAAAAGACTAGCCATTGTTGTTTGCTGGCGAAACCTGTAATCTTGCACCTCATGTCACTTCAAATTCAAATTTCTAAACAAACAAACATTGAAATATCCTGCCTATATGTATTTAGGCAGCTTACCAACCTAGTTAAATGCCATAATAGCATTTCTACACATTTTGTAAGAGACATTCAACAATAGCTCAAGATCAAAATTCAAAATTCACCCTGCTTCAGATTTTTGCATGTTGGCAGGGATTGCCATGTTTAGCTATACCGGTATGGAGTAACCAATGATGCAAAATCTAAGATTTGTGGAGTTTTGTCCTGGTTTGATCACATCCATTTGTGGAGTTCTTGTAAGGACTGAAATTAGATGGACAATTTTTTTAATCGCCAAAAAATGACAGAAATATTCTCTACTCTTAGGTGTTAATAACAGTGTCATATGGTAAGTTCTAAACAACATGAAAATTACTTAACTATCTGAAGATAGCTGTCCGTATATGTAAACCATAATCGACCGGATAACCTATAAAAGAAACATTACACTGTGACTATTAATGCTACGTAGGATTACTCCAATATATAAAGGACAATGCATATACCCTACCATACTATCTAGCGCAGGCAATGTGGATAAAATGAATTTCTTGAAAATTCAAACATATAATGAGGACTTGAAAATAATTATTATCCTAAATTAAGCCAGTAAACATGAAAGTTGAACCCTAGGGGAAAAAGATGTCTACAAGAAAAGTAAACATGATCTTTTTTGTTAGGGAAAACATGGTCTGTGAAGCACAAATAAATGTTCAGTCCACCCTCCATTTTCACGACACCTAACTTAGAAGAAACTCAGAAAACTGTACTAATTTTGGTTTAGGTTGCATCTAGAAATCTTTCATTTCACATTGGACGACAGAAATCGCCTAAAAATTATCCAGTTTAAGCACAACTTCGGTATGCAGGAGCAACATTACCCATTGAAACCAAACATTAGAAACTATAAAAATCACCAACACTTCAAATCAGATTTCTAACAGCCAATACTGGCAGCAATGCAAAAATTAAAGTGAATTACACAAAACGGCAACATGGTGTTGCAAGTCACATGTTATATGGAAGGAATAACTCGAATATATTGCCTTACTATAGATGAATAAAATTCACCGTATTTGGACCAAGCGGAAACAGGATGGCAATAAAAGATCATATAGTAGCTCTGTTGGTCACATGTTCCTAGGTTACAGCAAGAAACACAGTATTAAGCTACTTTCTAAGCCCGCACACCTAAGGTCTAGTTTGGAAGTCCAAATACCGGAGAGGATTGGAGGGCTAAAATCCTTTTCTTATTCAAAATTGTATAAGGAGGGGGTTTTAGCCCCTACAATCCCCTCTGGTTTTGTGGCTCCCAAACTAGCTCTAAAGTGCCCCGCCCCTCTAATTCCCACAGTGGTAAAGTTCGCATGACGTCATACCGGTAATGGTTCCGTGTACGACGGTGCCGTTCTTGAGCTCGATGGTCACCGTTTCGTTGTTCAGCTTCATCAAGAACCTGTAAAAGCGCAATCCCCGCGCCAAAATCCGCACCGATTCGGGCGAAAATTGCACCAAACGAATCAGCAGACTGAACCGAATGGAGGGGAAAAGGGGAGAAACAGGGGGATGCTGGCTTACCTGACGAGCTTCATCTTGGAGGCGCTTGGTGTAAGACTCGTTGTGGGGAGGTAAAGCTAGGGTTTTTGCGGGGGGAGCTGCTACCTCGAGCTGATTCGGAGCGGGCAGGAGGCATAAAAAACCCTTCTACCGATTTGCGGCTGTACACTGTGGTCGCGAGATGGGCTCAATGGGCTGTAGCTGGGCCTACGATGGGTCTTCGAAAGGAAAAGTTTATTTGATATCCCTCAAGTCCGATGGGGAGGTGGAGGACTCGCCGACGCCAACGTGTCTCACCGGCGGCTGTGGCCACTGTCCAGCGTCAGGTCCAGCGCCTTCACCTTCACCACCGGCTACGGCTAGGCGCGCCCTCAACTTCGAGAGCGCGGTTATGTCGCTGATCGCAGCGGTGAACTCCACCCCAACTTCGAGAGGCATGCTTACAACTTAGTACTAAAATAATGCACCATCTTCAATAGGCGGTGGCTTTGAGAGCTGAGATCTCTGAGATGAATTTGGCTAGTGGCGTACATCGGTTTTCCAACTAAGCATCCAAACAGAGCATCAGATTTTTCGTGCTGCGAAATGCAACTGAAAACAGAAAGCTACTTTTTAACAGTTGTTTCAAATTAATTTGCTGCAGGACTATAGATAGCCAAACGGTGGTCCGGCACGGGTCAGACGCCCGCGGGCCATAACTCTGACCCAGGCACGTCATGCCGGCCTACTGACAGTGTCGGGCTAGCCCGTTAGCACGACTATGGGCCTGTTTGGTTCAGCTTTTTTCTGACCAGCTTTTCTGAAAATCTGGCTGTAGAGAGAATCTAGCTGTGGGGAGAATCTGAGTATCATTACAATTACATGTGGAGGAAGATAAAGTTGTTCATAGGGCTCAGGATCTAGAAAGTGATGGATTCCTACTATTACAACGACTCAACCGATTATGTGTTTATGTTGATTTTGGATGGTTTTTGCCCCAACGAATTTTATAGAAGCTGGTTGAGAAGCTGAGCGTTTGGCAGTCCGCAGCAGCTTTTGGTGGCCAGAAGCTGCCAGAAGCCGAAACAAACAGGTACTATAGATAGCCAAACGGTGGTCCGGCATGGACCAGACGCCCGCGGGCCATAACTCTGACCCAGGCACGTCATGTCGGCCTACTGACAGTGCCGGACTAGCCCGTTAGCCCGTCGGCCCATTTGATTAAATCAACATAAAATGTTAAAAATAGTGTAGGAGATGGGGTTCGAACCCATGCTCTGATGAAAGAAAGGCGAGAGACATTAAGTAAAGTTGTCTAACCAGTAGAACATCATGCTAAGATGTTTTTAATATCGAATATAAATTATATATATGTATATACGTTTTTTGTAAAATAAAAAATATAATCGTGTCGGGCTGGACCAGCACTACGGACCGAGGCTACAGCCCAAGCACGGCACGACGCTCTTGGCTCTTGCAAGTATTAGGTCGTTTCTGAGACCACATTGGCGCAATGGACTCCATGGTGTTTGAGGTTCCTGGATTGAATGGAGCAACAATGATTTGTCAAACTAACAGTAAAATAAAAGGTTATTTGTTGGTTTTAAATATTAGTAATTGCTACGAATGCGTATAAAATGAGCTCGGAATTATGGACTATCTATCAACTATTGGTATCTCTAATTATTCTTTTTATTACTTTCTATTCAAATTGAACAAAGTTTGACTATAAAATTATTTATTGTGCAAAACTAATCAAAAGGGGATGTAGCTCATTTGGTAGAGCGTTAAACAATGAATGATGATAAAGGCACGAGGTTCAACTCCTCGCATCTCCACTATTTTTTTAATCCAATTTAAGAAAAAAAAGAATGGCTACGAATTTTTAAAATAATAGGTGTGTGCCTGTGCGTTGTAACGGGAGTACGCTGGGATGAGCATCGACACATATCTGATCGGATCTTATATTTCCTTGGGGGTCTGGAGAAAGTTTGCTCGGAAGCTAAACATGTTAAGACCTGAGCATGTGTTACCCTTGTGCCCCATCAGCACACTGTTCCGCGCTTGTATGAGTCTTGTTAATTTACATGTCAGTATGGAGTGAGAAAAAGCTCAAGAACACGCTCAAGGCCTTTAGAGTATTGGCTTAGTGAAAGATTACTTTTCACAAGTAAAATCTCATTGAGTTTTTTTTATGATCGAACCTGGCAATTTAATATAGAGTTTAAAATAGTCTCTTTAAAAACAACATCAACCTTAACCTGGACAAGGTAAACAAGAAGAGACAATATAAGTTGGAAGCATAGAAAAATAATAAAAATAGGTGTTGACGCCTTTTCGGAGCGCCAAACACTCAACAAGAACCGTGGCGGTGCTCTCTGGTCAGGCGCGGACGGTCCGCGGCCTGGGGCCGGACGGTCCGCGACTTGGCGCAGGGGCTGAGTCCTCTGCCTGACGGCCGGACGGTCCGCGCCCTGGGGGCCGGACGGTCCGCGCGTACGCAGAGGCGGCGGAAGTCGCCGGCGGCGGCCTGGATCTCGCTCCCGGGAGGGACCCCGTCAGGGAGGAGAGATCCTAGGTGATGTCTAGGCTCGGCAGGCCGACCTAGACTCTTCTAATCGGCGTAGAGTCGAAGAGAAGCGAGGAATTGGAGATCAAGAGGCTAAACCTAAACTAGACTAGAACTACTCCTAGGATAAAATGTGAAATAGAAGTGTTTGATTCGATTGATGATTATTACAAATCGGCCGTAGACCTCTCTTTTTATAGAGGAGGGGGGCTGGACCCTTTACACGACTGGATTCCGAGCTAATTCCGCAAATCTAGCCAACAAACATAGCACAAAACTCGGAACCCTAAACTGCTCTACGCATGCGCGGACCGTCCGGCCTCAGGGCCGGACCGTCCGCCAGGCTCAAAACGGTGCTCAACATATGCCCCCTGCCTTTTGGTGGAGCTGAGCAAACCAAAAGCAACTAACTCGATGTGATCACATCGGTTCTCTTAGGCATCTTGCCACATACTAGGATGATACTGTTTGAGGAAACGCCCATTCAAAGTCTTAGGCAAATCCTTGCCTTGTAATGTTTGTAGCAAATAGGCGTTGCCAGACATCACCTGTTTTACTTTATAAGGACCCTCCCAGCTTGGCGACCATTTCCCGAACTTCCGGTCTTTATTCCTTAGAGGCAGAATGGTCTTCCACACCAGGTCCCCTACTTGAAATGATTTTGCTTTGACCTTCTTGTTGTAGGCCCTGGCTACCATGATCTTGTCCTTTTCTATTGCTCACAAAGCTATCATCCTCTTGTCGGTCACCTCATCAATATTATCCATCATTGAATTATAATAATCAGTAGTAGTTAGATCATTTTGTCTGGCGAACCTGACAGCATTCAAACTTATTTCCACAGGCAACATTGCTTCCTGCCCATAGACAAGCTCAAAAGGAGATACTTTAGTAGCCCTATGTTTAGATATTCTATAAGCCCATAACGCTTCAGACAAAATCTTATGCCAATGTTTAGGATCATCAGATATCTTCTTTTTTATCAAATTAATCAATGTCCTATTACTAGACTCGGCCTGTCCATTGGCCTGAGCATAATATGGAGATGAATTAAGCACCTTAATTCTGTATGATTCAGCAAATTCACGTACCTCCTTTGACATAAAAGAAGTACCTTGATCTGTAGTCAAGGTCTGGGGAATGCCGAATCTATGAATAATATGCTCAGTTATAAACTCAATTACCTCCTTGTGCGTCATGTTCTTTAGAGCAATGGCTCCAGTCCATTTGGTGAAATAGTCAGTGGCAACTAATACAAACCGATGCCCCTTTGATGATGAAGGATGAATTTCTCCAATAAAGTCTAATCCCCATCCTCTGAACGGCCAAGGCTTGATGATAGGATGTAATTCGGTTGCAGGGACCAACTGTAGGTCGCCGAATTTTTGACACACTTGGCAACCCTTGTAGTACTTGAAACAATCAGCTATCATACTAGACCAATAAAAACCAGACCTTCGCAACAACCACTTCATCTTTGGAGCCGATTGATGAGTACCACAAATTCCTTCATGTACTTCGGCCATGGCTAATATAGCATCATCTGGGCCCAAGCACTTCAGCAGGACGTCATTGACTGTTCGGCGGTAAAGTTCATCACTCATCAAAACATACTTGAAAGCTGTTCACCGAATGTTCTTATCTGTCCTGATATTGGGATTTCGTAAATAATTAACTATAGGTGTCCTCCAATCACTTGCATCGGCTTCATTGTCAGCCGAATCGATTAAGAGAACATTTCTGGTAACCCCGGACGGTCCGGCGTCATCACGCGGACGGTCCGCGACCTGGGAATTTGGCTCTGCAATGGTTATCAGATTTTCAGTTTTGTGAAATTTCCCTCTCTTTATCCGATAACCTGATGCATCTTGTGCCAAATCGTTAGCTCTATGATTCTCAATTCTAGAGATATGCCGAATACTGAATTCGTCAAAAGAATGGATTATGCTCCAACATTTCTCAAGGTAACTATTTAGAGTACCATCAAAACATTGATATTCTTCTAACACTTGTTGGACAACCAGCTGAGAATCACCAAATACCTTCACATGTTTTACTCCTATACCATTTAAAAGTTCTAAGCCGAATAGGAGGGCCTCATATTCAGCTTGATTATTAGTGCAATAAGTTTTCAATCGGCTAGAGAAGTCAAAGGAGACATTACTTGGTGAAACAAGCACAATGCCAATTCCTTGCCCTTCATTGCAAACCGATCCATCAAAATATAAAGTCCAAGGAGTAATAGTGAGGTATGACATGTCTAGTTCATGAATATCATTAACCCGATGTTCTACAATGAAATCCACTACGACTTGGTCTTTCATAGATTTCAATGGTTCATAGGCCAAGTAATATTCTATGAGTGCATAAGCCCACTTACCAATTCTACCACTCATAATTGGGTTATGCAACATGTATTTGATCACATCGGCTTGACCAGAAACAATGCAATGACTAGACAGTAAATAACATCTACATTTGGTGCATGCATAAAACAAGCATAAGCATAACTTTTCAATAAAAGTGTACCTTGTTTCAGCATCCACCAACCTTCGGCTTAGATATGTCACCACATGCTCCTTCCCCTCAGTTTCTTGTGTCAGAACAACCCCAATGACCTTATCCTCAGCTGCAATGTATAATCGGAATGGTACTCCTGCTCGTGGTGCTTTTAATACGGGAGCCGAAGATAAGTATTTTTTGATGAGATCAAATGCTTCTTGCTGTTGTGCCCCCCAAGCGAATTCGGCATCATTCTTAAGCCGAAGAATAGGGGTGAACGCATCAATCTTCCCGGCTAGGTTAGAAATAAACCTTCGTAAATAATTCACCTTGCCGAGAAACCTCTGTACCTCGACCTTACAGGTCGGAGGTCCCACATTCCAAATAGACTTGATTCGGTCAGGGTCTATCTCTATACCATGTTCATGTATGATAAATCCTAAAAACTTACCAGCCGACACTCCAAAAGCACATTTACGTGGGTTCATTTTTAAACCATACCGACGCATTTTATCAAAGGCTTTGCGCAAATCAGCTATATGAGAACTAAACTCAGCCGATTTGACTACAATATCATCAATGTAAACTTCCACAGTGTTTCCTAACAATTCATGGAAGATCAAATTCATAGCCCTCTGATAAGTAGCACCAGCATTTTTCAGACCAAATGTCATGACAACCCACTCAAATAAACCAATGAAGCCTGGACATATAAAGGCCGTTTTAGACGCATCTTCTTCGGCCATGAAAATCTGATTATATCCAGCATTACCATCAAGGAAGCTAATAATTCTATTTCCTGATGCATTATTGATTAATGTGTCGGCTATGGGCATGGGATATTCATCTTTAGGAGTTGCTCTATTTAAATTACGAAAATCAATGCATACTCTAAGCTTACCTGACTCCTTCTTCTCCACCGGCACAATATCGGAGACCCACTCTGCGTATCTGTAAGGTCTAAAAAATTAGCTTCTAGCAGCCGGTGGATTTCGTCCTTGATTCGTGGGAGAAGATCTGGACGAAATGTTCTAGCTTTCTGCTTGAAAGGTCTGAAACCAGACTTAATAGGCAGCCGATGTTCGACAATCTCTCGGCTTAGTCCAGGCATTTCAGTGTAATTCCAAGCAAAACAATCTGAATATTCTTTCAATAGACCGATCATCTCATTTCTAGAATCGGTCTCCAGGGTCTTGTTTACAAAAGTCGGCCTTGGAGTTTTACCATCTCCTATGTCAATCTCCTCCAAAGGATCGGCCCATGTAAACCCCTGTCCTAGTTTATCAAGATCTCTGAATTCCTCTATCATGTCCCCCACAGAGGAATCAGATGATCTTTGTGTGATGGCGGACTTTCCGGTCTCGGGGACCGGATCATCCGTAATACTGTCTTTTCGCTGTGGTAGATGTTCGGTCTTAAAGTCCGAACTGTTTTGTGAAAGACCAGACCATCCGGCTTCGAGAGCCGAATTGTCCGTGATCAAAGACTCATGAACTTTGTGTGTATTCATCATTTAAACTTTATTTAGGATTTAGCCGATTCTCCATCGGCTCTAGCATTACAAGAATGAAACCTTTCTTATCTATACTTATGAACTGATAATCAGAAAAATCTACTCCTATGAGACATGTAGCAGTCTCATAAGTCCATAGTACAGGGGCATCAGCCACAGCGATGCAGGCCGATACATCGGCATGTACCTGTTCTATATCATCGCCTACCCATTGTATTAACATTTGATGTAATGTAGAAGGTATACATTGGTTGGCATGAATCCAATCTCTACCTAGGATTAGGCTGTAATTTCCTTCTACATCAGCGACGAAAAATGCAGCAGCAAGGCTCTTAGTCCCGATGGTTAATTCAACGGACGTGACTCCCTTGGCTTTAATAGAACTATCCCCAACACCGCTGAGGGTCATGTTGGTTTTGACAAGTTCGTCATCTTGTTTACCTAATTTTCTGTATAATGAATAAGGCATTAGATTTACAGCCGCCCCTCCATCTACCAACATCTTAGCAATCGGTATTCCATCAATGTGACCGCGCACGAAGAGCGGCTTTAAATGATTTACCGATTCCTTTGGTTTAGTAAAGGCGGCTTCTTTAGGACCGAAATCGAACTGGGCAACAACAGGTTCATCATCGCCGATAATAGTACAATCGGCAGAAAATGTAATAACATTTACATCCATACCTGGGCATTCTGGAGAAGCCTCGTAGTCGACCAAGTCTTCTCCTAGTAGGTCGTCTTCTTCCATTGATGTTGACATGTCGTTGGAGGCTTCCTGGTGTGGTGCGGACGGTCCGCGCCTGGTGCAGATTGCCTAGTCTTGCTGGCCAGGCTACCTGCCTTATCTGCAGGGTGCTGTACAAGTGTTGTTTCATTTTCTATTTTTGTGGCCGTTTGTTCTTCCTCAACGGCCTTTGGTCTCCATTTCTTTTGCGGTGGCGAGTACTGTGGATGTGTGTCATTGAATATCTTTTCCGCCTCCTTTTCCTGGCTCTCCTTTGCTCTTAGGCGCTGTAATTTCCGCTTTTGGGACCGTGTCAATCCCGCTGGGCACCATCGAGGCATGGAGTATTTTGGATCGGCTGTTTTGATGGTAGCCGTATCTTCTTTTTTGGTTGTGTTGGCCAATTCACCAAAAATCATCGGCCCTTTATTATCTTCCTGTATGACAACATCTGCAGTACATATTTTGATGACGTCCTTTTTTGTCGTTCTTTTATTTGCCGCAGGCATATGCCCCCCTGCCGGATTAGTCGGCCTTGGAGGCCAAGTGGTCCGGCAATCCTGTTGGGTGTGTGCCTGATGACCGGATTGAGCAGTGCTTAATCGGTCTTGTACTGGTGGCGCTAACCTGTCAAAAATAGATGTTTGGGGTGCCCCCCAGGCGGGGTACTGTGGCATCCCAAATGGATATGGTGGCATGCCCCACATTTGATTTGGGACATATGGTGGAGGTAAATATGGATATGGATATGACATAGGCGGATAAGGTGGAGGTGTCCATGCAGGTATGTTAGGTCTCAGTTGTACAGTATGACCTTTCATTTCTTCCGATTGGTGAGGTGGTCCAATCGGCCTTACCTGACGCTGCTCATGAATGGGTGCGCAGGGTCGCTTTGCAGGCCGGTCACTGGGGCCGGCCTTCTTTTTTACGTATTTAGACAATAATTGATCAAAAACTGGGCCGGCTTTGACCAACCGACCAGCTGCCTTGAATGTATTTGTTTTCCACGTACCTATCTCTGGTCGTCGTGGTTTGAAAGTACGTGGCCGTTGTGAGTCTTGAGCACGGCCGGACCGTCAGCTGGAGTTCTCCGGACCGTCCGGTGGAGTATCGGACCGTCCGCGTCTGGATGGCGGACCGTCCGCGATGCGTAGAATGGGTTCTTGCGCCTGTCTCCCTATCTGTGTTTGCCCCCCCAGTACTGGAGGCTGTGATGGTCACTTTCAGGGTCTCCCCTCCATCAGGAGTCTTCTCGGCCACCACTTTCCTGCAAGAAATTTTAATATTCCCACCGGCCTCTCCTGCATTGCCGATGATTATCTTTTTGCCTTTGCCTTCATCGGTTGCGTTTGGCCGAGTCAGGACTTTCTTGCCCTCAAAGTCGATCATGTTCATCGGAAAGGGCTCCATGTCCACCTGCATTTCCTGAAATTTCAATCGTCCTTCGTTAATGGCCGATTGAATCTGTCGACGGAATACATTACAATCATTAGTGGTATGAGAAAATGAGTTATGCCACTTGCAGTATGCACGACGTTTTAGCTCGTCGGCGGATGGAACAGTGTGATTTATTTTAATATTGCCATTTTTAAGTAACTCATCAAATATTTTATCACATTTACCAACATTAAATGTAAACTTTACCTCCTCTTGCCGTTTCTTTTGAACCGGCTGTAAGGAAGCACAAGCCGAAGATTTGGCCTGCTTTGGCCAAACCATTTCAGCAGCATATATTTCCGCTGACTCGTCATCTGAACTACTTTGATCGCACTCTACTATATGTATGTTATGACGAATTGCTTTAGCAGTTTCTTTGCTTCGGCTTTCACAAGCCAAAGCTCTCTGGTGTAACTGTGCTAGTGTAAAAAATTGGATGCCTTCTAATCTTTCTTTTAAATAATATCGTAAACCATTAAAGGCTAATCCTGCTAGCTGTTTTTCTGCTAAATGAATTTGGAAGCATCAGTTTCTTTTATCTCGGAATCTCCGGATGTAATCATTAACCGATTCATCTTTTGCTTGTCGTAATGACACTAAATCTACCAAATCCAACTCATAGTCACCGGAGAAAAAATGATCATGAAATTTTTGTTCTAAATCCCCCCATGATGAAATGGAATTAGGAGGTAAAGTGGCGTACCATGCAAACACAGTTCCTGTTAAAGATAATGAAAATAAACGTACGCGAAATGCCTCTGTGTCGGCCAACTCTCCTAATTGTGCTAAAAATTGGCCTATGTGTTCACGTGTGTTTTTTCCTTGATCACCCGAAAATTTTGTGAATTCGGGTATCCTGGTTCCCTTTGGTATGGGTGGTGATCAAATCGGCTGTCATAAGGTTTCTGATATGATTGCCCCCCAGGGACCATGCTTACTCCGAGCTTATCTCGGAACGCCCCGGCTATTTCTTCCCTTACTATATCAATGGTAGCCGGTGCGAGACCACCGGCTCTCTGGTCAAACATAGATGGGGTTGGCTGGATGTTAGCATGTTGTCTTTCCCCCCATTGGTTTGAGCTACGTGGCGCATTGCCACTTGCCCTATATGGTTCATATGTTTGATCGTTCCTTTCCGACCTTCTAGGTGGGGCCGAAAAGTTTTCCTGGGCTCTAGATCTCGAATTAATGGGTTGTTGCAATGCATAGCGCGATGGGAAATGTTGCTGGGACGGGTGAGGATTCAGGTAACAATCCTCCTCAAAAAGGTCATGCGCGGACTGTCCGGACATTGGCCCGGATCGTCCGTGATTATACGCGGACCGTCCGTCGTTGTATGCGGACGATCCGACTGGGTAGTTTAGATTTTGTGCCGTGTGTGGTGGCTCGGGCGCATATCTAGGTAACTCATTAAAAATAGGCCCGACTGTTACTGGCCCGGACGGTCCGCGCTCATGTGAGGACGGTCCGGGCATGTGCAGATCGGCTGATTTGCTGCCGATTTGCGGTTGCTCAGGGTATGCGTCCATCGGCATCCCATAAAGGGGTTGTGACTGGTCGTGACAACCTGTAGCCGATGTATTACGCGTGTTACCCCCTAACTCAACCTCGTGCGAAGGAAAATTTGCGATATTAGATTTATCAAATGCGCGTACTAGTCTCTTAAAATCGCTTTGCATACCCCCTATGATGTTCTGCATTTGTTCACGTTGCTCTTCTACATAATTTCTAAGAGATTGTAGCTCGTTGGTATTACTTACATTGGGGATATCTGGTGTGGGTTGGAGCGAAGCCGAATTCGTCGCCCGATGTCGGACGACCTTGTTGTTCCTGTCCACTTTGAAGTCGGCCAAGAATTTTGCTTTTGCCTCCTGGATCATACGCTCCTTGTGCTCCTCGAATTGGAGTTGTTTGTCAGCCGGCAAGGTCTCCCAAGTCGGCTCTATGATGTTGCTTGAACCGGCCATTGAGGGCCGATTTGATGCGTCTATATTTGTTTTCCCCAGCGGAGTCGCCAAAAAGTATGTTGACGCCTTTTCGGAGCGCCAAACACTCAACAAGAACCGTGGCGGTGCTCTCTGGTCAGGCGCGGACGGTCCGCGGCCTGGGGCCGGACGGTCCGCGACCTGGCGTAGGGGCTGAGTCCTCTGCCTGACGGCCGGACGGTCCGCGCCCTGGGGGCCGGACGGTCCGCGCGTACGCAGAGGCGGCGGAAGTCGCCGGCGGCGGCCTGGATCTCGCTCCCGGGAGGGACCCCGTCGGGGAGGAGAGATCCTAGGTGATGTCTAGGCTCGGCAGGCCGACCTAGACTCTTCTAATCGGCGTAGAGTCGAAGAGAAGCGAGGAATTGGAGATCGAGAGGCTAAACCTAAACTAGACTAGAACTACTCCTAGGATAAAATGCGAAGTAGAAGTGTTTGATTCGATTGATGATTATTACAAATCGGCCGTAGACCTCTCTTTTTATAGAGGAGGGGGGCCGGACCCTTTACACGATTGGATTCCGAGCTAATTCCGCAAATCTAGCCAACAAACATAGCACAAAACTCGGAACCCTAAACTGCTCTGTGCATGCGCGGACCGTCCGGCCCACAGGCGCGGACTGTCCGGACCGCGGACCGTCCGGCCTCAGGGCCGGACCGTTCGCCAGGCTCAAAACGGTGCTCAACAATAGGAAAAGGAAACTAAAATGTCTATTAGCAAAGTGAGATGCAGCAACACAAGAATGATTATTCACCAACAAACAAATAGCTAACAACGGCTAGAACAAAGGGTAGTCCAACCTCTTGACGTCCTCTGGTACAAAGAATGTGTCATAGGGCCATCCAAGGTTCTGCCTGGTTGCTTCAACCTCTTTGGCACCCAGTGCACTTCCATGAACACTGTATGAGTTGGCCTTGTTGGGAGATCCAAAACCGATCGTGGTAGTCACCTAAAAGGAGTATAAATTAGACCAACGTTATAAAATCCACAGCGAAGAAAACATTAAAAGGTTGCAGATACAAAAGAAACCTACCTTGATCAAGGTGGGCTTGTCAGTAACTGCCTTCGCCTCCTTAATGGCTGCGCGGATGTCATCATATCCGGTGTTCCCATTCTTAACCCAGATCGTGTGCCACCCAAGAGCATCAAAGCGGGTGCTCACGTCCTCTGTGAATGCAATCTCTGTGTCTCCGTCGATGGAAATGTGGTTGTCGTCGTAGAAAGCAATCAGCTTGCCAAGACCCCAGTGTCCAGCCAAGGAGCAAGCTTCATTAGCAATACCCTCCATTTGGCAGCCATCTCCCAAAATAACGTACCTGTACAGGATCCGTGAAACATGTTACCAAAACTGTGCCACACACACTAAAAGCAAGACTGTACTAAAAGTGAGACGCTGCACGTTCGTGTTATTAGAAGTATCACGTGTAGTGGTCGACGATCTCACTGTCAGGCTTGTTGAAGCGGGCAGCCAGGTGCTTCTCAGCAAGTGCCAACCCAATGACATTGGCGATACCCTGACCAAGAGGCCCTGCACAGCAACCATATTTGAAACCCAAACTTTCTCAGTTTTATACAGCACAACAAGGGGCACGGCTAATTCACAGCCCAATAGAGAAGAAAACAGACTGGTGGTAACTTCAACTCATGGAGTCTCAAAGTTCTCAGGGTGGCCCGGTGTTCTGCTTCCCCATTGCCTGAACTGCTTCAAATCCTCCTCCTACATACCAACCACAGTTAGAACAAATCCAGTCACATAACATACGAGATGCTTATCAAACACATGGCAACTCTGCTGAGGTGAATTACGCTCAATAGTTCTACTCAACTAAACATGAGTAGGTTCGTGGTGTAATGTCTGAGTCTCCAACAAATTTTTCCTAGGGGAAACCTAGCTTCCACTTTATCATAATTAACAGCTGCCACAAATAGCTAACAATGGCTCCCCAAGCAAACATACCATAAGAAGCAGCAAAACAAGGTTGACGTTCAAACATGAATGCTCATTCTTTTCGTGTGGTTTCAATCTACAAGTCTGTCACACCCGGCTTTAAGGAACAAAGCCAGGTGCATCTCATACATGCGTCAAGAAGACAACATATATAATAACAGAGTGTATAGAGATAAATGTCATAAAACATCAGAGTATTTATTACATAGCGGAAGACTTATTACAAAATAAAATAATAAAGATAAAACGAACTAAGGATCGTCGGCGCCAATGTCAACTGAGAAACGCCACCTAGATCAGCATACTCCTCGCCTTGTGGCTCCTCCTGAACCACCTGCTCTTCTCCTGTGGGGGGGGGGGTGTGAGACAGCAAGGGTGAGCTCACACATGATCATAGCTCAACAAGTTGTGGGGAACCAGTGGACATAAACTCACAAAGGTGTGAGTTCATGTGATGTGTAAGGCTAATCAATGATAGGGGTTAAAGCTGAGCCTTGCTTTTAAGTAGTTGGTCAAACTTTTATTAGCAGTTACTAAGTGTAAGTAAATACCAAACCATAAGTAAAGTAATAGAACAAAATTAATAACAAACCCATGCAATGCAAATGACAAAATTGAATTTAAGTTCCATAATTTAAACATCAGAGAGTCCTGAGCTGCTCATGACCGTGAGCTCGGCTAGTATACCAGTTTTACACTCTGCAGAGGTTGTACCCTTTACCCACAAGTCATGTTACCCATCTGCCAAGGGATCGCGACTTCCCATACACCTCTACCTAGGAAGCGCGGCAGGGCAACACTACGAGGCCTTTACAAAGTTCCACTAGCTTCCGAAAACCCGCTACAGTTTATAGGAAGTTCCAATGCAGGGTTCTTGGCTGACCGCCATCGCAGCAAAATCAACCAAGGACCTCCCTACACTGACCACTCCCCTACTGCCCTTGCCCCTTTCGGGTAAGGTAGTCTTCCACTAGCTTTCCTAATTAGTCAGCCAAGGGCGTCCCATTAAACCCTTGTGGTGGCACGTGGTTCTCAAGTTAAGCTCTATGTTCCAATTAACATTAATGATCTCAACATGAACATAAATAGAATAACAAAAGAATAATGGGAACATAGAGGTAATAAATGATTATCCCAAAACCAGGTAAAGCAATAGCAAACTACCCAAGTGAATCAGGGGTAAACAAGGTAATGAGATAAACAATCTAGGGTAACCTATTGGGTCCCATCAAAATTAACCTATGCATGGATAAGTGATATTAAAGAACATTATTGGGTAAAAAGTGGTCAAGGGCACAACTTGCCTTCAATGAGCTCCTGCTCAGCTACTTCAATCTGCTGCTCACCAGGGTCCTCGGTCACGGGCTCTTCTACTCGTCACAATACAAACAGGCACAGTGCATATAGAGAAATTAACATTACACCAAACATATAAATAAAATACACAGTAATAATCTACACATTAAAATAAAATTCTAGAAACAGGAATCATAATTTTTGGAGTTATAGAATTTAAGTTATGGATTTTCAAAGGTTTTATGTGTTTAAAATAGGATTAAGTGTGGAATTAATTTTCTTACTATTGTCATGATAAAACAGAGACACTAAGTGCTAAAGAATAAAATTACAAAATTATAGGAAGTGGAATGGATTAATTTGGAGCCCATATGAATATTCTATGAATTATACAAGTTCTAGGGTTTATTTTTATATTAAAAATCTAATTTCTAATTCATTTAATCACTTTAAAACAGCACTGGACTGGGGCTCATTTAAATAGGAACACAGGGGGCTCGGGGTAAGAATCCAGAGACCCAGCGCACAGAGGCGAGGGACGGCGGGTTCTAATTCGCATAAACAGAGGGGCTCTTTAACAAAATTGCCTGGCCGAAAGGGTATGGGTGATTCTGAGCCGCTGGATTAGACACCGAGCGCCCAGATTAAATCGTTATTCCTGCGAACCGATACGGAATCGCGTCCATTGGATCCGAATCAAACGGTGAGGGTTTTATTATTCTAGATCTATCTCTGTCCGTCCGATCCAGATCGACGAACCAGATTGAAACGCGGTGAAAGGGTACGCGGGATCTAATCTCAACCGTTCACTACGAATCCAACGGCCTCCAGGTTATCACCCACCCCGGGCGGCCAAAACGGCGGCGCACCCGCTCCCCCACGGCGGACCCTCACCGGAGTTCGTGCAAATCGCGCACCAGAGCCCCAACAACCCACCCGAAAGAGCCTACATGCAGTGGAGAACATTGCAGACAAGGTGGGTGACATCTTACCGGAGGTGGGGCGGCGAGGATGGCAGTCCACGGAGAAGGCGGGTCTACGGCGGAGCAGCAAGCACGGCGAGCAATTCCGGCGCGCCCGCACGACCTTTGAGGGTAGGGAAGGCACTAACACAATCTGGGAGCCTCTGCGATCCTCCCACACTGCCGGCCGAGGACAGAGTGTTGCCCTACCCGCAGACCGACGACGGCGGGCCTCACGGCGAGTTCTTTCGGCGTTTATGGCGGCTCGGTTCGTGGTGATATGATGGAAGAAGGGGAGGAACGGGTTGCGGCTACTCCTATTTAACCCCCGAAGACCAGGCCGGGGAGGAGAGGGAGGTCTTCACCCCATTCCGCGGCGCTCGGCGGCAATCCCGCGTGGTTCGGTTGCGCCGGGGAAGACGGAGCTGCGTTCGGTTGAGGTGGGAGACTGACAAGGCGGCCCCACGCGGCAGTGAGTGTGCGCGCGCAAACGACATGATTGAACAGAGGCTGACCCGCCGGTCCCACGTAGCAGCGACACATGGGCGCGCGATGCGGTGTGAGTATGGCCAGCGGGCCCCAGGTGCAGAGAGCGCAAGCGCGCGGTTGAGAGGATCCCAGGCCGCGCGGGAGGGGGTGGGATGATGGGCCAAAATGGGTACAGTCGGCCCAGGTAAGGTTTCTTCTCTTTTTTCTTTTTATTTTCTGTTTCATTTCTTTTTCAAATTCAAACTTCAATTCAAATTCAAACTTTGTGGCACTTTGTATACTGGCTAATTATTTACTTTGATCATATCAACTGTGGTGCAGATATTTTAATGAAAATTTTTATTTGTATTGAATAATATTCCTTTCTCTTCCCTATTTTCATGGTTTTATTTTCAAGTTAAACTTTAAATTCTATGGATCCATTGAGATTCTATTAATGGTATATTTATTTTATTAAGCATAATGCACATCCAAATAAAAACTCAGCATGATGCATAAACTTTAATGGTATATCCTTTTATTACTTATTTGTTTTTTTTTGAATTTAGTGTTCACATGTGATGATGCATAAAGGTAAAACTCACATAAAGAGAAATTGTTTCTCTATTGGTATTATTCTTAGCAAATTACAAAGTGGGTGTTACAAATCCTACCCCCCTTAAAAATAATCTCGTCCTCGAGATTTAAGAAGAACGAGGGAAAAGGTGGGGAAAATCTATGCGAAGCTCTTCTTCTCTTTCCCAAGTTGCTTCATCTTCACCGTGGTGACTCCATTGGACTTTGCACATCTTTATCACCTTATTTCTTGTAACTCGAGTCAAAGTATCCAAAATCTTGATCGGGTATTCCGTGTAAGTCAAATCACCCTGAACACTGAGCTCTTCCATCGGTAATTGTTCCTCAGGGACACGGAGACACTTCTTAAGTTGAGATACGTGAAACACATTATGCACATCCGATAGACTAGCAGGTAACTCGAGTTGGTATGCCATCTCCCCAACTCTTCTAAAGATCAGGAATGGTCCAATATAACGAGGGGACAATTTGCCCTTGACTTTAAATCTCCTCATTCCACGAAGTGGTGACACCTTGAGATACACATAATCTCCTTCTTCGAATTCCAGTGGCCTCCTTCTATTATCAGCATAGCTCTTTTGCCTGGTTTGAGCCACTCTCAAATTCTCTCGAATTATACGAACTTGTTCTTCTGCTTCTTGAATCAGTTCAGGCCCAAAGAACTGTCTCTCTCCAGTCTGATCCCAATACAAAGGAGTTCTGCACTTCCTCCCATATAAAGCTTCAAAAGGTGACATCTTCAGACTGGCCTGGTAACTATTATTATACGAGAACTCAGCATAAGGCAGACTCTTATCCCAACTTCCTCCATGCTGAAGGGCACATGCTCTCAACATATCTTCCAATACTTGATTAGTCCTTTCAGTCTGTCCATCAGTCTGAGGGTGATAAGCCGTACTGAAATTCAACTTCGTGCTCATGTTCTCATGAAAGCTTCTCCAAAATCTTGAGGTAAACTGTGAACCTCGATCAGACACGATCTTCTTTGGTACTCCGTGTAAACACACAATCCGAGCCATATATAACTCTGCTAGCTGAGAACCTTTATAAGTAGTCTTGACAGGAATAAAGTGAGCCACTTTAGTCAATCTATCCACAATCACCCATATAGCATCATATCCTTTCTGGGTGCGAGGCAATCCAGTAATGAAATCCATACCAATCTCTTCCCACTTCCACTCGGGTATCTTCAGTGGGTGCAATAGTCCAGCTGGCCTCTGGTGTTCAGCCTTAACTCTTTGACATACATCGCACATAGCAACATGTGCAGCTACATCTCTTTTCAATCCATACCACCAATACTTCCGTTTCAAATCCTGATACATCTTAGTACTATCAGGATGAATAGAATAATCCGAGTCATGGGCCTCCATTAAAATAGTCTCTCGAAGGCTTTCAATATCAGGAACACACATCCTGTCCTTGAACCATATGGTACCCTGCTCATCTTCGGTAAATTCCGGAACTCGACCTTCAGTAATCAGATCCTTAATCTCTTTTATTTTTGCATCACTAATTTGTCCTTTGCGGATCTCTTGCTCCAAAGTAGGTTCCACATCAATAGTAACTCCTTCAGTATGAGCAACTATCCCCAGATTAAGTCTCCTGAAATCCTCAACAATCTCGTCGGGTAGCTGGGCAACAATAGCTGAATGAACATGCTCCTTGCGACTCAGGGCATCGACAACCAAATTTGCCTTGCCCGGGTGATAGTGAATCTCCAAATCATAATCCTTAATAAGCTCCAACCAACGGCGTTGCCTAAGGTTGAGATCCTTCTGGGTGAATATATACTTCAGACTCTTATGATCCGTATATACTTGACACTTGGTTCCCATAATGTAATGTCTCCAAATCTTAAGTGCATGCACAACGGCTGCCAATTCCAAGTCATGAGTGGGATAGTTCAATTCATGTTTGCGTAACTGACGAGAAGCATAGGCAATCACATGTCCTTCTTGCATGAGCACACATCCTAAGCCTTGGCCACATGCATCACAATAGATATCGAATCCTTTCTGTAGGTTTGGCATAACCAATACTGGTGGCGACATCAATCTTTTCTTCAATTGATCAAAACTATTTTGGCACTTCTCATCCCACTTAAATTCTTTTCCTTTCTCCAAAAGCGAAGTCATAGGTTTAGCAATCTTAGAAAACCCTTCAATAAATCTCCGATAATATCCTGCTAATCCCAAGAAACTCCGAATCTCAGTAACTGTAGTGGGTACTCTCCACTCCATTATCTCCTTAACTTTAGCAGGATCCACTGAAATTCCTCCATTAGAAATAATATGACCAAGAAATGGCACCTCGCCAATCCAAAACTCGCACTTGCTGAACTTGGCATATAGCTGATTATCTCGTAGCTTCTGCAGCACCAATCTCAGATGTTCCTCATGATCACTATCACTCTTAGAATAGATAAGAATATCGTCGATGAACACCACGACGAATCTGTCCAAGTACTCCATAAACACCTTATTCATCAAGTTCATAAAATAAGCTGGTGCATTGGTTAATCCAAATGACATAACAGTAAACTCATATAATCCACATCGAGTCGAGAAAGCCGTCTTGGGAATATCCGATGGTCTAATCCTCATCTGATGGTAACCGGATCGGAGATCAACCTTCGAGAATACTCTAGCACCTCTCATCTGATCAAATAAATCCTCAATATGGGGCAACGGATACTTGTTCTTTACCGTAACATCATTAAGAGATCTATAATCCACACACATCCGCTGCGATCCATCCTTCTTCTGTACAAACAGAACCGGTGCTCCCCACGGTGAGGAACTCGGATGAATGTACCCAGCCTCTTGTAACTCAGTTAACTGCTTCTTAAGTTCCTTCAACTCCTCTACGGACATCCTATATGGCCGTTTAGAAATAGGGGCGGTTCCAGGTAAGAGATCAATAACAAACTCAACTTCTCTATCAGGTGGCATCCCTGGTAACTCCTCTAGAAAGACATCCGGAAAATCTCTAACCACCCGGATGTTGTCACCAACAAACTCCTCCGGTATAAAGAACATTGCACGCATGGGTGTGGAGGTTACTGCAATATTAACTTGAAACCTTTCTCCCTTAGTAGTAGTGAGTTCTACGGTACCTCTACCACATGCTATAACGGCCTTTGCCTTTCTTAGCCATGACATACCAAGGATCAGATCTATACTGCTTGACTCTAATATTATAGCAGTAGCTCCAAATTCTCTACCCATAATGGTCAATGTCAATCTACGTGTCATTTGATTCGCCTCAACAGGCCCTTTAGGTGTAATTACTATCATGGGTTTTCTCATATTTAGCAGTGGTATTTCATTTGTGTTGGCATATCTAGCAGACATGAATGAATGTGTAGCACCAGAATCAAATAATATGGTTGCAGGAATTGCATTAACATAAAACATACCAATTACGAGGTCCCCACCATCCGGAGTAGCATCAACGCTGACTTGGTTAACCTTGGCAATAGAATATCCCTTGCCAGATCCTGGAGTTTGCTGCCTGTTCTGAACTGGAGTAGCAGCAATCCTCTGTGGGCAGACATTTGCATAGTGACCAGCCTTCCCACACTTGAAACAAGTAGTGCCTGGACTCTGTCCTGAAAACTTCGTCAGGGTGCCAGTAGGGGTAGCCTGCCGAGGAGGTGGAGTCCTCAGTGGTGATTGCTGAACTGGGCGCGGTCCTCCTGGTCGAGTCGGTGTACCTTGTGGTGAACTGTAGCGAGGACGAACACTGTTGCTTCCTTGTCCTTGAGATATTGCCTTTCTCTTCAAATCACCCAGTTGAACACGCTTGTGTTCAATAGCAAGAGCCTTATCCAGTAGTCTCTGAAATGATGGAAAAGTGTGTGCAACCAGTGCATACTGCAAGGGTCCATTAAGTCCTTCAATAAAGTGCTCCTGCTTTCTTTCATCCTCAGCAACTTCCTCCGGAGCATATCTCGACAGCTGAATAAATTTGTCTCTGTACTCGCTGACTGACATGTTTCCTTGCTTTAATGACAGAAACTCCTTCTTCTTGATCTTTATCATACCAGCTGGTATATGATAATTCCTGAACTGTGTGCTGAACTCCGCCCAGGTAATAGTATCAGCAGCATCGTGGGCCACAGTATATGAATCCCACCAGTCAGCAGCAGGACCAGTCAGACGTCCAGAAGCATATAAAACCTTCTCTCGGTCAGTACATTGTGCAATATTCAACATCTTCTCAACGGACTTCAGCCAATCATCCGCGTCTAGTGGATCAGGTGAGCTTGCAAATGTAGGTGGCTTATGACTCATGAACTCTCTATGCTTGTCTCGGGGTGGAACTGGTGGTGGTGGAGGGGGCAGTGGTACTTGTTGCTGCTGTTGCTGCTGTTGTTGCTGTTGTTGCTATTGCATTTGTTGTTGCAGCTGCTGTTGTTGTGCCCTCCTTTCCTGGCGTATCTCATCTCGCTCCTGGCGCAACTCCTGGCGTATATCTTCTCTTTCCTGACGCATCTCCTGACGTTCTTGCTGCATCTGGGCACGCATATCAGCCATAGTGTCCGTCATTTGCTGCATCACCACCATCTGAGCAGCAACCAGTGGGTCAACTCCGCCTGGTGGAGGATTAGGAGGATTCATCTCTGCAGGCTGTGGCTGGGGTTGTCTGTATATTCTCCGAGTGTGTCGGTTAGGAGGCAAATCAATTCCACCACCCCTCCTGGTATTGACCATCTGAGTTAGATACATATGGTAAGAAAGAGCAGTAGACAAGGCAGTAATTACAATCATGTTACTTTGGGGGATTTATTAGCTAAGCAGTTTAATGTTTTACCTACCATAGCCAATTTATTACCTTATGCTGTCACATACTAAGATGTCCATATATAATATCTCAATCAATCAAAGAAGCAAATCAGGCATTGATCATCAGAACAATAATCCAACATTTTTAATAGAGAAAATAGTTTTTTTGTCTTAGGTCTCCTATCTCTTAAAAATGTCATAGGGGTAGGGATTCCAAGGTGTGAAATCCATCTTGTCTCAGAGTAGAAAAGGTAAGAATGATCAGAGTAGAACAGTAAAAGGTGAGACAGTATCAAGATAAGTATAGAGAGATTTAGAGTAAGGTAAGTATAGAATGAATCAGAATAAGATAAGTAGGTAAGGGTTGTCCATTTCTATATAGGTTTCGTCCTACAGTCAACATTCCTCTGATACCACTTCTGTCACACCCGGCTTTAAGGAACAAAGCCAGGTGCATCTCATACATGCGTCAAGAAGACAACATATATAATAACAGAGTGTATAGAGATAAATGTCATAAAACATCAGAGTATTTATTACATAGCGGAAGACTTATTACAAAATAAAATAATAAAGATAAAACGAACTAAGGATCGTCGGCGCCAATGTCAACTGAGAAACGCCACCTAGATCAGATCATACTCCTCGCCTTGTGGCTCCTCCTGAACCACCTGCTCTTCTCCTGTGGGGGGGGGTGTGAGACAGCAAGGGTGAGCTCACACATGATCATAGCTCAACAAGTTGTGGGGAACCAGTGGACATAAACTCACAAAGGTGTGAGTTCATGTGATGTGTAAGGCTAATCAATGATAGGGGTTAAAGCTGAGCCTTGCTTTTAAGTAGTTGGTCAAACTTTTATTAGCAGTTACTAAGTGTAAGTAAATACCAAACCATAAGTAAAGTAATAGAACAAAATTAATAACAAACCCATGCAATGCAAATGACAAAATTGAATTTAAGTTCCATAATTTAAACATCAGAGAGTCCTGAGCTGCTCATGACCGTGAGCTCGGCTAGTATACCAGTTTTACACTCTGCAGAGGTTGTACCCTTTACCCACAAGTCATGTTACCCATCTGCCAAGGGATCGTGACTTCCCATACACCTCTACCTAGGAAGCACGGCAGGGCAACACTACGAGGCCTTTACAAAGTTCCACTAGCTTCCGAAAACCCGCTACAGTTTATAGGAAGTTCCAATGCAGGGTTCTTGGCTGACCGCCATCGCAGCAAAATCAACCAAGGACCTCCCTACACTGACCACTCCCCTACTGCCCTTGCCCCTTTCGGGTAAGGTAGTCTTCCACTAGCTTTCCTAATTAGTCAGCCAAGGGCGTCCCATTAAACCCTTGTGGTGGCACGTGGTTCTCAAGTTAAGCTCTATGTTCCAATTAACATTAATGATCTCAACATGAACATAAATAGAATAACAAAAGAATAATTGGAACATAGAGGTAATAAATGATTATCCCAAAACCAGGTAAAGCAATAGCAAACTACCCAAGTGAATCAGGGGTAAACAAGGTAATGAGATAAACAATCTAGGGTAACCTATTGGGTCCCATCAAAATTAACCTATGCATAGATAAGTGATATTAAAGAACATTATTGGGTAAAAAGTGGTCAAGGGCACAACTTGCCTTCAATGAGCTCCTGCTCAGCTACTTCAATCTGCTGCTCACCAGGGTCCTCGGTCACGGGCTCTTCTACTCGTCACAATACAAACAAGCACAGTGCATATAGAGAAATTAACATTACACCAAACATATAAATAAAATACACAGTAATAATCTACACATTAAAATAAAATTCTAGGAACAAGAATCATAATTTTTGGAGTTATAGAATTTAAGTTATGGATTTTCAAAGGTTTTATGTGTTTAAAATAGGATTAAGTGTGGAATTAATTTTCTTACTGTTGTCATGATAAAACAGAGACACTAAGTGCTAAAGAATAAAATTACAAAATTATAGGAAGTGGAATGGATTAATTTGGAGCCCATATGAATATTCTATGAATTATACAAGTTCTAGGGTTTATTTTTATATTAAAAATCTAATTTCTAATTCATTTAATCACTTTAAAACAGCACTGGACTGGGGCTCATTTAAATAGGAACACAGGGGGCTCGGGGTAAGAATCCAGAGACCCAGCGCACAGAGGCGAGGGACAGCGGGTTCTAATTCGCATAAACAGAGGGGCTCTTTAACAAAATTGCCTGACCGAAAGGGTATGGGTGATTCTGAGCCGCTGGATTAGACACCGAGCGCCCAGATTAAATCGTTATTCCTGCGAACCGATACGGAATCGCGTCCGTTGGATCCGAATCAAACGGTGAGGGTTTTATTATTCTAGATCTATCTCTGTCCGTCCGATCCAAATCGACGAACCAGATTGAAACGCGGTGAAAGGGTACGCGGGATCTAATTTCAACCGTTCACTACGAATCCAACGGCCTCCAGGTTATCACCCACCCCGGGCGGCCAAAACGGCGGCGCACCCGCTCCCCCACGGCGGACCCTCGCCGGAGTTCATGCAAATCGCGCACCAGAGCCCCAACAACCCACCCGAAAGAGCCTACATGCAGTGGAGAACATTGCGGACAAGGTGGGTGACATCTTACCGGAGGTGGGGCGGCGAGGATGGCAGTCCACGGAGAAGGCGGGTCTACGACGGAGCAGCAAGCACGGCGAGCAATTCCGGCGCGCCCGCACGGCCTTTGAGGGTAGGGAAAGCACTAACACAATCTGGGAGCCTCTGCGGTCCTCCCACACTGCCGGCCGAGGACAGAGTGTTGCCCTACCCGCAGACCGACGACGGCGGGCCTCACGGCGAGTTCTTTCGGCGTTTATGGCGGCTCGGTTCGTGGTGATATGATGGAAGAAGGGGAGGAACGGGTTGCGGCTACTCCTATTTAACCCCCGAAGACCAGGCCGGGGAGGAGAGGGAGGTCTTCACCCCATTCCACGGCGCTCGGCGGCAATCCCGCGTGGTTCGGTTGCGCCGGGGAAGACGGAGCTGCGTTCGGTTGAGGTGGGAGACTGACAAGGCGGCCCCACGCGGCAGTGAGTGTGCGCGCGCAAACGACATGATTGAACAGAGGCTGACCCGTCGGTCCCACGTAGCAGCGACACATGGGCGCGCGATGCGGTGTGAGTATGGCCAGCGGGCCCCGGGTGCAGAGAGCGCAAGCGCGCGGTTGAGAGGATCCCAGGCCGGGCGGGAGGGGGTGGGATGATGGGCCAAAATGGGTACAGTCGGCCCAGGTAAGGTTTCTTCTCTTTTTTCTTTTTATTTTCTGTTTCATTTCTTTTTCAAATTCAAACTTCAATTCAAATTCAAACTTTGTGGCACTTTGTATACTGGCTAATTATTTACTTTGATCATATCAACTGTGGTGCAGATATTTTAATGAAAATTTTTATTTGTATTGAATAATATTTCTTTCTCTTCCCTATTTTCATGGTTTTATTTTCAAGTTAAACTTTAAATTCTATGGATCCATTGAGATTCTATTAATGGTATATTTATTTTATTAAGCACAATGCACATCCAAATAAAAACTCAGCATGATGCATAAACTTTAATGGTATATCCTTTTATTACTTATTTGTTTTTTTTGAATTTAGTGTTCACATGTGATGATGCATAAAGGTAAAACTCACATAAAGAAAAATTGTTTCTCTATTGGTATTATTCTTAGCAAATTACAAAGTGGGTGTTACAAAGTCACAAGGTTGACGTTCAAAAATGGAAGTTTAGACCATTTCCAGGAGCATTGGTTGAAGGGTGAACCTGTAATTGTCCGTGATACACTTGCGTTGACTTCTGGATTAAGCTGGGAACCGATGGTTATGTGGCGTGCCTTACGAGAAAAGAAAGAGAAAGTTGAGAGGCTCTCAGTTCTTGCTCTTGAATGCTTGGGTTGGTGTGAGGTTTGTAATATTCTCATGACTGTAGCTCGAAATAATAAGACTTTCTGAAATGTAACTTCTAAAAACTAATGTTACATTCATGTACTCTGAATGCAGGTTGATGTAAATATTCATATGTTTTTTGCGGGGTATTTGTTGGGGTCGTGCTTCGGTGCGCCGAAGGTCTCACACGAAGAAGCAGCTTCGGCTGGAGTCGTCTCCAAGAAATGGCCGAAGGTCCTTTTTTATGGAGCTTCGGCGTTTTAAACCGACATAGAGATAGAATGACCTTTTTATTCATATAGGTCAGAGTCAATGTTGTAAACATTTGTAAGGGGCATAATTGTAATTTGTCACAGGCTGCGACCTGCACCTATAAATAGATGAACAGTACCACTGTACTGTTCACGCGAACCTGTCATTTGCCTTCACATCAGACTTGTACTCTTGCCTTCCTCAAGACCGAAGGTACATCTGTTATTTATATTCATATTAATAGAAATGAAAATGATTCTATGTTAACAGTCCATTTTATACTTCATGATTTATGTGAACGCTTCACCCTACGTTATTATGTTTACGAAGGTGCGTCCTTCGTAACCCTCGTCCGAAGTTCCTTATATCCTGAGGGGATATAACGAAGTGAAGGACGAAGGACCTTAATATCTAACATTTTCTGTGTTGCCTTGTTCTTAACTCTTAGCATTTGAGAACAAGTCCCCAACAGTATTCAAGTGGGCTTGTTGGTCCAGACGATTTGCCCATGTTGCTTAAGCTTAAAGAGCAAAAGAAAATGAAGCAATCAATCAGTAGCAACAGGGCTAACGAGATACCTGATTGAAAATTGCCTTTGCTTCTGATATCTTCAACCTCATTGATATTATAGGATCAACAAAATTGTCTGCAATTGAAACAGCCACATATCCCACTAGTGGCCACGAGGTTGTTGTACACATAGGAAGAGAAATTGGTAATGGGATCAGATTATGATGAATCAAAAGCTTGGCTATGGTCAAAACTAACACCTAATCCAACAAGTACTAACAGCCGCGATATCAACATGATGACCCTAAAAAAGCTGGAAGTTGGCTTACCCCCTTGCGGTGGGACGAGCGCAGATATTACAAAAAAATCTAGCATTATTACAAAAATGAGAGATATCCTACCGAATTAAGCATCTCTAGTGTATATCATAAGCAGCATTACAATTTTAGCATCTTAATTAGCAGTTAAAAAACTAACCTGGAGTCGTGATGTCCCTCCATTATTACAAAAATGAGAGATATCCTACCGAATTAAGCATCTCTAGTATATATCATAAGCGACATTACAATTTTAGCATCTTAATTAGCAGTAGTAAAAAACTAACCTGGAGTCATGATGTCCCTCCACATCTTCAGAACGTGCGGGGGTAAGGACCTTCTTATAAACGATATTTGCATACTGAACATTGTTCTTCTATTTAAGTGAGATGCAGTTATATATATATCTAGTTAAGTTGGGTCCAAAGACCCAAGACTATTTACTAAACAATACATGAAACATAATGAAAAGAGACCGATAACATCTATTCAATGCTCATCTGCTTTCTTTGTTGTATCAACAAATGACCACTAAACAATAGGAAGCTAAAAAAGGAGCCAAAATAGAGAAATAAAAGGCAAAAATACATATTCACCTAAAAACCAAAATAACTAAGTGCATTACAAGTTGTTAATTGCCATGCATTCATCAATGTCAGCTACAACGTAAGGACCTCCTTATAAACGATATTCTTTGTGTATGTTGCGCCATTTATCGCTGAGTTCCTTTCAACCCCCTTCTTCTTCTTCTCATCAGTGACTGGAATGGCAAGTATCTTCACTTTCGATCGAGCGGTGACCCTTGATAGAGCAACATAAAGCTGGCCATGAGAGAACACTGGTTCCGGCAAGTACACACCAACATTGGGAATCGTCTGGCCCTGGGCCTTGTTAACCGTCATGGCAAAACTTAGTCTTATCGGAAACTGCTTCCTTTTAAACTGGAAAGGGAACATCTCATCATTAGAGGGGCACAGGGGTATACGAGGCAAGAAAATTCGCATTCCAGCATACTGGCCAATGACAATTTCAGCATCAATACTGTTTTTTTTGGAAACCACGAACCACCAACCTCGTGTCGTTGCAAAGTCCATTAGCAGGGTCTATATTCCTAAGCAACATGATTGGGCATCCAACTTTGAGCTTCAGAACGTGCGGGGGTAGTCCATTAGGAGTTAGCGCGTTTAGAAACTCTGATGGGTAATAGTTATTAGGATCATCCACCGTGGTGTCAAAACTATGGTACATCATCTGCTCCCCTTGGAAACGATCGATCATCCTCATATTTATCATATCCACCCAGTAATTCCGTGTAGACAATATTGCTCTTGAAGTGATGTAGCTTGTGTTAGACATATTTTCATTTAGATTGGGGTAAATGTCATCTATCAGTCTATCAAGGTCGCGGTCATTACCAGTATATGGCACACATACCTCATCTAGAAGACGAACATCACCATCGTTGTTCGCTTCCTCAGTTCCACCACCGACGCGCAACAAATATTCTGCAAACCATGGGTCGCACTGTGCCCTCATGTTTTGAACAAGCTTTAGGTGGCACATGGATTCCCAGAGGTAAGAACTCCGTAGAGAGGCATCAACTATCTGAGCCCTTGACCCTTTGCGTACAACAGGGAGTACTTGTCTGAAATCACCCCCGAACACAACAGTCTTCCCACCAAAGGGCAGCCCAGGCCATCCCATTATATCACGCATGCTATTGTCTAGCGCCTCAATTGCTTGTCTCTTAGTCATTGATGCCTCGTCCCAAATAATGAGCGATGCTTTTTGTAGCAACTTTGTTGTCCCGCTTTATTTCGTGAAGCTACATACAACACCATCATCAATAGTAAGTGGTATCTTGAAGCGCGAATGGGCAGTCCTCCCCCAGGCAATATGGAAGCCGCAACACCAGATGTAGCTGTTGCAACTGCAATCTTGTCCTGATTGCGTAGTGCCACAAGCAGTGCCTTATACAGATAGGTCTTTCCAGTCCCACCAGGCCCATCCACAAAGAACACTCCACCGTTATTGGTGTCAACGATGGATATGATCTTATCATAGGCAAACCTCTGCTCCTCGTTTAGGGTTTCTTTCATAGCAACATCTTATGTCGTCGGCTCGATACTTTCCTCCTCATAAATCTCTCTATCAGTACCATGTGAATCGTCATATCTGTCGATGATAGCAGGGAGAGGGAATGTCTTTATGTCTTTACTCATTGACTGCAAAATGTTTCTAATGTCAATCAAGACCATCTGCTGCACATGGGTTTTGCTTTGAGTACTATGGTGATAGTCCTCTGACATTGAGTCAAGGTGTCTCTGCCATAATTCTGCCACATCGTTCGGCTTGCAGTATACCAGTATTGTTGCAAACAACCTTCGTAGTGCTGACGTCATTTGGTAAATAGCGGCTTCGTTGAGACACTCATCTATTGTGTCATCTGCTTCAAGTAGTCCCCTCCTTTGTGGTGCCTCACGAAAAGATGGTAGTGTGTCACCATCTACTGTCCTTAGATCCGCATAGGAGGTAGAACCCGTCACATGGTTTAAGAGAAGTCGAAGATAAAAGCGCTCCCCCTCAGCTGGATGAGCAGAGACTATTCTACCAACCTGTCCACCCATGTTTCGTCTCCTCCTTTACCACACTTTGCCCTGCTGCAAAGTGTACCACTCAGGAAAATCACGATAAAGGATGCCTCGAGCCTCCTCGTGTAGCCTATTTGCCTCAAAATATGCCGTAAGCATTGACCTATCAGCACCTGGACATTGGACGACATGATTTACTTTAGCACACTCATGAAATGACACCATGTGCATGTTTTCAAGATGGAGCTACAGTTGCATCACTGGTGGAGAGTTTTGACTTAGATCAAAGCTGAATATCCTCTAGAGGGCTTCTGGAGGGGTCACCCACCTAGCATCTCTATACTGCTCGATCTCGTCAACATCACCATCAGCCTTGTTTGCATCTGCCACAGCCACAGACGCACGATTGTGGCCTTTGTATATGTATTGGAACAAGTATTTGACAGCCTTGATGCTCCCACACGCCTAAACATTGATGTGACAGTTGAAGAGCCAGAGGAGGTAAGGGTTGTAAGGGACGACCCATCTGTTGTCCAATTCACAACCTCGAACCGTTTCCTTACGCCCATCATCACGACGCCTATAAATAGGATATGAATCCTTTCCTTGAGACGTTGCATTGCTAAAATCTCTAGGATAATGGTTTTTGCATGAAGCACGACCCTTAGTGCATGGGCATTTAGTATTTAACAACCCACACAGTCCATGCATCATATGCTTGATAACCATCTTGTACAACTGCGGGTACTTCTTCTTATCAGGGATCTCAGTGGAGATCAGGAGATCATACTACTCAGGACATGTTAGCTTGTACTTTCTCTGCATGATGAGTAGAAAATGGGCATGGGGCAAACCTCACTTCTGGAACTCCACGACATAGACACAAGCACGGATCTTCCCAAGAATATGTTGCTTAGTCAATCTCTTCTTCAATTCCTCTAGTTTCGCAAGGAATATGCGAACAACAAGGTCTGGACAATCCTGTGGCGACTGCATAGGATGAAGCTCCCTTGTTATTTCATCCCAATTGGGGTTGCACGTCATAGTAAGGAATATGTCTGGTTTCCCAAACTTCCGCACAAGGGCCATAGCATCCATATACCGGCGTCTCATGTCACGAGGACCGTCGATAACTGATGTAGACAACACAGTTCGCTCTGCTCTGTTCTCGCCTTCATGCAAGCTATCTACCAAACCCTTGTATAGATCTGCCCTTAATCTATCTTGGTTTCTACGTATGAAATCCAAACGAGAGCTCTCAACCTTGATGTAGCTGTCGACAACGAATTGTTGGAAAAGACGCTTCCCATGAAGTATTGGATTGAATATACCTAGGCGAATTTGGAATCTGTAGCAGTAATAGTCACGTACAGACATACATAGATGGCTGGGTCGTTCTGCAAGATGCAAGTTGTAGTAATTAGTGTTGCTAAAAACATACTTAACAAAGGATTATATAAGACTCACAAAGAAACAACTAACCTGTATCGTCATCGTTTGCATCCCTTGTCCTGTGTTGGTCACGATACGCCTCTACTTCATCCATGGAAACATTGGACTTCGGAATATTTGCATGCCATCCAAGTTCACCTTTAGGAAAGAACAAAGGGTATGATAGTGCATCATAGCATCCATGATATGAACGGATGTCGTGGCTTGACCTATCCTTCCCATGCAACATAACACTATTATTGAATTGACCTCAACGTTCACTCCCCTCAATCCAAACTACAGCGACCTCCGAAGTGATGGGTGCATTATATAACTTCTGGTTCAATGTTTGGTCAAGGTTCAAGGCAATATGGTAGTCTTCAACGTTATCAACGTGCCCCATACTCCTAAGGTGCTCAGAGTATGGGTTTCCCTTAAGTATCTCAACTAACTATTTAATAACTGCCTTGTCTTTATCAAGTTGCTCTTGACGACATTTATGATATCTATGCTCGAGGCTAGGATCATCATTGTAGAAGTAAAGCTTAAGGTGCTTCTGTTCCGCCCTAGCTTCCCTACCGAACGACCTTACGTTGTGGTACATCATGCCATGTGCACGGAACGTGTAGATACCACGATCCATATTAGTAGTCATATTGTCAAGGCAATAGTACAGAGAAGTGAACGAGAAATGGCCATTAAAAAATCGAATGTTATCGCGGAAGTGCCTCGCATCAGCATCTGCACACTCCCACAGCCTCCTAAGCTGAGATGGTGTCTCGAATGGGGCTAGATCAATTTGTCCATTACGACAACAAAATCTAGGTGATTCATATTGAAACTTCTTTGCCTAGCAATAGTCGCAGTCAGCAACAGTGTTCAACAAATATGTTTCTTCAGGTATGTTACTATACACCTTGTCGTACGGGTCAGGTACGTTAGGGATAACAGTAAAGGCATCTTGTGTTTCATCAATATCGATATCCTCACCAGATTCACCATCTAAATTTGTGTCCGAAGAACAATGGATAAGACGTACAGGTCTAGAAACTTTCAAAGTCTATATTAAAAACATTACTCAAGTACCTTGCCCAGCGAATAGGTATCCTTCTTCTTCATCATCTTCAAAAGTACAGCTTCATCATCATCCTCTGTAAAGAGCACATCTTCAACATCATCTATTGTTTCACATGAATTTAGCCACTATGAATATTTAGTGAATTAATAGTGGAATGGACTTGTAATTACCATTGGTGGTGACATTCGGGGCTGCCTGGTGTTGCATCCCAATGTCTGCTCCTTCAGTCATATTGTTACTCTCCGTGTGGGGGAATGGACATAGACCGGTACTTTCTATTGATGGAAAGTTGTGTTAAGTCAGTTTACCACTATAATTAATGTGTCAAATTAATTAAGGATGGATTAGTAAATACCATTATTGTCGATCTCTGAAACAGTCTGATGATCAATTTCATTATCCCCATCATTCTCCATTACACGATCCCTAGTTGCAGTAGCGAAGTTTGTTCCAATGACTAAATGAAATTTCTAATTTTGATGAGACACCGGGGTCTGTCTTTGGCCGGACGACACATGACGTTTATGTCTTTGTCATCTAGGAGACTCTGTCATACTGTCTTTCTCGACATCCTCAGTCTGTGATGGATTAGGAACGAAAGGTGTCGGGCTTAACTCAGGGATAGCCATGCCCTCGGAGCTACATAGAGACCCATGACGCACTTCAGCATCTGTTGAACTCCACACAAGCTCCGGGGTAAACTTCAGGTCCTCAATGCCGATTAAGTCCTAGAGTTTAATTTCTTGTTGTCTTCTTTTATAGTTTTTCCTTGCCATCTTATTACATGATTCCCTATTACGCAATGCCCTTTGTTCTTTTGTTTGAGTTGCAAATTGAGTTTTTTCTCGTATTCTCTTACGTTCCCTTGGATCTAAAACTTCTGAACTTCGATTGGAATCATGTTGATGACTCGTCTGACCCAATGCGACTTTAAAGTTGAAAATATCAAAGGTCTTAGGTGTACATATAGGTTGAATGATGAGAGCTCAACCAACTAATGGTGCACGTTATCTAGAGTGTTACAACATGATATAGTTAAATAACATAACAGATAAATGTAATTACCTAAAGTGTTATCACAATGTACTCGGATTTTTGATGCTTCTGTCGCTTACAAACACCTGTGGACATTCATCTACACAATGTAAACATTGATTTAGTAGATAGTTGCAATAACAGTCATTATAACAGAATTTTAGTAGATATTTATATCAACAATGATTATGAAACATAATAAATCTAACTACTTCTAAATAAAACATCATCTCAACCAGCACCTGACAAATGTGTGGAAAGTTTTTCACTGCTATGTCTTCTATGCACCTCAAATGAGTTATTCTTATGCAACCGATAAGAATCATCATCAACATCCTCAATTTCATTGTTTTGATGATTATTGTTGTCCTTGTTTGCAGGGATGTTGCAAACTACAAAGTAAACCCGAGAGAACATAAGAAAAGTATTACTTTAAAGATGAGTGACAGACGAGCATAGTTAATATACCTTTTGAATACTCATGGTGCATAACATTTCCCTTTTTTCGTGACTCACGACGCTTCTTCAATTCATTTTTCTTTTCAGCACTCATCGTAGAATATCATACTCTTTCTCTTTCCCTCCTACGTTGTCTTGCATCATCACGTCCTCCTAACATGTCATATACATTTCCATTATTAATCTTTGTTGTTCATTAACATATCAGAGAAATGTAATTACCTGGAGTGGTATCACATGGTATAGTACAATCAATGATGCTTCTGTCGCTTATAGACACATCTGGACATTCATCTACATAAAGTAACCCGACAACACATAAGAAAAGCATTACTTTAAAGATTAGTGATGCACAGGTATAGCTAACATACCTTTTGAATGCTTATGGTGCTCAAGGTTTTCTTTTGTGCGTGACTCATGTCGCTTCTTTAGTTTGTTTTTTTCATCACTCATCGCTGCATATCGTGCTCTTTCTCTTTCCCTCTTACGTTGCATTGCATTAGCACGTCCTCCTGAACCATTATTTTTCCATTTTAAAACCTTGTTGAGAGGTCACATAAGGCATTTTATTAGTAGGTATACCTTCAAGGGTGTTGTTAGATAGTTCTCTTAATGGAGGACGAACATCGTTATTTTTGAATGGATCCATCTACGTCTTTCAGTTAGACACCAAACCTGTGTAGAAAAATATTAGTTCTATTTAGACTTAGACCGGATAATAACAAGACACGACAAAAAAACTCCACTCAATTCATGTGCTTAGCGTCGATTAAGGACAGACCTTCACCATCACTGCCATGGTGTGACGCCGCCTCCAAACATTATCCCCTGTTGTCCTCACCATGACATAAGTCGAGGAGAAGAGATCCCATGGGTTCTTAATCCCCTTCCCTCTTCCTTTCTTCCTTCTCATCCCACTGGTTTGAACCTCACCGGCCGATGGATGCCGCCAAGGATGGGAGTTCATCGGCGTTCTTAGAGGCCACCGTCTTTTAGGTGAGAGTGGTGGGTCACCAATGAATTCAATAGAAAACATGTGAGGATGGATGCCGCCATGGATGGGAGTTCACCGACGTTCTTAGAGGCCACCGTCTTTTAGGTGAGAGTGGTGGGTCACCAATGAATTCAGCAAAAAACATGTGAGGATGGTAGGTTGTTTGCTATTTATGACAATTGTGAATTCTTAGAGAATCCCTAGGTGTGTTGAAGTACTGCGTTTGTTGAAGCATATATACCTTAGAGTGCAGAGTTAGTCACATAGAAACTGATTTTTCAGACTTGGGTAAGAGACATCGATGAAGATTTAACTTATAGTCCCTCTCCTTGCATAGATAAGTTGATAGGAATTTCACACGCTATCTCAGAGTCAAAGTATGATCTATCAAGAGCAACCCATGTACATTGTGGCAGCACCATTGTTACTCCACCACCAAATTCATAACCACAACGCCACCGTTTGAAACATGAGCATCCCATTCATAAATGCTGAGGAAACAAGTTCCATCATTGCATACCTTGTCTACTGTGTTTTCTTCCTTGCAAAGAGAAGTACCTAGTAGAGATACCTCATCGAGCATAGCCCCCTCAGTGACACATTTCAACAAACAGTGCAAGCACTGATGCTAATGTTGATGGTTCCAGTTTATTAGAAAAGAGCTTTCTGATTATGTCTAAGCAGCAAATTAATTAGTTCTTGTTTATTAAAAAAGTTAATATAGCCTAGATATAAATAATCTAGGTCTACATTGCTCATATAGACAATTAGGCATCTATGCCAATTAATAATATACCAAGATGCAAATCAAATGAAAGAGCATTATGGTAATGTTTATAGTTGCATAACTTAATTGTCAACAGTTACCAAATCAAATGAAATATATTAATAGCACATACAATTAACACAAAATTTCTGAAATGATTACGAACCTGTTTAACTGGGCATAAAGGTGGTGGGCATTGTGGTAAATAAAACCAACAGACATGCCACTTATGAACCAAGAACTGACTCTATTTAAGGATTAGAATCTTCAAACTCTTTAAATTATAGAAGTGCATAGCAGGTAGTGCATGAAATATTTACCTATTCATATTCTTTAGCTACTGCAAAAAGATTAGGAGGCCTGGTTTCTAGGGTGGGTATTCAGAATTCCTGGTGCTAAATATGTGCAATCATCATTTATTTACCTGTTTATATCCATGGACAATAGACAAGCTCATGATTCATTCTTAAGGTATTATTATTTGCATTATGCGTTTGTATTGTAGGTATTATTTGTATATAACATAACATTTTTCCATTCAGGTTTTGTCTACAATGTGTCGACATCCAATAATTATTTATATTCGAGAGTGTGAGGTAATTCTATCCATGGTGTGGACAATTAGGCATCTATGCCAATTAATAATATATACCAAGATGCAAGGCCTAAGGCATGTATTCATGGTGTGGATTATTATGGTATGTCTGAGACAAATGAACCTAAAGGCCTAAGGCATGTGAAAGCTGATGCAAGGACATATAATGGGGCTAGCTCAAATGGTGCTGAATGGGAGAATAAACTTGATTCATTCTGGCAAGACAGAATTCAAGGTCAGGATCCATTAGAAATGTTGAAAGGAAAGGAGAAGATTGATGGAGCTACTAAAGGGATGCACAAAACTTTTCCATGCCGCTGAGGTTGTCCAGAAGCATCTTAAACTGAAGCATGCAAACTTGGTGGTTGATCTAACTTCAAAAGTGAGAGAGGATATTTACTTTGAGAACTATATGAAGTATGTTTCCGCAATCCCATTCGTTTAACTATTAAGTTAGCTAGGTTTAAAAATTGCAAGATAATTATGAGATTTTTATCTCGAATGCAGTGACCCAAAGGCACCTGGTGGTACACCTATCATGCAACAACCTGCTCCAGTAAGCTCCATCACTAAGTTTGTGTTTACTTGCAAATTATATTGTCTAACTGTTTGTACTGATCAATGTTTAAAGGGGAAATGGAAGACAAAGACCACCAATAGAGAGTCGACTGAGGGATGAGCGTGGCAATCATAGGTTCGACAGGAATGTTGATTCACCAACACGTGATGGGTCTGGTGAAAATCCTGACGATCCTATTTATGATGTGTTTGGTGATCCAGCTATGCATGGTGCCTTCCCTCCAGATATCCCTGCTCCCCCGGTTCTAATGCCTGTGCCTGGTGCTGGGTAAGCCTGCAACTTCTACATGCTGATGGGTTCATCCATTTGTAGGTAACACCATTTCCTAAATTCTAGCATTCTACATTTGTAAATGCTTTTTTCTATATCTTTTTACATATGTGATGAAAAGTTTTAACTATAGAAAATTCATAATAGTATAGAACTTTGCATTATTTTATTTTCATCATCATGTGAACCTATGCTGATATTGCATTCTGTTTAGTTAAGAACATTACCTTTTGCGCTCACCATCCAACTAAAATAATTCCTCTACTGCTCTTTTCCCCCATTGAAAGACCATTATTTTATATTAGTATGTCATTCACCTGCATTTATCTTATGCTATTGTTTAATTACCACTAATCAAATTCATTATACAGCAGTCTATCATCGTATGAATTAGTTTGAATTGAATTCTCTAGCATATGGTTTGTAGATTGAAAGCCAAGATATGCCTGGGCTTAGCTTCAAAACACACCCAAATATCAATAAGGATTTGTTTAACAGTCAGCAAATTTTGGGAGCAAAAGATCCAAACAAGCCCTTTCCAAGTGGTCAAAAGGAAACTCCTCTGGTGAAATGGAGAATCCAGGGAATAGATGAGTATGGAGTAAAACTCGTTATAAGTAATTTCATCTACAAATTTGTTCTCTAGGTGTTCTCCATTTGAACCTATGGTTTACCATAAATCATACAGTCCATAGAGCTATAATGAAAAGAGATGCAATAGATGTTGAACATTAGAGTTGCAGTGAAAGAAGGTGCAGATTTTCAGTGGTTACCTGAGCACCACTAGACCTGACAGCACGTTGAGAGGCTTTGCAGTCGTACTAGCTCTCCGTCGCGCACGTAGTCCTTGTCTTCCTTGGAGTCGTGGTAGGGATATCCTGACAAATATAGCGCTTACTGAGCAAGACTGACGAACATAGATGTTAGGGAGGGACATCGGAGGAGTTACCAGACCTGCCGGCGTGTCACGGTCATCCACGCTCTCTGGGAACTACTCCAGCTCTAGCACACACGCGTGCTCGAGCTCGTACACAGAGGAGAAGGCCTGACGCGTTGCACATGCTCACTATTTATCTTCATCGACTGTGTGTTGTCCTAGGTGAAGTGGAGGTCATGCAGCCGATTGTATCGTGGGAGTGGTGCGCGGGAGTGGGGGGAGTCCGCTGACTAGGGAAAATGCGGTCGTGGGAGAGCGGTTGCTCCGATTGTGAGTGGATCTGCGGCACGGGGTGGTTGAGTGGGGCTGTGAAGGCCGCCGAGCTGGGGAAGGAGCTATGGAAGCCGCCAGCTAGGGAGAGAGGTGGTGGAGGCCACTGGCCGGGGGAGAAAGCCGTCGTCGACCGCCGGGCTGGGGAAGGGGTTGTGGAAGTCACCGGCTAGTTGGAGAGGCGGTGAAGGCCGCTGGCCAGGGGAGAAGGCCGCCATCGACCACCTGGCTAGGGAACGAGTTGTGGTAGCCGCCAGCTAAGGGGAGAGGCGATGGAGGCCGCCGTCGGTGGAGGAGGACGCCTGGAGAACGAAGACCGTCGTGGCTCAGGGTAATCCGCCGCCGGCTAGGGGTAAATGTGGTTGGTGCTGTTTGCTGAACACCCTAAAACAACACAAAAGACCTCTTAGTTGAGGTTGTATGTAATTCAACATGAGTCACGTTGGCTATAGGGTGGAAGGCTAGGCATTCTGCTCAAGAGATCCAAGGTTCGATCCCTGAGCTGCCACGGTTGGTTTTTTTTTCCTGCGCGCGGAATAGTAACAGAACGGGAGCCTACCCCTTACATTCTTCATAGTAGTAGAGATAGATAAAGATCATTTGGTGCGACACTAATCCATGCACAACAAAGTTACTTTTTCAACTTGTATCTCTAATTATTTTTTATTAAAATAGAACAAATTTAATTATAAAAAACTTTATAGTGCTAAATTAAACCCATCAGATGTAGCTTATCTCGTAGAGCGTTAATTTTTGCATGATAAAGGCACGAGTTAAACTCCTGGCATCTCCAATTTTTTTATTATTAAAATTCAATTTTAGGAAAAATAAGAATGGTGCCAAATTATTAAATATTGGATTTAGATCAAGTGGTGCGCTGCCAAACACAACAAAATTACTTTGTTCAACTATTGGTATATCTAATTATTCTTTTATTATTACTCTCTATTCAAATATAATAAAGTTTAACTCAAATAGTTTATTGTGGTAAATCACACAAAAGGGAATGTAACTCATCTGATAGAGTGGTAATCATTGAATGATGAAAATAGTTTACATGGGTATTGTTGTAAGCCGTCGCAACGCACGGGAAACCGACTAGCTATACTTAAATATAAAGTATAAAACACAATAAACATGTGTTTTATTTATTATGTGAGTGCAAATAAATGTTTAGAGCTAACAACTATGTCATATATATATTTTTAGCAGGGGTGGAGCTAGGTTATTCAGTGTGGGTGCGATCGCACCTAGAAAAAAAAAATCAAAAAACCAGTTATTACCCTTAAAATTTGAACACATTTTCTTAAAACTCATACGAACCTTCTATTTCTATATAGTGACGCACCCCCTCTATTTCTCTCTAGCTCTGCCCCTTATTTTAGCATGTTTTGTCATTTAAACGTTATATGTTGTTATGGGTCTGTTAAGCCCATCGGACCGAAGGCTGCTCCAGCATGATTATTAACTTAGCGGGTCGTGTCCGAGCCTCGCTCGGGACCTATGGGCCATACATGGCATGGCTCGCTAGCTAATTTGGGCTGGGTCAGCACGGTTCCAATCGGTGAGGCTTAGTCGTGCTTAGATCGGTCCGGCTCGACTCGCCCATTTAGACATCTATAGTCACTGGCATCAGTTGCATGGTAGATATCATCTTTAGTTCACTCTGGACTTACTGCACGTAGAGGTAACAATGAACTCTAAATTTTACACTATAAGATTTAAGGATTGGATCATCTTTAGTTTGTATTCATTTTTGAACTAAAATTTATTTATTTTTTTGAAGTAAAAGTTACTGTAGGGGGCCCTACAGTATTTTATTGCTTAAGGAAACAAGAGCGTGGGGGAAGATACAAGGGGGAGAGAACAGAAAAAATTAGAGTTACAGTGCAGAATAAAGAAGCCAGGCTCTAATTTTATCTCCTATTACTGGCTTAACTCGATGACTAAGAAGGTTCATTTCAGATTTGAACATATCTCGACAACCTTCCACCGTGGGCGGAATCTCGTTGAACACCCAATTATTTCTGCATTTCCAGATGCCCCAGGTCAGTAAAATTATGGCTTCAAGTTTCCAAGGGACTTGCCTACATCTTCTGATTCTTAAAATGGTGTTGAATAAATCCGCAGAACGTGAAGGAGAGATTCCAACCAGGGACCAACATCTTTTAGCAAAATTGCATCTAAAAAAAAGGTGAATGGCCGTCTCTTCAACTTGAAGAATGCAGTTGTCGCAGGAGTAGGAGTCTAGAAACATAGACCGCTGCCTTAGAAAAGCTCTGGTATTTAATCTGTCTTTCAGTAGTAGCCAAAAGAACACCTTGTGTTTAGGTTGACATCTGGATTTCCATAACCAAGAGAAAATGGGATGTGTCCACTGGTTACCCATCAAATGAGAATAGATCTTTTGTGAGGAAAATAAGCTAGAGGAAGTAGAGCAGCTCCATTTGTCTCTCTGATTATTATGTGGGAGATTATCCAAGCGATCATTCAACTCTTGAAGTTGAACAAAGGCTTCAACGGACAACGGTGCATGGAACAATTCTTGGGAGTCAACCAATCTTGCTTGTAGCACAGTGATATCTTTGCAAGCAGAAAAGGACCAAAGTTCTGGATACTGTGTTGATTTGGGAATACCATCCCAGTTATCATGCCAGAGTAATGTTGTTTTTCCATCTCCAATTTCCACACTAGCAATACTCTTAAATGATTCAAGCGTTTTAAGGACATCTCGCCACCAAAAAGAGCCAACTGGTCTATCCGAGGGCAGAGAGTGACTGTAATGATTGGTCCAAATAATATTAACCCATGGGATGTCAGATCTGTTGAAAAATTTATGAAGATTTTTCATGAGAAGGGCTCGATTTTGTAATGTCAGATTGATTACACCCAACCCCCCTTGAAATTTTGGCTTACAAACCGAACTCCAAGCAACTTGAGGGGGCTTCTTGGCATTTAAATCAGCACCTCTCCAAAGGCAATGCCGTCTGAGTCTGTCAATATGTCTGATCACCGTTTTGGGGAGCTTGAGAGTGCACATGAAATATGTTGGGAGAGAAGAGAAGACTGCATTAACCATTTGAAGCCTTCCGGCCTGTGATAAGAAGATGGAGGTTGTCGCCAGTCTCTTTTCAATTTTCTGTATAAGGGGTAGAAAAGCACCCAATTTAGGTCTTTGAAGACCCAAGGGAAGCCCTAAGTAAGTAAAGGGCAATGATCCGATTTTGCAATGAAAAGTATTTGCAAGGATCTCCAATTTCTGGTCCGTGACATTGATGGGATAAATGTTGGACTTATGGTAATTCACATGAAGCCCAGTGGAGTCCGCAAAAGAGTTGAGCATTGCCTTTAGGAATAAAAGCTGTCTGGGGCAGGCTTCCATTATGAGAATAGTGTCATCCGCATATTGGATGATAGGGAAATCCGGACCACAATTGTTTGGTAAGGGAAGACGAAGAATGCCACCTTCATAAGCCTTATTGACAATAGACTGCAGAAGATTAGCAGCAAGAACAAAAAGAAGTGGGGACAGAGGGTCACCTTGCCTGACTCCGCGTCTGCAGTGAAATCTTTTCCCAGGGACTCCATTCAAAAGAACTTCAGAAGATCCGGAGCCAAGAATCATAGAGATCCAGTGGATCCATTTATCACCGAAACCCTTGTGCCTCAAGATCTCCAGAATAGCAGCATGCTCCAGCTTATCAAATGCCTTCTCAAAATCAAGCTTTAGAATGACCATTTCTTTTCTGGATTTGTGACAAAGGGAAATATATTCAAAAGCCCAAGCTAAGCAATCCTGGATCGATCTATCCTTGATAAAACCATATTGATTCTGATGGACGAGCTTTGTGATCACCAGCTGCAAGCGATTGGCTAAGATTTTTGTTAGAACTTTGACACTCGTGTTAAGGAGGGAGATGGGTCTATAATCACCAACTGAAACAGGAGAGCCATTTTTGGGAATGAGGGTCACATATGATCCGTTGATACTATGCATGCAGAGAGATCCTTCAAAAAATTTGTTGAATAGTTCATAGAAGTCAGGAGCAATTATCGGCCAGCATTTTTTTAACAAACTCAGTGTTAAAGCCATCCGGGCCTAGCGATTTATTTGATGGCAGACATGCAATGATTTGATCGATTTCAAGGCTAGAAAAAGGGTGCTCAAGCTCTGATAAATTACCAATCGGCTGAATCAAAGCAGGTAAGTTGAAAACCATAGAAGTTTGCTGGGAAGTCCCCAAACGGTTCTTGAAGGCATTAAAAAGCACAACATCCTTTTCATTATGAGAGAGAGCCAAATTTCCATTATCGTCTTTAAGAGAAGAAATAAGGTTATGTCTGTGCTTGACAGTGGCATTGGCGTGAAAGAATTTAGTGCCGACATCTCCAAGGGTGGCCCATTTGATTTGACCTCTTTGTTTCCAATAAATCTGCTGCATGGCTAAAAGATCTTGTAAGTGAAGAAGAAGAATTTCTTTGAAGTTCCATTCCTGAATGGTGAAGTCTCTACACTCCTCAATGAAATCTAATAGCTGCACCACCAACTTGACCTTATCAATCAATTTTGTTAAATTGGGGAGAGACTTAATTACACCAGACTTGGATATGCTTGTGTGCTCTTTTAAACTTGGCCATGAGCCTTTTAGCAGGGTCTGGTCGAAAGATAGGCTGATTCTAAGAATCTTGAAAGATAGAGTGGAAGTCATCAGGCTGAAGCCAATAATTTTCAAATCTGAAGATGGGTGGTTTGGGAACATTGATTTGGACATTGACCATCCAAGGGATATGATCCGAGGTTCCTCTAGGAAGCGAGAGTGCAGAGGTAGCTAGAAAGGTGACCAACCAAGCCTGTGAAACAAAGCACCAATCTAATTTTTCGAGAAGCGGGTGGCGTTGCATATTTGACCAAGTGTAGGCTTGTCCTTTGAGGGGAATTTCCTGAAGCCCCAGCTGACTGATTGCCAAATTAAAACTCATCATTCTGAGGTGATCCCCACCCGGCTTGCTGCGGTTATCAGGAGATATGATCATATTAAAATCACCAAGGATGATCCACAATTTGTTATCATCAATCTCAATGCTGGAAAACCAAGAGAGAAATTCTTCTCTCCTTTGAGGAGTACAAGGGGCATAAATGTTGGTGAGCCACCAGGTTTGATTGGTTAGCTTTGTATGGAAACGGATCGTGTGACCGAAAGAGTTTTGATCAATAAGCTCCACATCAAAAAGGGAACCTTTCCAAATTGTTAAGAAACCCCCAGAAGCGCCAATAGAAGGCCCAAATTCAAACTTATCTAAGGATCTGCTGCAGAAGCGACGAATGTTGGAGTCATCAAAGGACTCTTTTTTTGTCTCTTGAATACATATGATATCACATTTAGAGTCAGAGATGTTATTGCGTAAGGAATTCCATTTGGTCTCTGAGTTAATTCCTCTAATGTTATGAGACAGAATTTTCAAGGAGCGGTGTAAGTTCTGATGGCCGGAAGTCATGGTAAACTATCAATCAAGAAAATGAGGAATTCCGGTATGCATAGCATACACCCAAAGATCCTTCCTCTAGTATAAGCCCATAAACAGTAGATTTCAAAGTGCCACAAAATCAGCATGACGCGAGGGGAATAAGACTTCAAAGGGGCCCAACAAGAAATTTGCACAGAGGGCCCACATAAAAAATAGTAGAAGCTCCAGACATCAAGATTAACCATTTCAAGCAACAAAGAGTCATCGATTCCATCAGAGCTAATTATAACAAACAGGAAATAAACCTCAATTCCACCAGAGTTAGATTCAGTAAATTCAAAGAGCGCCACATACGCGCCAACTCCAACCATTAACCAACAAAATAACCGCCAGCCAATGTGCAGAAAGCACATAGCGGCCCAAAGGGGGGGGGCAAAGCCTTACAACCCCGCCGAGGTATTAGATTCATCATCATTATCATCATTGAAGTGAGGGTCCCCCACCTGTTCATCAGAGGATTCGGCATCATCGTCCTTGCTGTCAGGGGGAGCAAACGACCTCTGAATGGCAGTACCAGTGGCCTTGGATCTATTCAAATCCTCCGGATTTAGCTTGGCAGGGGTCATTTTATAGAACTCAGCTCCCAATTTCTTGATGACATCAAGTTGCATAGTAGGAGGGGCATATTGGGTGCAGCATGAACAAATTTTTTTTACCAATCCCAGTGTAGTTTTTGAAGCCCTTGGCCTTTGCCCTAAGCCTGGCACTCCTTCTGACTGTCGTGTCGACTGAGATAGGCTGCCTTTTTCTAGACGTTGTCTCTGACTGGGGAGGGGATTGAGGCTTAGCAGGGGAGTCCTGACTGGGGGGAGGAAGACAGCTAGAGGGGATCCTGATTGAAATGGTGTCCATGCTGGGTGCGACGAATGCAGAGATAGCTCCCGACAATAGGAATTTTCTGGCCTAATCAAACAAATCTGGCCTCATTAAAAGGCCCATAAAGAAAGCAGCGCAAACCTTTGGAACAGAAACTGAGCCATCATTGTCAGGGAACAAATCAGCCCAAGAGGAGGAACGCTTTCTGGCCATGAAATCTTCAAAATCAGGGTCAGGGATGGTTTGATCCAAGTGCAACATGAGGCCCACATTGATGTTTTCCTCAATTTGCATGTCGTCCTGTCCTTCGACATTGTTTCCCTCCAAATTTATGTTCTCAGGAGGGAAAGCAGGCAAGGCGAGAACTGCTTCAGCCGGCGCTGGGGCTTCATCCTGCTGGAACTGGGCTTCCTGAGGGATAATTATATCGTTAAAATAGCCCACCGAATCGTCAGAAGGGAGATCCTCAAGACCTAAAAGCTGATAGCTGAACTGTTCTTCTTCATTGACCGTAGCGTTTACATTATTTGGTAAGACCTCTGGCACCGGGGGATGAGCCTGCTCAACAGGCCAAGGGTCCCAGTCATCATTAGCATTTGCAACAACATTTTCCTCAGCATTGATTCCTTCCTCAGGAGGAATATTAAGGTCGAACTGAAAATGGAAGTTGGGCACCGGCTGCCCTATTCCAAAAAACTCAGCTGGAAGTTGGTGACCATCATGGGGGTAGGGAGGCACGGGGTCCTCATCTTGAGGTTGAGCACCAAGCATGAATTGTTGCATAATGTCACATTGAACAGTCCAAGAGACACCCTGAAAACCTTCAGCCACCGAGAAGACTATGAATTGTGGGACTTCCTGCAAAGAAGTCACTCTTGCTCGGACCAGCAACCTAGTAGCATTGTTTGGATCAGGGTCCCACATGAGAACCCTTCCAAAGGCACCAACCGCATTCTGAATGTGTTCGTGAGTCCAGAAATCCATATGAAAACCAAGAAGAATAAGCCAACATTCGTGATTAAAGGTTAGGGCACGCTGGTTCCAGCCCTCATTGTGACGAATGACAGTAAAAGAAAATCCCAGGGCTTGCTGGGGGCCTAATGCCACCAAGTTGTCTCTGTCAAACGCGAACCTGAATCACACCAGAGCCTATCCCAGATGAGAGCGTTGGATGCTCCTGACTTGAACCGCTGGACTTCCACCAAATACTCACGGATGATATCATCAAAGATGTGGAAGTTGACCTCATGCTCCGGTAAAGGGTGAACAAGCACAATGCCCCAATCTTCATGCACCGAAGGTTGAGGACGAGTAACAGTACGTACCATTATCTCGCGATGATCGACTTGTTGCACCATGAAGCCATGGGGGAGGAACGGCGCAGGATCAACTCTGCGAAAAGCCATTACTTCAGCAGCACCAAGAATGCTGGAATGCGAAGGTGGCGGAAGTCCCACACTCGGTAGAGAGCATGACGACGATGAATTCTTCCAGGGCAGTGGAGCGGAGTGGGGTTTTGTAAATAGTGCAAGTTCCATGGAAGGAGAAGCGTCGGTACTCGAAAGAACCGCCTGAGAGAACTCACCAAAATTGTTAAAAGAGGGCGGGTGAGGGGGCCCACCTGTAAGCGAAAGCAGAGGAGGCCTAAACCATAATCGCGGAGGAAACACACAGGAGGCATTCACGAACTTATCGGGAAAAGAGTCAACCGGTCGGTTGCACTTCAGACCCGAAATACCAAATATATGAGAAATATTTCCAGAGAGAGAAATATCCCGGAAATGCTGATCGCCCGACGCCGCTGGGACAGAAGCACCATTAATGCTGGGGACATAATCCTGCCCAAAATTCTCTGGGCACTGTTCCAAAATCTTCTTGGGCCGCCAAACCAACCTCCGCGGGGCCCATGGGGAAACACGAGGAGCCACCAAAGATGACCGAAATCCTGAGCGAACCTTGCGGCCAATTCTGCGATTTGAAAAATTTTGAAAATGCGGACGAATAGCAGATCCATGATCACTGACAGAGTGAAGGGGGAAAGAAATCCGATCAAAAACCGAATGCCGTTGCTTCAAACCTGCGGGAGCACGAACAGACCTCTTCTGATGACCCAAAGGGACCAAATTAGCATCTGACAGAGCTGGCTTACGAGACATCCGATCAAAAACCGAATGCCGCTGCTTCAAACTAGCGGGTTTTCATAAGAAAACCGCCACGATTTTTATTGGTTGTTTTCTTTAAAATTGCAAGTAGAACTAATTTTAAATCGATTTTTTTAAGTTTTTCAAATGACCTTGTATGAAAAACAATCCAAATAAAAGGTGTAGATCTTTAAAAGTTATAAAACTTTGTAGATGACAACTTTTTCATTTAAAATCATTTGAGCTATCGAAATTACATTTGAATATGTCAAATTTAAAATGTAAATTTTTGAAACAATCTCAGATAGAAAAAGTACTAAAATAAAAGTTGTAAAACTTAAAAAGTTACTCACTCTGTTTTAGTTAATTAATAGATGCATACAACACTTGATGTGTTTTATATATATGTCTAGATACATCATCATCCATTTGAATATAGACATAAAAACTAAGAGCTAAAACAAATACTATTTTGGTACGGTACAGTATTAAACTTTGCAATTGACAACGTTTTCATTTGAATTCGTTTTGCAGTCTCATACAATTAATTTGCGTTCGGTTTGTTCTAGTATGTAGGCAACAACTTACAGAGAAAGTGTTAGGTGACTTTCCCATACGACAATAAAAAGTTTTTCAAACAAGTAAATCAAGTCATAGGTAGAGGTTTTCCCCGAGTCTACATATTGTCTTTTGAGTTGCTTTTTATCGAGGGAAAGAGGGGGCCTAACTAAAATAAATACGGGATTTTCTCTCATACTTTTTTACTGAGCCAAACGAACGGAGTTAAGACTTCGACTAACTAGTTTTGAACAATAGACTCTAGCCCCACCAGGTAATCTGGGGCCTTAAAGGGCGACCCGCTTAACTTTACTAAAATGAGGTAGCTAGAGAAAATCCATGTAATGGGTTGGAATTAAGATGTGAGCGCACTTCTTCTCAAAAGAACTGCTAGGCAGGCATCTAGGTCAAAAGAACTACTAGACAAACCATCCAGGTAGGCGGTCGTATGTCTGGAAATGCATTCTCTCACTTCGAGTTTCAATTCAATCTTATCACAAATGCACTACTATACTATAGCTATATTTGGGACCGAGGGAGTATAACTGATGAAGATTGCCAAATCCTTAATTAATTATTGCTCCTGGCTTAAAACTTACACACACAGCTGAAATTATGTCTACCTTGCTATAGTAGCACAATGAAAGTAGCTTATTAGCTTTAATATAAAAACACAACAAAATAGTGCTAGAAGACAAGACACTTGTAAAGACACTGAGTTACTACTAGATAGATAGGAGGACAAAGCAAGAGAAGTGACATATACGTTGAAGCAATAGCGGTGTGTGTATGATTTTTATGTCTTGACTTTTTTAATATAAGGGCTAGTTTAGGAACTCCATTTTTCTGAGAGATTTCTATTTTTCCAAGGAAAAATGACCTATTTTTCTTGGAAAATTGGAAATCCATTAAAAAACAGGGTTGCTAAACTAGCCCTAAATGTCTGATTTCATGCACTCAGTTATTTTCTCTTTCCATTTGTTAATTGATAGAGCTACGAGATACTGCACATGTGTACTAAGGGCATGGTAGATTTAACCATATGTAAACTATTGAGGAGGGTCTTCGTTGCCTAAGGTCTCCATGATATCAGCTTTGTCAAGAGAGCAAGCTTTAGGCAAACACGTTCATCTTCGTCATCAAACCGAACCTAATAAAAGGGACAAAGTCAAGAAGGGTCTACGCAAGCGTTAAGACAAATGAAGCCGAAGGAAGAAGCTTCGGGTGATGCATGACGACTTATAAAGCGGAGGAGAAGGTAGAGAATGTGAAACCCTTAACCAACAATATATATGGATTAAAAGTACAATATTACCCTCATAGTATTTGTAGTTGACATGCATAGGGATTGTGGACATATTTGTAGTTTCATACGAAGTTGTACCCCTCGATTATAAATAGAGAAACAGTGCCATGCACTAAGACACTTTTTGAACCCGAAGAGGGACTATAGGAAACTCAGTAACTTTTGAGAGCCCAAACTCTTGGAAGTTAGATAGGAACAGTCAGAAGTTAACACAACCGTCGGAAGTTAGCCTAAACGACCAGAAGTTAAGCTGTCGGAACTATTCGGTCGGAAGTTGGCTTAACTTTTGATGGCTTTAAGAGCCCATCGAAAGTTAACCCTAGCTGACGCCGTCAATCGTCTAACATCCAACGATTTTGAAAACCTCTAGGAAGTTATATTAACTTCCGACGGCTTGGATGCCTCTCAGAAGTTAACTATGAGCAGAAAAAATGTTATTCATTTTATAATTCCACCACATTTCATAATAAATTATACACAAACATGATACAATTCCAAACAGATATAATATATCATCATAGAAATATAGAAACAAAACATCTCAACACAATTTCACCACATTTTGTCAACTCTTACAAACACAACCCAAATATGCATGTCTCAAGTGTCACATACACAAACTCAAATATCTCATATGCATCAAGTCTCAAGTGTCACAAACACAACACCTCATTGTCCTCGATACCAGGAAATTGATGCGAGTTTTGACAAATTCTTCGCTTGGATCTTGTTGTGGTGCCGCTATCAAAGATGGAGGGGTCGGATACAACTTTTCAAAGGACATTGATTGAGTTACATATAAAAAAGACATGTAATAGACAATAGAACATTGATGAAGTGCATACTTGAGGTCCAAGCGAAGGCGAAGGAAACTGTATGGGGTGGTGGAGGTGGCGACATTGGCATCTGTATCCTCTGCACATGTGCAAGTTGCTACAAAAGGGAAAATTCATTATTATCTAGTTTTCAAAACAATACATAATTTAAAGCGAAAACAATTATATTTGAAACTTGGAGCAATCCTTGTTGTTGTTCGAACTGAGCTGCATAGTAGAAGTGTTGTTGTGCTACTTGCCTCATGTATTGCTCATGGGCCCTTTGCCACTCTTTTTGTTTTGCTAGTTCTTCTCGTAGTTGCTAAATTTCCGTTGCATCTGAGGTGGAGCAACGGGAGCTACAAGCAGCAGACCTTGACGAACCTCCCCTTTGAACCCTCACCTGGCTCGAGTTGATAATGTTATTGAATATTGAGTACCTAAACAACACGACAGATTCATAATATATGTATTCTACTTGTATCGATGAAACAAGATAAGATATTTAGAATCCACACCGTCCATGTGGTTTTCCACCACTAGCATATATAGGGTGAGGATCAATAGGTGCGGTCCTCTAGTTGTAGTCCAATCCGTGCTGATTAGACATCGCTTCGCCAAAAGAACAATGCAATCTTATATACAAAATTTCATATAAACATAATCTACCAATCATTTCAAAACACTCACCGGACGATCTGTTGCTACTTGGCTACACAACACATCTAGGTTTGCAGGTTTTGGTCCTCTTTGCCCCCTAAGGTATGTTTGAACATCATTGGGCACTGCACCACTGCTAGCTTCATATACATATATTTGAGAAACATGATAACCAGAAATTACAACAACTCATTTACAATCAACAAAAACATAATGAATTTTACATACCATTCATTCTACCAAACAGAAGTGATCGTCACCTCCGTACCTGTGGTACGACTCGGTTCCACGATTGGAACTTTGTCGCATACATTTTGCCTTGAACTCATCTGAAGCCAAATAATGGCATAAGGCACGCCAAGTAGCATCATTGGCGGCGATCCATGGAATTAAATGCTGCAAAAACATAATTCATTTACATGTAACTCTAAACTTTACAAGCAACACAAATTGTTCCAACACAAGCATACATCATTTATTTGAAGATATTGTTGCTCAGTCATATCTAGTCCATATGACGATGCCTCTCTCGTATTGGCTAGACATCGCCCTTAACTACTCAACATAGCCTGATTAATCACCTAGATTCGAGCATAATACATAATATCCACAACAAGATCTACTGCATTCTTATGGAACACAGAGTGTGCATGCTAGATACGACTATCTCCTTCAGACAACTTATAATATTTCTAAAAAAACAAACATAGTCAAGAAACCCTTAATGTGAATAAACCATGAAGATAATGAAGTGACAACAAGATAAATAAACATACCAGAAGTCATTCCACACTGCACCCTACGCATTTCTAGATTGCTCGTTTATCGTTAGGGTGTATTGATCCCATCTTGTTACAGAGACCTCCCGGACATCCTCAATCTCCAACCTAGGCCATCTCAGATGACAGATTTTACCCAACACTTTGTTTACTTGTCTTTGATGGCCTTCGCCAGTGAAACCACTATCCACCCAAGCCCTAACAACAAAAGCACAATTAACAAGATCAGAAATAATCATGTAAATGAGTAAAACATAACAACATAGCAAATATACTATTACCCATCTCCAGTCGATGTTATCTCAATCTTGTCAATCGGTTCTTTAGGAGGGGGGACCCAACTTGACCTCCGTGGCTTCCGAACACATTTAGACCCTCCAGCTATCACGCTCCCAGAACCTCCATCTCCAGAACCACTAGCTTCCCCCTCTCTAGAGCCACTAGCTCTCCCAACTCATGACCCTCCATCTCCCATCCATCCACCTACATCCACGGGCCATTCAGGCCATCCACTATGTTCATCATGTGATCAACTACTAGTATCATAACATCCCCACACTTGCCTCGCCTCATCGTCTGCATCCCCATCCTAGACATCCCCAACATCTCCCACATGTCCCCTCCTGTCTCTACCTCACCTTCTGACTCATCCTACAAAATAAAACTAACATTTTAGTCATTCAAACTCATCCAAAGATTATATTACACAACAAGGATATCAATTACCTCATCCCTCTATACAACGACTGGCAGGCCATGCAACTCTGGAATGTATTGCAACAATGCTCCATGCCTGCTTGAACTTGAACTAGTGCCCTCGAACACTAAGTCCTTTCTCCCACTAAAGGAGGCTCTCTTCGCAAGTCCCTTAGCAAACTGCTTGATCTTTTAGACATCCTGTTATTAAAACAAAATCGAATTAGTAAATGAACACAATAGTTGTGCAACCGTTCATGAGGATTAACATTTTACACTACCCATGTGACTTTTAGATTTCTACATGGATATGGTATGTAGTAGTCCTTGTCTGTAATACCCAAAATTTAGATATCAAAATAGAAGGGAATAATACTTTGTGTAACATGGGTTCTTACTCGTTTTAAAGCATATAAAGGTTCGTGATTAATGTAATTAATGTAAGAGATGAACTATAAAGAAGTTAAGCATTCATGCTAGATGTTTTCTTGATTTATACACTTAACAAAAAAAGACTGAAACTCTCATTTAGGTTTGGAATTTGGATAAAAAAAAAGAAAACCTCTCTGTGGCCGGCTGTTTTCTGGTTCTGGCCCAGAACCACATGGGCTTGCGCTTTCCCCTGGCGCCGTTCAGTGGACCAACCAGGCAATCGCGGCTCACTACTTTGGCTGGTGCTCAATCACTGAATCGTGGTCCCTACATGTCATCTCTATCTCCCTTGCATGGCGCGGCTTTGGTTGGACACCGCAACACACGGCGCTAGAACCGGCGGCTTCTGTTTTTCCCCAAAATCGGACTCGATTCTGTTGCGCAAATCCTGGGATGAATTCGATCCTCCCCTTTCCCATCTCGGTCTCGTTCTTTTCCCTCTCCCTATATAAAACTGGGCACCACATCCCCTGTTCTAGCAAATCGCTGGCACATGTTGAAGACAGAGAAAAGGGAGAGAACAAGTCGGAGGGCACCACCGTCAGGCCACCCGTTGAGAGAGAGAGTATAGCCCTGCCAGGGTTGATTCGTGCTGGGGTTAGTGTTGGGCGCGGCTAGTGTTGCCAGGGAGGCGGTCAACCATGTCGATGATGCATGGTGTAGCGGCCGAGCTCCAGGATTTGCGGGGGAATCTGTGAAGCTCGAGATCCATCGTGGGCATCTGCTGGCCAAACCGCAGTGGGCGCTTGCAGATGAAGGATAGTGATCCGTCGCCAATGGTTTGTGCCCTCGTCGTACTTGATTAATGGTCGGGGCACTTCCATTTCCTCCCTGGAATTAGAGCTTAATCATGGAACAGCATGCCGCCGCTTGGGCCGGACTTTCTGCGCCGCCACCGTCGGTGAGTCCTGGACGGCCGCGTTCACTTCCCCCCCTCTTCCGATCGTGCTTGGGATTAGCCTGCATACTCCGTTGTTCCGTGGGGTGAGCAATCACCAGCGTGGGCACTGCCGTCTGCCTCGTCGCGCCGCCGTGCGCGGTAGCTGGGAGTTGAAGAAGTGCCTTCTGTCGTCTGATTCGGTGTGCGGTTGAGATTTAATCTGTGCGCCTATTCGTATCGGCCGTCGGATCATGTGCGCACGGCCGAGATTGATGGCGGGCGATACTGGTTTGGGGTGATGCTGCGCGCCGTTGGATAGGGATCGTGTGCGCCTGAGTTCAACCCATTGATTAAAATCTGGGCCATCGATCCCTTCCTGGACGGCTTAGATTAGAATGTGAATACCTCTTCGCGCAATGAAATCAGGAGCATAGATTTGGGATCGTGCGAACGAGGATGGAGCGCGGTTGTTTTTAATCTGGATCATAGGTTGTTAATCCAACGAGCCACAGTGCGTTCCGGTTCATTTAAAATGTTAGAGTGATCCGCGACGTTGATTTCTAATCGAGCGGCCTAGAATAGAAAATACCCCTTCGCGGTGTATCACTTGCTAAAGAGCCCCTGGAATTTTAAGCAATCAACCCGCCGTCCTGTGCGGGGGAAAACTGAGTCTTGGGAAAACTTGTGGATTAGCCCTGAGCTCTCTAGATATTATGCGCGCAGCCCAAACAGAGATATAATCAGGAATTTATTTAAGAAATAAATTTTCAGGTATAAAAATAATTCTAGAACTTATATAATTCATAGAAAATTTATCTTAGCTTATTTTTAATCCATTCCGGTGGCGTTAATTTTGTTTTAATATTATTTATCACCTAGTAACTCTGTTTAGACATTAAACATAGATTAAAATTGTTTACTTAATTTATCCCGTGCCAAGTACTCAATAACTCCAGAAATTCATAACTCAATAACCGTAACTTCGTTTTAATCCATTCTAGTTGCATTAGTCTCACAATAATATTTATTATCCTCCGGTAACTTTGTTTTGTCATGAAATATAGGTTAAAATGTTGCACTTAGTCTATTCTACACTTAACCACGTGGATCTTCGGAAAATCATAACTTCATAACCGTAACCCCGAAGTTAGCAGTTCTCGATCCCACGATCTTGTAGCAGCGCGTAGATTATTATTACACGGTTTAATCTTATGTTTGGTGTGATGTTAATTTTGTCCATACCATGTTTGTTTGTATTGCTACGACTAGCAGCGAGGTTACGAGTCACCTGAAGATCGTCCTGGTACCTGGAATCTTAAGTCCCAGGCAAGTTGTGCCCTTGATCACTTCTTTTTACCCACTCATGTTCTAATTAATCATAATGATCTGCATAGGTTAATTTTGATGGGACCCAATAGGTTACCCTAGTTTGTCTATCTTTATACCTTGTTTACCACTGAACTTTTTGGGTAGTACTTGCTAGTGCTTTATGTGGTTTTGGGTATGAAGGTATATTATTCATGATCACACTTTTATTATATGTTTATTATTACTGTTCATGATAAGATCATTATGTTAATTGGAACATGGAGCGACCACCCGGGAAAACAGTGCTACCACAAGGGAGGAATGGGACCCCTTGGCTGATTAATTAGGAAAGCTAGTGGAAGACTACCTTACCCGAAAGGGGCAAGGGCAGTAGGGGAGTGGTCAGTGTAGGGAGGCCCTCGGGAGGATTTTGCTGCGATGGCGGTCCTGCAAGGGATTCCTGCATTGGAGCTTCCTATAAACTGTAGCGGGTTTTCTGAAGCTAGTGGAACTTTGTAAAGGCCTCGTAGTGTTACCCTGCCTCGCCTCCTCGGTAGAGGTGTATGGGAAGTCGCGATCCCTTGGCAGATGGGTAACATGACTTGTGGGTAAAGATGCGCAACCTCTGCAGAGTGTAAAACTGGTATACTAGCCGTGCTCACGGTCATGAGCAGCTCGGACCCTCACATGATTAAATTATGGAACTTAAACTCAATTTGTCATATGCATTGCATCGCAGGTGAAGTTGTTACTTTTGTTCTACTATTTAATTGGGCTGGTATTTACTTATACTTAGTAACTGCTAATAAAATTTTGTCCAACTTTAAAAGCAATGCTCAGCTCTAACCATCTTCTTTGGTAAGCCTTACACTTCACGTGAGCTCCCACCTTTGGCGAGTTCATGCACATTATTCCCCACAACTTGTTGAGCGATGAACGTATGTGAGCTCACTCTTGCTGTCTCACACACCCCACAGGTCAAGAACAGGTACCGCAGGATGAGGCGCATGGAGGATGCTGTGAAGTGTTCATGAGAGGTCTAGGCCGTCGTCTCCCAGTCAACTTTGGGTTGCTGGACCGTTGTCTCCTTATAATGTAATTATTTATTTTGTATAGAACTCCTGTTATATATAAAGATGTGACATTCGATCCTGTGCCACTATACATCATATGTGTGAGACTTGGTCCCAGCATACCTGGTGTTTATGTTCGCGCCCGGGTCTTGGTGCCCCTAAAACCCGGGTGTGACATTGTCAACTTGGTGAGCAAGAAAAATTTGCTACATGCGCTTGTTTTGAGCTCATGTTTGACTTCTACCATGCTAAATTAGTTTTTCTAAAGTCCCCTGATTGTGATCAAACCAATCACATTTGAAGAACACCACTTTAATAACTCCATAAGAATTCATCTCTCTTCCTTGATCATCGACAACCCTACATACAACTCCAGTATTTGTTATTGCCGCAAAAGGACGAGTAGATTCAAATTTGGTTGAATGAAATTGAAACCCCTTAATGTCGTATCGACCATAGCTTCTGATTTTTATGATTGCATAAGACATCTGAAGCAAATCTTCGTCTAAATTTGGAATTTTGTCACATTGCCAATCAGATGGTGAAATTAGATTTCTGAAATATACTATATAAAGTAGCACAAGAGTTTTAAGTTATTTACATGAGCTCGAAACCAATTATTGAAATTTGGCTTCTGATGTCTTCCTCGAGCGCTTTTTCATATTGCCTTGAGGATAATTTCTCTTTAATTTGTGTCTCGAATTCTCTGTTACATGAAGTAAACAAATGAGTTGTGGAACACGATTATTACAAAGATACTCAAATGATAAATAAAATTTCTTCTTACTTGAAATATGGAGTCATCTAATCCATATTTTCATACATATAGAACAAAGCGTCCAACTTTTCTTCGTGCTCTGAATGATATTCCGTGGATGCTCCGATGGTCTTGCCCTCAATCTAAAAAAATTGGAGATTGCTGAGAGTCCCTACTTTGTTGTCATGATACCTCAATGTAGGGTGCATTAATATTGTGTTCATCTACAAAGTATACATTCGTGAAGGCTTCTACCTTTTTATATTTGAATTCTTCAGCTATGCACCGTTCAACTCCATCCTTGTTACCAACCATTGCACTAAGCTTCTTTAATGCCCTTTTGAAAGGGAAATAGGGCTTAACCTTTTCCTATAAATGATTTTGGTGGTTGAATGCCCAACACAAATAATTGGACTAATTAGTTTGCTCTAGATTATATATTCTACAGGTGCATAAAGGTTCAACACAAACCAATAAAAGATCAAAGTTAGGGTTCAAAAGAAAGGAGCAAAAGAAACTGAAGAGCACCCTGGTCTGGCGCACCAGACTGTCCGGTGTGCCACCAGACAGTGTCCGGTGCACCAGGGCCGTACGAGTCTGAACTTGCCACCTTCGGGTTTCAGAAGAGCCGCTCTGCTATAATTCACCGGACTGTCTAGTGCACTAGCGGAGCAACGACTAGCCATGGCAACAGTCAACTGCAACGGTCGCCTGCAACACTACAGTGCGCGAACAGTTCGCGCAGAAGTCAGAGCAGCCGCAGAAGACGCACTGGACAGTGAACAGTGCCTGTCCGGTGCCACCAGAAGACAAAGCTCCAACGGTCGAAACCGTCAGAACCCTAATGGTTGGGTGACGTGGCTGGCGCACCGGACAGTCCGCTGCGCCCATCGACAGCAGCCTGCCCCAACAGTTGAATTGGTGGTTGGGGGCTATAAATACCCCCAATCACCTCCACTCCAACCATACAAGCATTCATCACACTCCATTCAATACAAGAGCAAAACACAACACTCCAAGACACAAATCAAAGCCTTCAATCCAATCAAAGTCCACGAATCAATTCTAGTCATGAGGACTTGTGAGAGGATCGTTCTTGTGTTTCTTTGTTGCTCTTGTTGCTTGGTTGGCTTTCTTCTTCCTCATTCTTGTTCTCTAAGTGACTTATAATCAAAACAAGAGACACCAAGTGTGTGGTGATCCTTGTGGGGTCTAAGTGACCAGTTTGATTAAGGAGAAAGCTCACTCGGTTTAGGTGACCGTTTGAGAGAGGGAAAGGGTTGAAAGAGACCCGGTCTTTGTGACCACCTCAACGGGGACTAGGTTCATTGGAACTGAACCTCGGTAAAACAAATCACAGTGTCATCCGCTTTACTTTCTTGGTTGATTTGTTTTTCCCTCTCTTCCAGACTTAACATTTATTCTAACGCTAACCCCGGCTTGTAGTGTGTTTAAAGTTGTAAATTTTAGTTTCTGGCTATCCACCCCCTCTAGGCGACTTTCACCTTTCTATATGATAGATCCACCTATATTGCACAAGATCTCCAACCTTAGCTTTATATGGAAGGTGGACAAGTACATGTTGCATTGGATTAAAGAATCCTGGAGGAAATATTTTTTCTAACTTGCATACAAGGACAAGAGTAAATAGAAAGCTAGAGTTATGGCGTCAGACCCTAGGGTCAAAAGGATTTAGAATTAGTAGGACCAAAATCGAATATATGAGATGTGACTTTGGTACTAAATTGGTGAGGATGGAGATGTAAGTTTGGAAGGCCAGGTAGTACCAAAGAAGGACACCTTATGTTATTTGGGATTGATGCTATAGAGAGATGGTGATATTGATGAAGATGTTATCCATAGTATCAAAGCAGGGTGGATGAAACGGCATCAAGCATTTGGAGTCCTATGTGACAAGAGAGTGCCATAGAAATTGAAAGGCAAGTTCTATAGAACATCGATTAGGCCTGCTATGTTATATGGGGCTGAGTGTTGGCCTACTAAGAGACGACTTATCCAACAACTAAGTGCCACAGAGATGAGTATGTTGAGTTGGATATGTGGGCACACAAGATTGGACCGAGTGAGAAGTGATGACATAAGCGATCGGCTAGGAGTAGCGCCAATTGAAGAAAAGCTTATTCAACACCGGTTGAGATGGTTTGGGCATGTCCACCGGAGACCCTAGAGACACCGGTGCATAGAGGCATCATAAGACGGGACAATAATGTGAAGATAAGTTGAGGTTGACCAAACTTAACATGAGAGGAGGCAATCAAAAGGGGCTTGAAGGAATAGAATATCCCAATGGAGTTGTGTTTGGATAGAAGTGCTTGGAAAGAAGCTATCCATGTGCCCAAACCGTGATTAGGCCTTTTTCTTTTTAGTGCTCTCAAAAGCTTTTACCTCCCTTTTCTCTCTCTTTCTCCTTTTGGTGACATCTTATTGGGTTTCAACTCTAGCCTATCCCAACTTGCTTGGGACTAAAAGGCTATGTTGTTGTTGTTGCATACAAGGACAGAAATTTCTGTCTCTAACTTCTCCACCGCCTCTTTCTTTATTTTTAGCACAAAGTTGCCTATAAAAGTAACTTAAATTAACTAACGCCTTTCTGATATACTAACATTGAAGTACCCACAAAACATTATAGGGAGAAGTCTTTCCATCATTATGTGGTAATCATGGTTCTTCAATCCAGTTAATTTCTTTGTCTTCAAGTTCACATCTCTCCTAAACCCAGCTACATAACCATCTTGGAATTTCAAAATTTTCAACCATGTCATTACTTCTTTCTTCTGTTTAGGTTTTAGACAAAATGGAGCACATGGCTTCTTACCACTGTCGTCTAGTTCCTGGGTTGGTCGATTACAAAGTTTTACTAAGTCCTTTCTAGATTCATACAAGTACTTAGAAAGCTTTCACCAACATTACGTTCCAGATGCATGACATCGATGTTATGCATCAGAATCAATGCCTTAACATAAAGTAATTCCCAGAACCCGCATTTATGGGTCCAATTATGCTCGGTTCCAAAACCTACATATCCATCATCACTTTAATTCTCTTTCAAATTATTAAGCATAGCCTAAATCTCTACTCCGCTCATACGCTTGGGTGGCCCCTTTATGACGATCATGCCCTTCTTAAAAGTATTTACCTCAAACCTGTACAAGTGCTTGTTGGGCAAGAAGCATCTGTAATGGTCAAAGTAACTGATCTTCCCACCAAACTCAAGGCGAAAACAATCAATATCATTGCCACATATTGAACATGTCAGAATTCCACGACATCTACATCCAGCAAATATATTGTATGCCATGAAATTGTGAATGGACCACAAATATGCAACTTGGAGCGTGAATCTCTCCTTTTTGTAGCAATCGCATGCTTTGACTCCTTGCCATAACTTTTTGAGATCATCGATCAAGGGTTGCGGCATCACATTGAGCCCTTTCCCAGGATGGTCTAGACCAGGAATAATTAGACAAAGAAATATGTAATCATTATTTCATGCAAAGGTGAGGTGGAAGGTTGTATGGAATTGCAAATATAGGCCAACAAGAATATGATGCTACGTTCCTATTGAAATGTGTGAAACCATATGTCACCAACCCAATTCGAATATTTCTCGCTTCACTAGCAAATTCTTGATCAAAGTCATCTAGAGCCTTCCACGCATCACTGTCAGATGGGTGCATCATCATATGAGTATCATCCCATTCACGTTCTTTGTGCCATCTCATGTGCCTAGTCATGTTCCTTAAAAGAAACAAACGCTTAAATGAGGCACAAGAGGCATGTAACGAAGTTGCTTTTGGGCTATCGTTGATGACACAATTTCACCATCATCGTTTTCACCTCTACATTTCTCGACTTGCCAAACTTTACACACTTATTATCATTCTAATCATCCTTCTAGAAAAGCATAAAACTATCTAAACATACATCAACTTGCTAATAGTCCATACCTAGACCAGAGAGTAGTTTCCTGCAGTGATACACATATTTCAACATCTTGTGATTTGGTGGAAACACTTCACTTATTAAGTTCAATATCTCATTTAACAATTGTTCGAGAAAGCGAACTTGGACTTAATAGCCATAAGTCGAGTCATGAAAGTGAGGATAGAAACTGTTGCCTGTCCATGTAATGACTCTTCTATAGCCTTAAGAAGATCGAAGAACTTTTAACCTCAGGTGGATGTGGCTTGTCAAGATTTAGTTGAAACACTAAATCTTCAAGCATCTCGACCATTCTATCATATTCTGCATCGTCATTACTTTGGGCTTGCAAGGCATTTTCATGGGGGAACTCCTCGCCATGATACACCCAGACTTCATAGTCAGGCATGTAGCCATATTTGCAAAGATGTCCTGACAAAGTTCTCTTGTCTTGACATCTACAAGTCCCACACATACTACATGGACACCGCACATCTGTGCCAGTTCTTGACAAAGCAAAAGCATGATCAATACAATCCTCTATCTTTCTTATCCACTCTACTAAGGAATCATTCATACGCCAACATTCATACATCCATCAATGGGCCTCACCCACCATATTTGAGGCTAAAACAATAAAACACTTGATTCATAAATTTGGCTAAATAATAACATGATAATGCTAATTCAATCCAAAATTTGGCTTTAGCCGAACTAATGAACCTAACTTAATATTAGCAAGTAATAAACGAGAGCCCAATATAATTAAACTATATGCATCAGTTAGTCAATAATCAAGTTTATTACACTGATTAACATAACTTTCTATGGTTTAAAATGAATTAACTCTCAAAAGATAGTATATCTAATAAAAATCACAATATAAGCATAAACAAATAACCTCAAATAAAGAGGGGCAGTGGCGCTAGGGCAAACCGGTGGGGCAGGAAGCGTTGCGACGAGGCGCTGGGGTAAACCGGCACTACCGAGGCCAGCGTGGATGACGACAACAGGTGTGCATCGTGGCAGGGACAACGATGGGGCCTCAACAGTGGGGTGGTAGGCTGGGCACAGTGGCTTGGTGGCCAGGCGAGCGCGACATTCATGTGGATGGCCGGGTATGGCGGCCAGGTGGCAGGGCGGACGCGGTGGGGTTGTGGTGGATCGTGCGAGTGAGGGTGTAGGCTAGCTATGTCAGCGTGCTGTTAGGTTAATAAGCTTAACTTCCGAGAGGGTTTTAAAACCGTCAGAAGTTAAGCCTAACTTCCAAGAGGGTCTTGGAGCCGTCGAAAGTTAAGCCTAACTTCCGAGAGGTTCGTGAAGCCGTCAGAATTTAATAATGAAGAATTATGGGGAGGCTACACTAACGCAAAACAAAATTTTTGACCCCATAAAACCAGGAACTAATGTGGTTATAGATCATGGAATTGCCACTAAACGCGTAGGGCGGCAAAATACGTCTCGATGTAGACGAACGCTTCGAGCAGTGTTGTGCAGTCGCCGACGACCTTCACGTCCTCGCGCGGTTCGCTCTGGTGATCTAGATGCAGCACCTCTGAGGTACCCACACGTATAGGGAGAAAGTGTCACGTTCTGAACTGTTAGGTTTGACGACGGCTAGGCGAGGGCGAGGGGTGGGCGGCTGCTCGTTTACTGGTGGAGAATTTGGGTTCTCTTAACCGCTCCCCTGCCCCTCATTATATAGGCGTTCTGGTGGGCTTCTAACTCCGAGGCCCATCAGTAACCAATAATTGGGTTCACGTACATATAGACATGGCCCAAGTACTCTTACTTGGCCCAATAATTGACAGCGGCCTCTAGCAAGACATGTCAACTCCTACACGCACGTAAAGATCATATCAGACAAACCATTGCAACATTACGTACATGTTGTTCCCTTTGTCTCACGATATTTGGTCACGCCCTAAGATGACCTCTGTTTCTCAATACTGTGAATCGGAATCCTTTCATTGGTTAACACTTAACCCTAGCACGGCCATGCATTTCTTGATCCAATTACTCGAGGGGCCCAGAGATATCTCTCTCAAGAAGAGAGGGACAAATTCCATCTTGACTGACCATGCCTCATAACATGCTTCCTAACAAACCCAAAACTACCTTTATAATCTCCCAGTTATGGAGTAGCATTTGATAGTCCCTAAGTAAGTCAATTCACTTCTTCAGAACATGCGACAATCTCAAGTTTAAGGATGCAGTATACATGTTGCAAAAAGACAACTATATTACAATATCTCACGTTGGGTCGGTCCGGCCTCATGTCATACATGTGCCCACATTATTAGTTTAACATCTCCTTGTCCATGACTTGTGAAATGTAGTCATCAACTAATACATGTGCTAGTCATCGACTCTGACAAGGGACATCATTTAGAATAACCATACAAGTAAAGAATCTCACAAACAATTCACATAATTTCTAATCAATACATGGTGCCTTTCATGGATATTCAATTAAGCAATATATATATATATATCTTGGATACAAAGAAATATGCACATCTCTATGATTATCTCTAGGGCATATTTCTAACAGTCTCCCACTTGCACTAGAGTTAATCTAGAAGATATCTAATACACATAGATCTCATGTGTGCCTCATGCTTGGGTTGTGGAAGAGGTTTTGTCAAAGGATCAGCAACATTCAAATCCTTATGCATTTTGCATATCTTTATCTCACCCACCTAACGAATTCCCGTATGAGGTGAAACTTCCGCAGTACGTGTTTGCCCCATTGTTGTCACAATAGAGGTTCAATGGACTAGAGGCATTAGGAAACACACAAAGCTCAATGAGGAATTTCGTTATCCAAACACCTTCCTTCGTAGATATAGAAGCTGTAATATACTCGACTTCTGATGTAGAATCAGTCACAATCTCCTGCTTGGAACTCTTCCAAATATCAACACCACCATTTATTGTGAACACAAAACCTAATTGCGATTTAACTCATCTGGATCAGTTTGGAAGCTAGCATCGGTGTAACCAGTTACAACGATCTCCTCCTTACCTCATATACCGGGAACATATCTTTAGTCCTTCTCAAGTACTTAAGAATGCCTTTTACTGCTGTCCAGTGATCCTCATCTAGATCAGCCTAGTGCCTACTCGTAGCACTTATAACTTATGAAATATCTAGGCGTGTACTTATCATGGCATACATGATTGATCCAATTGCCGAGGCGTATGGTACCTTACTCATGCGCTCTCGCTCATTAGCCGTCGCAAGGCTCTGCTTCTGGCTAAGGTGTATACCGTGTGACATAGGTAAGAACCCTTTCTTAGACTGTTCCATGTTGAACCGTTTCAACACCTTGTTAATGTACGTATCTTGACTTAATCCTATAATCCTCTTCGACCTATCTCTATAGATCCTTATGCCCAAAATATATGCTACTTCCCCTAAGTCCTTCATAGAAAAACTCTTTTTTCAGTGAAGCCTTGACGGACTCCAGCATAGGAATGTCATTCCCAATCAATAATATGTCATCCACATACAAGATCAGAAATACAATAGAGCTCCCACTTTCTTTCTTGTAAATACAAGCTTCTTCTTCATTCTGATGAAAACCAAACCCTTTGACCACTTCATCAAAACAAATATTCCAACTCTGAGATGCTTGCTTCAACCCATAAATAGATTTCTAAAGTTTGCGTATCTTTCCAGCATTGATTGGATCAACAAAACCATGGGGTTGTATCATATACACATCCTCATCTAGGTTCCCTTTAAGGAAAGCTGTTTTGACATCCATCTTCCAAATCTCATAATCAAAATATGCAGCAATAGCTAGAATGATACGAATAGATTTAAGCATCGCTACTGGAGAGAATGTCTTGTCATAGTAAATTCCTTGAACTTGTCTAAAACCCTTTGCAACAAGTCGAGCCTTATATATGTGAACATTTCCATCCATGTCTTTATCCTTCTTATAGATCCATTTGCACTCTATGGGTCTCACACCATTAGGCGGGTCAATCAAGCTCCAAACCTGATTTTCTCCCAAGGAATATATCTCGGATCTCATGGTGACTTGCCATTTCTCAGAATCTGGCTCCATCATCGCTTCTGCATATGTTGCAGGTTAGTCGTTGTCTAACAACAACACTTCTCCATTGCCCAACAATAGCACTTCTCTTTGTGCCTCATGAAGCCTTGATGACCTTTGTGGTTGTGGTGGTGATTCTCTTGCCATAGACGTCTCAACTTGTTCTGCTACATTAGCATGACCTATTGAATCTCGTCCCACTGGCTCATCCTAAACTTCTTCAAGATACACCTTTTGTTTACTTTTCTCTCTTTTTAGAAACTCTTTCTCTAAGAAAACACCATTCCTAGCGACAAACAATTTGTCCTCTGACTAGTGGTAAAAGTAATATCCCAAAGTTTCTTTTTGGATATCCCATGAACATTCACTTGTCCAATTTTGGGGTGAGTTTATCCGACTGCAATCGCTTGACGTAAACCTCACAACCCAAAATCTTCATAAAAGACAAACTAGGGGTTTTCCCAGTCCACATCTCATATGGTGTCTTAACTACGGATTTAGATGGTACCCTATTTAGTGTGAAAGATGTTGTTTCTAGAGCTTATCTGTCACGCCCGGTTTTGGGAGGCAAACCAAATGCGAACCATGTACGTGCCAGGATTAGAAACTCATGTACACAACGATTACATAATTGGACATCATCACACATTGCTCAAAATAATAGTGGAATTGGGTTACTTTATTACATCAAGATGTCCAAGACATCCACAGAGTCATTAACATAACATAGTCATTTAACGTGATCAAAGTGTGGAATACGAAACGTAGGGATAAGGCCTTCACAGGTAGCTGACTGTGGATTTGCCACTAACACAACTAGAACTCATCGTAGTCCTGGAACTCCTCAAAGTCCTCCATGTTGCCTGCATATTCTCCTGAGCACTGATTGCAACGGGGACAACCTAGGGTGGGGTGGTTTTTAAAGCAAGGGTGAGTACACATCAACGTACTCAGCAAATGTCCCGTTTGGTTAAAGTGGACTAGATGTATGTGGAGTTATGGTTAAAGCAGTTGCTTTTAGTTGGTCAAGTATTTATTACTAGTAGTAAGCCAAGTTTTAGTAATAAACCCAATTATTACCCAAGAGTACTCCCTCCAAGAGGAAATACCAGAGACCATAGTTATAATCATCATCATTAACCATCATCATATAAGTATCCACAATGATTCTAATCAATGAGGATCCCTAGGTTGCTCTTAACCTTGAGCATGGCTGATATACCAGTTTCTAACACTCTGCAGAGGTTGCACACTTTACCCACGAGTCGTGATCCCTTTTTGCCTCGGGTCAATCAAACCCTCAAACACTACCAAGGTGAGTATAAAAGGTTTCACTACGTAGCCTTTACAAAGACTCCCCTGGTGCATAGCTTATCGTTATGTTTCACCAGTCGTAAACACAATACTCCTCCCTAAGGTGGGTGGCTAACAAAACCAAATCAAATGAACATTGGCACCCACCCTTAGCAGAGCGAGCACTATGCCCCGGCCCCCATTGATGGCCTTCTGGCAAAGCCAACTACAACCCCAGGTTCATCTAATTATTCAGCTAAGGGTGTCTCATTCAACAAACAGGTCCTTACGGAGAGGTACTCAGGAAAATAGCCTGAGTCCCCTAAAGTGCCATAAGAACATCATCATAAATAGGAAAACATCATCATATCATAAATATTTGCATCATGTTCGTTGATTAAAGTAAAGCAATAGCATGAAGCTAACCATAGTAACCCAAAAGGTAATCAATGACAAGGTAAATACACACTAGTCAATCCTTAGGTTTCAATTAAGTAATGCGGGACAGTGAATTATAAAGTAAGTAGGACATGGGTGTGTGCGTGGTGCGAGGGGATCTGTTGGGGCATACTGAGTGAGGGGAGTAGGCGAGTGAGTGCGGGCTCCATGAAGAGGTCAGGCGCGTGGGGGAAGTGGTCGGTAAATGCGCGACGTGGGCACGTCCACGGCGGAGTGCACAAGCGGGAGGTTAAGGAAGGGGAGGTGGCTGACAGGTGGGGTCCGCAGGCCAACGAGAGTGGACTCGTGAACGGGTGGTCAACGCTGACAGAGCAGGCCCATAGGGCAGAGAGAGGGAGCAAGCGTGCGCGTGAAGGAACCAACGCCAACAATCCGGTCCCACTGGGTAGCGGGAGGGAGAGAAGGAGAGAACACGGATGCGGGCCGTCGCTGATAGGTGGGACCCACCTGTTAGGCGAAGCGGACGCGCGCGTGCGGCCTAGCTGGGCAGGACTGGGCTGAGTTGGACCAAAATCCGTTTTTCTTTTTCCCTAGAATTTCTAAACGCTTTTGTTTTTATTTTCTCTATGGATTTCAAATCAAATTAAAACCAAATACAAATTCAAACAATCCCAAACATGTGCATCAAACAAACGAATAATTTGGCTCAGCATGATGCAACATTTCATGACTGACATTGATTTTGCTATAATAAATAAATATGTAATCCCTCATGTAATTGACATAACTCTAATCAAAAGGAAGAGAGAAGAAGTCTAGAGAGAGAGACAAGAGGTGACACCTAAATTTGGTAGGCATTAGAGAAGAAATTTATACCCCCAAATCCAGGGTCTTACAAACCTATCCCCCTTAAAAAGAATCTCGTCTTCGAGATTCAGGGTTGGCTAGCAAAGAGTTCGGGATATTTGGCTTTCAGATCATCTTCTCTTTCCCATGTTGCTTCTTCCTCTGAATGGCCCCACTTGACTTTGCACATTCTGATGGTGCTTCTTCAAGTGACTCAGTCTGCTGTCTTCAGAATTCAAGTTAGCTTCTTGATGTAAGTTAAGTCTTCTTGAACCTCGAGATCCTCAGTTGTCAATTTATCTTCTGGCACTCGCAAGCACTTCTTCAGCTGAGACACATGGAACACATCATGCATGCTGACAGACTTTCCGGTAGGTTGATGTCACACCCGGATTTAAGGGATATAGCCGGGTGCATCTCATACATGCACCAAAGAAGACAACATATATAATAAAAGAGTGTATAGAGATAAATGTCACAATATAATCAGAGTATTTATTACATAGTGGAAGTCTTATAAAATAAAAGATAAATATAAAGCGAACTAAGGATCATCCTTGGCACCAAAAGTCAACTAGGAGACGCCACCTAGATTGAATCGAACTCCTCGTTGTGTGGCTCCTCTTGAACCACCTGTTCTTCTCCTGTGGGGGATGTGAGACAGCAAGGGTGGGCTCACACATGTTCATCGCTCAATAAGTTGTGGGGAATAATGTGGCATGAACTCACCAAAGGTGGGAGTTCATGTGAAGTGTAAGGCTGATCAACAAAATAAAGGTTGAAGCTGAGCATTGCTTTTATAAGTTGGTCAAAGTTTTATTAGCAGTTACTAAGTGTGAGTAAATTCCAAACCATAATAAATAATAGAACAAAATTAATAAATAATCCCATGCAAATACAAATGACAAATTGAATTTAAGTTCCATATTTAATCATGCAAGAGTCCTAAGCTGCTCATGACCGTGAGCTCGGCTAGTATACCAGTTTTGCACTTTGCAGAGGTTGTACCCTATACCCACAAGTCGTGTATCCCATGTCTTCAGGGTTTGCAAGGCCCTTAGACACTACCGAGGTGAATGACTAGGGATCCACTACGAGGCCTTTACAAAGTTCCACTAGCTTCCGAAAACCCACTACAGTTTATGGGAAGAGCACTTGCAAGAATGCCTCGTCTGACCGCCATTGCAGCAAAATCAACCCGAGAACCTCCTTGCATGCAACTCCTCTACTGCCCTTGCCCATTTCGAGTAAGGTAGTCTTCCACTAGCTTTCCTAATTAGTTAGCCAAGGGCGTCCCATTCCACCCTTGTGGTGGCACGTGTTTCTTAAGTTAAGCTCCATGTTCCAATTAAAGATAATGATCTTGACATGAACATAAATAAAATAACATAATAATTAGAACATGGATATAATGAAATATTAACCCAAAACCATATAAGGCAATAGCAGAACTACCCAAGTGATTCAGGGGTAAACAAGGTAAAAGATAATCAGACTAGGGTGACCTATTGGGTCCCATCAAAGTTAAACTTATGCATGAACAAGTGATATTAAAGAACATTATTGGGTAAACAAAAGTGATCAAGGGCACAACTTGCCTGGCACTTGAGATTCCAGTTACCAGGGTGATTCTTCAACTCCTCGTGACCTCACTGCTAGTCATAGCAATACAAACAAACATGGTATAGATAAAATTAACATCACACCAAACATAGGTACAAACTGAATAATAAGGATCTACGTGAAGCTATGAGATCGTGGGAACGAGAACTACTAAGATCGGAGTTACGACTAAGGAGTTATGATTTTATAGAAGATCTGTGTGATTAAAATATTAAACTACATTATAAATTGGTTAGTATAAATCATATGAGTGGTTATTCTATAAATAATTATCTCAACTTTAATCTAAGTTATAAATTGATCATAGATCATATTCTAGTAGATTATAATGATAAGTAGTTTAACAAGACTAACCAACATAGGTTAAATAAAGATCCAATCATAAAATAATGAGACATGGTATAATAAATGTTGTTATTGCATAGTAAATATTTGTATGAGACTAACACAACTTGAACGGATCAAATCAGAGTTAAAATAGAGAAGTTATGAATTTATAAATTTTTAAGTGTTGGATAAAAGATTAATTAGGATATTAATTTTAATATGGCTTTCATGTCAAAACAGTGGCACTAATGGATAAACAATAATACTACAAAATTATAGGAATTGAAATGGGTCAATTTGGACTCAGTATGAATTTTCTACAAATTAAACAAGTTCTAACATTTTATCTGTACATTAAAAATCAATTTATGTTATTAATTACCCATTTTCATTAGAATCTGGATTGGGCGTCAAATACTCAGAAGTGCAGGGGCCCTGGCGCAAAGTGTGCAAAGACACAGAGAACCCAGGCTATGGATTGCGGGTTTATTAACAGATTTTCCGGGGGCTCGCATGCAATTGCGCCAGGCCGAAGGGGTATGGAGGTTTCTGAGCCATCTGATCAAGATTGGAGGGCTAGGATTAGTCCTACGTTTTTATGAGCCGAAATGCGTTTCCCCCGCCAGATCCCAGATCAACGATCCACGACACGAGTGCGACGGGGCCCCAAGATCACCATGACACAGCCCGCAACCTGCCGCAAAACCTATCATCTCATCACCCTATCCTGACCGACGGTCCATGATCCAACGTCCAGGACCCCTACGATGAAAAGATACTGTTCTTTTAATCTGGTTCGCTAATTTTTCATCCGATGGCCCACGATTGCCCCGGAAGCTAACGTCCAAAGTTTTAATCATGTCCGTCGATAAGGATCTGACGGCGCACGTACGCTCTTCACCTCCGACGACCAGGGAAGGTGGAGAAGAGGCCCGCAGCGGCTCTCCACCGGCGCGCGGCGATTCCGGCTAACCTGACCTTCATTTCCTAATTCCTTCACTCCTCGCCCAAATGACGACGTTATGTACACGCCTCCCCCACCAATTTCTACCGTCGTCGAGCACATGGCTCGGTCCATGGCGCGCTACAATTCTACAATGGTGCCACCGCAATGGTGACCCCAATCTCGCTGCTAAGAACGAAATCTGCTACCCTTGTTGATTCTACCTATTGCACAGATGTAGACAACGGTTTGGGTGAGGTGCTTACCTACGATGTTGAGTTGTAGCGCCGAATCATGAGGTGAGCAGCTCCGCTACGAAGACACACCGGCGAGCGATTTCGGGCGCGCACAAGGTAGTCCGAACCACAGAGATGTCGCATGATCTCACCCTGTTATCCTCGATGACTCCCTGGGTTTGGTAAGGCAGCGCAGGTCGATGCGGGGTCACGGCGGCGATTTCCGAGGTCTTGCGGCGGCGACACCCTTCTCTGTGCATGGTTATGGCTATGGTGGTCGAAGCCTACGAAGGAGCAGACACAGGGGAGGAATCAGTTGCCTAGTTTATAGCCTCCATGAGGTTGAGGCCGAGCTTGTAGCGGTCGGTTACGAGGGCTGGAGCTCGTGCTGCGAGGAACACGACGGCCGGTAAGCGTGCGAGCGAGTCGTGCGGGGGAGAAGAGGACCCGGCCACAGGCTGACACGACGGACTGACCGAACCGGCCCACCAGACATCTGGCGCGTGTGTGGGGACATTGGGTGACAAGCGGGGCCCGTCATGTCAGCGACGGTGACAGCGCGGAAGTGAAGTGGGCCGCGCAGGGTTTAGTGTGGTGTTGGGCCAAAGTGGGGTAAATCGGCCCAAGTGATGTTTTCTTATTTTCTTTTCTTTTTTCTTTTTTTCATTTTTCTTTCCTCTTTTCAAATTTATGTTTCAAACTTGAATTCATATCTTTAGAGTTCATACCTGGTTAAATATCTATATTCTAATAACAGTATGAACCAAAATTTAATTCAGTTATATATATTTAGTGTATAGTATTTTCTTCCCTTTTCTTTCTCTATTTTCCATCCCCTTTTGATTTAAAAATTTAAAATTCAAATCTAAGATAAGTTTTAGGAACTCAATTCTTTAATACATACTCAAAATCAATTATGATGCAATAGATGTATATTTATTTTATTTAATTTATTTGCTTGGTAGATGTTTGAAATGTGAATCCACACATTGTGTTTTCTTTCTTTTTAGAAGGATAGTATTTTGAATGTGGGATAAGAATCACAGGTTACTTCAAAATTAAATGTTCATGTAAATAAAAGCTTATGGTGCACCATTTAATGTAATTCATAATCATTTAGTTGTATGCAAACTTTTATATTACTTCTTTTCTAAAATAATTCTTGGCTTTCAAAATTCTGTTCTGAATTTTCAACTCTCAAGTATAATTTGAGATATCTGAATTTAATATTTTTATTTCTTCTTTTATTTTATTATTAAAATTTCTTTATATAAATTTTGGGCTTTACAGTTGAGTTGATAAGCCACTTCTCCATGTCTTGCCTAAATCCGGTACGGTCCGATGTATCAAGGTGCTAGCTTGCTCTTGACTCCGAACCTTTTGATTCCTCTATTGATGACACCTTCAAGTAAACATAATCTCCCACTTCAAAACTCAGATCTCTTCTTCTTATGCCAGCATAGCTTCGCTGCCTGGACTGCGTTGTCTTCAGATCGTCTTGGACCATTCTGATATTCTCTTCAGCTTCAAGCTAAATGTTTGGACCGAACACCTGCCTTTCGCCGGGTTAGTCCTAATGCATTGGTGTTCGACAATTCCTCCCATAGACTGCTTGGAATGATGACATCTTCAAACTAGCATGATAACTGTTGTTGTAGGAGAATTCTGCATAAGGTAGCCTTTTATCCCAACCTAACTTGTCTTGCAAAGCACAAGCCCTCAACATGTCTTCAAGGATTTGGTTGGTTCCCTCAGTCTGACCATCTGTTTGCAGGTGATAAGCCAAACTGAACTTCAAGTGCGTACCCAAAGCTTCATGCAACTGCTGCCAGAAATGAGAAGTGAATTGGGTTCCTCGGTCAGACACTATCTTCTTAGGAACACTGTGCATGCATACAATCCAGGACATGTATAGCTCTTTCAACACTACATTATTATAGGTGGTCTTCACTGGTATGAAATGAGTCGCCTTTGTTAAATGGTCCACTACTACCCAGATGGAGTCATAACCGGCTCAAGTGTGAGGCAAGCCAACTATAAAATCCATCCCAATCTCATCCCATTTCCACTAAGGAATCTGCAACGGCTGCAACAAACCTGCAGGCCTCTGATGCTCTGCCTTGATTCTCTGACAACTGTCGCATATGGAAACATACCCTTCTATCTCCCTTTTCATGTCGTACCACCAGAATCTTTTCTTCATGTCTTGGTACATCTTCTCACTGCCAGGGTGTATGGAATAAGTTGTCTCATGAGCTTCCTTGAGGATCAGCTCTTGAATCGATTTGATGTTAGGAACACACAACCTATCTTTGAACCATACTACGCTTTTCGCGTCTTCCCAGAAATCTTTGCCTTTCCCATCTATGATCAGCTACCGAATTTCATTGATCTTCTCATCATCTTTCTGGCCCTTCTTAATATCTTGCTCTAGAGTGGGTTCCAGCTCAACTGTCACTCCTTGAGTGCTATTCAGAAATCCGAGACTCAGCTTGTCGAATTCCTTCGCTAGATCATATGGCATCAGATGAGCGACCATCATGTTAACTTGGCTTTTTCTGCTCAAAGCATTTGCAACTACATTAGCTTTGCCTGGGTGATAATGTATCTCCAGCTCATAGTCTTTGATTAACTCCAGCCATCTTCGCTGCCTCATGTTTAACTCTGACTGGGTGAAGATATACTTGAGACTCTTGTGGTCCGTGTAAACATCACACTTCTGCCCATATAAACAATGCCTCCAGGTCTTCAGTGCATGAACCACTGCTGCTAACTCCAGATCATGAGTGGGGTAATTCTTCTCATGAATCTTCAACTGTTGGGACGAGTACGCCACTACTCTCCCTTCTTGCATTAGCACACATCCCAGACCAGTGTACGAAGCATCACAATACTCTGAGAATGGCTTGTGAACATTAGGTAGAATCAATACTGGTGTTGTAGTCAGCTTCTCCTTCAACGTCTCAAAGGACTCTTGGCATTCTGGGGTCCACTTGAATTTGACTTTCTTTGTTAGCAAGGATGTCATTGGCCTGACAATCTTGGAAAAACCTTCAATGAAACGCCGATAGTATCCGGCCATTCCAATGAAACTCTTGATTCCCCGGACATCTTTCGGTGCTTTCCAATCTAGAATAGCTGCTACCTTCTTAGGATCCACAGCTAATCCATCTCGGTTTATAATATGACCCAAGAACAAGACTTCGCTGATTCAGAACTCACACTTGCTAAGCTTGGCATACAACTGACAATCCCATAGCCTCTGCAATACTTTCCTCAAATGCTCTTCATGCTCTTGCTTATTCTGGGAATATATGAGGATATTATCAATGAACACCACTACGAACTTGTCGAGATAGTCCATGAACACACTATTCATAAAGTACATGAAGAAAGCTGGCACATTCGTCGGACCGAAGGACATGACGGTGAACTCATAAAGCCCATACTTGGTGATAAATGTGGTCTTTGGTATGTCCGAAGGTCGGATCCCGAGCTGATGGTAACCTGACCTCAGATCTATATTTGAGAACACACTGGCTCCTCTCAGCTGATCAAATATATCTTCAATTCTAGGCAGTCGGTACTTGTTCTTGATAGTGACTTCATTCAGAGCTCGGTAATCTACGCACATCATCTTCGTTCCATCTTTCTTCTCCACAAACAACACCGGGGCGGCCCAAGGCGAGGTGCTGGGTATGATGTAACCCTTCTCCAACAACTCGTCTATCTGCTTCTTGAGTTCCACCAATTCTAGTCCGAACACTCTATAGGCTCTCTTGGAAATAGGGGCAGTGCTAGGGATAAGCTCTATGGCAAACTCAACTTTTCTCTCAAATGGCATGCCTGGTAAATCCTCGGGAAACACATCCGTGAGTTCTGATACTACTTTGATAGCTTTCGGTGGTTCGATTTCCTCAATATGGGCAGTGATCTGGTGACAGCTTCCTTTCCCTGGTCCGAACAAGATCAACTCCACTGACACTTCTTCTCCTGATAAGGACACTAATCTCATAGTTCTCTCGTCACAGCTAAGGCTCACTTGATATTTGGTTAGCTAATTCATCCCTAGGATGACATCTATGACATCTATGGTTACATACTGTAACACCCTAGGTGTTACTATACATTTAACAGCGAGTATGGATTTAAGCATAGGATAATAACAGTCTCTATGTCCTAATCGGTTCCGTCAGTCGTGAGTTCGACATTATTTTTATCTTTATCCATCTGGACTCTTCCTAAAAAATTTCGTGAGGCTCAGAACATATTTGTTACGGTGATTAGCGAGTCTGGTAATTATTTAAAATTCATCGATTTGCTCAAATACAAATTTGTAAACTTAGTTCAGTCTTCCAATTTCGTCCCAAACAAAATTTATTAGAAGCTCGGCGACAAGAGTGTTGATGCGAGATTAAATTGGACCAAGATAGTTAGAGTTGATATTGAGTATTCATAATTAATTTGTTTCCCTGTTCAGACTGCAGATAAAATTATCGGGTTTTGAATCGAATCAAATTAAGCACAGACTTAATATATCAACTCTGATGTCGTTTGGTTTGGTCCATCGATATCTTCTCTAAAACACTATCTCATGTATCGCCTGCATTTCTATCCATTTGGACTATTCTAAATATTTTATGAAGTTTGAAATTTAAGAATCTCCCAATACGTCGAGTTTTGTACTGTTTGAATCACTCGAGTGGGTGAAAATAAATTTAGAGAGTGTCTAAACTTTATAATCCGACCACACACGTTATTGGAGAAAATTCATGTGCGAGGTTTATATTTGGGATTGTTCTTCCAGTATGTTACTCACGTTAGAGAATCATGAGTTTAGATGGCGGGTGATATTTATGTGAATTCAACCGAATCTAATACAATCTACAATATCGAAGCTGATCTCATTTGGTTTGGTCCATGTGTTTCTCGTCCAGATCTAAAAACTTCGGATATAGATAACTGATTAAGATTCATATGACTCCGAGAGTATTTACCAAATAAAAAAATCAGGTGTAGATCAAATATCTTGGCCACTAACTTTTTAATCTGATATATTTTCATATCACTCAAACCAAAAAAAGCAGAGATAGTTTTTTGTGTGTTCTGGTCTTGCCAAAAAATCTGAAGAGAAAAAAATCTTATTCCCTTATCCTCATGCCCTGGACACTCTCTTCAGTCTGATCTTTTCTTCAGCCGTTCTCATCTCCTTCTGTCTCTTCCGTGGAGCACTAGTTACTTTCATATTCTCTTGAGCCCAGGATTTTTTCACCCCACGAACTCAGCTCCTAGAAATATCACCACGCCCACACACTTCGGTTGTCTACCTTAACTGCTCCCCGCGGCCACACGCATAGGCTCACAGGCGCACTCTTCCAGCCAAGCCGCTCGTTGTGCCTTGTTTTCCTATTTCTGCTTCGTCTCGTCATGGTAAAGTCGCCGGTCTCCAGCTCCATTCCCACGCACTCGGCCTCTGGTCTTCCTGCTCCCTAGTCGAGCGCTCCCTGAAGCATGCCGTAGAACCTAGTCGCACGGTCTGGAGCCAGCCACGGTCCCTCGTAGAGATGGCAATGGGCCCACGGATATTACTACCCCATACTTATACCCAGACAAAAAAAATAATCCTACCGGATCACCCATATACATTGGTGAGTATAGATTTACCCCCATACCCATACCCACGTGGGTATGGGTCACCCATCGGGTCACCCATACCCACAAAAATTAAACATCTATCAAAATATTATATTATACAAATATTAAGTATATCCATTTAAATACCATTACAAAATTTCTAGCATCATTTAACCATCCATTCAACACACATTGAGTGAATTACATGTTCCATTATATGATCATTAAATTGTCGTTAAGTCTTCTATGACATAATGGCCTAAAAGGTTATTAAATAGTAAAAAAGATGGATGACTAAAGTCTAAGTTCATGCTTGGGCTAAGTTTATATTGGGTATTTAATACCCACAAGTTAACGGGTATGGGTGAAAGTGGAACGTTCTAATACTCGTTTACCCATTGGGTGAAGATTTTTGCCCAATAATAGACCCACGGTAAAATATTTAGACCATATACATACCCTAATGGAGTAAATACCCATTGGGTATCGGGTCGCAGGTACCCATTGTCATCTCTAGTCCCTCGGCTCCCTCTCTAGGCATGTACGCACCTCCGACTGTTGGTATGTTCATAGCGCCTCACCTCCTTGGGTCTTGCGCGCGCCCCCTGCTTACTTTGCTGTCTCCCTGCCTGACCTCGCTGTCGGCCTCGCTGCAGCCTTGATCTAGTGCCTCCCTGCTTCCACCGTCGAATGGCGCCGTGTCTCAGCTCAGGACATCATCGTCGGGACTCACCGTCGAACGCATACACCTCCACTGCACGCTCTGGCCACCGTATAGTTCCTTGCGCCTGCCGTTCCAGCAACCCCGGCGTGAACGCTCCCTGTTCTTGTTTCTTAGAGTGCTCCAGCATCTCGCCCCCGTGGCCTTCGTCATTCGGCGATCCAAACCGTGTACCTGTGTGTGTGGAATCGTAGCAGAGCAATTGGGTGTCAAGGAAAGTGATAGCTCTGTGCATCGCTTGTGAGGTGCTCGACGTAATGGCGGAATTGGAAATCGTAGCTGTGCTTGTGGCCTTCAAGTTAGATTAAATTTGCTGGTGAGCGTCGTTGCTGTCAGACCATTGCTCATGCTTGTTTCCCACCCGATATTAATTCCTTGATGTTAATATTGTGCGTTCTTGTGTACGAGTGAGGAGAAAAGAAATCACCAGAATGTGTGGGGAAGAAGCGTAGTCCAATACGACACCCGCAAGGTACTCGACAAATTGTTTGAACCTGTGATCGTCGCCGTTTTCGCAGATTCCGTGTCGATCTGGTTATAGTGAGCTGACTTGTTGTTCCCGCTTATATGATTGAACAAATTGGATAGATATATTGGTTGTGATAATTATCTTGTTATTGAGCAGGTGAGTTGTAGTTGTATTAGATGTTTGTTGAACTGCCCCGTTATTTATGGTGATGTAGTTGTGTTCGTATAGATAAGTGGTATTTATATTTGTATGATAAAGTTTAGGTTCGAGGTGCGGAGTACGCAGAGTGTGTATTGGTTCTATAGATGTCATGTGTTGCTAGGACAAGTAAATTAGTAACACAAAGAATAAATTTCGCATTTAAATTGTTCTGTCGTTTAGTGTTGTCAGTAGTGATTTTTGATAAATCTTGTTTGCATAGCGAATTCGATGATTTGCTCTGATACTCATTATATTCGATGTTTAGAAATCGATTATGTGTCAGATGAATGTTGTTTGCCACTCCGAGTAGTGGGGAGCAAATAACATCATCTGGTAATCGTCAATTTCGTGTTCTGAATGTTTAAAAGATTGCAGCGTCAGTGAGCCGATTTTAATTGAGATCCAAGAAACACTGTGGTAGATGTATAAATACTTTAGGTATTTAGGTCTAATTAATAATATGAAGGATAGGTCTAGTGTTCCTACCGGCTAGCCGACATATTCAACTAGAATTAATTGTACCAATTGTAATGATACACTAATGTTTTGTTTAGTGGCGTCGTGTTCTATGCTAGTTGATTGGTTAAATGTCATAAATGGATATTTATCGCTCAGGTAGTCAAGTTAACCATCTTGAATAAATATTTATCATTGTCCTAATTAGTTTGAAGCAAATATTATTGTAGGTTCGGTTCAAGTGAATTTTAAAAACTACGGAGTGAGCATTGCACCTTGGTGTTTTGAGTTTTTTTAGGTTTTAAATATTGATTTTGTGAAACTCTATACCACTTGTTAATACTCTACTTGTTAGAACAATTAGTGTGGTGCTTTATTTAGTTGATATGATTTGCATAATATTTTAGAATAGTAATTCTAAAGCTAATTGTAAAGCTACTATTTGTTATTCTAAGTCCTAGGTATACTAGATTGATTAACTTAAGTATTGTTAGTCTTTGGTGTTAAGTTTTAGCTAAGAAAGATATAAAATTTATGCTTAGTATGTTGTTTTGTGATGTTTGAGCTAGCAAGCGCGAATATTATAGTTAGTCTTGTATCGACAGCTGGCGTTTCTTGTGATTGGTTCTAATGACTTGTTAGTAGTGTGTAATCCTCTACCGTGAACATTGTCTAGTATTGTGCTAGTTCTTCTTATATTCATATCATTTCATTAGGTGTGCTAGTTGATCACGTGATGTAAAGGACAAGAGTTGGATTGATCTTGAGGTGATGCTGATGGACGCACTTAAGGATGGATGACCTGAACAAGTGTCAGACCAAAAGCTGATCGCCAAGTGAGTATCATCTAACAACACTGACTTAGTGTTATCCCAGGCAAACCCCGGTGCATTTGCCCCTTCCTTGTTATTTAAATGCTTTATCACCTTATATGATGTATTAGGTGATAGGAGTTGTGTGATAAACAATTGATGCATTACCTTTCCTTGGAATTCGATTACTATTCCTTGATACATGTTTTATAAAAGAACTGATAACGCTTATCCCTGCTTAGAAACTGAAAAATCGTTTGTTTAAAAAAAGAATGATGTGGAACATTGTTATGGGCTTTTTGTTTCAAAAATCAAAGCAAACTTATGGTGATGATTCTGTTAGTGTTTGGGACCCGACCGCGCACCTGGGGTTATCCCTCGAGGTGCTTTTGGGTAGGACGGTGCTGCTGACTGTAGCTCGATGGTTCTTGCTAGGCGCACGAGAGACGATAGACAATTTTCTACAGGTTCGGGCCACTTGGAGAGGCGTAATACCCTACTTCCTGGTGTGGATCTTTATGTGGTGGGTTACAGGGGGATTCTCTAGTATGAAGGATGCTAGAGAATGGAGTTGATGGCTGATGAATAACCTGTCTTTGATGGGGTGCCCCCTAGGTCTTATATATCCGACCGTGGGGCACTACATGCGTGTATGATAATGATGTATTCCTAAGTAATAGTGAACCGACTGAACTTATCTTCATACAATCTTGCCGACTTATCCTCATTTGGTTCCGATGTCTAAGGTGGTCGCGCGGGAGAATCGGATCAGAGCTGTGGGTAACGATCAAAACCCCACGAGTCGCCTTGCCCCGTGTTTGCTCATTCCCTATGCTGGCCTATTCTGCTAGTAGTTCTTCCCTAGCCCATGAAGGAGTGGCCTTGCAGACATTAAGCCCAAAACCGTCTGCGAGGCCTTCTAACCTTCTAGTGGACTCGAGGGATATATATCTGTCCCCACAAGCCCCCAATCTTTGAGTTGATTTTGAAATAATCAGCCCGAAGATTCTAGGTCGAGCTTGCGGTTTTGATTTCCATTTTGGTGATGAGCACTTGGGAAGTGCATCTGTTGAGTGTTGCTTCTGAACTCTGAATGACTTTAGTAAAAAACAATCTTCCATTGTCCTCCTTTGGTACATTCGATGATCTTCGCCTTATGCTTCAGGAATCGGCACTCTGTCATCAACTTATGCTTTTAGAAATCAGCGTTCTATCCTTTGGGGTTAGAGTTTCATTGGGTGCACTGGAGGTGCACCTAATGGGTGTAGCCCCCGAGCTTTGAGTGGATTATTGAAAATAATCCACTCAAAGATCTTCATCTCATGCTTTAGAAATCATCATTTTATCTTCATCCCATGCTTTAGAAACCAGCATTTTTATCTTCGTCTCATGCTTTAGAAACCAGCTTTTTACCATTGGTTCATGCTTTGGAGATCAGCATTCTGTCCTTTGGGGTTAAAGATTCATTGGGTGCACCAATGGGTGTAGCCCTCGAGCTTTGAGTGGATTATTGAAAATAATCCTTTCAATAATCCACTCAAAGGTCTTCATCTTATGCTTTTAGAAATCATCGTTTTGTCTTCCTCTTATGCTTTAGAAACCAACATTTTATCTCCGTCTCATGCTTTAGAAATTAGCATTATATCACCAGCTTGAGATCAGCATGTTGTCTTCATCTCATGCTTTAGAAACCAGCAACGTGGTCTGCCCATGTCTTGTTAGGTTTGAAATTTATTTGATCGGTGACAGATTGGACGTCTGGTAGATGGCTCTTGGCTGGTCTTCACTTCGCTCTGTGCTTCAATGCTTCTGCTGACTAGACTTGCAGTTCATTAGCTATATTTGGCTTTCCTTTGATCTCTATCGATATCTTCCTTCTGTCTCAATACATTCATTGTGTATACTGTATGGATGTGACTGCTTTAGAAAATCTATTGAAAATTTCTGGCCATCCCCCACCCAATGGGTGTTTTCCAATGGGTGTGACCAAGGGACGTCTTGGTACGCAAAGCGTTTAGCACATTGTCCCAGAGTAGTAACTTGACATGACCGCTGGGCGTAATCATATTGCCCAAGCAGTTGACCTTAGTCCAAATGGTGTCGTGTTACGTGAAGCGGCGTCTGCTGCCTGACTCGCCTTTAGGCGATTTGAATTGCTTATTAAATACTTACGACTATTCGGTGGGCGTGGTAGGAGATGAACGGTTGCCACCATCCTCTATAAATAGCTACTTGCCCCATTGTTGTCTTCGCACATCCTCTAATCATCTATTGCTTCTTTCTCAACCTCCTCTTCTTCTCCCTCTAGCCATGGGCAAGGACAAGAAAAATCAGGGCTCACCGCGTCGCTCCGGCGACAAACGGAACCGCGAACCAAGTCCTTCGTCGGAGGACTTTGGTGACTCCGAGTACATGGAGGAGGAGTTTTCCTCCGAGTCCGAGGGGTCTCCGGTCTACGCTTCCCCCCTGGCGTCATCCGGTGACTCAGACGACTCCCAGGGGATAGCCGCCGAGGTGTGGACGTACATTAGGTCCGTCGAGCGCGCCAGGCTCAAGGGTTCGGATTAGTCGGAGGTCTCCTCGGACGAGGATAACTCTTCCGACTCGTCCGAGGAAGGGAGCGGCAGCGACGGCGACGACGAGGGCGATGGCGGTGACGGTGGCGATGGCGGCGACGACGGCAACAAGGGTGATGGGGGTGACGACAGCGGCAAGGCCAGTGGCAAAGCGCCACTGGCTTAAATATTAGTATAGATAATTAGTAGTATCAGTAGTAATAGTGAAATAATGTAGTAGTAGTTAGTAGTATAGTGTAATGTAAGTAATGTAGTAATGTAACGTAGTAAAAAGGGGAAAAGGCCGACTCATAATGAGTTAGTCTTTAAGTTTATGAAAACTTCCCTCCTCTATGAAATGAAGAACCTTGGCCGGTCTGAATGAATATTGCCTCTTTTTATAAGTGTTTGATAGTTTGCTTTTGCATCTAAGGTTGCCAGCGTTATCGAAGATAATCACCGAGCGATAACTGATGACACTGGCATTTTTAGAAGTAACAGCCGAGTTATGCTTGATACTGTCGGCGTTTTAGAGATAACAGCCGAGTAGTGTTTGATGTTGTCGGCGCTTTTAGAGGTAACAACCGAGTTATGCTTGACACTGTCGGTGTTTTAGAGATAACGGACGACAAGTGCTTGATGTTGTCAGCGCTTTTAGAGGTAACAGCCGAGTTATGCTTGACACTGTCGGCGTTTTAGAGATAACGACCGAGTAGTGCTTGATGTTGTCGGCTCTTTTAGAGGTAACAACCAAGTTATGCTTGACACTATTGGCGTTTTAGAGATAGCGGTCGAGTAGTGCTTGATGTTGTCGGCGCTTTTAGAGGTAACAGCCGAGTTATGTCGGAAGTCTTGTTTTCCCGAGTGATGACTTGGCCCTTTTCAGAAATGGCGCCCAACCCAGGAAAACCCCATTTATACTCATGCCGATGTGTGCTTTTGATTTCTGAGCCCTAACTTGGCATTTCCGCGTCGAACCAATTTTTGCTTCTCTGAAATTCTGCTCCCCTTCGTCCCGGCGGCGAGGTTGCAATGGCGCCAAAACGGAAGAACCAGAGCTCTGCTGCGGCAATCATTCCTCCCATTGACCCCAACAGTCAGTTGCCGTTCGCAGGTAACGACATGTCTGTTGTTTCGGAATCAGATCTTCTTCATCTTGTTGATGTTGGGGTTCTTCTTCCAAAAGAGCTCTGCTCTTGGCGGATTTGCCGTGGGGTCACTGTTCCGACAGAAGACACCCACGAGTCTGTCATCTATGTTCCTTTTCTTATCCGTGGCCTTGATCTTCCCGTTTCTCCCTTCTTCCGCGGCCTCCTTGATTTCTATGATCTGAATTTGACCCATCTGAACCCTAATTCTATCCTACAAATTTCTATCTTCGTGCATCTGTGTGAGGCCTACCTTGGGATTCTTCCCCATTTTGGCCTCTGGAAGTATTTTCGGCCTGGGATGGCTGGGGGGCAGCACTAGCTCGTTGGTGGTGCAAGTTTGGAGATGCGTCGCGGGAGGAAGACAGAATACCTTGATATTCCTCTCAAGGATAGTATTGAAGGGTGGTGTCTTGAGTGGTTTATTATGGAAAACCACTGCGAGTCCCTCCCCCCTCGGTCAGAGAGGCAACCAGATGTACGTACTCTGAGCTGGGTTGAGTCTCCAACTCCTTTGGAGGTAACGGAGGCCAAGGTTCTGCTTGCTGAGATCTATCTGCTGAAGGAGAGAGGTCTGACTGCTGAAGCTGCGGTTGCCGATTTTGTCTTCAAGAATATCCAGCCTTTGAAGGATAGAGCATACCCTGCATATCTGTACAACAGCATCAATGATAGCACATGGGTGACAAACAAGAGAATCCCCACTGCCGATTTGTTGAGCCGACTGGATATGATCCTAAGGGGTAGAGTTTCGAACGCTAGTGCTCCTGTTGCTTATTCTGCCTAGAACCTGCCATCTCATATGTCCTTTTTCGAGTTTGTGTCTAATCCTCCTGCCCGTGATGGTGGTCTGGGTCTTAGAGTGCGACCCTCCCCTGAGGACATTGAAGCTTTAATTGCCCCACTCCGGAGTCTCCCAGAGGGTGAGAGACAGACTCATTTCGAGATGTCAACTGGCACGGACGACGCGGAGATAGATGCTGTGCTCAACTTGTTGGCTAGGGAATCACCCGACTTGACACATGCCGAGCCAATGACTATCATGGACGAGCAAGAACTTGTTGGAATGGAGAGGATCCAGAAACCCGAAGAGGTCCATCCAAAGCAACCACGCCGAGTGAGCTGGCCTACCGCACCCGTTGAAGAAAAAAGGAAGAAGAGGCGGCTTCGGCGACTATCGAGCTTGGATCATGGCGCGGGTCCTTCGGCGCCGGTTTGCGATGAAGTGCCAGCAGAGGTTCTTCCTGAGGTTGATCCCAATGGTTGCGTCCATGCTGAAGTTAATCCCAATGGGTGTGGCCGTCTTGAAGTTGATCCCAATGGGTGTGACCGTCCTGCAGTTGAACCCAATGGGTGTGACTGTGCACCGGCTGTTGTCCATATATATGATGAAGAAGAAGAAGAAGTCCCGCTAGTTCGTAAGAACAGCCGGCATTACGGAGGTAGTAAGGGGGATAGTGACATTCCTTCTCTAGCTCTGTCAGCCCTTGTTAGCCTTCAGGAACTGTCAATAACGGATTTTAATCAGGCCCTTAAGGAGGTCGTTCCTGAGGATATGCTATCAGAACCGACTGCTGATGACATGATGGCTATTTGTTCGGAAATTCTAGCCGCGTGATTGGAGGTATCCCGAGCAGTGTCTCGTGCGTCGTCGACTTTGGAAGGCAGTCTTCAATGCCGAGGCGTTGGTCTAGATTGCCCGACTCACATGGAGGTGACAGAGGATCATTTAGCCTTAGAGGTGGCTGCTGTAGAAGACCCAGCCCCGAGGGTGGTGCTGGCAGTTGCCCAGCCCCCAAGGGTGTTGCCGGTAGTGATCCAGCTCTGGTGGGTAGCGCGAGCTGCAACCCAGCCCCCGAGGGTGTTGCAGGTAGTGATCCAGCTCTGGTGGGTGACACGAGCTGCAACCCAGCCCCCAAGGGTGTTCAGGTGAGCTCTCCTTCCCACACCTCCATGGACGTCCATGCCGGGTCATCTCCACCACGATCCGATGGGGAGATGGCGATGCATGCTTCTTCAGCTTCGAGCAAACAAGTCACCTTGGAGATCGGCGAGCCAGATGCGAGAAGTTTGATATCCGCTGGTGGGGCTGAGCTCAACCCTGACAACGTTCTTCAAATTGTTCCAGTTGATCTTCCTTCGTCGAGCTTTGACGTAGCTCCCCCTGACTTGGGGTTACCATCATTCCTCTCCAATCTTCAGGTGAGTCAGCTGCTTGCATTTTATCATTCCTCTTGGTAAATTATCTTTCCTATACTCATTTGTCTTCGATCACAGGCTTTGGTTGACGGAATGTCTGCTCAGTTGAGGTCACATGGTGCCACTGTCCTGGAAGAAGCTCTGTCTCTAATGCAGTGGAACCCATTGCTGCTTCAGAAACAAATTGCTGACTTGAAGGTGTCAAACGCTGGTTAGTGACTTCGTTTCTTCCTTAGCTATTTCGATTGATCAACTTGTTTTTAACCATGTATCCCTTTTTGGCTGCCTTGTCAGATATGGCTCGGCGGTGCTCCGAGCTTGAGGAAAAACATCTTCAAAGTCAAGCTGACTCAATCCGAAGGTACTCTGATCTTGAGGATAAGTATCTTCAAGGTCAAACCGACCTGGCTTGGGTTTCTGCTTCTCTGGACGATGCGTGTTCTTTGAATTCTTCTCTCAATGCTCAACTTAACTCCGAAAGGGCAGCACTTGAGGTAAGCTTCCTTAGTTGGCTTTGTCGTGCTTACTGTTTACTGGATGCTGAAAGTTGCTTCTTGTTCGTAGGAGGAGAAACGAGCGCTCGTAGCTTCTCGTGATAACCTGGACAGGTTATATTGTGATGCTAGCAATTCCTTAACCATCTTGGAGAGGAGCCATCGCTTCACTATGTCAGATCTGGAACATCATCGTCGCGAGCTGCAAGTGTCTCAAGATGAGGTCCTGTGGCTTAGACAGTTGGTGTCAAGCAAGGAATCCATCATCAAAGATCTGCGTGCCTCCAAGAAGTTAGTCGCTCAGGAGCTAGAGGCCGCTCGACTGGCTACCAAAGTTTTAGAGGACAACTGCGCCATTCTGAAGGCTCAACGCGACAAGGCTATGGACAAAGCCATTCGCGCAGGGCAGATCTTGATGAGGAGGCCCGGCGTAGTGGTTCCTGATGACATTGTTGCCGACATTAATGCTGCCCCTGATGCTTCGAGTCAACCTTCTTATTCACTGGCTCCTGTGGAAAACATTGCCAACCGAGATGTTTCGATGTAGTGACATCCTGCGAAATACTGAATGTACTATGAATTCTATGTGTTTGTGATGGTTATATTTGAATATTTTGTGGATAGGGCACTAGAACGTGTCCTTGGTGCTGACAATTATAACATCCTGTTCTTCTGAAGTACTGATTGTTTTTGCTGTCAGGGTACAACAGTCATCCTGAACAATTATGAAAGTAAACGTAGTGTGCTGGTTTTGGAACTTTCCCTAGCTTATGCCAATCGCTTGGCTGGTTAGGCATAGTGGTCGCCTTAGGATAGGTAGATATATCGTGCTGACTTTTAAATCATTGCTGCCTTTTGAGTTGATTGTCCTGCTAGTAGGGTATAGTGGTTCCCCTAAGCCGAGTCAGCGTGAACATGTTGCCTCATTTTAGGTCGTTGCCGACCTAAGGCAACTGCTCCGTTAGTAGGGCATAGTGGTCGCCCTAAGTCAAGTAAGCGTGAGCATGTTGCCCCATTTTAAGTCGTTGCCGATTTAAGCCGATTGCTCCGTTAGTAGGGTATAGTGGTCACCCTAAGTCAAGTAAGCGTGAGCATGTTGCACCGTCTTAAGTCGTCGCCGACTTAAGCCGATTGCTCCATTAGTAGGGTATAGTGGTCACCCTAAGCCAAGTAAGCGCGGGCATGTTGCACCGTCTTAAGTCGTCGCTGACTTAAGCCGATTGCTCTGTTAGTAGGGTATAGTGGTCACCGTAATTCAGATAAGCGCGAGCATGTTGCACCGTCTTAAGTCGTCGCCGACTTAAGCCGATTGCTCCGTTAGTAGGGTATAGTGGTCACCCTAAGTCAAGTAAGCGTGTTGATTCCAAGTCCAATTGAATCGAAGTCAAGTGATAGTTAACAGTTTGAATGCCCTTGAAAATGAAAACTTTATTGATGATGTATTCTCCCATTATAGAGTACAATGTTGCTCCCATAGCTTTCGAGGTCTTGCTAAGGGTAAAACTTTCTAAGATGCTCTATGTTCCATGAATTCCCCACTTCCGTACCATCCATTTGAGTAAGCCGGTATGATCCTGGCTGAGTGACCTCCGATACAATGAATGGCCCTTCCCATAGTGGTGACAACTTGTGCCGTCCTCCCCCCGTTAGAATTCGGCGAAGGACCAAGTCTCCCACTACAAAGGATCGATGTCGTATAGCTTTATCATGATAGCGCCTCAAGGTCTGCTGGTATCTGGCTGACTGAATTACTGTGTTCAATTGCTCTTCCTCCAGCACATCAATATCCTCTAGCCTAGTAGCTTCTGCTTCAGCTATGCTTTCGAAGACCAGCCTTGGTGTCCCAAACTTGAGGTCGGCGGGTAGCACCGCTTCTGAACCATAGACCATGAAGAACGGGGTATTCCCATGCAGGGTCGACTAGGTTGAGTTCTCAAGCTCCAAACCACATAGGGCAATTCGCTGATCCACTTTCCTGCAAACTTTTCATTTTTGTGGAACACCTTCTTCCTGAGTGCTTCCAGTTTCATTCCATTGGCCCTTTCCACCTGACCATTGGCTCTTGGGTGTGCTACTGATGCATATTTGATCTGGATACTCTGTTGTTCACAGAAATCAAAGAATTCAGAGCTAGTGAAGTTGGATCCCAGGTCAGTTATGATGCTATTCGGTATCCCAAACCTGAATATTATGTCTTGTATGAACTCCACTGCCTTGGCTGAAGTTAAAGAAGCAATAGGTTTGTACTCTATCCATTTGGTGAATTTGTCGATGGCGACCAACACGTGAGTATGGCCTCCCTGAGCTTTCTTGAAGGGTCCAATCATGTCCAATCCCCAGCACGCAAATGGCCATGTTATAGGTACGGTCTGCAGCTGCTGTGCTAGTAAATGTTATTGCTTTGACAAGAATTGGCAAGCTTCGCATCTCTGGACTAACTCGGCTGCGTCACTTTTTGCTGTTGGCCAATAGAAACTAGACCTGAAAACTTTCCCAACTAGAGTTCTGGATGCTGCGTGTATTCCACACTGTCCGGCGTGGATCTCATCTAATAGTTGTTTCCCAGTAGCCGAGGAAATGCACTTCATGAGGACTCCTGTCGCACCCCTTCTATACAGTGTGCCCCTATGAGGGTGTAGTGGGCCCACTATCTCGCGATGCGTTCTGCTGTGGCCTTATCATCTGGTTCTTCTGCATTCCTTATGTACCTGATGATAGGCTCTCTCAGTCATTAGGGTCCGATTCTGGTTGGCTTAGGGTGTTGCACTCTTCCGCCTGATCTGAGGGAATACTTGGGCGTGGCACTTCCTGGACGAAGACTCTAGGTGGGACCTGGGCCCGACTAGATCCTAGCTTCGACAACGCGTCTGCTGCTACATTGCGGTCTCTTTCCACGTGATGGAATTCCAAACCTTCAAACTTGTCTTCCAATTTTCGGACGGCCGTACATTATTTGCCCATGGAATCAGTCGAGCAATCCCAATCTTTATTTATCTGGCTTATGACCACTAGTGAATCTCCGTATACCATCGACCTCTTAATGCCCAGTGATATGGCAATGTTCAACCCATGGATCAGTGCCTCATATTCTGCTGCATTATTCGATGCCGGGAATAATAGCTGAAACGCGTACTTGAGTTGTTCACCTCCAGGGGCAATGAAGAGGATTCCTGCGCCTGCTCCCTGCAGTTTCAGCGAGCCATCGAAATACATCCGCCATACTTCAGTAGCTTCCGGGTTGTCAGGAACTTGTTGCTCAATCCACTCTGATACGAAGTCAACTAGTGCTTGAGTCTTCACTGATGTGCGCGGCCAAAATTCTATGTCATGAGCTCCCAGCTCACAGGCCCACTTGGCTATTCTTCCAATGGCTTCTTTGTTGTGAAGGATACCCCTTATTGGAAACCTAGTGACCACTATGACTTTGTGGTCGTCAAAGTAGTGACGGAGTTTGCGAGCAGTTAGAAGTGCTGCATATAGTAGTTTTTGAACTTGGGGATACTTCTTTTTAGAGGGCCCCAGAACTTCACTGATGAAGTAGACCGGATGTTGTACTAGATATGTGTGTCCTTCCTCTGCTCGCTCGACTACTAATGCAGTGCTCACAACGTGAGTCGTGCAGGAGATGTATAACAACAGATCTTCTGCCGGCTGATTTGGTGTGGCTCGACGTGGCGACTTCAGCACTGGTGGTGTGGTCAAGAACCTTTTCAATGCTTCGAGAGCTTCCTGTGCTTCTGCGGTCCACTAGAACTTGTCCACCTTCTTGAGCAATTTGTAGAATGGTAAGCCTTTTTCAAGCCTTGATATGAACCTGCTCAAGGCTGCCATGCATCCAGTAAGCCTTTGCACTTTTTTCTATGATCGCGGCGCTTCCATTCTCATGATAGCCTTAATTTTTTCTGGGTTAGCTTCAATTCCTAGGTGACTGACAATGAATCCGAGCAACTTCCCTATTGGTACTCCGAAGACACATTTTTCTGGATTGAGCTTCCACCGGTATCGCCTCAGGCTGTTGAAGACCAGCTGCAAATCTTCAATGAAGTTTTCTGAGTTTTCTGTTTTGATCACCACATCATCAACATAAGCTTCTACTCGCTTGCCCCAATGATCAGCTAAGCATGTCTGAATAGCTCTCTGGTAAGTTTCTCATGAGTTCTTGAGACCGAACGACATGGAGGTATAGCAAAAAGCTCCAAACAGGGTAATGAATGCAGTTTTTTTCCTCATCTTCTTTTGTTAAGCTGATCTGATGGTACCCAGAATAGCAGTCCAGGAAGGACAACAAAGGACATTCAGCGGTCGAATCAACCACCTGATCTATCCTAGGGAGTCCGAAGGGATCCTTCGGACAGTGTTTATTGAGATCTGTATAGTCGACGCACATGCGCCAATCCACTTTATTCTTTTTTAGTACAAGAATAGGATTTGCTAGCCACTCAGGATGCAGTACTTCTCTAATGAACCCTGCTACGACTAAGCGAGCTAGCTCGGCGTGAATAACCTCTCTCTTGTCAGGCGTGAAACGACACAGTTTTTGTCAGATCAGCCTTGCTTGGGGATAAACCTTCAGTTTCTACTCAGCCAGTTCTCTTGGGACTCCTGGTATATCCGCAGGCTACCATACGAATACGTCTCGATTATCTTGCAGGAACTAGACGAGCGCGCCTTCCTATTTGTCGTCTAGGCTGGAGCTGATGATGGTAGTCTTGGGTTCATCAGCGAACCCAAGGTTGATTCTTTTCGTCTCCTTAGTCGGTCGCATAGAAGTCACAGCTTGAGATTCATTCGCAGGTATCGCGAGGTCTCCCTCAGGCTTTGAGTTTGCCTACGTAGAGGAAGTCATCAGTGGTTTGGTAGTGAGGGCCGCCTGGATGGCTACTCGGAAACATTCCGCGACGCCTTGGAAGTCAGCGCGCACAGTGATGATCCCTTGTGGTCTTGGCATCTTCAATATCATGTACGAATAGTGCAGAATGGCCATGAATTTCGCCAATCCTGGCCTGCCAATGATGGCATTGTATCCGCAGTTGAAGCTTGCCACCTCGAACCTCAGGAACTCGGTTCTGTAGTTTTCCGAAGATCCAAAGGTGATAGGCATGTAGATGTGTCCAAGCGGGTATTCTCCTTCGGTCGGCACAATGCCAAAGAAAGGAGTGTCCAACTCATGGTGCTCTCTGAGTGCAACTCCCAAGCCCAAGAGTGTCCTGGGGAAGGTGACGTTGATGCTGCTTCCCTCGTCCACTAATACTTTCTTTACCCTGCTCTCACGGATCACCAGATCGACGAGGAGCGGTGAAAGTCGCCTAGAGGGGGGGGGGGGTGAATAGGCGGAATCTGAAATTTATAAACTTTAAGCACAACTACAAGCCGGGGTTAGCGTTAGAAATAAAATCGAGTCCAAAAGAGAGGGCAAAAACAAATCAACCTGTCGGGTACCATAATTAGGGGTACCCCCAACACTCTTAATCACGGCTGGTAAACACCCTCAGACCAACTGACGGGCGTGGTTCAAGTCAAGGCTTCGTCTACCCAAGGGACGCGACCTCACCTGAGCCCAGCCTCGGGCTGGAGCAGTAGTCCCAGACAAGTTCACGCCTCGCCCGAGGGCCTCCTTAGGCAGCATGCACCTCCTCGGCTCTCCCGAAGCCCGGCTCGGGCAGGCTTCATTGTGAAGCAACCTTGGCCGGACCGCCTCACCAACCGACCGCTTCGCAGGCGCATTTAATGCAGGGGACGCCTGACATCGTATCCTGACACACGTGCCTCAGTCGGCTAGGCCGAAGTGACCGCAGTCACTTCGCCCCTCTCTTTTACTGTCTGATATGACAGGAAAACAGCTCCGCTCGGCCCGCTCCAACTGCCGTGTCAACCACCCAGGCGAAGACTAACAACAAGTCACGATCAACCACCGAGTTCGGCCTCGGGCGCAACAGGAAGCTCCGCCTCGCCCGACCTCAGGCTCTGGCTGTGGGAGGAGGTCTCCGCCTCGCCCGACCCCTAGACTCGGCCTCGACCTCAGGCTTTGGCCTCAGGAGGAGGTCTCCACCTCGCTTGACCCCTGGACTCGGCCTCGACCTCGGCCTCGGGAGGAATCGTGTCCTCGCCCGACCCCGGCCTCGGCCTCAAGAGAAGTCTCCGCCTCGCCCGACCTTGGGCTCGGACCGACCGCGCCAACAAGGGATACATCATTACCCTATCCCTAGCCAGCTCAGGCTACAAGGAACAAGACCGGCGTCCCATCTGGCTTACCCCGGCGACGGGTAATGATGGTGTCGCGTGTGCAACCATGACGCTAGTGGCTCTCAGCCCCTTACGACAGCAAGGAGATGTCAGCAGGATCCTTGCTGCAATGCCAGCTGTGCTCCTACAGGACTCAGGCGCTTCTCCGACGGCCACGCTACCACGCGTACAGGGCTCAAGCTCTCCCCCGACAGCCACGATGGCATGTACACACAGCTAGGGCATCTCTCTACCGAACACGTTACCGCATAGCTACACCCCCATTGTACGTCTGGACCCTCTCCTTACGTCTATAAAAGGGAGGTCCAGGCCCATCCTGGAGGGGGGTTCACGTGAGGGAAGGAGCGGACGAACATGCTCCCACTCTCTACCTCACTCTCCCTCACGCGACGCGCTTGTAACCCCTACTACGAGCGGCACCCCTGGTGCAGGATAATACAAGGCTTCCCCCACCTCTTGTGTTCCATCCCGCGCCAACCCATCTGGGCAGGGGCACGCAACATTTTCACTCGTCGGTCCAGGGACCCCCCGGGTCCGAAACGCTGACAGTTGGCGCGCCAGGTAGGTGCCTACTGCGTGTTAACGAACACCTTCCCATTGAGTTCCAGATGGGGAGTCTTCATCAACCTCTTCAGCCCGGGACGGTGCTCCGCTTCGGGAGTCTCGAGTTCATGCCCCTCGATGGCAGCTACGACATGGTACTCTTCCCCTCACGGCGCGACGACAACGATGGTCTTCGACTCGCCCGGCGGCGGCGAACTCGGCGACAACATCTCCCCACGGTGGAAGAGGAGCACTCCGGTCGTACCCGCCACCCTCCTCGCTAGAGGAGGCGGAGACGGGGCAACCATGGCCACGCAGGAGGCGGCACCTTGTCGGCTGTCGCACCAGAGCGAGTCAACGACGCCGGCACTCCCCCGGGGGACATGTCAGGCATTGTCCTCGCACCTGAGACGACGGCGGGTGTCACTTCCCCGCAACGCATCAACCCCAAGCGGGCTGATGACGCCAGCACCCTCGCAAAGGATCTGCTGGGCGTTACCCTCGTACCTGAGATGACGGTGTGCTCTACCCCCGACGCGACGTCACCACCGTCCATCGACCAAGAGGTATCGTCCGTTTTCCATCCCGTACCCTTTCGATTCAGCTTCGATCCACCTAGCGACCCCGCTACGGTGAGCGCTTTCGTAAAGGCGTATCCAAACCTTTCGGGGTACCATATGTGGTCGACCTGGGACCGACTGATGGCTGTCTCAACCTTCGGACTGGCGGGTTCCGAGAAAGAGGACGACCCTGACTTCGGTTGGGAATTCTCTGGCCTCAATGACCCCGGTGCCATGCGGGACTTCATGTCTGCATGTGACCACTGCCTCTCCGGTTGTTTTGACGATGGCCACGACCCTGATAACGAGGGTTATGGCCCAAGTCGCGAATGTTTCCACGTCGATCAGGGAGATCACAACGAAGGCAACCACCTCGGTATGCCGGAGGTTGACTATCCCCCTGGGCCCGCATCTCGCGTTGACATCCCGCGGGAGCTAGCTGTGGTCCCAGTCCCTGCGGGGGGTCAGGACATATAGCTCGAGCAAATCCGTGAGATGCAGGCCCGGGTCGACGGGGAAGCAGGCTGGCTTGTGCAGCTCCGACAGAACATCGAGCAGGAGTGGGCAGGCCGAACACTCGCCGGAGGGACCTATCATCAGGCCCAGGACGTCCAGCGCCGCATCGTCGACAATGCCTGGGCAGCACTGCCCCCGGCTGTCAGCGGGTCCGGCCAGGACCTAGCTACAGCGGCGATGCTACTTCGAGCCATGCCGGAGCCATCCACCATCGAGGGATGGCGTATCCAGGGCGAACTCAAGGATCTCCTGGAAGGCGCCGCGGTTCGACGAGCCGAGAGCTCCGCCTCCCGGAGGCGAGCTGACCCCTCGGAGCATCACGCGGTGTCCTCCCGACGCATGCGGGAAGCCTCGGTCCATCCCGAGCGCACGCGGGACGAGGCGCCTGCCGCCCGGGATCGCCTCGGCAACGAGCACCACCATCTCGATCGTCGAACCCGCCTCGACGAGAGGGTGCGCCGAGGCTACCATCCCAGGCGTGGGGGACGCTGCGACAGCGAGGAGGATCGCAGCCCCTCGCCCGAACCACCCGGTCCGCGAGTCTTCAGCCGGGCCATACGACGAGCGCCGTTCCCTGCCCGTTTCCGAGCCCCGACTACCATCACCATGTACTCGAGGGAGACGAGGACGGAGTTGTGGCTCGCGGACTACCGACTGGCATGCCAGTTGGGAGGAGCGGATGATGACAACCTCATCATCCGTAATCTACCGCTTTTCCTCTCCGACACCGCCCGAGCCTGGCTGGAGCATCTGCCCCTGCATAGATCTCCGACTGGGACGATCTAGTCAAGGCTTTCGCGGGGAACTTCCAAGGCACGTACGTGCGCCCTGGGAACTCGTGGGATCTCCGAAGCTGCCGCCAGCAGCCAAGGGAGTCCCTCCGAGAGTACATCCGGCGGTTTTCGAAGCAGCGCACCGAGCTGCCCAACATTACCGACTTTGATGTCATCGAGGCTTTCCTTGCCGGCACCACTTGCCGAGACCTGGTGAGCAAACTGGGGCGCAAGACTCCCACCCGTGCGAGCGAACTGATGGATGTCACCACCAAGTTTGCCTCGGGTCAAGAGGCGGTCGAAGCCATCTTCCGAAAAGACAAGCAGCCCCAGGGAGAGCCGAAGAAAGATGCCCCCAAGGCGTCCGCCCCGTGGGGTAGGAAGAAGAAGGCCAAGAACAAGTCACAAGCGAAACACGATGCCGCCGACGTGAATCTCGTCGCTGCGGCCGAGCACAGGAACCCTCGAAAACCTCCTGGAGGGGCCGGCGCGTTCGATAAGATGCTCAAGGAGCTGTGCCCCGATCACCAGGGGCCTGTCAAGCATACCCTCGAAGAATGTGTCATGCTCCGACGCTACTTCCATAAGACCGGGCCCCCGACGGAAGATGGCAAGGGCCATGACAACGACAAGAAGGAGGGCAGCAAGGAAGAGGAGTTCCCGGAGGTCCACAACTGCTTCATGATCTACGACGGGCAGGCGGCGAACGCCTCGGCTCGACACCGCAAGCAGGAGCGCCGAGAGGTCTGCTTGGTGAAGGTGGTAGCGCCAGTCTACCAAGACTGGTCCGACAAGCCTTTCACCTTCGACCGAGGCAACCACCCCGACTTCGTGCCAAGCCTAGGGAGGTACCCGCTCGTCGTCGATCCGATCATCGGCAACGTTAGGCTCTCCAAAGTCCTCATGGACGGAGGCAGCAGCCTTAACATCATCTACACCGAGACCCTGGAAGTCTTGGGGGTTGATCGGTCCGAGGTCCGGGCCGGTGCAGCACCCTTTCATGAGATCGCGCCTAGAAAGCGTATCCTCCCCCTCGAACGGATCGACTTACCTGTCTGCTTCGGGACTCCAACCAACTTCCGAAAGGAAGCTCTCACCTTCGAGGTCGTCAGGTTCCGAGGAACCTACCATGCGGTGTTGAGAAGGCTGTGCTACTCCAAGTTCATGGTCGTCCCCAACTACACCTACCTCAAGCTCAAGATGCCGGACCCGAACGGGAACATCACTGTTAGATCCACGTACCGCCACACGTACGAATGCGACGTGGAGTGCGTGGAGTACGTCGAGGCCTTCACCGAGTCCGAGGCCCTCATCGCCGACCTGGAACGCCTCTCCAAGGAGGCACCCAACTCGAAGCGGCACGCCGGCAACTTTGAACCAGTTGAGGCGGTCAAGTCCGTCACTCTCGACCCCAGCAACAATGCCAGCAGGAAAGTCCGGATCGGTTCCGAGCTCGACCCCAAATAGGAAGCAGTGCTCGTCGACTTTCTCCGCGCAAACGCCGAAGTCTTTGCGTGGAGTCCCTTGGACATGCCCGGCATACCGAGGGATGTCGCCGAGCACTCACTGGACATCAGAGCTGGAGCCCGACCCGTGAAGCAAACCCTGCGCCGTTTTGACGAAGAAAAGCGCAGGGCCATAGGCGAGGAGATCCACAAGCTACTCGTGGCAGGGTTCATCAAAGAGGTATTCCATCCCGAATGGTTAGCTAACCCTGTTCTTCTAAGGAATAAGGATGGGAAATGGAGGATGTGTGTAGACTACACTGGTCTAAACAAGGCATGCCCGAAAGTTCCCTGCCCTCTATCTCGCATCGATCAAATTGTGGACTCCACTGCTGGGTGCGAAACCCTGTCATTCCTCGATGCCTACTCAGGCTATCACCAAATCAAGATGAAAGAGTCCGACCAGCTCGTGACTTCTTTTATCACACCTTTTGGCATGTACTGTTACACTACAATGCCATTTGGTTTGAGGAATGCAGGCGCCACCTACAAGAGGTGCATGAACCATGTGTTCGGAGAACACATCGGCAGAACGGTCGAGGCTTACGTCGATGACATCGTTGTCAAGACGAAGAAAGCCTCCGACCTCCTCTCTGACCTTGAAACGACATTCAAGTGTCTGAGAGCGAAAGGCATAAAACTCAATCCCGAGAAGTGTGTCTTCGGAGTCCCCCGAGGCATGCTCCTTGGATTCATCATCTCCGAGCGGGGCATCGAGGCCAATCCAGAGAAAATCGCGGCCATCACCAACATGGGACCGATCAAGGATTTGAAAGGAGTGCAGAGGGTCATGGGATGCCTTGCGGCTCTGAGCCGCTTCATCTCACGCCTTGGCGAGAAAGGCTTGCCTCTGTACCGCCTTCTAAGGAAGGCCGAGCACTTCACTTGGACCCCCGAGGCCGAGGAAGCCCTCGAAAACCTTAAGGCGCTCCTTACAAATACACCCATCCTGGTGCCCCCCGCTACGGGAGAAGCCCTCTTGATCTACGTAGCCGCAACCAGAGGCCAGTCTACTTCATCAGCGAAGTGCTTTCCGAGACCAAGGTCCGCTACCAGTAGATCCAGAAGCTGCTCTACGCAGTGGTTCTGACACGACGAAAGTTGCGACACTACTTCGAGTCTCATCCGGTGACTGTGGTGTCATCCTTCCCCCTAGGGGAGATCATCCAGTGCCGTGAGGCCTCAGGTAGGATAGCAAAGTGGGCGGGGGAACTCATGGGCGAAACGCTATCATTCGCCCCTCAGAAGGCCATAAAATCCCAGGTCTTGGCAGACTTCCTGGCTGAGTGGACTGACACCCAGTTGCCAAGAACTCCAATCCAACCCGAGCTTTGGACCATGTATTTCGATGGGTCACTCATGAAAATAGGAGCAGGCACTGGCTTGCTCTTTGTTTCACCCCTCGGAAAGCATCTCTGCTACGTCATACGCCTCCATTTTCCGGCATCAAACAACGTGGCCGAGTACGAGGCTCTGGTTAACGGGCTGCGCATCACCATCGAGCTAGGGGTCCGGCGCCTCGACGCTCGTGGCGACTCGCAGCTTGTCATCGAACAAGTCATGAAGAACTCCCATTGTCGTGACCGGACGATGGAAGCCTACTGCGACGAAGTCCGGCACCTGGAAGGCAAGTTCCACGGGCTGTAGCTCAACCACATCGTCCGACGGTACAACGAGACTGCGGATGAGCTGGCGAAGATAGCCTCGGGGTGGACGATGGTTCCCCCGGACGTCTTCTCCAGAGACCTACATCAACCATCCGTCAAGATCGACGACACGCCCGAGCCTGAGGAAGCCTCGGCCCAGCCCGAGGTACCCTCGCCCGAGCCTGAGGAGGCCTCGGCCAAGCCCGAGGTACCCTCGGCCATCGAGGAGGCGGCCTTGCCCGTCGAGGGGGAACAGAATGGGGTCACACCAGATCCGAACTGGTAGACCCCGTACCTGGAATATCTCCTCCAAGGAGAGCTTCCCCTCGACATGGCCAAAGCTCGGCGACTAGCTCGGCGCGCCAAGTCGTTCATCTTGCTGGGTGATGAAAGGGAGCTCTATCACCACAGCCCCTCGGGCATCCTCCAACAATGCATATCCATCGCCCAGGGACAAGAGCTGTTGCAAGAAATACACTCGGGGGCTTGCGGCCACTATGCAGCGCCTCGAGCCCTCGTGGGGAATGCCTTCCGACAAGGTTTCTACTAGCCAACCGCGGTGGCCGATGCCACTAGGATTGCTCGCTCCTACCGGGGGTGTCAATTCTACGCGAAGCAGACACGCCTGCCCGCTCAGGCCCTGCAAACGATACCCATCATCTGGCCGTTTGCTGTGTGGGGTCTAGATCTCGTCGGTCCCTTGCAGAAGGCACCCGGGGGCTTCTCGCACTTGCTGGTCACCATCGACAAATTCTCCAAGTGGATCGAGGTTCGACCCTTGTCCAGCATCAGGTCCGAGCAGGCGGTGGCATTCTTCACCAACATCATCCTTCGATTCAGGGTCCCAAACTCCATCATCACCGACAATGGCACGCAGTTCACCAGAAAAAAGTTCCTGGACTTCTGCGACGACCACCACATCCGTGTGGACTGGGCCGCCGTAGCTCACCCCATGACGAATGGGCAGGTGGAGCGTGCCAACGGTATGATCTTGCAGGGACTCAAACCGAGGATCTACAATGACCTCGACAAGTTCGGTAAGCGGTGGATGAAAGAGCTACCCTCGGTGGTCTGGAGTCTGAGGACGACACCGAGCCGTGCCACGGGTTTCTCGCTGTTTTTTCTAGTCTATGGGTCCGAGGCCGTCCTCCCCACAGACTTAGAATACGGCTCCCCGAGGACCAGGGCGTACGACGACCGAAGCAACCAGACCAGCCGAGAGGACTCGCTGGACCAGCTCGAAGAGGCTCGAGACGTTGCCTTACTACATTCGGCACGGTACCAGCAGTCGCTGCGACGCTACCACGCCCGAAGCATTCGGCCCCGAGGCTTCCAAGTGGGAGACTTGGTGCTTCGTCTGCGATAGGACGCCTGAGGGCGCCATAAGCTCACTCCTCCCTGGGAAGGGCCCTTCATCATCTCTAAGATTTTGAAGCCCGAAACATACAAGCTGGCCAACGACCAAGGCGAGGTCTACAACAACGCTTGGAACATCCAACAACTACGTTGCTTCTACCCTTAAGATGTTTTAAGTCGTTCATGCACCTCGTTTTCTTTACATACACAGTCTAACCGTCAAGGAAGGGTCGACCTTGCCTCAGCAAAGCCCGACCCTCCCTCGAGGGCTAGAAGGGGGGAACCCCCTCTGCGTCAAAATTTTCCTAGGAAAAATTTTCTACCAAAACGACCTTTCGTGCTTTCGACTTCTGTATCGATAGCGGGATCCTAAAAACGATGAGAGTACACGTAAGCGGCAAGGCCGACCAAGCCGAGGGACTCCTACGCCTCCGGGATACGGGTACCCCACTCGTCACCTTCCGCGACAAGTAACTCTCGCTTGGACAAGTGGTTCTGCTACCAACGAACAAGTCATGGCGCACGAAACAAGAGGAAGGAAAACGCAGCTTTATGATACGACGATGAAAGTGTTTAGGCCTCGGCAGCCGCAAAGAACACACGCATGCTACAAATAAACTGCTCCAGCAGGATCAGGCATCGGTAGGGGAAGCAGCTGTGCCCTCGGCGTCGTTCCCGCCTTCGGCGAGGTCTGGCCCAGCCTCAGACGACGACACGGGCAGAAGGATCTCCACCTTGAAGGAGGAGGCCAGCACCGCGCTCGGGCCCTCGGCGGCCGCGTCAAGCCTCTGGACCTTGGCTAAGGCGGCCTCGTCATCGTCGGGTAGACAGTACCCCTCGCTGACCCGCTCCAAGTCCACGTCGTAGTGGGAAGCGAGCACGGTGAAGGCCCACCTAACGCCGTGGTGCAGCGCCCCCGGAGTCTGCTGAGCACATGGCCGCCCAAGGCCCGTAGATGACTCTGGGGGGAGCTACCCGAGGGGACGTCGTCAAGGTCAAAGGCTCCGCAAAAGGCCGAGATAGCCTCGGACTTAGCCACACGGTCGGCCTCATTCTGCTCAGCCGCCTGGGCGTGCGCCTTGACGGACTCATTAAGAGTCGTCTCGAGCTCTGCAGATAGCCGATCAAAATTCTTCAGACACGAGTTGAAGAATGAAGCTGAATCAAAGTAGCAAAGCAGGTGAAACATACCTTCGGCCCGGGCACGCTCCTGCGAGGCCATGACTTGGGCCGACTGGGCAGATCTGACGGCCACAGCCAGGTCCACCGCAAGGACCCCGGCCCGAGTAGACACCTCGGCCAGCTGACCCTCAAGGGCCTCAGCCCGGCCCACGGCCTGGGCAGCCTAGCTCCAAGATTGGTCCCGCTCGTCGATGGCCTGGCCAAGCTCCAGCTGCCGCTGTTGTGCCTTCGTCCGTGCCAACGCCGCCTCTGCCCGCGCCGCCGCTGCCTCCGCCTTCAGATCATCACAAAGTAGCCGAAGGTCCGCTAGCTCGGTGCTCTGTCGGGCAAGGTGCTCATTAGCCTAGGCAAGTGCGGCCCTCTGGGACCGCAGCGAGCCCCAGATGCCGCTCTCGCGGTGGATGAACAGCGACTTGGCGGTGCTTACATCCGCCAGTTCCTGAGCAAGGAAGATAGGGTATTACAAAGAATGCCTTGGCCACGCAAGGTATGCGCCTGAAATCCTTACCTGGAGGACCCTGGGAACGTCCTTGGAAAGGATCTCCATGGTCGACCGAAGCGACCCCATCGCCGCCTCGGCATACTCGCGGAGCTCATCCTGAGACTGCTCCTCCTGCTCATCGTCGAGGATGAGGAGGGGTTTCGAGGCGCCGCGGCTCTAGAACTGGAACGCCTGCCCACACCACTCACTGGGGTTGCGCTGCGCGAGGATGAGGACGCCGCCGCCCGAGAAGGGCCGTGGTGTTGTGTGCTCCTCCGCCAAGGCGTCGGGTTCCCCTGCGATCAACACGTCGGGCACCCTCGCCACCGACGCGCTGGGCTCCCCCTCGGCTAAGGTGGCGGGATTCCGGTCGCTGACCTCGGCAACAGCGCTAGCCCCCTCCTCAGGGCCAAGAACGGGGAGGTCGAGGACAACCGCGAGCGGCGACGCCCCAACCATCCTGACGTCGGGGGCGGTGGACGGCTCCGCGGGCGAATCAGCAACGACCACGGCAGGAGTCGACGTCGGCACCGGTGACACGTCAGGCGGGCTTGGGGCCACGGCCGCGTTAGCAGCCTCCCCCCGGCACGACGACCGCCCCGACGAAGGGGTCGGCCTGGGAGGCTTGCTCCATGGCAGCTCGTGCCGCCTGGGCCCCCCGCTCGAGAGTATCCTGTGCGGAGGCCAGCCAACCGGCATGGCGCGCCGCGGCACCAGCTGTAGAAGCCGGCACCGTCTTAAGGGCCTTCGTGGGGGTCAGGCCGGTCGGACCCTGCCTCTACTTGCTGAAAGGAAGAAAGAAAGCAAGTTCAAGACACGCGACGAAAGAAGCCAAAACAGAGGCATTCTCAGACACTTACCCGCTCCGGACCAAGGCCAATCGTGCCTGCGGGGAGGCCCTCGGGCCTCGGTCCCCGCGGGCGCTGCCAATGGTTGCCCCGCTATCGACTTCGGCGCCGCTCCCGCCTCGGGCGCCCGAGGCGCCGAAGGAGCAGCCTGCCTAGGCGTCACCGCAGTGGCTGGAGGGTCGACCTCCTGCACAGTCGGCACGGGCGCTTGCCCCTAGAGGACAGAGGGGTCGGCCTGACTCCCCGGAGTCAATGCAGCCACCTCGGCCAAGGAGTCAGTTGCCCCCTCGGCCTGCCTCCGCTCCTCGGACTGGGACCCCGATGTCCCGGCCATGGGCACTGATGGTACTAGCTCACTTGGAGGCTGGCACGACAACCCTTGGCCCGGCACCAGGTCTGGGCTGAGGCCAAGATGGGCCACCATGTCGTCATCCTCATCATCATCATCGTCATCATCGTCGTCGGGCGTCTCCGGCGATGGCTCCCTCGGGAGCCCGTCCCTCTCTTGTCTCCGACGACACTTCTCCAAGGCGTCCCGAGCTTGCATCCGCTTGCGAGCCCGAGCCTTCTCCACGTCCTTCTTCTTCTTCTTGTCCTCCGCGGCGACCCTTCGCGCGGCTCGGTCCACCGCGTCTCCAGGACCCGCGGCGAGGCGGGTTTATAAAAACTTAACCCCTGGAAGAGCAAAAATCCCAACAGTGGGAATCAGAGGCAACTCGGCGCAGTACGGGAGAAGGATCGGACAATTACCAGGGAAACATAACCATGGTCGGGACGCATCGCAGGCTGGGTAAGGGCGCCGACCTCTAGCCTCCCTACCGTACTCGCTACCCGCCTGCGGAGGTCGTCGTCGGGGAGGGAGGCCGAGGACATCTACGAGCCCTCCAGATCGACCCCCGGTCTCATCTCCGAGAGCTGTAACCGCCGCTATGCCAAAGGGAGCACCCTCCGGCGATGGATGGCGGCAACAACCCCCGCAGCGGTAAGGCCCCCATCTCGTAACTTCTGCAAAGCCTGCAGAATAGGCTGGAGCTTCTCCTGTCTCTCGCGCGTGGCACCCCAGCGCCAGTTGCCGTCGGCAGTCACCACTCGTTGAGAAAACGACGGAAGCCTCCCGTCGTTGTTCTGGAGATAAAACCATCGGTGTTGCCACCCCTTGTTCGAAGACACAAGGATGGCAGGGATGTACTGCTGCGCACGCCCCTGCCTCAGCTGGAGGGTGCAGCCACCGGCCCACACCGCCATACGGACCTTGTTCGCATCCGTCGTCAAGGCGAAGAGCTCCATGGAGAAGAGGTGGGTCCACAAATCCCAATGAACCTCGATCCCCAGAAAACCCTCACAAACCGCCGCGAAGATGGCCGCTTGCGCAATGGAGTTGGGGTTGAGGTTGTGCAGCTCCACCCTGTAGTGGTGCAGGAGCGCCCGCATAAAGCGGTTCGCTGGCACTCCAAACCCCCGCTCATGGAAGGGGATGAAGCTAACTACATACCCCTGCGGCGGAGAAGGGACGGCCTCACTCGGGGACATCCACTCCGGTTGCGCCCCACCAGAGAGGGGACGGAGCAGACCATCGGCGACGAGGGCCTCCAGATCCTTCGCGACGATGGTGGAGGAGGGCCACGGGTCGCGGGGCGGGACAACGGTCACCCTGTCAGCCATCACCAAACAGAGGCGGTGGGGGCGGAGGGGATGAGGTGCGCGGTTCCCTTTTCCCTGGCTATTCTCTTAGGTTGCGAAAACCAGAGCAGAAGGGAGGCGCAAATGGCAGAGTGACGAACCACTGTCGGCCCCCCTTCCGAGTATATAAAGGCCCGGGCGAGAACCATTCAAAACTCGCCGCAAAATTCAAAACTCGAAGGTAAAGCGATCTTTCCGTTCCTCAAACGGCTTGCACGCGCAACGGGCGCCACACGAATCGCCCGTCCCGTCGCATTAACTCTCCGGCAGAGCAGGCGACACCTCTGGTAGGCGAGGCGGGCGTCGGTTCGCCTCCGCCATGATGACCGCGTCAGAAAAGGTGCGCCACCTTATTTAAATACATATTCTTCCCCTCCTCCTCTCTCTCTCTCTCTCGCTACAGGGATCGGGAAAGGAGATGTTTCGGAAAGGATCCTTCTCGGCGAAGGAAGTAGGCCCCAAGCCCTCCTACTGATCAGGGGTTCGAAGGCTGGCCCCTCGGAAGGGTTATGACAGCCGCCCCAGAGCACTCGGGCTTCAAGCCCATTACTGATCAGGGGTTTGAAGGCTGACCCCTCGGAAGGGTTCGACAGCCGCCCCAGAGCACTCGGGCTCCGCGCCCACTACTGATCAGGGGTTCATAGGCTGGCCCCTCGGAAGGGTTCGATAGTCGCCCCAGAGCACGCAGAGTGAGGGATGACTCTGGGTACGTCCGATACATGGCTGAGGCTCGGGCTACACTCCCGAGGTACCCTAGGACATTTCCGAGACCGGCGGGAACGATTTGTAACGGAATCCCATCGGAGGGAGGCATCGAGCCCTCAGACCCTGTCGAAGGGGTCCGGGTCCGGCGAATCACCCGCAGGTACTTTTGGAGCGCGCCTCTGGGCCACCAGCCGACCCCTAACGAACGGGGCACGGGCATCCACTCGGATCACCCGTTAGCAGCTCACTGGAAACACCATGTTCGGCGCCCTCTGAGGGCAACATGGCGCTTTCCCCCCTCCTTGCGGAAAGGCGACGTAGGGGTGTATGATAAAAGTCGGGAAAGTCCTTGATCGTCCTCTCACTCCGTGCAGAGGCTCGGGGGCTGCTCTCGCACCCGGCTACGGCCAAACTGTTGACATCGTCAACAAACAAGCTTGATAACTTGGAACCTGACCATGCACCTGGGCTACGGCCAGACCGCATGAGGGAACGATCAGACCGGCCGAGGCACCACAAAAAGCATTCAGACCTCAAAGGAGTCAAACCACTCCTCCGAGGCCTCGGGGGCTACACCCAGCGGGTGCGCTCGCGTGCACCCACCAGAACAAAGCAAAACCGAGAAAGGCCGGTCCCCTCACCGAAAATGCGGCAAAAAGCCTCCAAGCGAGTACCAACACTCCCTTCGAGGCTCGAGGGCTACTGTCGAGTACCATAATTAGGGGTACCCCCAACACTCCTAATCACGGCTGGTAAATGCCCTCAGACCAACTGACGGGCGCGGTTCAAGTCAAGGCTTCGTCTACCCAAGGGACGCGACCTCACCCGAGCCCAGCCTTGGGCTGGAGCAGTAGTCCCAGACAAGTTCACGCCTCGCCCGAGGGCCTCCTCAGGCAGCGGGCACCTCCTCGGCTCTCCCGAAGCCTGGCTCGGGTAGGCTTCGTTGTGAAGCAATCTTGGCCGGACCGCCTCACCAACCGACCGCTTCGCAGGCGCATTTAATGCAGGGGACGCCTGACGCCGTATCCTGACACACGCGCCTCAGTCGGCCAGGCCGAAGTGACCGCAGTCACTTCACCCCTCTCTTTTACTATCCGATATTACAGGAAAACAGCGCCGCTCGCCCCGCTCCGACTACCGTGCCAACCACCCAGGCAAAGACTGACAACAAGTCACGATCAACCACCGAGTTCGGCCTCGGGCGCAATAGGAAGCTCCGCCTCGCCCGACCTCAGGCTCCGGCCTCGGGAGGAGGTCTCCGCCTCGCCTGACCCCCGGACTCGGCCTCGACCTCAGGCTCTAGCCTCGGGAGGAGGTCTCCACCTGGCCCGACCCCTGGACTCGGCCTTGACCTCGGCCTTAGGAGGAATCGCGTCCTCGCCCGACCCTGGCCTTGACCTCAAGAGAAGTCTCTGCCTCGCCCGACCTTGGGCTCGGACCGACCATGCCAATAGGGGATACATCATTACCCTATCCCTAGCCAGCTCAGGCTACAAGGAACAAGACCCGCATCCCATCTGGCTTACCCCGGCGACGGGTAATGATGGTGCCGCATGTGCAACCATGACGCCGGTGGCTCTCAGCCCCTTACGGCAGTAAGGAGACGTCAGCGGGATCCTTGCCGCACTGCTAGCTGTGCTCCTACAGGACTCAGGCGCTTCTCCGACGGCCACGCTACCACGCGTATAGGGCTCAAGCTCTCCCCCGACAGCCACGATGTCATGTACACACGGCTAGGGCATCTCTCTGTCGGACACGTTAGCGCATAGCTACACCCCCCATTGTACGTCTGGACCCTCTCCTTACGTCTATAAAAGGGAGGTCCAGGCCCATCCTGGAGGGGGGTTCGCGCGAGGGAAGGAGCGGACGAACAGGCTCCCACTCTCTACCTCACTCTCCCTCACGCGACGCGCTTGTAACCCCTACTACGAGCGGCACCCCTGGTGCAGGATAATACAAGGCTTCCCCCACCTCTTGTGTTCCATCCCACGCCAACCCATCTGGGCAGGGGCATGCAGCGATTTCACTCATCGGTCTAGGGACCCCCCGGGTCCGAAACGCCGACACAACCAAAGAAATAGAGTGGAGACACAGTGATTTGTTTTTCCAAGGTTCGGTTCTTGCAAACCTATTCCCCGTTGAGGTGGTCACAAAGACCGGGTCTCTTTCAACCCTTTCCCTCTCTCAAACGGACACCTAGACCGAGTGAGCTTTTCTCCTTAATCGAATGGGTCACTTAGACCCCGCAAGGACCACCACACAATTGGTGTCTCTTGCTTTGATTACAAATGTCTTGAGAACAAGAATGGGGAAGAAGAAAAGCGATCCAAGCGACAAGAACTCAAATGAACACGAAAATCTCTCTCTCACTAGTCACTAAGTGTTTGGAGTGATTTTGGACTTGGGAGAGGATTTGATCTCTTGTTTGTGTCTTGGAGTGAAGTCTAGAGCTCTTGTATTGAATGCAATGTTTTGGAAACTTGGATGCCTTGAATAGAGGTGGTTGGGGGTATTTATAGCCCCAACCACCAAAACAGCCGTTGGGGAGGGCTGATGTCGATGGGCGCACCGGATAGTCCGGTGCGCCAGCCACGTCATCCAACCATTAGGGTTCTGACGGTTTCGACCTTGGAGCTCTAACAACCTAGGCCACCGGATAGTCTGGTGTCGCACTGAATAGTCACTGTTCACTGTCCGGTGTGCCTTCTGGCGCTGCTCTGACTCTGTTCAAACTGTCCGCGCACTGTTCACTTTTCAGACGACCGTTGGAGTCGACTGTTGCGCTTGGGAGACGTTGCTTCGCTGGCACACCGGACAGTGCGGTGACCCATCGGACAGTCCGGTGAATTATAGCGGAGCACGGTCTCAGAAACCCGAAGGTGAAGAGTTTGAAGTCGATCCACCCTGGTGCACCGGACACTGTCCAGTGGCACACCAGATAGTCCGGTGTGCCAGACTAGGGTTCACTTTGGTTTCTTTTGCTCCTTTTTTTTGAACCCTAACTTTAATCTTTTTATTGGTTTGTGTTGAACCTTTGGCACCTGTAGAACATATAATCTAGAGCAAACTAGTTAGTCCAATTATTTGTGTTGGGCAATTCAACCACCAAAATCATTTAGGAAAAGGTTTGACCCTATTTCCCTTTCAAGCGGGTACTTGCCCGGATGATCGAAGTTGAGCCATTGATCCGCCCGGGTAAAGGTGATCGAGTGTTCTGACCATCGATAGGGGGAGGGGGCATTGGTGGTTGCCACCAGTATCTGTCGGTCGTTGAGCTTCTGTTGCCTTTTGTTTTCTTGCGACCCGTGTCCTCCGAAGATGACGTTGACCTCTCCGTCGACGTGAGGAAATGCTCCACCTCCTCCCTCTTCCTGCTTCTGAGGTCGTCGAGGTTCACCGGGCCCTCCTCGCAGTGGGGGAGGTGGTAGGGGTTGGAAGGGTTGGCCATTCCCGATGGAATGCTTGAAATCTCTGCAATTTCGCAAGGTGTGGCGCATATCCTTGTGATACGGGCACTGGGCATCAAGGATGTCGTCTAGTGTCCACTCGCCTCCGTGGGGTGCACCTCGGGCATGAGAGACGGGTGGTCCAACGGCATGGACCTCTTCACGAGGCCTCTTCTCCCAGCGCTTGTCGGTCTGCTGGTTGGCATCACGCCGCGGTGCAGACGGAGGAGGCCTCGTTCCCCCGATGAGGTCCTGAGCCCATTCGTAAGCGGTGATGTAGACGTCTGCCTCCCTGAACAGCTGCTCGGAGGTGGTCGGCGCCTTTTGCAGTATGGCTCGGACGAAGGCCGAGTCATTGGATACCCGATAGAAGTCCTCGATCACTGCTGCTTCAGAGACCTCGGGGATGTGATTTCTCATGGTTTGAAACCTCTTGAGGTACGACCGAAGAGTTTCACCCCCTCGGCGCCTGATGGATTTGAGGTCCCACAGCTGTGCCGGTTTGTCAGAGAGGGATTGGAAGTTGGCGATAAAACACCGACTGAAGTCACTCCAATCGTCGATGCAGTGCCGCGGTAGATGTCGCATCCATTGAAATGTGTCTTGCCCGAGGACGATGGGTAAATATGCAGTCATCACATCTTCAGTTGCCCTAATGACCCGAGTAGCGGTTGTATAGACAGTCAACCAGCCTCCCGGGTCCTGCTTAGGCTCGTATTTGTCGACGTTGGAGACCTTGAAGTTTGGGGGCCATTGAATGGCCCTGAGACACGGAGTGAGCGCAGATACTCCACATGTGTCTTCCTGTCGATGACTGTGGTGCCGGTCCCGGGGAGGGGAGTTGCCGATGTGCTGTCTCAACCGTCCCCGGGTTGTGCCACCAGTTGAAGCCGTTGCCGACTCAACTTTAGTGGCCTGACTTCGTGCTGGGACACCATGATCCCGATCGTACTCCTCTCGGCGTCATATCTCATTCTCATGTCGTCGTTCGCATGAAGCGTTGATGGAGCTTCGTGCGTCCCGCTGACTGTTGATGGTGTGCCATAGATCGCTCGGGGATGAGCGAGGGGTAGAAGATGATTAGCCGCCCGAGTGAGCAGCCGCCGATAGCCTTCAGCGTCTGGAGTCCGGGGGAGGCCATCGGCTATTCGAGCCAATACACCACCGACCTCACTCGGTATGTTCATGGCACGGGCGAAGTTAGGGTTCAGGTTTCGCACGAAGAGAGGGTTCTCTCAGTGTTGCCTTGCATCCTGCTCAGCTTGCTCTTGAGACTGTCGACGATCACGTCGACGAGAGTTCCTCCTCTCTCTGAAGACTCGTTTGTCAGGAGTTTCTCCCACCTCTGAAATTTCATCTCGGGATACAGGCTGCGCCGGGTCCTGTTCTCCTGCTTCGTGATGTCGCCGAATATTTCGGCGTCGGTTCCTCCATCGGTGAGCTTCTCGTTGAAGAGGTTCTTCCCCGGGCATGGTTGGCTCATCATCGGAGATGAGAGATGATTCCACTCTTCCCCTGATGAAGATGACGTTGGGGTAGAAAGGAGTTGTTGTGGTGACAAGCTTCTTTCTGTCCTCCTTTGAGGGCGAAGGAACCAGAAGAGCAGCTTGACGGGTCTCTATCCCATTTGCTTCTTTTTGCCTCGTAATCCGTGTCCACTCTTCCATGGACGAGGTGGACAACAGGGTTCTTCGGGTGAATGAATTCTCTGCTCCTGTCTTGCTGGAGGTAGTCTTCGCCTGGGGCGCTGGAGGTTGTGCTTTTTGCTGCCTTGTTCTGGCCTTTTCGGAGATTTTCGAGGAAGGCTTCCTCTCCGGTGGATCCGCTATACGATGCAGAATTCCTTCCTCGTCTGCCACGGACGAGATGGTCACGAAGCAGAACACGGATCTAGGGTGGAGAGCAATCTTGTATTGGAAAATGATGACCATTGAGTTAGCTTGGATCAGCGACACACCCCCTACCTGGCGCGCCAGCTGTCGGTGTTTGGGACCCGATGACGCACCTGGGGTTACCCCTCGAGGTGCTTTTGGGTAGGACGGTGCTGCTGACTATAGCTCGATGGTTCGTGCTAGGCGCACGAGAGACGACAGACAATTTTCTAAAGGTTCGGGCCGCTTGGAGAGGCGTAATACCCTACTTCCTAGTGTGGATCTTTATGTGGTGGGTTACAGGGGGATTCTCTAGTATGAAGGATGCTAGAGAATGGAGTTGATGGCTGATGAATGACCTGTCTTTGATGGGGTGCCCCCTAGGCCTTATATATCTGACCGTGGGGCACTACATGCGTGTATGGTAATGATGTATTCCTAAGTAATAGTGAACCGACTGAACTTATCTTCCTACAATCTTGCCGACTTATCCTCATTTGGTTCCGATGTCTAAGGTGGTCGCGCGGGAGAATCAGATCAGAGTTGGTAACACTCAAAACCCCATGAGCTGCCTTGGCCCGCGTTTGCTCATTCCTTGTGCCGGCCCGTTCTGCTAGTAGTTCTTCCCTGGCCCACGAAAGAATGGCCTTGCAAGACAGTAAGCCCAAAACCGTCTGTGAGGCCTTCTAACCTTATAGTGGACCCGGGGATATCTGTCCCCCATCGATTCCCCTTCGGCCGGAGTGGGTTCATCATTCGGAAAAGAGTACCCCTGTCGGGTACCAAAAATGGAAAAATGGTTTGAATAAATCTAGACCAGACGCTGAGCCAACAAGGTCGCCCATCTGTGTCACTAAAGGACTGCATGATTGTTGGCCTGCTGATCTAGGACACTTTAACTGGCCACATGCCTCATCATGGGTTAGCTTAACCTCGGCTGGACCAATACCAGAAAGGCTGGCACACAATGAGAGTGGAGAGATGGCGAGAGTATCATGTATCCACCTGGCAAGAGGCTGGATGGTGGGGTACTGAGCTCTCAGTTGGCAGGGACCACTACTACAGATTATGCTATATGAGACGGTTAATTTTCAGTTATTACGCTTATGAAGTGTCCAATTTTGATGGAGTCGCAAAAGATGTCCCACATTTAAGATGGTTATAAACCGTCTTAAAAGATATTATATAAGACAGTTTTTAATTTATAACCGTATGAAAAAGGTATTTATTTAAGTCATTTTGTCCGATAAACCGTCTGAAAAAGGTATTTGTTTAAGTCATTTCGTCCGATAAACCGTCTTGAATTAGGTTTTTTAAGACACTGCTTCTAAAGAATCGTAGAGAATACAAACATTAAAAGTCATAACGTATTTATCAAACCGTCTCAAATATCCTACAATAATAGACGATTACAATAGGAAAACCATCTTATTTAGGTGACTAATAATAGATGTTTTAGAAACCGTCTTATTTAGGAGACTGATATTAGACATTTTGGTAACCGTCTTATTAAGATTTAAACGAAATGACTTACACGGCAGTACATTCTTCAATTTATAATCATTTTTTTAGATATCATGTTATAATAATTTGAAAGAGAAATATACATACACATATATTGAACAACATTATAATTAATATAATATAAATAAGTACCATTCAATATATCATAAATAAGCATTGTCAAACAACGCATACATAAGTGTACTCTAAATCTAAACTAAAATACAACTGTTTGCACTAATGTTAAGCCTAACTTTATATGAATTAAAGTCTCCACACTTTTGCGACCACCAAATTTGAATTCTATTCTATGTTTTCCTGTACAACAAATAGGAGAAAACTAGACATACCAAAAAGCTCCAAGCAACACGTGGATGGTCTCAGCTGCCCTTATGCTTCTCCCTGTTCTTGATCACTCCTACACGTCCGGTGTTTCTCCTGCCAGTCACCATGACCACGTTGCCGACGTCAAACTTGATGAAGTTTATGATCTTGTTGGTCTCCGGATCGATCTTGATGGTGTCGTTGGCCTTGATGAGCGGGTCGAGGTGGCAGGAGATAAGTCATTGGTAGAAAACTTGATGAAGACCATAGCAAAAAGCTCCAAGAAGTTCCATATGCCACAAAGTCTTTACAAATATGTAACAATGTAGGGACAATGGGAGATAAGTCATGCCCAAAATATTATTTTTGTAATAAATTACAGAAATGAAACGCTGCCAGAACATTTTTTTTCAGAGGGGAAAACAACAAATAATAAAGAATTAGCTGCAATCCCTATCTCCAGGTATGATGCCCGTCCCTCCAACAATACCTGCAGCCGTGTTAGCCACCAAATTGCCATAAAGATTAGGCGTAACCTACAAAAAAAAGTTTGAAACCCACAGGTAATCCTAATCCATGGTGTATTTGCGAAGAAGCATTCGAAAAAATTAGGAAAGCAGAAAAGAAATGTGATGACGTTCAGCAAGCACATGCTTTATATATTGCATCAATACCAATTTCCGTTCCTTAGGAACAATGGGATTTCGGTCAGCTCAATATATGTTTGATTATTTTCATATATGCCTCAGAACAAGAAATGTTATCTTTATCATATGGCAAGCATGGTACTCAAGCAGAGCATTCCCATAAAAATCTCTCACATTCTGAAGGAAGTTCCTCAAACTCCCAAGAGTGCCGACGTCAAACTTTGAAGTGAAAACTAAGTAAGACCAAACTTACCAGTAGCATCATAATCTTCACAACCAGTAAGCCTACCCATTTTGGAGTAAGAATCGGCTTGCAAGCTGGCAACTCCTACTGTATGAACTTGGAATCTGTACACAAGAATTTCTAAGTAAGAATAGGTTTGCAATCCGCAAATGCAAGTCACATCACAGTCTTAGCATTTGTCAAGCAGGTGATCACAATTTCTGACCTCATAATGTCATTGGAACCCAGTGTCCAAAGTCCAAACACATGTACTGTAAACAATACCACCATTCCACAACTAGTTTGACGCTTTTCATCTTTACTGAACTAGCTACACCACTAAGAAACTTATGGAAATTAGCTTCTTAAATAGTAATATAGCTCAAAGATTGAATGGAGGATGGAAACTTATATGCCCACCTTCTCCAGCATGCGGTGAAGCCTCTCAGTCTCCTTCTTAGTGTAGTCAGAGCCCTTGTCCATGATCTTCTTTGCAGCTGTCACATATATCTTTCCATGCCTGGTTTAGAAGCAAAATAGTTAGTACTTGTAATTTGACAATGGCACTGCCTACATAATAAGAATGTTAAATCAATCGAGTAGCTTGCAAACATAGTGTAGGGGAAGGTGGAAGAAAGTACTTGGCTGCAAAACCGCTGAGCTTAGCAACATCCTCTTCTATTTTAGAGAGGACTTCCTTCCGCTTGTCATCAGCAGCATTGAGAAACTCCTTCACAAGAGGATTCAAGCTTGGCACAAGCCCAGCCTACACAGCAACAAATGAACAGAATGCATCAGATCCAGAATTCATCAACTAGATTCCAAAGCGATTTTGCTTGGCTTTATAACCAACCTCTAAAGTCAGGTGGCCCTTTGCATCCCGGCTGGTGCCACACTTCTCATTAATGAACTTGACAAAGTCATCCAAGTCCCGGCCACCATCATAATCTTCACCGGCTTTGTTTCCCTTAGGGAAGAACTTCAATGTAGGGAAACCAGAAACACCATATCTGCAGAGGTATATTATTATTAAAGATGTTGTGAGCATGGAAGAATGCATACTTTTCAGCCAAGTCAGTGTGCTTGTCAGCATCAAGATTGGCAATCACAACACCGTCGTCCTGCTTGAAAACTGAAGCCAGCTTCTCATAAATATAAATTCAAGTACATGTTCAGTCCACAAAAAAAATGAAGACCGCTGCAATAATTTGGAAATTTTCAAGCTAATACTCTACTAACACTAAACCTGCTAGATAGATCAGACAGGCCACACCACACATTCAGACTTCATATTGAAGAAAAAGGTAAAAACTTTCAGAAGCACCTAGGATAATGCAATCATGCTTGTGGACAAATTATTTATCCTGCATCGCTTGTCAATTGAGAGGTTCATCTGTGTTAGGTCATCATATTCAAATCAATATAATAGATACAAGTGCATAACTACCTTGGCAGTTGGCCCCAGCATTCCCCTTCTTTTCCTCCCTAACTGAGTAGGACATATAATGGCAAGTCTTCTTTTAAGAGTGAGTCCTGGTGAAATGAGACAACCAATTTCAAATGGAATACTAAGTTGCAGTCTTAACAGGAGGGGAGGAGGAGTAGAGAACACAGACAAACTTGATGCCAAACTAGGAACAGCTTAAGGAAACCTCGCAAGGTATTTCCAAGCTGTTCACAACAATGTGTGACAGAATAGAATCAACATTATCAACACTAATAACAGGTTTAAAGACTGAAGTAATTGCCATCAATTCAATCTCTAAATACTTCCCCTTAGTACAAAATAAGGTGAAATGGTGGAACCAAATGTTCCTCTTTTTAGTTCTGACTTTACAATATACTTGCTCAATGGAGTTCACATATTGATGAATGATGATTAATCATATATGTCTGAATAAAACAGTTACCTGCACTTTGGATGAACTGGATGTATATGAATAAAACAGTTACCTGCGCCACGATAATTAAAATAGCAACATTGACAGCTGCTGTAACAATAGCATACATTTATTTTTTTGTACGAAAGTAACATATTGTCTCTGAACTTGCCTGTGGAAGATTTGGACAGTATACTTAGAAGTTTGGAAATAGGTCGGCGCAGGTCCTTATAATTCGTTGACATAGCCCAAAAAAGTATATGAATATTCATACAATTAACCAAGGTTATCCAATGAATTTGGAAGTAAACATTTGACCATGAAATTTGATATACACTTGTGTGAGATTGTTCTATCGAAATTAACCTTCTTGATAACAGCCCCTGCACAGAAGTTCTTCCAATGCCAACAAACCATGGAGATGATCAAGTGGTCCAGGAACCTGCAAAAGCGCAATTAAGTGTATGCATTGTCATGTGCCCACAACATTTAATAAAATATTGATGTGTGTAATCTGTAAGGTGATCGTTATGATGGTCCACAATGCAACCGAAATATGTTACAGTAGTCTATGCGTCCACCAATTAATGCACTTACTCTACTCTGCATCAGCTTGACCACGGCTCCCATACACATCAATCAAAATCCCCAATGCGTTTAAATATTCCACCACTACTGCGGAGCAGCAATCCTCCTTCATATCTTTATCTCTTGCGCACATCCCTTCTCCTCATATGTATCAGTACTAAAGCATAGCAGAGAGGTCTGCTCGCTAGATATAGAACTAAAGCATAGCAGAGAGGTCTGCTCGCTAGCATGGAAACCAGATACTCAAAGTTACGTTCAATTGACTTTTTATAACTAAAAAAGAAGGTAATAATTATGATATCATGCAAAATAAGTGATGTATCATGAGGCGCAACGAAGTAACCTATCCTCCCGGCCCAAAAGATTTCTCGTGAGATCGAGCAATAATAAAGCATGCATGAAATCAGTTTCGATCAAGCTGGCCAATGAACTGAAGGGGGATCACTTGGAGATCACTTAATGCAACTCGTGATGATTTCAGATATATATGTATGTGTAGACAAGATCTATATAGACATGTGAAGTACCCGACCGAACCATAAAGGTAGCTTATTTACCCCTCGAATTAGCTAGCCAGAGAGATCGAGATCGATGTGTATCATCGATGGATTGAATTGAATTGAATCCAGTGATGCCCGAGTGGCGTACTGACCTGCTGCACTGCTGGTAGAACCTCTGATGCAGTCCATGAGATTGCGGTATCCGCACCCTCTCGAGCGTTCCCGGTGTCACCGTGGGCCAATCCACGCTGGCTCTCCCATGATCCCCGGCATCTGCACGGGCTAGATCTGAGACGCCTCCCCATGCCACCATCATCCGCTGTATGCCTGTATACACCGTCGCGGCGGCGCTATTCGGTGTTGTACAGAGGGACGCGACGGTGGTATTTGGTGGCGTACGGACGGAGCTATTGCAGAAGGATACACATGCGCCCAGATGCACGTTCGCAAAGGCATATCCGCATGGAGCAGAGGCCAGCGATGCTGATGGCCATAAGAAACAGTGGCCACGCCATCGGAGAGCACAAAGGAGGAGAAAAGGATGGAGAAATCGCAGACTAAGCAAAGAACGGACCTGATGCGGTCGCAAATGTCGCCGGAGGTCGATGAGAAGAGCGCCGTCGGTGGTCGCGAAACCCTAAGCATCCCTTTCCGAAACCTTCGCCAGTGGAAGCTGTCTCGGCCGGCCCAAACCCTTGGCATCGAGGCTAGGCGTCAAGTGCTTCTAGAGAGAACGGGAGAAATCCATGAGCAGTTATTGTTTAGACGAGAGTATAGAAATATTATACATATATCCAAAACACATAGTAAGAGAAATATCAGTGATATTAACCACCTCTTATGAGGTTGTTTATACTGTACAAAGAGACTATATTATAAATATGCATATACTATTAATGAGAAAATAAAAAATAACTATATTTCAAATGTATAATTTTATTTGGACAAGTTTCTTATTTAAGCAAGATTTTTTACCTATAGAATATATAGAAACTGTACCAACATACAATCAGGTAACTAGTTCATTTTAAATGCCAAAAATTGTTCAAATGACTCAAAAATTCTACAAAAAAACTAGAAATGTTTTGACATCCAATAAACTCATTTTAAAACATATATCTTTTTAAAAAGATATTTAATTGCCTCAAATAATTAGATTTTGCTTTTCGAAAATACAAAAAATAAGCGAAAAATCGAATAATTATGGGGACTTCTATGCGATTTATTAACATGATTCAAACATGTTTTGCGCTTTAGAAGCACTATGGAACATACTTAGTTCAATCTAAGCAAAATTTACTATTTACTACGTTTTTTCACAATATGTCTTATCAGAAATATCATACGAAGACAGTTTTATGTTTACAAGTTTCTAGTATATTCACTAACATCTAAGACAGTTTGTATAGTCTAGATGACTCTAATAATATCTTTATTTGAGATGGTTTCATATACAGAAGTGTCTAATATACTAACCAAAATATAAGACAATTCTTGTAAACTTAATGCCTCAAAAGGTATATTTATTTGAGACGGTTTTCAAAACCAATATGTATTAAATTAATATAAGACATTTCCTATCATATATCTGTCTCAAAAACATTCTTCATAAAAGATGGATCTCCAACAAACCGTCTTAACTTACTCATCACCATATGATAAAAGACACTTCTATAAAATGCACTGATATTTGTCTTAAGATGTATGTCTTAAATAAGCATATTTCTAGTAGTGGACCCATTCTGGTCTTGAGAAACCCATAGGCGAGTTGACATATGCAAGGGTTAAGTGCTACATATGTCGTGTGGTTGGAGATCCCTAGCTGGGTATTAATCGATTCGGATCGCCGAACTTCTCGGATATGAAGGCTGGATCTTCGACCCTCATCGTAGATAACAAGCAAAACTAAAGCTGCTAAAATGAAGCTAGTGTAGGACAAGTGAATGCTCTAGATCAGGCAAATCTAGATAAAGGAAAAGTACTTAATTTGTGAATTAAAAGTTTGGCATAAGGATCCACTACTAGTAAGCTTTTCTGCATAAATGAGTCTTTGAAAATTGATAAGCCTTACCTTGATTCCCAACAAACCAGGATACCCTTGAGAGTCTTTTCTTTAGTCAGGTAAGTCTTGCTGAGTAATAGCATACTCAGGGTTTTATTCCCATTGTTGCTGCAGGTTACGAGTCACTTTGATTGTGATTGATGTCAAGTGCCGGTAGGCTCGGTCTTCTCATATAAGTACATCCCATCTATAGCTTCTTTATTGAGGATTGTCACTTAAGCTAGCATGTATTTTAAAACTTATAAGGGCATGTTTGGGAATGTAGTTTTGAAATACTGTAATTTTGAGATACCATAGTTTACAATTGTACATGACATAAATACTACGGTATTGATTTACCACAGTAAAACTACAGTATTGCTCAAAACCGAGATCTGTTTGGTTCTATTGGAAAAACAAAGTATATGTAGAGAGAAGAGAAGAAAACTGAGGTCCGGAGTGGAGTTTTGAAAACTCCAAAAATATCACAGTTTTGGGTAAACCATGGTATTTAAAACTGAGTTTTGACTATACAAACCAAACACCTTTTAAGCTCCAATACTATAGTATCATCAAATACCATAGTATTGTTTCAAAATTGCAAAAATACTACAATTCCAAACAGGGCCTAAATGTTTTATGCATTCAAATTGTAATATTTTTGAATCAATTTCTTTTATAATCAACTCCGATAATTGTATAATGTAAACTTATTGTAATTTGTAATCATTTTACAATAAAGAATTTATTTTCGCTGCAAAAGTTTGTATGTGAGTTATGTTTACTTAATCCTGCGATCTTGGCGGTAAGTGTTTATCCAGGGTCCTCGGGACACTCGGACAGATCTTGTTAAGTTGTTTGGTGAACATGCATAGCCGTCTGAGGTCTTTGAGACAAGGATAGGTGCATGTGGGCCCGATAACTTGGGAGGTTATGTGACAGCTGGTATCGGAGCAAGATTAAGTATAATACAGTCACATACGTATTTTCAAAATAAAGTTTTGGTTTCGAAAACCTATTTTCAATTAAACACATTGTTTGGTTTTGAAAAACAAATTTGAAAAAAAACTATAATGCTAGCGACATCCTATGTTAAGCCCTAAAATTAAGGACTATCAGGTGGCTTAGATCAAAATACTAACCCACAACCCGGGAAGGGTAATGCATACATGTGTAATGTTGTTTTTGAGGCCATTGAGTTTTGAATGGATCGACGCTCAGGTAAGGTGAGATGTGAGAGCATGACCGAACAAACGTCGGTCTTGGGGAGAGCATAAAAAGCGCTTGATTATATACATGTTACACATATGTATATATGAAGGCTGCGATGTGGAGTATTTACTTTTCTAGGATTCAGTACCCCATGTGTGTACGAGTATTTACATTTCTTATTGATTACGTCTGGCAACGGTGTTATGACTAGAACCAATGGTGCCGCGACGAGACCGAGGGTCTCCTGTGAATGTACACACATGGTTATGCTGCTCGGCACGCGCTGGTATCACGGTTAGTAGTTGTAATCCATTATTAGACTATATCGATATGTCATCTCTGCATACTCTAGTTTTACCACGTGGGATTCATTATTGGTGATGTTCGGTAATGGTGTCATGATTAATGTTTTTTGGTGCCATCGCGAAACTGAGAGCCCCTTCTGAATGTACACGCAAGGTTATGCTGCTTGGCGCATGCTGGTATCAAGGTCCCTAGTCATGATCCATTATGGAACTACATTAATATGTTATCTTCCGTGGACTTTTCCCTTGAAACGAGTTCTATGTTGTTTGTCGAAATGATCAAGCAACATTTGCCCTCTCTATTGAATCAAAAGAGCATACCACTTTGATGTGTTCCTTAACAAGTTTTCTACTAATTCATAAGTCTCCATCGAAATCAGAACCTACCTGTGTCTAAGCGTGTGATAATAATCACTCCTCTCATATGCAGTCTCTTTTCTCTTGACCTTGGTGCTGACTGCATACGTATAGTTTCCTTTGTATTCATTGTTGCGAAAAGTGAAGCCTTGGAGCTTTTTAGTGTTGGAAGACAGCTGATTAGTTCTCAAAATGGAGATTGACTTTCCCTGTTGCTGAGATGCAGGAGTTTGTTCATTCGCTCTCTTATTTAATCCATGTATTTCCGAACCAAGTCATTTCATCTCGCGTGAAGAAACGGATGAACAACCAGACCAAATGGATTTCTACCCAAATGCATGATCTCTTATTAGCAAATGTGAACTCTCAAACCCGGATTTGCCAATAGATAATAAGAAGACTTGCTCAATGTCAGAAGTAGTTCAACAAGTTGGTTTTACTAACTTGTATCTACATTGTGAACAAAGACCGAGTTTGGAGATCGTTCTCTCGAGTTGTACAAACTCACTTTAGTTCAACCTATCCTGAAGAAACCCTTATGAAGATCAAGTGAAGGTTATGAACATATGCGCAGATCTTGTGCCATATTGGATTAGATTATGAGCATATGCATCTTAACTCTACATTGTTGGTCGAGGTACTTTGCCATCCTCAACTAACTGGTAACAACCTAACCACAGTTCTAATCGTGTCTCGATCGCCTGACATGTGATTTTCCAACATGTGTGGTTTGACAGAGTCATGCTAGCGCTAGATGAAGTCGGTCCATGGTGAAGTCAACAATTATTGATCGCCTTCACTAATGTGTTCCTCGAATCTGTATAATTTTTTTCTTGGACTTGCATTCCCTGGCTAACCATGAGTTAACTGTGATGTTATTCGACAACCACCCTCGTCTTATGTGCTATAAATTTCCAATGACCACTTGTTCGTAAACCTCTTTCTGTGTGTTTTACCCAAGAGGTTGCATCTCACATGGTTTATGTAATTTATATCCATTTGTCCATCGTTTTCAACAGACTCATATAAGACAATGTTATCAGAAAAAGCAAACTACACACATAGAACCTTTTGTGTTCTTCTGGTTGATACCGGCTCTGATGGTTGACCTCTCTGCTTAGCTAGAAAGTGATACATGCTATATCTACTAGAGAAACAACATCTTGAGATACCTGACTTCGTTTGGAATTACCTTGTCCTGTTGTTGATATGGACAGGATTTACATGCTTCTCTACTCTTAAAAGTCTTTCACTCCGAATCTTGAGACGAGATTTTTTAAGGGGGAAGGGTTGTAACACCCTAGGTGTTACTATACATTTAACAGTGAGTATGGATTTAAGCATAGCATAATAACAGTCTCTATGTCTTAATCTGTTCTAAATGATAGTGCCACATGTAGGTAGGACTTAAAGCATTAGACTGAGGCGTTTTAGCACTAATATTACAGATAGGTGCATCATCAAGATTTGAAATGAATAACCCATTCATAATGGATGCAAAAGCCACAAACATGTCATTCTTAGAGATCACACAACCATTGTTTTCACTCGCAAATGAATAACCATCCTTCATCAAACATGAAGGAGACATAATGTTTCGACTCATACTAGGAACTAGATAACAATTATTTAACTCTAAAATAAATCATGATGGAAGGTGGAGTTGCATCGTCCCGACGGTCAACACAGCAACTCTTGCATTATTGCCTACTCGAAAATCAACTTCTCCTATTTTCACGCTTCTACTTCTTATCATTCCCTGCATCGAATTGCAAATATGGGCAACCGATCCAGTATCAAATACCCAAGAATTTATATAAGAATCAGCAAGAAAAAATTTTATAATGTGAATAGCAAGTGTACCTGCTACGGCTGTACCCTTACCGTCGTGATCCTTAATAGAGGCCAAATACTGTTTGCAATTCCTCTTCCTGTGACCAAGTTATTTGTAGTAAAAGCACTCTGCATATGTAGCTAGTCCAGCCTTGGGCTTTTGGTTTGGCTTGGATATTGTATCCTTTGTCTTTCCCATCTTCTTTTGAGATTTACCCTTCTCCTTAAAGTTGGGTTTGTTTTGGACCGCCATCACATGGCCGCTACTACCAGCGCTTTTCTTTATGTCACCCTCTGTTGTTTTTAGCATGCCACATAGTTCATTGAGGCCCTTCTCTGCCCCATGCATATGGTAGTTCGTAATGAAATTTCCTAGCTAGGCAGAAGAGATGCCAAAATAAAGTCAGTGGCCAACTCTTGGCTTACTGGGTAGCCTAGCTTATCCAACCTCTAAATGTAACCAACCATTTTGATTACATGTGGCCCAATTATTATGCCTTCTGCTAGCATGCATTAAAGGCTTTAGCCACATTGAACCTTTTAGTCCTAGCCTAAGTCTGGAACATATCCTTGAGTGCCACGATCATATCGTGCGCCTCATGGTTTGTCTCAAACTGAATCTGTAGCTCAGGCTCCATGCAAGCAAGCATTACATAACTCACTTCAAGATTAGCATCCATTGCTTTCTTGTAAGCAGTTTTAGCTGCAGCAGTTGCATCTTCACCAGGATCCTCTGGTAGTTGGGTGTCTAGAACGTCGTCCTTTTTTTCAGCCCTGAGAACAATTATCAGGTTACGGATCCAATCCATATAGTTTGTTACATTTAACTTATCCTTTTCAAGAATTGATCACAAAGTAAATGTTGGTGTGCTAGGTGCCATTTATCTACAACAAAATAATGCAAAATACTAAGACAAAAATATCCATTACAGAGTAAATCATATCAACATTTAATAGAATCTACTCCCAGTAAAATCAATATCCCTCAATTGATACTTAGTGATTCAGAACCCACAACTAACAATTCTACTAGTGAGCTTTAGCATCACCGCTAGAAGACAAGGTAGATTGGTAAGCAACTCTTTGCTAATCATATCATATATGACTTCTATTGTTGGCTAACATCTCTATGTCTCGGCTCCCAACCTTATGCCCCAAGTCCTTAACCGTTGAGCTGACTTTGTTTAAGTTAACTGACCCTTTCTATAGTTCATATCCGATATGAACCTATCTAGTCAAGGAAAACTGGTGGCACCCTATTTCATAGACCCACCACCAATTGTACAAGACCTATGATAGTGCAAGGTTTGGAGAGGTATTTGAGCTTAAACATTTATGAGGGATCGTCCTACTTATATCATCACACGCAAGAACATATATGCAACATGAACAAGTAGAACATTAAGAATGGCATTCACACAATAGTTGTAATTCAGTATGGCTTGTTGTCACATGGTGATCTCCACCTCCAATAATCTGTCCATCATGATGATCTCCATCTCCATGATATAGGTATGCCATCCTTCAGGTGATGAGTCCTTTAAGACCTATCTAACGTATGGCTCCAGCCGTATTTCCCTGGTCATGGCACGCAGGTCGTGAATAATTCATTATTATGCATCATATACACACAACAGCCATACCGATCACAAGATGTCCTACAAAAATAGGTTAGACAAACACATTTCTATATGTTTGCCACTACAGCAGATAGCCACGACAGTATCTCTGAATTCCACTGAAAATCTCATGCGATTGATCAAATCAGCCCAAATCTGAGACTTTCGACCCGAAGAAGATTACACTCATGACGTTGATCTGTTATGTTAATCTACTGGTTGTGCATGCAGTTAGCCCTGATGGTGATTCCAGCCGGTAGGGGCAAGTCGCACACATAATAGAGAAGGACGAACTGATCTCTTTGGTCATATCCAAGGCAATCTACTTCAAATCCTTATAACCAATTGATCTAATCAAACTGTGCAACAAGTAGATCCATTTCATGAACCTAAATTTAGACCTAAAACAACGCACAACCTGCTTTGATACCACTGAAGGATTATGGGAAGGCTACACTAGCGCAAAACAAAATTTTCAACCCCATAAAACAAGGAACTACTGCAGTTATAGATCATGGAATTACCACTAGACGCGTAGGGCAGCGGAAGACGTCTCGATGTAGACGAATGCATCGAGCAGTGTTGTGTAGTCACCGACGACTTTCACGTCCTCGCGTAGTTCGTCCTAGTGGTCTAGATGCAGCACCTCCGAGGTATCCACACGTACAGGGAGGAAGCGTAGCATTCCAAACTACTAGGTCCATGACGGTGGCTAGGCAAGGGCGAGGGGCAGGCGGCGACTCGTTTACTGGTGGCAAATTAGGGTCCTCTTAATCATGCCCCTGCCTATTATTATAAAAGCATTCTAGTGGGCTTCTAACTCCGAGACCCATCAGCAACCCTAAAGCCCTGTCAAATTTTGGATCTAATCCTAGTTAGGCTTCCTTCCCCTTAAGTGTGTGACATTATAGGTTCACGTACATATAGACATGGCCCAAGTACTCTTACTTGGCCCAATAATTGACAACGGCCTCTAGCAAGACATGTCAACTCCTATACGCATGTAAAGATCATATCAGACGAACCATTGCAACATTATGTACATGTTGTTCCCTTTGTCTCACGATATTTGGTCTGGCTCTAAGCTGACCTCTGTTTCTTGATACTATGAATTGGAATCCTTTCATTGGTTAACACTTAACCCTAGCACGGCCATGAATTTCTTGATCCAATCACTCGAGGGGCCTAGAGATATCTCTCACAATAAGATTGGGACAAGTTCCATCTTGACTGACCATGCCTCACAGCATGCTTCCTGACAAAAACCCAAAACTACCTTTATAACTACCCAGTTACGGAGTAGCATTTGATAGTCCCTAAGTAAGCCAATTCACATTTTGAGAACATGCGACAATCTCAGGTCTAAGGATACATTACACATGTTGCAAAAAGAGAAATATATTACAATATCTCATGTTGGTTCGGTCCAACCTCTTGTCATACATGCGCCCACATTATTAATTTAACATCTCCATGAACATGGCTTGTGAAATATAGTCATCAACTAATACATGTGCTAGTCATCGACTCTGACTAGGGACATCATTAAGAATAACCATACAAGTAAAGAATCTCAAACAATTCACATAATTTCTAATTAATACAAGGTGCCTTTCATGGATATTCAATTAAGAAATACATATATATATATATATATATCATGGATACAAAGAAATATGCTCATCTCTATGATTATCTCTAGGGCATATTTCTAACACTCTCCCACTTGCACTAGAGTTAATCTAGAAGATATCTAATACCCATAGATCTCATGTGTGTCTCATGCTTGGGTTGTGGAAGAGGTTTTGTCAAAGGATCAGCAACATTCAAATCTATATGTATTTTGCATATCTTTATCTCACCCGACCTAAGAAATTCCGCAGTACGTGTTTGCTTTTTTAGTGGTTCCTTATCTCCTTAGCTTGTGCAATAGCCCCGTTATTGTCACAGTAGATTTTCAATGAACTAGAGACATTAGGAAACACACCAAGCTCGACGAGGAACTTCCTTATCCAAACACCTTCCTTCGCAGATTCAGAAGATGCAATGTACTTGGCTTCTATTGTAGAATCAGTCACAGGCTCCTGCTTGGAACTCTTTCAACAAACAACACTACCATTTATTGTGAACACAAAACCTAATTGCGATTTTAACTCGTCTGGATCAGTTTGGAAGCTAGCATCGGTAGAAAGGTCGTTCTAAGGATTATGGACCCTTATTCTCAACGTCACTTCAAAAGTCGATCGTCTCGACCAACCCTATGCTTCACTTTTGTATATATTATATGTTGATAAAATCTTATTTTATTTTGTTTCCTAATATGTTTATGGTTTACTTGCTGGTCCTATTAGCTCTAGTCTTATCATGATGCTTATGGTGTCTTTGTAGATGGCTTGCGTTAGGCACACAACACGCAAATCAGTGATTCGTTTCCTGCCCTCTCGTCTTGCAGAGTGTCCGCTTCACGGCATAGTGACTGGTCAGTCGAGTCACTTAGAGAGGCTGCACCACCACCTGCTCGAGGAAAAGGAACGTCAGTGTCAGGACATGGAACAGCAGGATTCTTCTTCCCCGCCTTAGTAGGAGGTGGACTCTATGAGGCGTATCTCCCCTATGTCCCCGCTGGAGGTGCCCCTGCACCACCACAGGGCGTCCCTGCTGTTGGAGATCCCGACGGAGATGACGACGGTGGCAGCTCAAGCCACTATACCATGCTTTCTAAGGAGCAGGAGCCGGAAGAATAGATCGCTCGACCCATCACCTGTGACGCCGCTCGCGGTTGTCACTTTTAGGACACACTTGACACCGTGTTGCGTCGGGCTATGGACCGACACACCTGATTGATCGAGTACCATTGTGTAGTCTACTAGCGCAGTCGCAGGACGTACCTGGACCGCTAGGAGGCTACCTGTTTGGTGCGTCATCTGGATGATGATCTTCAGGGTGCAGAGGTCTGCTTAGAGCACTATTCTATCTCTGAGAGGGACAGTGCAGAGGTGGTCATGCAGGATGTTACACGGCATGCACTCTCTCAGTATTTCTCGTTGTTCAGTGGGGGTGGCTAATGGTCTTAACCTTAGATATTACCCCCTTCGTTCAACTAGCAGTACTGGAAGGGGTATTGTCTCACCCATTGATGAAGGCAATCCTAAGTTGAATAGCACAGTCAACCTAGTCGTTGTGCTCAACACTGAGCTAGACCACGCTCTTGACGAGTTGAGTAGGGCTCGTGCTGAGATCATGGAGTTACAGGCTGAACGCGCGGAGCGCCATCATCAGGAGGATGGTTCTCCCGCCCCCGCTGGGACTCAACACCCGTACTGCTCACCGCCACATGGACACCATGCTTATGGCACTCTCGACTATAGGACCAAGATAAACCTAGATCCTTAGATCATTAGCGTCAGAGTTTGTAATAAATTTTAAGTCAATTGTCTTAGTCTTAGTTAGTCTTAGTTAGTAAGGATAGTTTGTTTATCCTATGCTATATTATGCTATGTGACGATGTCGTTCGTCTTGTACTGCTCTGTGATGATGTCATTCGGTCTGAAGAACGCGGGGGCAACATACCAACGATGCTTGGTCAAATGTTTTGGCAACCTCGTTGGGAGAAGTACCTATACCAACGAGGCTTCACACAAGTGAACAAAAATAGAAACTTGCAGAATTTTGGCTTGTGGAAGTACCTATATCATTGTCGGCCTGGAATGGCCGGGGGGCAGCACCAGCACGTGGGTGGCGTGAGTTTGGAGATGCACCGTGGGAGGAAGACAAAGTACCTCGACATCCCACTCAAGGATAGCATCAAAGGATGGTGCTTGGAGTGGTTTATTGTGGAGAATCATGGCAAGTCCCAGCCCCCTTGGTCAGGGAGACAGCCGGATGTTCGTGCTCCAAGTTGGACTGAATCCCCCACAGACTTGGAGATAGCTAAGGCCAGGGTTTTGCTTACCGAAGTTGGTTTGTTGAAGGAGAGAGGTCTGACTACCGAAGCTGTAGTTGCAGACTTTGTTTTTAAGAACGTTCAGCCACTGAAGGACAGAGCATACCTGGATTATTTGTATAGTGGTGTCACTGACTCAACCCGGGTTACCAACAGGAGGATTCCTGCTATGGATTTGGTAAGCTGGCTAGAGATGATCCTTAGAGGCAAAGTGTCGAATATTGGTGCTTCTGTTGCATATTCTGCCTGGAATCTGCCACCTTCCAAGACTTTTTTCAGTTTTGTGTCCAATCCTCCTGCTAGCAACAGTGGTCTGGGTCTTAGAGTGCGACCCTCTCCTGAAGAAGTTGGGGCTCTGGTTGCTTTACTTGGTGATCTCCCCAACGATGAAAAGCAAGTTCACTTTGAAATGCCTATAAACCCGAGTGATGCAGAGATAAGTGCTATGCTGGACATGTTGGCTGAGGATTCATCTAACTCCGTCCCTGCTGAAACCATAGCTATTGCAACTGTCCTCGAGCCTGAAAAGACCTTGATTGCTCAAAAATCTGATGGTGCTCGCCCAAAGCGCCTTCGCCCGGCCAGTCATCCAACTGCTCCTGTCGAGGGGAAGAAAAAGAAAAAGAGAAGGCTTCGGTGAGTGTCATGTTTGAATCAGGATGCCGGCCCTTCTGCTGCTGCTGCTGAGGAAGCGCTAGTGGAACTTTTTACTAGAGTTGATTCTAATGGGTGTGACCCTGCTGACGGTGACCCCAATGGGTGTGACCTTGACGATGCTGATCCCAATGGGTGCAATCCGGCCAGAGCTGACCCCAATGGGTGTGTTGTTCGTATTGTTGACGAGGATGAGGAAGAAGAGGAGGAAATCCCTTTAATTCAGAAAAACAGTCGGCGCTACCTAGTTAGTGGGGGGAGTAGTGATATTCCTTCTCCAGCCTTGTCTGCACTCGTTGGTCTGCAAGAGTTGTCCATAGCAAATTTTGATCAGGCTCTCAAGGATATGGTTCCTGAAGATCTGCTGTTCGAGCCAACAGATGGTGGTATGATGGACATTTGCACTGACATTCCGGATGTGGGGTTAGAGTTATCCCGAGCAGCATCTCGAGCCTGATCGACCTTGGAGTGCGGTCTTTAGAGTCAAGAAGCTGGTCTAGATTGCTCCATTCCCAAGAAGGTAACTGAGAATCTTTCAGCCTTAGAGGTGGCTGTTGCAGAGAACCCGGTCCCCAAGGATGGTGCCAACAATTACCTAGCCCCCGAGGGTGTTGCCAGCAATGATCTGGCTCGGGTGGGTAGTGCGAGCTGCAACCGAGCCCCCAAGGGTGCTGCCGGTGGTGATCCAGCTCCGATGGGCAATGTAGGCTGCGACCCAGCCCCCGAGGGTGTCCGAGCGGGCTCTCCTTCTCATACCTCCATGGATGTCCACGTCGAGTCTTCTCCTCCACATTCTGATTGCATGGAAGCAGCACGTGCTTCAAATCAGGAAGTCGCCTTAGAGACCGTGTAACACCCGGCTTTAAGGAACAAAGCCAGGTGCATCTCATACATGCGCCAAGAAGACAACATATATAATAACAGAGTGTATAGAGATAAATGTCATAAAACATCAGAGTAATTATTACATAGCGGAAGACTTATTACAAAATAAAAGTATAACCATAAAACGAACTAAGGATCGTCGGCGCCAATGTCGACTGAGAAACGCCACCTAGATCAGATCGAACTCCTCAGTGTTAGGCGGCTCCTCTTCGACCACCTGTTCTTCTCCTGTGGGGGGGTGTGAGACAGCAAGAGTGAGCTTACATACGTTCATAGCTCAACAAGTCGTGGGGAATAATGTGGCATGAACTCACCAAAGGTGGGAGTTCATGAAGTGTAAGGCTGATCAATGAAATAGAGGCTGAAGCTGAGCATGGCTTTTATAAGTTGGTCAAAATTTTATTAGCAATTACTAAGTGTAAGTAAATACCAAACCTTAATAATAATAAAGAACAGTAATAGTAAAATAATCCCAAATGCGATGCAAATGTCAAAATTGAATTTAAGTTCCATAATTAATCATGTGAGGGTCCGAGCCGCTCTTGACCGTGAGCACGGCTAGTATACTAGTTTTACACTCTGCAGAGGTTGCGCATCTTTACCCACAAGCCGTGTTACCCATCTGCCAAGGGGTCATGAATCCCATACACCTCTACCAAGGAAGCGAGGCAGGGCAACACTACGAGGCCTTTACAAAGTTCCACTAGCTTCAGACTACCCGCTACAGTTTATAGGAAGCTCCAGTGCAGGGTTCTTGCCGACCGCCATCGCAGCAAAATCAAACAAGGACCTCCCTACACTGACCACTCCCCTACTGCCCTTGCCCCTTTCGGGTAAGGTAGCCCTCCACTAGCTTTCCTAGTTAATCAGCCAAGGGCGTCCCATTAAACCCGTGTGGTAGCACTGTTTTCCCGGGTGGTCGCTCCATGTTCCCATTAATTTAATGATCTTAACATGAACAGTAATAATAACAAGATAATAACAGAATAATCATGAATAGTGTATCTCCATACCCAATCCACATAAAGCAATAGCAAGTATTACCCAAAAATATTTCAGGGGTGAACAAGGTATAGAGGTAATCAAAACTAGGGTAACATAAAGGCTCCCATCAAAATTAACCTATGCAGATCATTAAAATTAATAAGAACATGGCTGGGAAAAGTAAGTGATCAAGGGCACAACTTGCCTTCAATGAGCTCCTGCTCAGCCACTTCTACTTGTTGAACCTCAGTTTCCAAAGTGGCTTGCTCGTCTACTCGCATCAACACAATACATACATAGTATAGCCAAAATCAACATCACACCAAACAGATGAATAAAATATACAGTAAAAATCTACACATTAAAATGAAATCATAGGAACTGGAATCACTGAATTTGGAGTTATAGAATTCAAGTTGTGAATTTTCTAAGGTTTAATGTGATTAAAATAGGATTAAATGTTAAATTAATTTTCTCACTGTATTCATGTCAAAACAGAGATACTATATGATAGAGAACATTATTACAAAATTTTAGAAACTAGAATGGTTCAATTTGGAGTTAACATGAATTTTCTATGAATTATACAAATTCTGGCATTTAATTAATACTAAAAATTCATTTTTAAATGCATTTCTCTGGTTTTATTTGTCCTCTGGACTGGGCCCCGAATTCCAGAAAGCTCAGGGGTCACTGCGCAAGAAATCCTATGACTCAGATCACCCCAAATATGGATGGCGGGTTAATTGTTTAAGAACCTGAGGACTCATATGCAAAACTTACAGGCCGAAGGGGGTATCCAGAAACCCTGGCCGTTGGATCAAAACTCTATGGTGCCGATTAGATTCATCCTAGATCGAAACGGTACGAACTTCTGACCCTCCGATCTATCTCCTACGGCCTAGATTTAAAATTGAGCCGATGCATTCGTGGCCATCGGATCCCACATCAATGGACACGGATTTATTGAACGATTAAATACCCTTTGGTTTAATCTACCCCGTCCACCAACAGATCAACGGCCGATGGCCATTCTTCCCCATCCGAGCACCCAGCCGCGATGGCTGGCCCTCCCCGCGGTGGAGCTCACCCGCGAGCTGAAATCCCACCGTCACCGAGCACTAAACTGAAATTAAACTAGTGCTATGCGATTAGGGGTAAATGCAGAACATCCTGGAAGGCGAATTACCTACGGGGGCGAGGCAGGGACCCAGGCCCACGGCGCACCGCAGCTCCGCCGTGGTTCTTGGACTCCGGTGAGAAATTGGACGTCGACCCTCCTCGGAATTCTTCTCGAAGGTTCTCTGGTCACAAGCGCTCGCCCCGGTCGACCTCGCAGACCACACAATTCGAGCAACGACGGCGCACACCGCGAGTTTGGATTGCGGCGGCGCGCCCAGGACGCTTTCTGGACTCGCCCCGCTCGATGAATGGGTTGGATACGGGGTGATTTGCTGAGAAATCGGCTCGAGCAAGGGTGCCGCGCCTACGGTTCTTAAGGGGAAGGAGGGAAGGGGCTGGGTCTGCGATGCGTGAGCGGCGGATGCGGGGAGGCCGTTGCGGACGGAATCGGCTGAAGCGCCCGAGCGTCGCGGTAACGATGAGTCTGACAACCCGGTCCCACACGGCAGTCAGGGCGCGCGCGAGCTGAGTGACTGGACAGTGGGGCCCACCCGCCGAGGGAAAAGGTGGAGTGGGCCGCGGACGCTGGGATTTGGCCCACGTCGGTCTGCTCACATCACTTTTTTTTAATTTAATTTCTGTTTTCACTTTCACAATTATTTTGAATTCGAATTTGAATTTGAATCTTTTTATGAGCTCCACCCATGAGTCAGGTGTACACTTAAAACTTTAGTGTAGAAATAATATGTTATTTATTTATTTTATATTATTATTTTTTTTACTCACATAAACTTTTCTTTCTCTCCCCTTTTTTTTTAGGATTTCCTTTAGATGTCATATTCTACTTTGGACTTTAATCCATTTCTTGTCACATTTTTTTTATATTGTCACAAAATGCACACAAAATAAATCCAACATGATGCACAGGTTATTTATGTGTTCTTGGTTCTAATTATCCTCTTTTAACTAGTGTTGATCACATGTAATGAATAGTAGAGACCACAAACTATTGAGATTATCTCTATCCTCTTCTATTACACTTTTGAGTATTACAAATCCTACCCCCCTTAAAAATAATCTTGCCCTCGAGATTTAAGAAGATATAGGGAAAAGGTGGGGAAAATCTATACGAAGCTCTTCTTCTCTTTCCCAAGTTGCTTCATCTTCACCATGGTGGCTCCATTGCACTTTGCACATCTTTATAACCTTATTCCTCGTGACTCGAGTCAAAGTATCCAAAATCTTGATGGGGTATTCAGCATAAGTCAAATCCTCTTGAACACTAAGGTCCTCCATTGGTAATTGCTCCTCAGGTACCCTGAGACATTTCTTCAGCTGAGATACATGAAAAACATCGTGAACATCTGCAAGATGATCCGGTAACTCCAATTGATATGCAACTTCACCAACTCGCTTTAAGATTAAGAAGGGTCCAATAAAGCGAGGGGACAACTTTCCTTTGACTTTGAATCTCCTCATACCCCGGAGTGGTGACACCTTTAAATAGACATAATCTCCCTCTTTAAACTCAAGCAGTCTTCTCCGGGTATCAGCATAACTTTTCTGCCTGGATTGTGCAGTTCTCAAATTCTCCCTTATTTGCTGAACTTGTTCCTCTGCTTCTTGTATAATCTCAGGTCCAAACAACTGCCTTTCACCAGTTTGATTCCAATACAAGGGAGTCCTGCACTTCCTGCCATACAAAGCCTCAAACGGTGACATCTTCAAACTGGCCTGATAGCTATTATTATAAGAGAACTCCACATAAGGCAAACTCTTATCCCAACTTCCTCCATGCTTAAGAGCACAAGCTCTTAACATATCTTCCAGTACTTGGTTAGTCCTCTCAGTCTGCCCATCAGTCTGGGGATGGTAAGCCGAACTAAAATTCAATCTTGTATCCAATGACTCGTGCAACTTCTTCCAATACCGAGAAGTAAACTGTGATCCCCGGTCTGACACGATTTTCTTTGGCACACCATGCAGGCAGACAATCCGTGCCATGTACAACTCTGCCAACTTGGCTCCTGAATACGTGGTCTTCACTGGAATAAAGTGGGCTACTTTAGTTAGCCTGTCCACAATCACCCATATAGAATCATATCCAGCAGACGTGCGGGGTAATCCAACAATGAAGTCCATGCCAATCTCTTCCCATTTCCACTCAGGTATCTTCAGTGGGTGCAATAGTCCGGCTGGCCTCTGGTGTTCAGCTTTAACTCTTTGGCATACATCGCACATAGCCACATGTGCTGTCACATCTCTCTTTAGTCCATACCACCAATACTTTTGCTTCAAATCTTGATACATCTTAGTACTTCCAGGATGAATAGAATAAACTGAGTCATGTGCCTCCTTCAATATGGTTTCCCGAAGACTATCAATATCGGGAACACAGATCCGATTCTTGAACCATATCGTGCCTTGCTCATCCTCTGTGAATTCCGGGCCTCTACCCTCAGTTATCAGATCCTTGATCTCCTGAATTTTGGCATCACCAACCTGACCTTTACGAATTTCTTGCTCCAAGGTAGGTTCCAATTCAATAGTCACTCCTTCCGTATGTGTAACAATTCCCAGGTTGAGTCTCTCAAAATCTTTTGCTAATTCATCAGGTAGCTGGACAACGAAAGCGGAGTGAACATGCTCCTTCCGACTCAAGGCATCTGCAACCAAATTCGCCTTGCCTGGGTGATAGTGAATCTCCAAGTCATAATCCTTAATGAGCTCCAACCAACGGCGTTGCCTAAGATTGAGATCCTTCTGAGTGAATATGTACTTCAAACTCTTATGATCCGTGTATACTTGGCACTTAGTTCCCATAATGTAGTGTCTCCAAATCTTAAGTGCATGCACAACGACAGCCAGTTCCAAGTCATGAGTGGGGTAGTTCAATTCATGCTTCCGCAACTGACGAGATGCATAGGCAATCACATGTCCTTCTTGCATGAGCACACATCCAAGTCCTTGGCCACATGCATCACAATAAATATCAAATCCCTTCTGTAGATCTGGCATAATCAATACTGGAGGTGACATCAATCTCTCCTTCAATTGATCAAAGCTTTCTTGGCATTTCTCATCCCACTTAAATTCTCTTCTTTTCTCCAAAAGCGAGGTCATGGGCTTAGCAATCTTAGAAAATCCTTCAATAAATCTCCGATAATATCCTGCGAGTCCCAAGAAACTCCGAATCTCCGTAACTGTAGTGGGCACTCTCCACTCCATAATCTCCTTCACTTTAGCAGGATCCACGGCTATTCCTCCATTAGAAATAATATGACCAAGGAATGGCACCTTGTCAATCCAAAACTCGCACTTGCTGAACTTAGCATAGAGTTGATTATCTCGTAACTTCTGTAGCACCAACCTTAGATGTTGTTCATGATCACTTTCATTCTTAGAATAGATAAGAATATCATCGATGAATACCACGACGAATCTGTCCAAATACTCCATAAACACCTTATTCATCAAATTCATGAAGTAAGCTGGTGCATTGGTTAGTCCAAATGACATAACAGTGAACTCATATAATCCGTATCGAGTCGAGAAAGCCGTCTTGGGAATATCCGATGGTCTAATCCTCATCTGATGGTAACCGGATCGGAGATCAATCTTCGAGAATACTCTAGCTCCTCTCATCTGGTCAAACAAATCCTCAATACGGGGTAATGGATACTTGTTCTTCACCGTGACATCATTAAGTGATCTATAGTCCACACACATTCTTTGTGATCCATCCTTCTTCTGCACAAATAACACTGGTGCTCCCCAAGGTGAGGAACTTGGACGAATGTAACCAGCCTCTTGTAACTCCGTCAACTGCTTCTTAAGTTCCTTCAACTCTTCTACGGACATTCTATATGGCCGTTTAGAAATAGGGGCGGTTCTAGGTAAGAGATCAATAACAAACTCAACTTCTCTATCAGGTGGCATCCCTGGTAACTCCTCTGGAAAGACATCCGGAAAATCCCTAACCACCCGGATGTTGTCACCAACAAACTCCTCAGGCATAAAGAACATTGCACGCATGGATGAGGAGGTTACTGCAATATTAACTTGAAATCTTTCTCCTTTAGTGGTAGTGAGTTCTACGGTACCTCTACCACATGCTATAACGGCCTTTGCCTTTCTTAGCCATGACATACCAAGGATCAGATCTATACTGCTTGACTCTAATATTATAGCAGTAGCTCCAAATTCTCTACCCATAATGGTCAAGGTCAATCTACGTGTCATTTGATTCGCCTCAACAGGCCCTTTAGGTGTAATTACTATCATGGGTTTTCTCATATTTAGCAGTGGTATTTCATTTGTGTTGGCATATCTAGCAGACATGAATGAATGTGTAGCACCAGAATCAAATAATATGGTTGCAGGAATTGCATTAACATAAAACATACCAATTACGAGGTCCCCACCATCAGGAGTATCATCAACGCTGACTTGATTCACCCTAGCTATAGAATATCCCTTGCCAGGGGTCTGTTGCTTGTTCTGAGCTGGAGTAGTAGCAATCCTCTGTGGGCAGACATTTGCATAATGACCAGTCTTCCCACACTTGAAGCACGTAGTGCCTGGACTCTGTCCTGCAAACTTCGTCGGGGTGCCAGTGGGAGTAGCCTGTCGAGGAGGTGGAGTCCTCAGTGGTGATTGCTGAACTGGGCGTGGTCCTCCCGGTCGAGTCGGTGTACCCTGTGGTGAACTGTAGCGAGGACGAACACTGCTGCTACCCTGTCCTTGTGAGATAGCCTTCCTCTTCAAATCACCCAGTTGAACACGCTTGTGTTCAATAGCAAGAGTCTTATCCAGTAGCCTCTGAAATGATGGAAAGGTGTGTGCAACCAGTGCATACTGCAAGGGTCCATTAAGTCCTTCAATAAAGTGCTCCTGCTTCCTCTCATCCTCAGCAACTTCCTCCGGAGCATATCTCGATAGCTGAATAAATTTGTCTCTGTACTCGCTGACTGACATGTTGCCTTGCTTTAATGACAGAAACTCCTTCTTCTTGATCTTTATCATCCCAGCTGGTATATGGTAGTTCCTGAATTGTGTACTGAACTCTGCCCAGGTAATAGTATCAGCAGCATCATGGGCAGCAATATAAGAATCCCACCAGTCAGCAGCAGGACCCGTCAGACGCCCAGAAGCATATAAAACCTTCTCCCGGTCAGTGTATTGTGCAATGTTGAGCATCTTCTCAATTGCTTTCAGCCAATCATCTGCATCAAGTGGATCTGGCGAACTTGCAAATGTAGGTGGCTTATGACTCATGAACTCCCGGTGCTTATCACGGGGTGGAACTGGTGGTGGTGGAGGCAGTGGCACTTGTTGCTGCTGTTGCTGCTGTTGTTGGTGTTGCATTTGTTGTTGCAGCTGCTATTGTTGTGCCCTCCTTTCTTGGCGTATCTCATCTCTCTCCTGGCGCAACTCCTGGCGTGTATCTTCTCTTTCCTGACGCATTTCCTGGCGTTCTTGCTGCATCTGGGCACGCATATCAGCCATAGTGTCTGCCATTTGCTGCATCACCGCCATCTGAGCAGCAACCAGTGGATCAATTCCGCCTGGTGGAGGATTAGGAGGATTCATCTCTGCAGGCTGTGGCTGAGGTTGTCTATATATCCTTCGAGTGTGTCGGTTAGGAGGCAAATCGATTCCACCACCCCTCCTGGTATTGACCATCTGAGTTAGATACATATGGTAAGAAAGAGCAGTAGACAAGGCAGTAATTACAATCATGTTATTTTGGGGGATTTATTGGCTAAGCAGTTTAATGTTTTACCTACCATAGCTAATTTATTACCTTATGCTGGCACATGCTAAGATGTCCATGTAATATTTCAATCAATCAAAGAAACAAATCAGGCATTGATCATCAGAACAATCAAACAATATTTTTAATAGAGAAAATAGTTTTAATTTTGTCTTAGGCTTCCTATCTCTTAAAATGTCATAGGGGTAGGGATTCCAAGGTGTGAAATCCATCTTGTCTAAGAGTAGAAAAGATAAGAATGATCAGAGTAGAACAGTAGAAGGTGAGACAGGATCAAGATAAGTATAGAAAGAATCAGAGTAAGGTAAATGTAGAAGGAATCAGAATAAGATAAGTAGGTAAGGGTTTTATCCATTTCTATCTAGGTTTCATCCTACAGTCAACATTCCTCTGATACCACTTCTGTAACACCCGGCTTTATGGAACAAAGCCAGGTGCATCTCATACATGCGCCAAGAAGACAACATATATAATAACAGAGTGTATAGAGATAAATGTCATAAAACATCAGAGTAATTATTACATAGCGGAAGACTTATTACAAAATAAAAGTATAACCATAAAACGAACTAAGGATCGTCGGCGCCAATGTTGACTGAGAAACGCCACCTAGATCAGATCGAACTCCTCAGTGTTAGGCGGCTCCTCTTCGACCACCTGTTCTTCTCCTGTGGGGGGGTGTGAGACAGCAAGAGTGAGCTCACATACGTTCATAGCTCAACAAGTCGTGGGGAATAATGTGGCATGAACTCACCAAAGGTGGGAGTTCATGAAGTGTAAGGCTGATCAATGAAATAGAGGCTGAAGCTGAGCATGGCTTTTATAAGTTGGTCAAAATTTTATTAGCAATTACTAAGTGTAAGTAAATACCAAACCTTAATAATAATAAAGAACAGTAATAGTAAAATAATCCCAAATGCGATGCAAATGTCAAAATTGAATTTAAGTTCCATAATTAATCATGTGAGGGTCCGAGCCGCTCTTGACCGTGAGCACGGCTAGTATACTAGTTTTACACTTTGCAGAGGTTGCGCATCTTTACCCACAAGCCGTGTTACCCATCTGCCAAGGGGTCATGAATCCCATACACCTCTACCAAGGAAGCGAGGCAGGGCAACACTACGAGGCCTTTACAAAGTTCCACTAGCTTCAGACTACCCGCTACAGTTTATAGGAAGCTCCAGTGCAGGGTTCTTGCCGACCGCCATCGCAGCAAAATCAAACAAGGACCTCCCTACACTGACCACTCCCCTACTGCCCTTGCCCCTTTCGGGTAAGGTAGCCCTCCACTAGCTTTCCTAGTTAATCAGCCAAGGGCGTCCCATTAAACCCGTGTGGTAGCACTGTTTTCCCGGGTGGTCGCTCCATGTTCCCATTAATTTAATGATCTTAACATGAACAGTAATAATAACAAGATAATAACAGAATAATCATGAATAGTGTATCTCCATACCCAATCCACATAAAGCAATAGCAAGTACTACCCAAAAATATTTCAGGGGTGAACAAGGTATAGAGGTAATCAAAACTAGGGTAACATAAAGGCTCCCATCAAAATTAACCTATGCAGATCATTAAAATTAATAAGAACATGGCTGGGAAAAGTAAGTGATCAAGGGCACAACTTGCCTTCAATGAGCTCCTGCTCAGCCACTTCTACTTGTTGAACCTCAGTTTCCAAAGTGGCTTGCTCGTCTACTCGCATCAACACAATACATACATAGTATAGCCAAAATCAACATCACACCAAACAGATGAATAAAATATACAGTAAAAATCTACACATTAAAATGAAATCATAGGAACTGGAATCACTGAATTTGGAGTTATAGAATTCAAGTTGTGAATTTTCTAAGGTTTAATGTGATTAAAATAGGATTAAATGTTAAATTAATTTTCTCACTGTATTCATGTCAAAATAGAGATACTATATGATAGAGAACATTATTACAAAATTTTAGAAACTAGAATGGTTCAATTTGGAGTTAACATGAATTTTCTATGAATTATACAAATTCTGGCATTTAATTAATACTAAAAATTCATTTTTAAATGCATTTCTCTGGTTTTATTTGTCCTTTGGACTGGGCCCCGAATTCCAGAAAGCTCAGGGGTCACTGCGCAAGAAATCCTATGATTCAGATCACCCCAAATATGGATGGCGGGTTAATTGTTTAAGAACCTGAGGACTCATATGCAAAACTTACAGGCCGAAGGGGGTATCCAGAAACCCTGGCCGTTGGATCAAAACTCTACGGTGCCGAATAGATTCATCCTAGATCGAAACGGTACGAACTTCTGACCCTCCGATCTATCTCCTACGGCCTAGATTTAAAATTGAGCCGATGCATTCGTGGCCATCGGATCCCACATCAATGGACACGGATTTATTGAACGATTAAATACCCTTTGGTTTAATCTACCCCGTCCACCAACAGATCAACGGCCGATGGCCATTCTTCCCCATCCGAGCACCCAGCCGCGATGGCTGGCCCTCCCCGCGGTGGAGCTCACCCGCGAGCTGAAATCCCACCGTCACCGAGCACTAAACTGAAATTAAACTAGTGCTACGCGATTAGGGGTAAATGCAGAACATCCTGGAAGGCGAATTACCTACGGGGGCGAGGCAGGGACCCAGGCCCACGGCACACCGCAGCTCCGCCGTGGTTCTTGGACTCCGGTGAGAAATTGGACGTCGACCCTCCTCGGAATTCTTCTCGAAGGTTCTCTGGTCACAAGCGCTCGCCCCGGTCAACCTCGCAGACCACACAATTCGAGCAACGACGGCGCACACCGCGAGTTTGGATTGCGGCGGCGCGCCCAGGACGCTTTCTGGACTCGCCCCGCTCGATGAATGGGTTGGATACGGGGTGATTTGCTGAGAAATCGGCTCGAGCAAGGGTGCCGCGCCTACGGTTCTTAAGGGGAAGGAGGGAAGGGGCTGGGTCCGTGATGCGTGAGCGGCGGATGCGGGGAGGCCGTTGCGGACGGAATCGGCTGAAGCGCCCGAGCGTCGCGGTAACGATGAGTCCGACAACCCGGTCCCACACGGCAGTCAGGTCGCGCGCGAGCTGAGTGACTGGACAGTGGGGCCCACCCGCCAGTGTGAACGCGCGCGGCAGGAAAGGGGAAATCAGCGTGGGCGGCCCGCCGAGGGAAAAGGTGGAGTGGGCCGCGGACGCTGGGATTTGGCCCACGTCGGTCTGCTCACATCACTTTTTTAATTTAATTTCTGTTTTCACTTTCACAATTATTTTGAATTCGAATTTGAATTTGAATCTTTTTATGAGCTCCACCCATGAGTCAGGTGTACACTTAAAACTTTAGTGTAGAAATAATATGTTATTTATTTATTTTATATTATTATTTTTTTTACTCACATAAACTTTTCTTTCTCTCCCCTTTTTTTTAGGATTTCCTTTAGATGTCATATTCTACTTTGGACTTTAATCCATTTCTTGTCACATTTTTTTATATTGTCACAAAATGCACACAAAATAAATCCAACATGATGCACAGGTTATTTATGTGTTCTTGGTTCTAATTATCCTCTTTTAACTAGTGTTTATCACATGTAATGAATAGTAGAGACCACAAACTATTGAGATTATCTCTATCCTCTTCTATTACACTTTTGAGTATTACAGACCGGCACACCCAACACTAGAGTTTTGATTCCTGCTGGTGATGTTGAGTTGATCCCCAACGATGCTCTTTAGATTGCCTTGGCTGATATTCCCTCATCGAGTCACCAACTGGTTTCTCACGATTTGGGGATTCCTTCATTCTTATCCAATCTTCAGGTAACTTGGTTTTTCCTGATCTGGCTAAACTTCGGGTGAAATATTGTCTTTGCACTCACTTGTTTTCAATGCCAGGCTTTGGTTGACGAGATGGCTGATCAGCTGAGATCACAGGGTGCTTCTGTCCCAGAAAGAGCTCTTTCTCTGATGCATTGGAATCCAGTGCTACTTCAGGGGCGGGTATCTGAGTTGGAGATGACAAATGATGGTTAGTGCCTCTGCTTCCTCTTTGGCCACTTGATTAGTCTGCTTTTTACTGAGTGTCCTTCTTCAACCATTTCTTGCTAGATATGGTCCGGCGGTACTCTGAGCTCGAGGAGAAGTACTCTCAAGGTCAGATAGACCTAGACCTAGCTTGAATTTCTGCTTCTTTAGACGACGCCAACTTATTGAATTCCTCTCTTAGTGATCAGCTTGACTCTGAAAGGTTGGCTAATGAGGTAAGTTTGCTTTGACTTTCTCTGCTGTGTTCTTACTGCCCGCTGGGTATTTGAGAGCTGATTCTTGTCTGCAGGAAGAAAAACGTGCCCTTGCAGCTTCTCGCGATAACCTTGATAGGTTGTATCGCAATGCCAACAATTCTTTGACTATCTTGGAGAGGAGCCATCGCTTTACCATGGCAGACTTGGATAATCATCGTTACAAGCTGCAAGAGTCCCAGGATGAACTCATTCGTGTTAGGCAATTGGTGTCAAGCAAAGATTCTGTCATCAAGGATCTGCGCGCTTCCAAAAGATCAGTCGTCCAGGAGTTAGAAGCTGCTTGGCTGGCTATCAAGGCTGCTGAAGACACCTCCAGCACTTTGAAGGCTCAGCGCGACAAGACTATGGACAAAGCCATTCGAGCGGGGCGGATCTTGATGAGAAGACCGGGTGTGATTGTTCCTGACGACATAATTGTTGATGTCAACGCTGCTCCTGACTCTTTGAGTCGCCCTTCTTCATCAGTCGCTCCTGAGAAAAACATTACTAAGTAGAAACACTGAATGCATTGCGTATGTGGTCAATGTGCTCGAATATTCTGTTAGAAAATGTTCTTGGTACTAAACGCTATTATTATTTTTCTGTTGTTTGAATTCAACAGTCGTTATGATTGCAGAAGTAAGTGCAGTGTGATGGTTTTGAAACTTCTTCCTATTTCACGGGGCATAGAGATCACCCTAAGACAAGCAATTCGCAATCGTGCTTATGCTGAATCGAGTAGTCGCGAGCATGTAATGCCGATTTAAGTTACTACCGACTTAAACCGACTGCTCCGTTAGGGTCTAGTGGTCACCCTGAGTTAAGTAAACGTGAGCATGTCACATCGCCTTAAGTCATTGCCAACTTAAGTCGATTGCTCCGTTAGTAGGGCATAGTGGTCACCCTGAGTTAAGTAAGCGTGAGCATGTCACACCACCTTAAGTCATTGCCGACTTAAGTCGATTGCTCCGTTAATAGGGCATAGTGGTCACCCTGAGTTAAGTAAGCGTGAGCATGTCACACTGCCTTAAGTCATTGCCGACTTAAGCCGATTGCTCCGTTAATAGGGCATAGTGGTCACCCTAAGTTAAGTAAGCGTGAGCATGTCACACCGCCTTAAGTCATTGCCGACTTAAGCCGATTGCTCCGTTAATAGGGCATAGTGGTCACCCTGAGTTAAGTAAGCGTGAGCACGTCACACCGCCTTAAGTCATTGCCGACATAAGCCGATTGCTCCGTTTGTGGGGTATAGTGGTCACCATGGGTTAAGTAAGCATGCAGATTGACAATAAACAGTTCGAGTGCCTTTGAGAATGAAGTCATTTTATTGATGGTGTATCTCCCAATTACAGAATACAGTGCCGTCCCAATAGCTTTTGAAATCTAGCTAGGGGTAAAACTTCCTGAGATGCTCTATATTCCATGAGTTCCCTATTTCTGTGCCATCCATTTGAGTAAGACGATATGATCTAGGCCGAGTGACTTCTGCTACTATGAATGGCCCTTCCCATAGTGGCGACAATTTGTGCCGTCCCTCCCCCGTTAGAATTCAGCGAAGGACAAGATCTCCCACTGTGAAGGATCGATGTTGTATGGCCTTATCATGATAGCGCCTCAAAGTCTGTTGATATCTTGCTGACTGAATTACTGTATTCAACCGTTCTTCTTCTAGTATATCAACATCCTCCAGTCTAGTAGCTTCAGCTTCAGCTATGTTTTTGAAGATCAATCTTGGTGCCCCAAACTTGAGATCAGCAGATAGCACTGCCTCCGAACCATAAACCATGAAGAAGGGAGTGTTTCCATGCAAAGCTCGACTGGGTTGAGTTCTTAGGCTCCAGACCACATACAGCAACTCTCTGATCCACTTTCCTGCGAACTTTTCATTCTTGTCGAAGACTTTCTTTCTGAGTGCTTCCAATATCATTCTGTTGGCTCTTTCTACCTGCCTGTTGGCTCTTGGGTGTGCCACTGATGCATATTTGATCTCGATGCTTTTTCGTTCGCAGAAATCAAAGAACTCCGAACTAGTGAAATTGGATCCCAGGTCGGTTATGATGCTGTTCGGTATTCCGAACCTAAATATTATGTCCTATATGAATTCCACTGCCTTAGCTGAAGTTACAGAAGCAATGGGCTTGAACTCTATCCACTTAGTGAATTTGTCGATAGCAACCAGTACATGAGTGTATCCTCCTTGAGCCTTCTTGAAGGGTCCAATCATATCCAGTCCCCAGCATGCGAATGGCCATGTTACAGGTATAGTTTGCAGTTGCTGTGCTGGTAAATGCTGCTGTTTTGATAAGTATTGACAAGCTTCGCACCTCTGGACTAACTCAGTTGCATCACTCTTTGTCGTTGGCCAGTAGAAACCAGACCTGAAGACCTTCCCAACTAGAGTCCTGGATGCTGCGTGTATCCTGCATTGCCCAGCGTGGACCTCATCTAGCAGTTGCTTCCCAGTAGCCGAAAGAATGCATTTCATGAGGACTCCTTTTGCGCCCCTTCTGTATAGTGTTTCCCCAATGAGAGTGTAGTGATTTGACTGTCTTGCGATGCGCTCTGCTGCATTTTTGTCATCCGGCTCCACCTCATTCTTTATGTATCTGATGATTGGTTCCCTCCAGTCATCAGGATCTGACTCTGGTTGGCTCAGAATATTGCACTCTTCTACCCGATCTAATGAAATGCTCGGGCGCAGTACTTCTTGGATGAAAACTCTAGGCGGGACCTAAGTCCGACTGGATCCTAGCTTTGACAATGCATCAGCTGCCGTGTTGCGGTCTCTCTCCACATGATGAAATTCCAGCCCTTCAAACTTGTCTTCTAGCTTTCGGACGGCGGTGCAGTATTTCCCCATGGAGTCATTCGAGCAATCTCACTCTTTGTTTATCTGACTTATGACCACCAGTGAATCCCCATATACCATCAGTCTCTTGATGCCCAGTGATATGGCAATGTTTAGTCCATGAATCAAAGCTTCACACTCTGCTGCATTATTGGACGTTGAGAATAATAACTGAAAAGCATATTTGAGTTGTTCACCTCCTGGTGCAATGAAGAGGATCCCTGTGCCTGCCCCATGCAGCTTCAACGAGCCATCGAAATACATCCGCCATACTTCTGCAGTCTCCGGGTTATCTAGCACTTGTTGCTCGGTCCATTCTGAAACTCAATGTCGTGAGCTCCGTCAACTAGTGCTTGAGTCTTGATTGCGGTACGAGGCTGAAACTCAATGTCGTGAACTCCCAGTTCGCAGGCCCACTTGGCTATTCTTCCGATGGCTTCTTTATTGTGGAGAATATCCCCTATTGGAATTCTAGTGACTACTACGACTTTGTGATCGTCAAAGTAGTGACGGAGCTTGCGTGCAGTTAGAAGTAATGCGTACAATAGTTTTTGAACTTGAGAATATTTCTTCTTTGAGGGACCTAGGACTTCACTGATGAAATAGACGGGGTGTTGTACTGGTATGCATGTCCTTCTTCTGCTCGCTCGACTACCAACGCGGTGCTTACCACGTGAGTCGTGCAAGAGATGTATAACAGTAGATCTTCGGCCGGTTGACTCAGTGTGGCTCGGCGCGGCGGCTTTAGCACTGGTGGTGTTGTTAGGAATTTCTTCAGTGCGTCTAGAGCTTCCTGAGCCTCTGAAGTTCATTAGAACTTGTCCACCTTCTTGAGCAACATGTAGAACGGTAGGCCTTTTTCTCCCAGCCTTGATATGAATCTGCTTAGGACTGCCATGCATCTAGTAAGTCTTTGTACTTTCTTCTGTGATCGTGGTGCCTCCATTCTCATGATAGCCTCGATCTTTTCTGGATTAGCCTCAATTCCCCGGTGGCTGACAATAAACCCAAGAAATTTTCCCACTGGTACTCCAAAGACACACTTTTTAGGATTAAGCTTCCATCAATACTGTCGCAGACTGTTGAAAACCAGTTGTAAATCTTCAATGAAATTTTCTGAGTTTTCTGTCTTGATCACCACGTCATCCACATAAGCTTCCACACGCTTGCCCCATTGGTCGGCTAAGCATGTCTGAATAGCCCTCTGGTAAGTTGCTCCAACGTTTTTGAGGCCAAATGGCATGGAGGTATAGCAGAAGGCTCCGAACGGGGTGATGAATGCTGTTTTTTCCTCGTCTTCTTTTGCCAAGCTGATCTGATGATATTCGGAATAGCAATCTAAGAAAGACAACATAGAACACCCGGCGGTTGAGTCTACCACCTGGTCTATTCTAGGAAGTCCGAAGGGATCCTTTGGACAATGTTTGTTGAGATCCGTATAGTCGACACACATGCGCCAATCCACTTTATTCTTTTTGAGTATAAGAACAGGATTTGCTAACCACTCGGGATGTAACGCTTCTCTAATGAATCCGGTCACGACCAAGCGAGCCAGCTCTACACAGATGGCTTCTCTCTTATCGGGCGTGAAATGACGTAATTTCTATCGGATCGGCCTCGCCTAGGGGTAGACCTTCGGTTTGTGCTCGGCCAGTTCTCTCGGGACTCCCGGTATATCCGTAGGTTGCCATGCGAATACATCTCGGTTATCTTGCAGAAACTGGACGAGCGTGCCTTCCTATTTGTCATCCAGGCTGGAACTAATGATGGCAGTCTTGCGTTCATCGGTGAATCCGAGGTTGATTCTCTTGGTTTCTTCAGTCGACCACATAGAGGTCACGGCTTGAGCTTCATTCGTGAGTACCACGAGGTCTTCCTCAGGCTTTGAGTTCGCCTGTGCAGAAGAAGTCGCCGATGGCTTGGTGGTGAGGGCCGCCTGAATGGCCACTCGGAAACACTCTGCGACGCCTTGGAAGTTAGTGCGCACAGTTATGATTCCTTGTGGTCCTAGCATCTTCAATATCATGTACGTATAATGTGGAATGGCCATGAACTTCGCCAATCTAGGCCTGCCGATGATAGCGTTGTATCCGCAGTCGAAGTTCGCCACCTCGAACCTCAGGAACTCGGTTCTGTAGTTTTCCAGAGTTCCGAAGGTGACCGGCATGTAGATGTGTCCCAGTGGATATTCTCCTTCAGTCGGCATGATGCCGAAGAAAGGAGTGTCCGACTCGTGGAGCTCTTTGAGGGGGACTCCCAAGCCTTGAAGCGTCCGGGGGAAGGTGACGTTGATGCTGCTTCCCCCGTCCACTAATACCTTCTTTACCCTGCTCTCTCGGATCACCGTATCGACGAGGAGCGGGTACTTGCCCGGGTGGTCGAAGTTGAGCCACTGATCTGCCCGAGTGAAGGTGATCGGGTGTTTGGACAATCGATATGGGGCGGGAGGACCAGTGGTCGCCACCAGTATCTGACGGTCGTTGAGCTTTTGTTGCCTCTTGCTTTCTTGTGACCCATGTCCGCTGAAGATGACGTTGACTTCTCCGTCGATGCGCGGGAATGCTCCGCCTTCTCCCCCTCCTTCTGTTGGGGTTGTCGAGGTTCTCCAGGTCCTCCTCGTGGTGGGGGAGGTGGCAGAGGTTGGAAGGGTCGGCCGTTCCTCACAGAGTGCTTGAAGTCTCAGCAGTTCCGAAGGGTGTGGCGCATGTCCTTGTGGTACGGGCACTGGGCGTCGAGGATGTCGTCCAGCGTACGTTCGCCTCCGCGAGGTCCTCCTCGGGCACGAGAGGCTGGTGGTCCGGCGGCGTGGACTTCTTCACGAGGCCTCTTCTCCCAACATTTGTTGGGTTGTTGGTTTGTGTCGCGTCGCGGTGCCGCCGGTGCAGGCTTTGCTCCTCCAATGAGGTCCTGAGCTCATTCGTCGGCGGTGATGTAGAGGTCGGCTTCCCGGAATAGCTGCTCGGAGGTAGTCGGTGCCTTCTGCAGTATGGCTCGGACGAAGGCCGAGTCATTAGATCCTCGGTAGAAGTCCTCGATCACTGCCGCTTCAGCGACCTCAGGGATACGGTTTCTCATGGTCTGAAATCTTTTGAGGTATGACTGGAGAGTCTCATCCCCTCGGTGCTTGATGGATTTGAGGTCCCATGGCTGCACCGGTTTGTCGGAGAGAGATTGGAAGTTGGCGGTGAAGCGCCGACTGAAGTCGCTCCAGTCGTCGATGCAGTGTCGGGGTAAGTGTCGAAGCCATTGCAGTGCATCTTGCCCAAGGACGATAGGCAAGTATGTGGTCATCACATCATCGGTTGCCCTAGCAGCTCGAGCGGCGGTGGTGTAGACGGCCAACCAGCCTCCCGGATCCTGCTTAGGCTCGTACTTGTCGACGTTGGTGACTTTGAAGTTAGGGGGCCATTGAATGGCCCTGAGGTGTGGAGTGAGCGCCGATACTCCACACGTGTCCTCCTGTCGTCGATGATGATGCCTGTCCCAGGGAGGGGAGTTGTTGTCGTGGTGCCTCGACCATCCCCGGTTCGTGCTACCAGTCGAAGCCGTTGCCGACTCAGTTCTAGTGGCCTGACTCCGCGTAGGGATGCCGTGATCCCGGTCATATTCTTCTTGGCACCGGATCTCGTTCTCGTGTCGTCATTCACGCGAGGCATTAATGGAGCTCCATGCGTCTCGCCGACTGTTGATGGTGTGTCGTAGATCACTCGGTGGATGAGCGAGAGGTAGAAGGTGATTAGCTGCCCAAGTGAACAGCCGCCGATAGCCCTCGGCATCCGGAGTCCGGGGGAGGCCATCGGCTATCCGAGCCAATACTCCACCGACCTCACTCGGTGTGTTCATAGCTCGGGCGAAGTCAGGGTTCAGGTTTCGTTCGAAAAGTGGATTTTCTCGGCGTTGTCTCACTTCCTGCTCAGCCTGCTCTTGAGCTTGCCGTCGATCACGTCGTCGGGAATTCCTCCTTTCCCTGAAGACCCGTTCTTCTGGAGTCTCTCCCATCTCTGAGACCTCGTCTCGTGACACGGGCTGTGCCGGGTCCCGCTCTCCGGCTTCATGATGTCGCCAAATATTTTGGTGTCGGTTCCTTCGTCGGCGAGATTCCCGCTGAAGAGGTTCTTCTCCTGGCGCGGTTGGTTCATCGTCGGAGACAGGATTTGATTCTACTCTTCCCCCAATGAAGAGGAAGTCGGGGTAGAACAGAATTGTTGTAGTGACGAGCTTCTTTCTGTTCTCCTTTGAGGGCGGAGGTACTAGAAGAGCAATTTGACGATCCTTGACCTTGTTCGCCTCCTTTCTCCTAGTGATTTGTGTCCACGTCTCTGTGGAAGAGGTGGACAGCGGAGTTCTCTGGGTTGATGGACCCTCTGCCCCTGGCTTGCAGGAGGGAGTCTTTGTTCGGGGCGCCGGAGGTTGCGCTTTTTCCTGCTTCACTCCGGCTTTTCCGGAGTTTGTTGAGGAAGGCTCTCTCTCCGGTGGATCCACGATGCGATGTAGAGTTCCTTCTTCATCTGCCACGGATGAGATGGTTCCGAAGTAGAATGTTGACCCAGGGCGGAGGATGATCTTGCGCTGGAAAGTGATGGCCATTGAGCTAGCTTGGATCAGTGACACACCCCCTACCTGGCGCGCCAGCTGTCTGTGTTTTGGGTCCGACTGTGCACCCAGGGTTACCCCTCGAGGTGCTTTTTGGAGTAGGACGGTGTTACCAACTGTAGATCGATGGTTCGCGCTAGATGCACGAGAGACAGTGGACAATTTTGTACAGGTTCGGGCGTGAATACTTTGTGTGGTGGGTTACAAGGAGGTTCTCTAGTATCGAGGATGTTAGAGAACTGGGTGGATGGCTAAGTAGTGAGATATCTTTTTGAGGGGATGCCCCCTAGGCCTTATATACTCGACCGTGGGGCATTACATGTGGATATGATAACAATGTGAGCCTAAGTAATAGTGAACCGACTGAGGCTATCTTCCTATAATTCCGTCGACCTATCCCCGCTCTGTTCCGATGTAGGAGGCCCCTCAGCACGCGCCCGCTTCAGCATCTCGTCTACTTCGTAAGTGAGGTCCACACATGTGCGAAAACTCGCTACCCCTAGGTACAAAAGCTCATGTACGCTGTCTTAATTACTAAACGGAAACTTAGGCACTATTTAGAATCGCATTTCGTCACTGTGGTGAGGTCGTTCCCCTTGGGTTAGGTGACCTGCAATCTTGACATTTCTAGGAGGATCGCCAAATGGGCTCTCGAGTTGATGGAATATGGGATCTCCTACGCCCTGTGGACAACAATCAAATTGCTGGTCCTCACCGACTTTGTCACGGAGTGGACCGGGGCCCAAATGGAGCCGTCGCCGACTAAAGAGAAATGATGGATCATGCATTTTGATGGGTCGCTAACAAAGGAGGGGGTCGGCGAGGGCCTTGTCTTCACATCATCGTTAGGGGAATAGCTGCGATACATCGTGCAGCTCCATTTTCATGCCTCCAACAATGTGGCCGAGTACGAAGCCCTCGTGAATGGACTACACATTGCTATAGAGTTGGGTGTCCCGCCCTTAGATGTCCGAGGGGACTCCCAGCTCGTTGTGGGAGAAGTGATGAAGGACTTAGAGTGTCGTGACCCTAAGATGACAATGTATTGTCGAGAGGTACAACAGCTCGAGGACTGGTTCGATAGCCTCGAGCTAAATCACATTCCTCGGTGAGAAAATGAAGTAGCAGACACCCTCGCAAAAATGGCATCGAGACGAGCGACCGTCCTGCCAAAGGTATTCGCTACCGACCTCACTGGGCCAATCGTCCGCTACAATGAGATCTGCCAAGAGAGTGGGCAACTGTTGGGCACTAGCGCTTCGATCCCAGAGCCGGTCGCAGTCGTAGATGGAGCGAGCGTCCTGATCAGTCCTGCGGGCGATTGGAGAATGCCATATTGCAGCTTCCTAACCAACTGCTTAGTTCCTCAAGACGAAACGGAGGCACAAAGCCTCCATCGATGGGCCAAGTCTTTCGTCCTGATTGGGGAAGACCTCTACAAGAAGGCGCATATCGGGATAAAGCAGCTATGCATCCCAATCGAACAGGGGAGGCATCTACAAGAATACATACAAAGTGGGACCTGCGGGCACCATGCTGTCTCGAGAAGCCTCGTGGGAAACACTTTTTGATAGGGCTTCTACTGACCTATCATGGTGTCAGACGCACACAAGGTGGTGAGGACATGTGAGGGATGTAGGTACTACACGTAGTAGACCCACCTACCCACGTAGGCACTCCAAGCCATCCTCATCACGTGGTCGTTCGCCGTCTAGGGGCTTGATCTAGTCGAACCTCTCAGAAAGGCACCTAGGGGCTGCACGCATGTCTTGGTCGCAGTTGATAAGTTCACTAAATGGATCGAGGCATGGGTTATCGCGAGGATTACTTCTGAACAAGCTATAAAGTTCATCACCAACATTATCCACCATTTCAGGGTACCAAATTTCATCATAACGGACAACGGTACCTAGTTCACTACGAATACCACATCCGCATAAATTGGGCCGCTGTGGCCCAACCCATGCGAACGGACAGGTTGAGCGGGCTAATGGCATGACCATGCAAGGCCTCAAGTCTCAAATTTTTGCTCGTCTCAAGCAACTTGGCCAGCAATGACCAAAGGCGCTAAATCACAATTCTCTTGTGCCTGAGGATGACCCCAAAACACTCAACCGAGTACACGTTCTACTTTATGGCCTATGGAGCCAAAGCGGCCCTACCCACCGACCTCGAGTACGGAACCTCGGGGGTGAAGCTGTATACAAATGACTAGAATGAGTCGAGCCTCAGAGACGTGTTGGACCAACTCAACGAAGCTACAAATCTTGAGAGAAATTTAGTTTTCCCTTCCTAAACATATTTGCATCCTATATTTAACTTAAAGAGAGAAAAGGGGAGGATTAATTTTTAGACAATTATCCTGACCAAGAAAAGAGTCTAAAATTCACCAACCTGTTCATCTGAATATTTCTAATTTTCTGTAAAACTTTAAAGTGACTTGGAGTTCATCTAGCTTGAATTCAAAAATCAAATTTAAATTTAAATATGGCGAAAATAAAAAGAATAAAATAGTGACTAAGTCGACCCAAAGCCGCACTCGTGCCCCTGTTCCGCTGACAAGCAAGCTCTACCTGTCGTGCGTGCCCTCGTGCTCGCCTGAGCCTTGAGCCACTAACATCCAAGCCCCATGTGTCAGCCCTTTCTCCTCGTGCTAACGCCTGCTCTCTCTGGCGCGTGGGACCCACTTGTCATCCCTGACCTCCTGCTGCCAGAGTGAAGGGCATTCACTTCCCTCTTCCCCCCTCGATGCATGTGCCATTACCCCTGAGCACACCTACTAGCATTCAATCAGTAAAACGGCCACACCATCCTCACTGGCATCACCTTCCTCAAACCAATAGTGCCCCTTATAAAAGGAGCCATCATGCACCATCTAATCCCCCGAGCTCACACTCCTAGCCACTCGAGCATCTTCTTCACGCCACGAGTGCTGCTGCCGTCATTCAATATATTTGGAGCATGTGTTCCACCCTCGTTGCAGTCACCCTGACTTCCTCATCGACATCACTTGGACCATCGGAGCCAGAGGAACCTGCAACGCCCTTTCCCAGAGCTCTATAGACCCCGATGACCTAAGGACCATAGCGACTGACCCTCACTATGCCTCGCCATCGTCAACCATAGCACCTAGGAAATCCCCTAGATTTCGCTCTGGGCACCAGAAGGTGCCTCAGTGTAGGTGTACATTTGGGTCGGGCCTGATGGGCCAGCCCGAAGCATAGAAAAAAAGCACGGCCCAGGCACGTCACGGCACGGAATATTTTAGTGTCGGGCTGGCACGACCCGATATATCGGGCCGGGTTTGGGCCAAGGTCGCGGCCCATGGGCGGGCACGAGCACGGCCCATTTAAGGCAGGCACAAAATGGCCCATATAGAGGCACGAAAAGGCCCATATATTTATTAAAATCACACTTCATTCGACACTTTCATGTACTTGATAAAGAACACAAAGCTAGAGATAATGTTAGTTAGATGTTTTTTGTAGCTTTGAATTAGAGTATGTGATGTAATTTTATTTTTGTTATGAACATTAGATAATGAACTGAACTTACGAACTTTATATAGAGATGATTATACTCTTTTTCTTTCTAACAAAATAATTTGTAAACGAGGTAGTCATTGCATAGCTCTGGTAACTTAATACAAATATTAAGTTTGGTTTTGGTCAAATTTATTTGTCTTATCTTTTATTTGTTTTATTAAATTTGTTTTGAATTTCGGGCCATGATGTGAATTTCGGGCCAAAAACTGAATTTCAGGCCAAAAATTGAATTTCGGGCCCTAATGTGAATTTCGGGCTTTTATAATTTCGGGCCGCCCGAAATGAGCCCAGCACGTTTAAGCAATTACGGGTCGGGTCATGGGCCGAGGGCTAGGCCCATAGGCCGGCCCGGCACGGCCCGAAATTCAAACGGGTTGGGCCGGCCCGAAATTCAAACAATACGGGCATTTTCGGGCTTGGGCCAGGCCAGGCTGGGCGGCCCAAATGTACACCTATATGCCTCAGCAGGTATTATAATCAGCACATCTCTTCCCCATCTCCACAAGATTTTCTCATCAGAGCACACCCTTCTGTTGAGCACCAAATTGAGGCCGAACAGTCCGCGGTCCGGACGGTCCGCGCCGCTGGTCCGGATGGTCCGCGCGCGCAGAACTGATTAGGGTTCCGAGTTTCTTGCTGTGTTTGTTGGCTAGATTCACAGAATTAGCTTGGTGAGTTTGTTTATAACGGGTCCAGCCCCCTTCTCTATAAATACAGAGGAATACGACCAATTTGTGAGGATCAATTGAATCAATAATCAACTTATCTCGCATTTATTTCTTGTACATTTAGGAGTAGTTCTAGCCTAGTTCTAGTTTAGCCTTCCAGTCCCCAAATTTTCCTCTTCTCTTCGACTCTACGTCGATTAGAGGAGTCTAGGTCGGCCTGCCGAGCCTAGACAACACCTAGGATCCCTCCTCCCCGATGGGGTCCCTCCCAGGAGCAAGATCCATGAGCCACCGGCGACTTCCGCCGCCCCTGCGGCACGCGCGGACCGTCCCGCCCCTGGCCGTGGACCATCCGCGCCTGTGCAGCGAGCACCGCCGCCGGTTCTCACGCAGTAATTGGCGCCCAAAAAGGCACCAACACACTTTTGGCGACTCTGCTAGAGACAACACATATAGACTCATCAAATCAGCCCTCAATGGTCGGTTCAAGGGATAGCTCTGACATTTCCCCCAGCAATATTATAGAGCCGACTTGGGAGACCTTGCCGACTGACGAACAACACTAGTTCGAGGAGCACAAGGAGCAGGTGATCCAAGAAGCGAAGGCGAGATTCCTGGCCAACTTCAAGGTGGACAGGAACAACAAGGTCATTCGGCAACGGGCGACTGATCCGGCTTCGCTCCGACCCACACCGGATATCCCCAATGTAAGTAACACCAACGAGCACCAATCGCTTAAAGCTTACATAGATGAACAACGAGAACAAATGAAACATATCGTAGGGGGTATACAAAAAGATTATAAAAGGATAGTACGCGTGTTTGATAAGTCCACTGTTGCAAATTTTCCTTCGCACGAGGTTGAATTGGGGGAATACACGTAATGCATCGGCTATAGGTTGTCACCACCAGTCACAACCCCTTTGTGGGATGCCGATGGACACATACCCTGAGCAACCACAAATCGGCAGTAAATTAGCCGATCTGCACATGTCCGGACCGTCCGCACATGAGCACGAACCGTCCGGGCCAGCAACGGCTGGTCCTATTTTTAATGAGTTACCGAGATATGCGTCCGAGCCGCCACATGTTACACAAACCCTAAACCACCCAGACAGACTGTCGCATATGATCACGGACGGTCCGCATATCCGACCGGACGGTCCGCGTATCTGACCGGACGGTACGCGTATCTGACCGGACGGTCTGTCATAGGGATGTTGGAGGAAGATCATTACCTAAATCCTCACCCATCCCAGCAACACTTCCCTTCACACTATACAATGCACTAGCCCATTAATACGGAGTCTTAGGCCCAGGGGAGCGAGTACTTTCTGGCCCCGCCTAGAAGGCCGGAAAGGAACGGTCAATCCTATGAACCATATAGGGCAAATAGTAATACATCACATACTCAAACCAATGGGGGGAAGACAACATGCTAATATCCAGTCAACCCCACCTATGTTTGACCAAAGAGCCAGTGGTCTCGCACCGGCTGCCATTGATATAGTGAGGGAAGAAATAGCCAGGGCATTCTGAGATAAGCTCAGAGTAAGCATGGTCCCTGGGGGGCAATCATTCGGAAACCTTATGACAGCCGATTTTATCATCACCCATACCCACAGGGAACCAGAATACCTGAATTCACAAAATTTTCGGGTGACCAAGGAAAAGGCACACGTGAACACATAGGCCAGTTTCTAGCACAATTAGGATAATTGGCCGACACAGAAGCGTTCCGCGTGCGTTTATTTTCTTTAACTTTGACAGGAACGACATTTGCATGGTACGCCACATCGCCTCCTAATTCTATTTCGTCATGGGGGGATTTAGAACAAAAATTCCATGATCACTTTTTCTCCGTTGACTATGAGTTAGATTTGGTAGACCTAGTGGCCCTGCGACAGGGGAAAGACGAATCAGTTAATGACTATATCCGGAGATTCTGGGATACAAGAAACTGATGCTTCAAATTCATTTAGCAGAAAAATAGCTAGCAGGTGTGACAGAACCTCCCAAGTCATTAGGCCCACCTACAGTTGTCCTTGTCCAATGGACCTTAGACAACCCTACAGGTGCACCTGATCACTTGACAAGTTCGGTATCTGAATTCCTTACCTTGCCCAAGAGCGTTTCACCCGTCACGCAGACATTACAATACATCGGAGGTACGAAAATGTGGAAGCAGTTACAATAACTTACCTTATATTAAAGTAAGGAAGAGTCGTATTATTACAGACCAGAACGAAATATAAGAGTGCTGAGTAATATTATTACATAACCTGGGAGGCAAAAACCCCTCCCAATAAACAGTAAAAAGTTTTTCTTAACGGAGGACCTTTCCTCCCGCAGCTTCAGTCTTGATTTTCTTCTTTTGGTACCACCTTGGAACAGAAGCAACAAAAGTTTGCTGCTTCTTCACCTAAAACAACATGGGACAAAGCCCTGAGTACGAAATGTACTTTCACAAGTCTTACCCGTCAAAATAAAAGACTCTCAAGGATATGCTGGCCTTTGGGGATCAAGGTATGGCTTTTCAATAATCAAAGACTCTGTTTGCAGAAATGCTTACTAATAATGGATCCTCAAAAGTCCAGTTTTATTAGCAAGTTAAGTCATTACCTGAGTCATGTGACCAGCTAAAAGATCCTTGATCATCAAGCCTACATCGAGAAGGTCCTTAATCAAGTCAGACGGAGACACTACACCGAGACTCTCTTCTCGTGCAAGTCACCCGCCCGGTCTCAGCTTTATCATTTCAAACCCAAAGTTTGGTACCTGACAGAGGTACATCTTTTCCGATGTTGAACACATCATGGCCATGATGGATCCACCATCAAGTTTTGTTTTTGAAAACATCCCACCCACTTTGAAGCATCATCTTTTGTGAAAACAAAACATTTTTGTTTTCTAGAGAAAAGCTAAGCATAAGAAAAACCTTTTTGTAAATCAGGGGATTAAGGAAGAGTAATCAAATCCAAGGAAGGAAATGCAGCAACTGGTTTAGCACACAACTCCTATCACCTAATGCATCAAGTAAGTGAGAAAGATTTTAAAATAACAAGGGGGTGGCAAATGCACCGGGGCTTGCCTTGTGTTACTGGTGAGTGTAACACCCGGATTTTAGGGGTCCAAAACCCGGGGTTAACATAAACACCAGGTATGCTGGGACCAAGTCTCATACATATGATGTATAGTGGCACAGGATCGAATGTCACATCTTTATATATAACAGGAGTTCTATACAAAATAAATAATTACATTATAAGGAGACAACGGTCCAGCAACCCGAAGTTGACTGGGAGACGACGACCTAGACCTCTCACGAACTCATCGCAGCATCCTCCATGAGCATCATCCTGCAGTACCTGCTCTTGACCTGTGGTGTGTGTGAGACAGCAAGAGTGAGCTCACATACGTTCATCGCTCAACAAGTTGTGGGGAATAATGTGCATGAACTCGCCAAAGGTGGGAGCTCACGTGAAGTGTAAGGCTTACCAAAGAAGATGGTTAGAGCTGAGCATTGCTTTTAAAGTTGGTCAAAATTTTATTAGCAATTACTAAGTATAAGTAAATACCAACCCAATTAAGTAGTAGAACAAAAGTAACACCTCTCCTGCAATGCAATGCATATGACAAATTGAATTTAGTTCCATAAATTAATCATGTGAGGGTCCGAGCTGCTCATGACCGTGAGCACGGCTAGTATACCAGTTTTACACTCTGCAGAGGTTGCGCATCTTTACCCACAAGCCGTGTTACCCATCTGCCAAGGGGTCATGAATCCCATACACCTCTACCAAGGAAGCGAGGCAGGGTAACACTACGAGGCCTTTACAAAGTTCCACTAGCTTCCGAAAACCCGCTACAGTTTATAGGAAGATCCAGTGCAGGAATCCCTTGCAGGACCGCCATCGCAGCAAAATCCTCCCGAGGGCCTCCCTACACTGACCTCTCCCCTACTGCCCTTGCCCCTTTCGGGTAAGGTAGTCTTCCACTAGCTTTCCTAATTAATCAGCCAAGGGCGTCCCATACCACCCTTGTGGTAGCACTGTTTTCCCGGGTGGTCGCTCCATGTTCCAATTAACATAATGATCTTAACATGAACATTAAATAACAACTGATAACAAAAAGTGTAATCATGAATAGTGTATCTCCATACCCAAAACCACATATAGCACTAGCAAGTACTACCCAGAAAGATCAGTGGTAAACAAGGTATAAAGATAATCAAACTAGGTAACCTGTTGGGTCCCATCAAATTAACCTATGCAGATCATTATGATTAATCAGAACATGGCTGGGTAAAAGGAAGTGATCAAGGGCACAACTTGCCTGGGCCTTGAGATTCCAGGTACCAGGATGATCTTCAGATGACTCGTGACCTCACTGCTAGTCGTAGCAATACAAGCATACATGGTATAGGCAAAATTAACATTACACCAACATATATGCAAAATACATATTAATAATCTACATGTTAAAATAAGATCACAGGAAAAAGAATTATTAATTTTGGAGTTGTAGAATTCAAGTTATGAATTTCCTAAGATTTAAGGTGATTATAATATGATTAAATGATAAATAAATTTTCTGACAGAGTTCATGTCAAAACAGTGATTCTAAATGGTAGAGAATATTATTACAAAATTTTAGGAATTGGAATGACTCAATTTGGAGCTAAAATGAATTAGTTATGAATTAATTAAGTTTCTGGATTTATTTTAACACTAAAAATCATTTTCTAAATCATTTTCTATGATTTTCCTATTCACTGGACTGGGCCTCATTTACTGAAAAGTGCAGGGGTCTCTGTGCAAATAAACCTAAGACTCAAACTACACCCGCGGTGGATGGCGGGTCGATTTCACAAAACCCCGAGGGCTCTTTAGAAAAATGACCATCGCGAAGGGGTACCCGTTATTCCTAACCGTCCGATCCACAATCGATGATCCAAATTAGATCAAAGCCCTGCGAACCGGTACGCATCCCTGACCGTTCATCCCAAGATCTGCGTCACAGATTTAATGAAGTTTGATTTCCCTATGGATCGTCCGATCGAAGACCCACGGTCCCGATTTAATATCACGAAGGGGTATCGCCTGTTCTAATCCGAGCCGTTCTCTGGGAGATCGACGGTCAGCAGTTGTTCGCCATCCTTCCCCCAACGCGACGGCGGCGCCGCCCACGGTATGCGGCGGAGGCACGCCGGCGCGCCCGCGACTCGTCGTTCCAGTGCCCCAAGCTCAAGATTGACGGGTGCAACGCGTAAAGGAGACTAAGGCGAACTGGATGGAGTACTCTTTACCGTGGATTGGTGTCTGGTTGTAGCTGGCCACGGTGAAGGGCGGCTTGGAGGCGATAGCCCAAGTCCGGCGAGGAATTCCGGTGTCTTCAACGCTCCTTGGTCATGGCCACCCCATCGTGTATGCTCCACGCGCAACCCCGAAGCCCCAGGTCCACATGCCGAGGGTGTTTCGCCACCGTGGGCGGAGATCTCCGGCGGCGGACGGAGACGCGGGGAGAGAGTTCGGTCCCGGGGAGAGAGATGTAAGGAGAGGGGGTCGCGGCCACGTACTTATACACAGGGAGCGCTTCGCGGCTGTTGCACGGGTACCGAGATCACCGGCGAGCATCGCGGAGTCCGCGCGCTCCGTTGAGCTCCACGCGCGCGCGGCCGTTTCGGTGAGGAAGGATATGACACGCGGGACCCACATGTAAGCCTCACGGGGGGGGGGAAGAGAGAGCGAGGCATGCGCGGACGATGGGTACGGCTGACCGCGTGGGCCCGGGATGCCAGTGGGAGAAGGCGCGGGCATGTGAGCAGGGAGGCTGACGGGGTGGCCCCGCCTGTCGGCGCCGTGGGGGAAGCTGGGCCGCGCGAGAAGGGTGAGATGGGCCGAAATGAAGTAATCCGGCCCAGGTAGGGATTTTCTCTTTTTCTTTTTATTTTCTTTCCTATTTTCCATTTCAATTATCCAATTCAATTCAAATTTAAATTCCAATTTATATCCAAAGTTTGTGGCAAATTTGTCTTCATTTAAATATTCAATGTGAACATAGCATGGATAAATTTTATTTATTTACAGATTTATTTTGCTTCTCTTGCCTTATATATATATTATTTCCCCTTTTTCCTTTTTCAAACCCTAATCTCCTTTTGAGTTCTAATTCAATTTTCTTTTTAGTATATTTTGATTAATAGAGTTGCTATTATTATTATATGCACTACAAACAAAACTCCAATATGATGCACATGTTGTTTTGTTGACATTTAGTCATTTAATTATTTTTAAATGGGGTTGTTCACATGATTAGTTAAATTGAAACAAAGCAAATAAGAGAATTATCTCCATTACCATGATTTACAAATTTGAGTATTACAAATCCTACCCCCCTTAAAAATAATCTCGTCCTCGAGATTTGTAAGAAAGAGGATATAGGAAGAGTGATTTGAAATCTAGCTTTTAGTTTCTAATTAGTTCAAAATCAAGAGTCTCTCTTTTTATTATTAGTAAGTGATAGGAGAGTATGGGTAATATAGGTATGTCCACTTTATTATGTAGGATAGAAGATGTCTTTAGGGCATATATAGGTTTGGGTAAGAAAGAGTAGGATAGGAAAAACTTCATCCAAGATTGTGGATCTTGACTCATCTTGGTGACCTTACTTGATTCTTGAGGACTTGGGTTGGTGTTCATCCTTCCTTGATGAAGTTGATCATCCTCTTTGGTCTTATCTCATTGATTAGGAGTTAGTGTATATTATTGGCTGGGGAATATGGTTAACATAGGTATGGATGAGATAGACTACATGATGTAGGTTACAAGTTTGTTTTAGGTAGGGGTTGATAGACTATGCAATCCATCATTACTCTATTGGTTGGGTTGTTATGTAACTTGTTATATAGGTCAAGTTGTTGGGTATGGCCAAGTTGATATAAGTTTCCAAATTAGGTTTAAGTAATTTAGGAGTATGGCCTTATCTTTTCTACCAGCATTAAGTAACTCACACTAGATTAGACCATATTAAATTAGATATGATCTAGATTAGACTAGTTTAAGTTAGATAGGTTTATCAGGGTAAGATATATCTTGTTAGGATATGTTAGAATCTTTTGAAATAGGATGGGGTATATGGTGTAGGTAGATCAGAAGCTCTATTAGGTTAACACAGAGGGATTATGCATCTATTGGATGGGTAAGGTAGTTGCATATGGTCAAGTTAGTCTATGGCACCATTTAGGTTAACACATTTTTTTTTGTATAGGGGTAAGGTCTAATCTATTTCACTAGTACTAACTAATTTATTAAATAACTCACTTTAGATTGGATCATATTGGATTAGATGGGATCTAGATTGGTATCATCGGATTAGTCTAGACAATATCTAATTACTTTGAATTAGATCATGGTTGATATTTTAGACTAGGGTAAATATGCTTATTAGGATAAGATGGATCCATAAAGATAAGATAGAATCTTTTGAGACCAGTTTAATCTATTAGGATAAGGATAAAATCTTTTCAAGATAAGATGAGTATCTTTTAAGATGAGATGGATCTATTAAGATAAGGAAGAATCTTTTAAGATAAGATGAATTAGTTAGAATGAGATCTTTTAGGATAAGATAAATCTCTTAAGCTAGATATGTTCCAATGGGGATAATCTAGGTTGTTTAGTTATTTTATAAATATATTTTTATACCTATGTGTATATGCAGATGCAATTGTGGACATTACTCCACAACTCATCATACTCAAACAAAGATCCAAATCAGACAGATATCATAAGAACAAACATTCAAATACTTAGACACTTATAAAAATAGTTTTGTTTTTGTTCCTAGGATTAGGTCTCCTATTCCTAAAGGTCACTTTAGGTACTGGATTTCAAAGTGTGAAATCCACATTTGTCTTTAGAAAAGAAAAGATAAGAATAATCAGAGTAAAGCGGAAATAGATGAGAAAAGATTAAGACAAGTTTAGAAAGAATCAGGGTAGCAAAGATAAGTAGAGAATGGTTGTCCAGTTCTATCTAGGTTTCGTCCTACAGTCAACATTCCTCTGATACCACTTCTGTAACACCCGGATTTTAGGGGTCCAAAACCCGGGGTTAACATAAACACCAGGTATGCTGGGACCAAGTCTCATACATATGATGTATAGTGGCACAGGATCGAATGTCACATCTTTATATATAACAGGAGTTCTATACAAAATAAATAATTACATTATAAGGAGACAACGGTCCAGCAACCCGAAGTTGACTGGGAGACGACGACCTAGACCTCTCACGAACTCATCGCAGCATCCTCCATGAGCATCATCCTGCAGTACCTGCTCTTGACCTGTGGTGTGTGTGAGACAGCAAGAGTGAGCTCACATACGTTCATCGCTCAACAAGTTGTGGGGAATAATGTGCATGAACTCGCCAAAGGTGGGAGCTCACGTGAAGTGTAAGGCTTACCAAAGAAGATGGTTAGAGCTGAGCATTGCTTTTAAAGTTGGTCAAAATTTTATTAGCAATTACTAAGTATAAGTAAATACCAACCCAATTAAGTAGTAGAACAAAAGTAACACCTCTCCTGCAATGCAATGCATATGACAAATTGAATTTAGTTCCATAAATTAATCATGTGAGGGTCCGAGCTGCTCATGACCGTGAGCACGGCTAGTATACCAGTTTTACACTCTGCAGAGGTTGCGCATCTTTACCCACAAGCCGTGTTACCCATCTGCCAAGGGGTCATGAATCCCATACACCTCTACCAAGGAAGCGAGGCAGGGTAACACTACGAGGCCTTTACAAAGTTCCACTAGCTTCCGAAAACCCGCTACAGTTTATAGGAAGATCCAGTGCAGGAATCCCTTGCAGGACCGCCATCGCAGCAAAATCCTCCCGAGGGCCTCCCTACACTGACCTCTCCCCTACTGCCCTTGCCCCTTTCGGGTAAGGTAGTCTTCCACTAGCTTTCCTAATTAATCAGCCAAGGGCGTCCCATACCACCCTTGTGGTAGCACTGTTTTCCCGGGTGGTCGCTCCATGTTCCAATTAACATAATGATCTTAACATGAACATTAAATAACAACTGATAACAAAAAGTGTAATCATGAATAGTGTATCTCCATACCCAAAACCACATATAGCACTAGCAAGTACTACCCAGAAAGATCAGTGGTAAACAAGGTATAAAGATAATCAAACTAGGTAACCTGTTGGGTCCCATCAAATTAACCTATGCAGATCATTATGATTAATCAGAACATGGCTGGGTAAAAGGAAGTGATCAAGGGCACAACTTGCCTGGGCCTTGAGATTCCAGGTACCAGGATGATCTTCAGATGACTCGTGACCTCACTGCTAGTCGTAGCAATACAAGCATACATGGTATAGGCAAAATTAACATTACACCAACATATATGCAAAATACATATTAATAATCTACATGTTAAAATAAGATCACAGGAAAAAGAATTATTAATTTTGGAGTTGTAGAATTCAAGTTATGAATTTCCTAAGATTTAAGGTGATTATAATATGATTAAATGATAAATAAATTTTCTGACAGAGTTCATGTCAAAACAGTGATTCTAAATGGTAGAGAATATTATTACAAAATTTTAGGAATTGGAATGACTCAATTTGGAGCTAAAATGAATTAGTTATGAATTAATTAAGTTTCTGGATTTATTTTAACACTAAAAATCATTTTCTAAATCATTTTCTATGATTTTCCTATTCACTGGACTGGGCCTCATTTACTGAAAAGTGCAGGGGTCTCTGTGCAAATAAACCTAAGACTCAAACTACACCCGCGGTGGATGGCGGGTCGATTTCACAAAACCCCGAGGGCTCTTTAGAAAAATGACCATCGCGAAGGGGTACCCGTTATTCCTAACCGTCCGATCCACAATCGATGATCCAAATTAGATCAAAGCCCTGCGAACCGGTACGCATCCCTGACCGTTCATCCCAAGATCTGCGTCACAGATTTAATGAAGTTTGATTTCCCTATGGATCGTCCGATCGAAGACCCACGGTCCCGATTTAATATCACGAAGGGGTATCGCCTGTTCTAATCCGAGCCGTTCTCTGGGAGATCGACGGTCAGCAGTTGTTCGCCATCCTTCCCCCAACGCGACGGCGGCGCCGCCCACGGTATGCGGCGGAGGCACGCCGGCGCGCCCGCGACTCGTCGTTCCAGTGCCCCAAGCTCAAGATTGACGGGTGCAACGCGTAAAGGAGACTAAGGCGAACTGGATGGAGTACTCTTTACCGTGGATTGGTGTCTGGTTGTAGCTGGCCACGGCGAAGGGCGGCTTGGAGGCGATAGCCCAAGTCCGGCGAGGAATTCCGGTGTCTTCAACGCTCCTTGGTCATGGCCACCCCATCGTGTATGCTCCACGCGCAACCCCGAAGCCCCAGGTCCACATGCCGAGGGTGTTTCGCCACCGTGGGCGGAGATCTCCGGCGGCGGACGGAGACGCGGGGAGAGAGTTCGGTCCCGGGGAGAGAGATGTAAGGAGAGGGGGTCGCGGCCACGTACTTATACACAGGGAGCGCTTCGCGGCTGTTGCACGGGTACCGAGATCACCGGCGAGCATCGCGGAGTCCGCGCGCTCCGTTGAGCTCCACGCGCGCGCGGCCGTTTCGGTGAGGAAGGATATGACACGCGGGACCCACATGTAAGCCTCACGGGGGGGGGGGGAAGAGAGAGCGAGGCATGCGCGGACGATGGGTACGGCTGACCGCGTGGGCCCGGGATGCCAGTGGGAGAAGGCGCGGGCATGTGAGCAGGGAGGCTGACGGGGTGGCCCCGCCTGTCGGCGCCGTGGGGGAAGCTGGGCCGCGCGAGAAGGGTGAGATGGGCCGAAATGAAGTAATCCGGCCCAGGTAGGGATTTTCTCTTTTTCTTTTTATTTTCTTTCCTATTTTCCATTTCAATTATCCAATTCAATTCAAATTTAAATTCCAATTTATATCCAAAGTTTGTGGCAAATTTGTCTTCATTTAAATATTCAATGTGAACATAGCATGGATAAATTTTATTTATTTACAGATTTATTTTGCTTCTCTTGCCTTATATATATATTATTTCCCCTTTTTCCTTTTTCAAACCCTAATCTCCTTTTGAGTTCTAATTCAATTTTCTTTTTAGTATATTTTGATTAATAGAGTTGCTATTATTATTATATGCACTACAAACAAAACTCCAATATGATGCACATGTTGTTTTGTTGACATTTAGTCATTTAATTATTTTTAAATGGGGTTGTTCACATGATTAGTTAAATTGAAACAAAGCAAATAAGAGAATTATCTCCATTACCATGATTTACAAATTTGAGTATTACAGTGAGTCAGGCTCTGCTCCACAGATATCAAAGTAAAAGCAGTTTCCTGCCTGAGGTTCTTCAGGTGGTGGTGGTGAAGTCCTCGCTTCTTCAACTTCTATTTCCTCCTCGTTTTCTAGATATAACCATATATAATCATGAATGCCATGTGATGCTCATGAAAATGAAAAGATAATAAAAGTTTATTATCTACGGTCTTGAGTATAACTTTCCTTCATGAGACTCCAGGAAACTAGGGTTTTCGGAGTCTATAGTGAAGTTCATAGGGCATGGACTAGGGTTTTGGGTTCTAAGTACCAAACATGGTCCAAATCATACCAAACTTTATCCAAGGCTTCTAAATAATATTTAAAGTTTACCTAAAAAATTTGGTGAATTTTGGCATTATTAATTATTCTCTAAAATTCCAGAAGTAAGGATTTTGGCTATTTTAAATGCCCCAAAATTCCCTATTTGAACTAAAAATCAGGAAACTATTTTTATTAAATACTATAAGAAATTAGAAGCCTAGCAAAATTGGTCACTTAATCAAACTTGTTCTCCTATGATAGCTCTACAAACTTGATGTGTTGACATAGGGCAAAATCCTTATAGTTTGGAAGATATAGGGCCTCAAAGTTGATCCCATTTACTGAAATTCAGACTTAGCCATTGGAGCACAATTGTGGCCTTTTTGCAAATAAGCCCAAAACTTATGGTTTTATTTGCAAATCTCCAAATATGTGAACCATATGATTTGAGGTGCCTAAATACCTTGGTTTTTGCACTTTGGTCCAAAAGTGGGTAATATTTGCATATAACCCCCTAGGGTTTCAGTCTAGGGTTTTCCAGGGGTCTTTTTAGGGTTTTTGGTGCTTCTAGGGTTTGGATGCTACTTAAGTCCATCCATGGTGATATTTTATGATCATTTCAACTAAGTTTTGAAGTTCTCTCTTAGTTAGGCTTTGTTTATTCTTCTGAGCCTAGTTTAGGGTTAAGTACTGCATCCTAGGGTTTTACTCATAAAATGTCACATCAATATAACTTGTTTGAACTTTTTGCCTAGTGAATGCATTCTAAGTGTAACAAACACATGATATGCCAATGCTTATGATGTTATGCTCAATTTTTAGTGGCAGTAACACCAGGGGTGTTACATCCTTTCCCCCATAAAGGAATCTTGTCCCGAGATTAAAAGTCCTAGGGCAAGTAATGGAAAAGGAAACACGACATATCTTTATTTCCTTATTTTTGGTACAAGGCAGGGGTGGTGTGGGGTTCATTCCTTTATTACAATAAATGTATTCATCTTAAAAGTTACATGAAGCTAAAAAGCCTGGGAAATTCTTTTCTAAAAAGTCTTGAGTTTCCCAAGTAGCTTCATCTTCTGTATGTTGGTTCCACTTTATCTTGTAGAACTTGAGAGTTTTCCTTCGGGTAATTTTGTCTTTTTGATCCAAGACTCGAATAGGATGCTCAGAATATGTCAAGTCTGGTTCTAAGGCAACATCCGTTACTTTAATGATTTGATCGGGAACTCGAAGACACTTCTTCAATTGAGACACGTGGAACACATTATGTACAGCAGACAATGTTTCGGGTAACTAGAGTCGGTATGCCACTGGTCCATATCTTTCAAGGATAGGAAAAGGACCAATATACCAGGGTGCAAGCTTCCCTTTTATCTCGAAATGAGATACACCCTTCATTGGTGAAACTTTCAGGTCGACAAAATCTTCAACTTGAAAGTGCAAGGGTTGACGTAGCTTGTCTGCATAACTCTTCTGTCGAGCTTGGGCTTCCTTTAAATTATGAATTATTTGTTGAACTTTTTCTTCTATTTCCTTTACCATATTAGGCCTGAAGAAACATCTTTCACCTGGTTTAGACCAGTTTAACGGAGTACGACACCGTCGTCCATACAAGGCTTCAAAGGGTGCCATTTTGATACTCTCTTGATAGCTATTATTGTACGAGAACTCTGCTGATGGTAAACAGTCATCCCATTTCTATGGAAATTCCAGGACACATGCTCGCAACATATCTTCAAGTATCTGATTTACTCTCTCAGTTTGTCCACTAATTTGGGGATGATAGGCCGAACTGTGGAGCAATTTAGTACCCAAGGATTTGTGAAGTTCTTCCCAGAATTTTGATACGAATTGAGGTCCACGATGCGACACTATAGTGTTTGGAACACCGTGCAAACTGAGAATACGAGCAATGTACAGTTCCACATATGTGAGGATCGGGTAATATGTCTTGACTGGTAGAAAATGAGCAATTTTCGTAAGCCGATCAATTATAACCCAAATAGAGTCATACCCTTTTGCTGTCCTGGGCAATCCCACAATAAAATCCATGCTTATATCCTCCCATTTCCATGTAGGGATAGGCAAAGATTGCAATGGACCAGCAGTCTTCATATGTATGGCTTTTACACGTCTGCAAGTGTCACATCTTGCCACATAGCGTGCGATTTCAATCTTCATCTTTGTCCACCAATAATGTTGTTTTAGGTCATGATACATCTTAGTTCTTCCGGGATGACTAGAATAGCGACTAAGATGTGCTTCATCTAAAATTTGCTGGCGGATCTCATCATTTTTAGGCACAACTATGCGGTTGTTAAACCATACAACACCTTGATCATCTCTTCTAAAGCAGTTGGCTTTACCGGCCTCTATTTTCTTATGAATGTGTTTCATACCCTCATCATTTCTTTGTGCGTCAACTATTCTTTGCAGGAGGACTGACTCAAGCTTCAAGTGATTTGAAGTTCCATGTTGAATTATTCCCAGGTTCAACTTCTCCATTTCTTGGCACAACGTAATGTCAGAAGTCTTCATTGTAAGACAATGACAGAAAGTCTTACGACTTAACGCATCTACCACTACATTAGCCTTGCCTGGGTAATAATGAATCTCCAATTCATAATCCTTAATCAGCTCGAGCCATCTCCTCTGCCTCATATTTAACTCTGACTGGGTAAAGATGTACTTCAAACTTTTATGATCTGTATAAATATGACAGATATTTCCCAGCAGATAATGACGCCATATTTTTAGGGCATGAACCACAACAGCTAACTCCAGGTCATGAGTTGGATAGTGTTCCTCATGCCGGCGCAACTGCCTTGAAGCATAAGCTATCATTCGGCCTTCTTGCATTAGAACACAGCCTAGACCACTGCCTGATGCGTCACAATACACATCAAAGGGCTTTTCAATGTCTGGTTGAGCTAATACCGGAGCAGTGGTCAATAATACTTTTAGCTGCTCAAAAGCTTCACTACATCTTGAAGACCAATTAAATTTAGTATCATTCTTCAATAAACTTGTGATTGGTTTCACAAGCTTGGAAAAATCTGGAATGAATCGGCGGTAATAACCAGCCAGTCCAAGGAAACTTCAGACTTGATGTACAGTGGTTGGGGGATTCCACTCCAAAATATCCTTGCCTTTGCTAGGATCCACTGCAATCCCCTTGGCAGATAATACATGTCCCAGAAATTAGATCTCCTCCAACCAGAACGTGCACTTACTGAACTTAGCATATAATTGGTGCTCCCTTAAGCGCGTTAATATGATCCGCAAATGCCGAGCATGCTCCTCTTCATTTTTGGAATATATCAAGATATCATCAATGAATACCACCATGAATTTATCCAACTCAGGCATGAATATCGAGTTCATAAGATATGTGAAGTGGGCAGGAGCATTTGTTAGTCCGAAAGACATAACCAAATATTCAAATAAACCATACCGCGTAGTAAATGTGGTCTTGGGTATATCTTCGGGTCGGATACGGATCTAATGATAACCCGACCTGAGGTCAATCTTGGAAAATACCTGGGCTCCGGTAAGTTGATCAAATAAAATGTCAATCCAGGGAAGAGGGTACTTATTCTTGATTGTGACCTCATTAAGGGGTCTATAATCCACGCACATCCGAAGTGTTTGGTCCTTCTTCTTGACAAAGATGGCTGGACAACCCCAAGGTGATGAACTTGGTCAGATGAATCCCTTTTCTAGTAGATCTTGTAATTGGGTCTTGAGTTCTGCCAATTCATTCGGAGGCATTCGATACGACCTTCTAGAAATAGGAGTCGTACCGGGCTTGAACTCAATCACAAATTCTACATCTCTTTCTAGAGGCAATCCAGGCAGATCTTCCGGAAAGACGTCCGGGAATTCACATACTACCGGAATACCTTGGATCTCCGGTATGATGGCTTCATATACTCTGCCACATGGTTTAGCTGGGATAGCTATAGGGATAGACAAGAGAACCTCTTCTTGGTCATAACTCAACCTAATGGTTCTCAGATCAGTGTTGAGGATAGCTTTATGTTGGGCTAACCAATTCATGCCCAGAATTACATCTATATCTTGGCCTTTCAGAATAATCATGTTTGTAGGAAAGTCCCGTTCAGCCAACGTTACGGGCACATGGAAAGCCACCTCTTTAGTGAATATTTGTCCCCCAAGCAAATGAATTATAAACCCTTCCCTTGATTCATTGTATGGAATGCAATGTTGCTCCTCAAACTTCTTGCTTACGAATGTATGTGAAGCGCCAGAATAAAAAAGAATAACTGTAGGGTGATTGGCCACGAAAAACGTACCCATCATAACCGGTTCTCCTTTCGGTGTCGTGGCCACTTGCGTATAATAAATCCGCCCAGTTTTCTTCATATTTTTGCCCACGGTATTGTTCGCCGCATTTCCCTTGCCTTGAGCGAAACTCCCAGAACACTGTTGATTATTTGATTTGTTCTGCTTCAGATATGGACAATCCTTAATAAAATGTCCAGACTTTCCACAATTAAAGTAGCCTGTTGAAGAGCTTGGGAAGGCGGGGAAACGAGTACCAGGGGCACCCGGCTAATTTGTTGAGGTGGGGACAGTGGCAGGACGGATAAAGACCGGTTGTTTGAAGGGGTAGGAGGGTGGACGTGGCGAAGAACGATTCTGATTAAAAGGTCGGATTACCAACTTTTGTCTTTTCTCAGACCCCTGGTTGGGCCTGTCGCCTCCATAGCCCTTTGATTTTCCAGGGCCAGCATATTTGGCTTCGACTACCAGTGCCGTGCTGACAGCCCTGCTATAAGTGAGGTCGATACAGGTGGCCATTTTCCGCTGCAGCCGGTCATTAAGACCTCTCATGAAGCAATTTCTCTTCTTTAGATCAGTGTTGACTTGATCGATGGCATACTGGGACAAGTGGTTGAATTTATTGAGATACTGAGTGACAGTATCTCCACCTTGTTTGAGCTTCATAAATTCCTCCTATTTCATATGGAGCACCCCTTCAGGAATATAGTGCTCCCAGAAAGCCAGTTTGAATTCGTCCTAGGTAATTTGATGACCAGTAGGCTGGATAGCCACATAGTTTCCCCACCAGGTGCTGGCAGGTCCTCGCAACTGCTGCACCGCAAATAAGGGCTTTTGAGTCTCCGTGCATCGGAGAAGTCCAAACTTTTGTTCGATAACCCGGATCCACTCATCCGCTTCAAGAGGATCTTTAGCCTTAACAAATAGCAAAGGACGTGTTTTGGAGAAATCCAAATATGAGGTTTTGCGGGGTCCTTGCGGATACGCTCGCCCGCCTTGCTGTTGATATTGTTGTCCCGCCATTTCCCGCAGAAAGCGAGTGTTATCGACTGTTGCATTGACTAAGGCAGCGATAGCCTCAGCCAAGGTTGGGGGTACTGGTGGCGGGTTAGGAGTAGTCTCCCTCCCACGAGAGGTTCCCACACCATCCTGTCCACAAGTCCTAGACGGCATCTGAGGCAAAGAACATTTGGAAAATATAATATGCCAAAGCAAACCATCCATTTTACATTACTTAAAAGGGTAATGATACAGACTCAAATTTACAACAGGATTACATTACCTATTACACATTATTACTACTTCTATACTACACTACTCTAGCTTCTTATCACTTTCGGTAGCTTCACTGTCGGGTGTAGGAGACCATTCGTCGACCAGATTCATTGAAGGAGGGGGCCTGAAAAGGTCCAGTTCCCCACCAAGGGCTTCACCCACTGCTCCAGAAGGTCCGGCTCCCATTCCGACAGGATCCGCAAGTACGTTAGGGTGCAGTTGTGAATACAATACATGAACTTCCTCATGTAGTGTATTACAGTAAACCTGCAAGTTGTCCACGGGTGCTAAGCTCCTCCACGTGGGCTCGAGCTTTGGCTTCCTTGGCCCAAGCAAGTGAACGTGAGTTAACAGCCCAATCGAGCGCTAAATCTCGTTTAGCAAGTTGGTCTTGCAGGTGGCGGATGTCAGTTCTTAACTCGTTTATTCTCTGACCATCCTCGACCCATACATTGTTCCTGTGGCGGAGCTCCAATCGAAGCTATTCTACTTGAGCTTCCAGATCTCCGATTGGATCATTGCTACCACTACTATTGTCCTCATGCCTTGGGGCTAGTTGATGGCGAGGTACGCCAATTGGTCCGGTAGACTTGCGCGTGGTTTTTCTTGTGCACGGCGGCATATCTCCATGAGGGGGAAAATCTTATTAGCATAGTTTTTAGTATGATGCATGCATAATTACAGAATCAACCATAGTTGATTCACAACCTTCTATACATTGCACTCTACTATCTGGTCTTTAAAATAAGTACTTCAGAAGGTGGTTAGATAAGAAGGAAAGAAATTATCTAGATAAGTCTTTGAAAATTCTTTTTGAAAATATCTCATAACATCTGTAGAGATGGGCTTCGCTCCAATACCAGCTGTGATAGAACCTCCCAAGTCATTAGGCCCACCTACAGTTGTCCTTGTCCAACGGACCTCAGACAACCCTGCAGATGCACCTGATCACTTGACAAGTTCGGTATCTGAATTCCTTACCTTGCCCAAGAGCGTTTCACCCGTCACACAGACATTACAATACATCAGAGGTACGAAAATGCGGAAGCAGTTACAATAACTTACCTTATATTAAAGTAAGGAAGAGTTGTATTATTATAGACCAGAACGAAATATAAGAGTGCTGAGTATTATTATTACATAACCTGGGAGGCAAAAACCCCTCCCGATAAATAGTAAAAAGTTTTTCTTAACGGAGGACATTTCCTCCCGCAGCTTCAGTCTTGATTTTCTTCTTTTGGTGCCACCTTGGAACAGAAGCAACAAAAGTTTGCTGCTTCTTCACCTAAAACAACATGGGACAAAGCCCTGAGTATGAAATGTACTTTCACAAGTCTTACTAGTCAAAATAAATGACTCTCAAGGATATGCTGACCTTTGGGGATCAAGGTATGGCTTTTCAATAATCAATGACTCTGTTTGCAGAAATGCTTACTAATAATGGATCCTTAAAAGTCTAGTTTTATTAGCAAGTTAAGTCATTACCTGAGTTTTAGAGTTCTTTCTACCCTAGTTCAATCACTGGACCTATACTAGCCAATTTCTTATCAACCCTTTAGTGGAATGCTATGTGTAGGTCAGTGACCAAGTCTTCATGTTCGAGAAGTAACGGTGATCTGAATCGATTAATACTCAGCTGAGGATCTCCAATCACACGACATATGTAGCACTTAACCCTTGCATATGTCAACTCGCCACCGGGGTTCTTAAGACCAGATCAGGTTCACGCCAACCGAGAACACAGATACACCACCGTCCAGCCTCTTGCCACGGAGGGTACACGCTACTCTCGCCATCTCTCCACTCCCATTGCGTGTTATCTTATTCTGGTATTAGTCTGCCCGAGGCAAAGCTTACCCATGATGAGGCATGTGACCAACTAAAAGGTCCTCGATCATCAAGCCTACATCGAGAAGGTCCTTAATCGACTTAGATAGAGACACTACACCGAGACTCTCTTCTCGTGCAAGTCACCCGCCCGGTCTCAGCTTTATCATTTCAAACCCAAAGTTTGGTACCTGACAGAGGTACATCTTTTCCGATGTTGAACCCATCATGGCCATGATGGATCCACCATCAAGTTTTGTTTTTGAAAACATCCCACCCACTTTGAAGCATCATCTTTTGTGAAAACAAAACATTTTTGTTTTCTAGAGCAAAGCTAAGCATAAGAAAAACTTTTTTGTAAATCAGGGGATTAAGGAAAAGTAATCAAATCCAAGGAAGGAAATGCAGCAACTGGTTTAGCACACAACTCTTATTACCTAATGCATCAAGTAAGTGAGAAAGATTTTAAAATAACAAGGGGGTGGAAAATGCACCGGGGCTTGCCTTGTGTTACTGGTGAGTCAGGCTCTACTCCACAAATATCAAAGTAAAAGCAGTTTCCTGCCTGAGGTTCTTCAGGTGGTGGTGGTGAAGTCCTCGCTTCTTCAACTTCTATTTCCTCCTCGTTTTCTAGATATAACCATATATCATCATGAATGCTCATGTGATGCTCATGAAAATGCAAAGATAATAAAAGTTTATTATCTAAGGTCTTGAGTATAACTTTCCTTCACGAGACTCCGGGGAACTAGGGTTTTCGGAGTCTATAGTGAAGTTCATAGGGTAGGGGACTAGGGTTTTGGGTTCTAAGTACCAAACATGGTCCAAATCATACCAAACTTTACCCAAGGGTTCTAAATAATATTTAAAGTTTACCTAAAAAATTTGGTGAATTTTGGAATTATTAATTATTCTCTAAAATTCCAGAAGTAAGGATTTTGGCTATTTTAAATGCCCCAAAATTCCCTATTTGAACTAAAAATGAGGAAACTATTTTTATTAAATACTATAGGAAATTAGAAGCCTAGCAAAATTGGTCTGGTATTTTTATCATTTTTCTACAATTTTCTAGAAATTCTTAAACCCTGGTAGAAAAAGAAAAGAAAAAGGCATGAATAGTTCTGGACCGGAACTGGCCCAAGTCGGCCCATCTACAGGTAGAAGCGCGCGCGCCCGCGTTCGCGGTGACGACTTTGCAAAAAGGCCCTTGCTATTTCAAATAACTTGGAAAGCGTTCCTTGGACTATGTCACACCCGGCTTTAAGGAACAAAGCCAGGTGCATCTCATACATGCGCCAAGAAGACAACATATATAATAACAGAGTGTATAGAGATAAATGTCACAAAACATCAGGGTATTTATTACATAGCGGAAGACTTATTACAAAATAAAAGATAAATATAAAACGAACTAAGGATCGTCGGCGCCAATGTCAACTGAGAAACGCCACCTAGATCAGATCATACTCCTCGCCTTGTGGCTCCTCCTGAACCACCTGCTCTTCTCCTGTGGGGGGTGTGAGACAGCAAGGGTGAGCTCACACATGATCATAGCTCAACAAGTTGTGGGGAACCAGTGGACATGAACTCACAAAGGTGGGAGTTCATGTGATGTGTAAGGCTAATCATTGACAGGGGTTAAAGCTGAGCATTGCTTTTAAGTAGTTGGTCAAACTTTTATTAGCAGTTACTAAGTGTAAGTAAATACCAAACCTTAAGTAAAGTAATAGAACAAAATTAATAATAAACCCATGCAATGCAAATGACAAAATTGAATTTAAGTTCCATAATTTAAACATCAGAGAGTCCTGATCCGCTCATGACCGTGAGCTCGGCTAGTATACTAGTTTTACACTCTGCAGAGGTTGTACCCTTTACCCACAAGTCATGTTACCCATCTGCCAAGGGGTCGCGACTCCCATACACCTCTACCTAGGAAGCGCGGCAGGGCAACACTACGAGGCCTTTACAAAGTTCCACTAGCTTCCAAAAACCCGCTACAGTTTATGGGAAGAGCACTTGCAAGAATCCCCTGTCTGACCGCCATCGCAGCTAAATCAACCCGAGAACCTCCTTGCATGCAACTCCCCTACTGCCCTTGCCCCTTTCGGGTAAGGTAGTCTTCCACTAGCTTTCCTAATTAGTCAGCCAAGGGCGTCCCATTAAACCCTTGTGGTGGCACGTGTTACTCAAGTTAAGCTCTATGTTCCAATTAACATTAATGATCTTAACATGAACATAAATAGAATAACAAAAGAATTGGAACATAGATATAATAAATGATTATCCCAAAACCATGTAAAGCAATAGCAAACTACCCAAGTGATTCAGGGGTAAACAAGGTAATGAGATAAACAATCTAGGGTAACCTATTGGGTCCCATCAAAATTAACCTATGCATGAATAAATGATATTAAAGAAACATTATTGGGTAAAAAGTGGTCAAGGGCACAACTTGCCTTCAATGAGCTCCTGCACAGCTACTTCAACCTGCTGCTCACCAGGATCCTCAGCAACGGGCTCTTCTACTCGCCACAATACAAACAAGCACAATATACAGGGGAAAATTAACATCACACCAAGCATGTGAACAAAATACACAGCAATATTCTACATATTAAAATAAAATTCTAGGAACATGAATCATAATTTTTGGAGTTATAGAATTTAAGTTATGGATTTTCAAAGGTTTTATGTGTTTAAAATATATTAAGTGAGGAATTAAATTTCTTACTGTTTTCATGACAAAACAGAGGCTCTAAGTGATAGAGAATTAAATTACAAAAATTTAGAAAGTGGAATGGAGTAATTTGGAGCAAGTATGAATTTTCTATGAATTTATTAAGTTCTAGTAGTTATTTTCATAATAAAAATCCATTTCCTATTTCATTTATTCAAATTAAACGATCTCTGGACTGGGCGTCAAACTAATAAAAGTCCAGGGGGCTCGGGACAAGAAACCCGAGACACAGCGCATAGTGACTATGGACGGCGGGTTGATTTTAATGAAACTGAGGGGCCATTTTGCAGTTTTGGCTCGGCGAAGGGGTATTCTCTGTTTCTGGCTGCCCGACCAAGTACGAATGGCCCAGATTAGATCTTACTATCTCCGAATGGGTATTCTACCGGCGCCCTTGGATCTGGATCCTACGGTACGGATATCATGAAACTGAGATCTCAACGCAGCCCTCGGATCATAAATCCACGGTTTAGCTTAGACCTTGACGCGCAGCGCTTCCTACCCTTAGATCCAAATCGCGCGGTCCTGACGCGAGATCGATCTGGGCTGTCGATTAGCCCATCGACCACCCACAACCCTTCGTCCTCCTCCCGGCCAAACACCCCAAATGGAAGACGGCGGCCAAGGCCACCGCCGGTAAGGCAAATCCATGGCTCCAGTGCGCCAAACCCCAATACGCTAGGCACGGAATGAAATTGAGATGAAGGCGAACCAGGAGAGTGGGTCCTTACCCAAAGTCCGGCGTTGTTTCGGTCGGTCCACGGCGATCTGCGAATGCATGACGGCGAAGACAAATTGGGCGCGCTCTGGTCACCCTCCTACCCCATATTCGCCACCAACACGAACCAGAGACCCGGGCGAAGCCTCCTGGCCTCCCGCAAGGCTCCAATTTAGCGCCGAGCTCCACGGACGACGGTGGCACACGAATCTGGTGCAGCGGCGGGTTACAGCAATACACCTGGCGGCGCTGGTTAATTACGTGGGGCGCGGACGGTAGGGGATAGGAGGGTTCCGCAGGTCGTACGGGGTTTTATCCTCAGTTTTCGGGGCGCCAGACCCGGACTTCACGCGCGGCGGGTGCAACGGCCATGCCGACCTCCCCGGCAATGTCGCGAGGTGGGTAACGCGGAAGAGGAAGCTGCCAGGCCAGGTCCACACGCCAGAAACCGGTAGCTCGAACGAGTCCGCGCGGAGGTGGTGCGGCTGAGTGGCTGATTGAGTGGGCCCGCGTGACAGCGACCCAGCGAGCGCGCGACGCGGATGTGCGATACGCAGCTGCCAGTGGGCCCCCAGATGTCAGCCCGAGCGCGCGCGAGAGCCCAGCCAGATGGGCCACGCGGTGGCGCTAGGAAGTGGGCCGGTTTCAGCCCACCCAGCCGAGTGGAAGACCTTTTCCCTTTTCTTTTCTTTATTCTTTTCTCTTTTCTTTTTCAAATTTAAATTTTCCTTTCTCCTTTTAGATTTCAAATTCAAATGTGAATTTCAGTTATGGATTTGCACATATATCAAATGTGCCAAATTAAATTTGGGATGAAGAGTATATAGTTATGTATATATTTATTTCCTATGTTTTATGTGGTATTTCTTTTCTTTCTCCACTTCTAAATTCTAGATTTTCTTTTATATTCTAAATTCCCCTTTTGAATTACTATATTTCTTGTCTCATTATTTTTTTATATGTTCACAAAATGCGCACAAAAACAAAATCCCAGCATGATGCATAATTTAGTTGAGTGTCTTTTGTTGATTATTTATTGGTGTAAGTGAGGAGTCCACATGAAATGATGAATATAGGCAACACACATATGTGTATACAGGAACATAATTTCTCTTTTTAGAATTTTACTTACAAAGTGGGTATTACAAATCCTACCCCCCTTAAAAATAATCTCGTCCTCGAGATTTACGAAGAACGAGGGAAAAGGTGGGGAAAATCTATGTGAAGCTCTTCTTCTCTTTCCCAAGTTGCTTCATCTTCTCCGTGGTGACTCCATTGTACTTTACACATCTTTATCACCTTATTTCTTGTAACTCGAGTCAATGTATCCAAAATCTTGATCGGGTACTCCGTGTAAGTCAAATCACCTTGAACACTGAGCTCTTCCATTGGTAACTGTTCCTCGGGAACACGGAGACACTTCTTAAGTTGAGACACGTGGAACACATTATGCACATCTGATAGACTAACAGGTAACTCGAGTTGGTATGCCATCTCCCCAACTCGCCTAAAGATCAGGAATGGTCCAATATAGCGAGGGGACAATTTGCCCTTAACTTTGAATCTCCTCATTCCACGAAGTGGTGACACCTTGAGATACACATAATCTCCTTCCTCAAATTCTAGTGGTCTTCTTCTATTATCAGCATAGCTCTTTTGCCTGGTTTGAGCCACCCTCAAATTCTCTCGAATTATACGGACTTGCTCTTCTGCTTCTTGAATCAGTTCAGGCCCAAAGAACTGTCTTTCTCCAGTCTGATCCCAATACAAAGGAGTCCTGCACTTCCTCCCATATAAAGCTTCAAAAGGTGACATCTTCAGACTGGCCTGATAGCTATTATTATAAGAGAACTCGGCATAAGGTAGACTCCTATCCCAACTTCCTCCATGCTGAAGGGCACAGGCTCTCAACATATCTTCCAAAACTTGATTAGTCCTTTCCGTCTATCCATCAGTCTGAGGGTGATAAGCCGTACTAAAATTCAACTTCGTGCTCATGTTCTCATGAAAGCTTCTCCAAAATCTTGAGGTAAACTGTGAACCTCGATCAGACACGATCTTCTTTGGTACTCCATGTAAACACACAATTCGAGCCATATATAACTCTGCTAGCTGAGAACGTTTATAAGTAGTCTTGACAGGAACGAAGTGAGCCACTTTAGTCAATCTATCCACAATCACCCATATAGCATCATATCTTTTCTGGGTGCGAGGCAATCCTGTAATGAAATCCATACCAATCTCTTCCCATTTCCACTCGGGTATCTTCAGCGGATGTAATAGTCCGGCTGGCCTCTAGTGTTCAGCCTTAACTCTTTGACATACATCGCACATAGCCACATGTGCAGCCACATCTCTCTTCAATCCATACCACCAATACTTCCGTTTCAAATCCTGATACATCTTGGTACTACCAGGATGAATAGAATAATCCGAGTCATGGGCCTCCTTCAATATAGTCTCACGAAGGCTTTCAATATCAGGAACACACATCCTGTCCTTGAACCATACGGTGCCTTGCTCATCTTCCGTAAGTTCCGGAACTCGACCTTCAGTAATCAAATCCTTAATCTCTTTTATTTTAGCATCATTAATTTGACCTTTGCGGATTTCTTGCTCCAAAGTAGGTTCCACATCAATAGTAACTCCTTCTGTGTGAGCAACTATCCCCAGGTTAAGTCTTCTGAAATCCTCAACAATCTCATCGGGTAGCTGGGCAACAATAGCTGAATGAACATGCTCCTTTCGACTCAAGGCATCTGCAACCAAATTTGCCTTGCCCCGGTGATAGTGAATCTCCAAATCATAATCCTTAATAAGCTCCAACCAACAACGTTTCCCAAGGTTGAGATCCTTCTGAGTGAATATATACTTCAAACTCTTATGGTCCGTGTATACTTGACACTTGGTTCCCATGACATAATGTCTCCAAATCTTAAGTGCATGCACAACGGCTGCCAATTCCAAGTCATGAGTGGGGTAGTTCAATTCATGTTTCCGTAACTGACGAGAAGCATAAGCAATCACATGTCCTTCCTGCATGAGCACACATCCTAAGCCTTGGCCACATGCATCGCAATAGATATCAAATCCTTTCTGTAGGTCTGGCATAACCAACACTGGTGGCGACATCAATCTTTTCTTCAATTGATCAAAGCTGTCTTGGCACTTCTCGTCCCACTTAAATTCTATTCCTTTCTCCAAAAGCGAAGTCATAGGTTTAGCAATCTTAGAAAATCCTTCAATAAATCTCCGATAATATCCTGCTAGTCCCAAGAAACTATGAATCTCAGTAACTGTAGTTGGTACTCTCCACTCCATTATCTCCTTAACCTTAGCAGGATCCACTGAAATTCCTCCATTAGAAATAATACGACCAAGAAATGGCACCTCGCCAATCCAAAACTCGCACTTGCTGAACTTGGCATATAGCTGGTTATCTTGTAGCTTCTGTAGCACCAATCTCAGATGTTCCTCGTGATCACTGTCACTCTTGGAATAAATAAGGATATCGTCGATGAACACCACGACGAATCTATCCAAATACTCCATAAACACCTTGTTCATCAAATTCATAAAATAAGCTGGTGCATTGGTTAATCCAAACGACATAACAGTGAACTCATATAATCCATATCGAGTCGAGAAAGCTGTCTTGGGAATATCCGATGGTCTAATCCTCATCTGATGGTATCCTGATCGGAGATCAATCTTCAAAAATACTCTAGCACCTCTCATCTGATCAAATAGATCCTCAATACGGGGCAACGGATACTTGTTCTTCACAGTAACATCATTACGGGATCTATAATCCACACACATCCGCTGCGATCCATCCTTCTTCTGTACAAACAAAACCGGCGCTCCCCAAGGTGAGGAACTCGGACGAATGTACCCAGCCTCTTGTAACTCAGTTAACTGCTTCTTAAGTTCCTTCAACTCCTCTACGGACATCCTATATGGCTGTTTAGAAATAGGGGCAGTCCCAGGTAAGAGATCAATAACAAACTCAACTTCTCTATCAGGTGGCATCCCTGGTAACTCCTTTGGAAAGACATCCGGAAAATCTCTAACCATATGGATGTTGTTACCAACAAACTCCTCGGGTATAAATAACATTGCACATTTGGATGAGGTGGTAACTGCAATATTAACTTGAAATCTTTCTCCTTTAGTGGTAGTGAGTTCTACGGTACCTCTACCACACGCTATAATGGACTTTGCCTTTCTTAACCACGACATACCAAGGATCAGATCTATACTGCTTGACTCTAATATTATAGCAGTAGCTCCAAATTCTCTACCCATAATGGTCAATGTCAATCTACGTGTCATTTGATTCGCCTCAACAGGCCCTTTAGGTGTAATTACTATCATGGGTTTTCTCATTTTTAGCAGTGGTATTTCATTTGTGTTGGCATATCTAGCAGACATAAATGAATGTGTAGCACCAGAATCAAATAAGATGGTTGCAGGAATTGCATTAACATAAAACATACCAAGTACGATGTCAGCACCATCCGGAGCAGCATCAACGCTGACTTGATTAACCTTGGCAATAGAATATCCCTTGCCAGATCCTGGAGTTTGCTGCCTGTTCTAAACTGGAGTAGTAGCCATCCTCTATGGGCAGACATTTGCATAATGACCAGTCTTCCCACACTTGAAACACGTAGTGCCTGGACTCTGTCTTGAAAACTTCGTTGGGGTGCCAGTAGGGGTAGCCTATCGAGGAGGTGGAGTCTTCAGTGGTGATTGCTGAACTGGGCGCTGGCCTCCGCCAGTGCGAATTGGTGTACCCTGGGGTGAATTGTAGCGAGGACGAACATTGTTGCTTCCTTGTCCTTGAGATATAGCATTTCTCTTCAAATCTCCCAGCTAAACACGCTTGTGTTCAATAGCTAGCGCCTTATCAAGCAGCCTCTGAAATGATGGAAATGTGTGTGCCACCAGAGCATACTGCAGGGGTACATTAAGTCCTTCAATAAAATGCTCCTGCTTCCTCTCATCTTCAGCAACTTCATCAGGGGCATATCTGGATAATTGGATAAACTTGTCGCGGTACTCGCTGACTGACATACTTCCTTGCTTCAGCGACAGAAATTCCTTCTTCTTAATCTTCATCAATCTAGCTGGTATATGATAGTTCCTGAACTGTGTACTGAACTCTGCCCAGGTAATAGTATCCGCAGCATCATGGGCAGCAGTATATGAATCCCACCAGTCAGCAGCAGGACCTGTCAGTCGTCCAGAAGCATATAAAATCTTCTCCCAGTCAGTGCATTGAGCAATATTCAACATCTTTTCCACAGATTTCAGCCAATCATCCGCGTCCAATGGATCAGGTGAGCTTGCAAATGTAGGTGGCTTATGACTCATGAACTCTCTATGCTTGTCTCGAGGTGGAACTAGTGGTGGTGGTGGAGGCAGTGGTACTTGTTGCTGTTGCTGCTGTTGTTGTTGCATTTGCTGTTGCAGCTGCTGTTGTTGCGCCCTCCTTTCCTGACGTATCTCTTCTCGCTCCTAGCGCAACTCCTGGCGTATCTCTTCTCTTTCCTGGTGCATCTCCTGGCGTTCTTGCTGCATCTGTGCACGCATATCTGCCATGGTGTCCGCCATTTGCTGCATCATCCTCATCTGAGCAGCAATCAGTGGGTCAACTCCGTCTGGTGGAGGATTAGGAGGATTCATCTCTGCTGGCTGTGGCTGGGGTTGTCTACTTATCCACAGAGTGTGTCGATTAGGAGGCAAATCAATTCCACCACCCCGCCTGGTATTGACCATCTGAGTTAGATACATATGGTAAGAGAATAGTAGAGCAGGCAGTTATTTACAAATCATTTTACTTTTGGGGGATTTATTAGATAAGCAGATTAATATTTCACCTACTAAAGCTAATTCATTACCTTATGGTGGTACATACTAAGATGTCCATATATAATATATCAATCAATCAAAGAAGCAAATCAGACATTTAACATCAGAACAATCAAACAACATTTTTAAAGAAAATAGTTTTAAATTTTGTCTTGGGTTCCCTATCTCTTAAAAAGATCATAGTGGTAGGATTCCAAGGTGTAAAATCCATCTTGTCTTAGAGTAGAAAAGATAAGATTAATCAGAGTAGAGTAGCAAAAGGTGAGACAAGATCAAGATGAGATGAGTATAAAATGAATCAGAGTAAGGTAAGTAATGAAGGGTTTGTCCATTTCTATCTAGGTCTCGTCCTACAGTCAACATTTCCTCTGATACCACTTCTGTCACACCCGGCTTTAAGGAACAAAGCCAGGTGCATCTCATACATGCGCCAAGAAGACAACATATATAATAACAGAGTGTATAGAGATAAATGTCACAAAACATCAGGGTATTTATTACATAGCGGAAGACTTATTACAAAATAAAAGATAAATATAAAACGAACTAAGGATCGTCGGCGCCAATGTCAACTGAGAAACGCCACCTAGATCAGATCATACTCCTCGCCTTGTGGCTCCTCCTGAACCACCTGCTCTTCTCCTGTGGGGGTGTGAGACAGCAAGGGTGAGCTCACACATGATCATAGCTCAACAAGTTGTGGGGAACCAGTGGACATGAACTCACAAAGGTGGGAGTTCATGTGATGTGTAAGGCTAATCAATGACAGGGGTTAAAGCTGAGCATTGCTTTTAAGTAGTTGGTCAAACTTTTATTAGCAGTTACTAAGTGTAAATAAATACCAAACCTTAAGTAAAGTAATAGAACAAAATTAATAATAAACCCATGCAATGCAAATGACAAAATTGAATTTAAGTTCCATAATTTAAACATCAGAGAGTCCTGAGCCGCTCATGACCGTGAGCTCGGCTAGTATACCAGTTTTACACTCTGCAGAGGTTGTACCCTTTACCCACAAGTCATGTTACCCACCTACCAAGGGGTCGCGACTCCCATACACCTCTACCTAGGAAGCGCGGCAGGGCAACACTACGAGGCCTTTACAAAGTTCCACTAGCTTCCGAAAATTCACTACAGTTTATGGGAAGAGCACTTGCAAGAATCCCCCGTCTAACCGCCATCGCAGCTAAATCAACCCGAGAACCTCCTTGCATGCAACTCCCCTACTGCCCTTGCCCCTTTCGGGTAAGGTAGTCTTCCACTAACTTTCCTAATTAGTCAGCCAAGGGCGTCCCATTAAACCCTTGTGGTGGCACGTGTTACTCAAGTTAAGCTCTGTTCCAATTAACATTAGTGATCTTAACATGAACATAAATAGAATAACAAAAGAATTGGAACATAGATATAATAAATGATTATCCCAAAACCATGTAAAGCAATAGCAAACTACCCAAGTGATTCAGGGGTAAACAAGGTAATGAGATAAACAATCTAGGGTAACCTATTGGGTCCCATCAAAATTAACCTATGCATGAATAAATGATATTAAAGAACATTATTGGGTAAAAAGTGGTCAAGGGCACAACTTGTCTTTGATGAGCTCCTGCACAGCTACTTCAACCTGCTGCTCACCAGGATCCTCAGCAACGGGCTCTTCTACTCGCCACAATACAAACAAGCACAATATACAGGGGAAATTAACATCACACCAAGCATGTGAACAAAATACACAGCAATATTCTACATATTAAAATAAAATTCTAGGAACAGGAATCATAATTTTTGGAGTTATAGAATTTAAGTTATGGATTTTCAAAGGTTTTATGTGTTTAAAATAGATTAAGTGAGGAATTAAATTTCTTACTGTTTTCATGACAAAACAGAGGCTCTAAGTGATAGAGAATTAAATTACAAAAATTTAGAAAGTGGAATGGAGTAATTTGGAGCAAGTATGAATTTTCTATGAATTTATTAATTTCTAGTAGTTATTTTCATAATAAAAATCCATTTCCTATTTCATTTATTCAAATTAAACGATCTCTGGACTGGGCGTCAAATTAATTAAAGTCCAGGGGGCTCGGGACAAGAAACCCGAGACACAGCGCATAGTGACTATGGACGGCGGGTTGATTTTAATGAAACCGAGGGGCCATTTTGCAGTTTTGGCTCGGCGAAGGGGTATTCTCTGTTTCTGGCCACCCGATCAAGTACGAATGGCCCAGATTAGATCTTACTATCTCCGAATGGGTATTCTACCGGTGCCCTTGGATCTGGATCCTACGGTATGGATATCATGAAACCAAGATCTCAACGCAGCCCTCGGATCATAAATCCACGGTTTAGCTTAGACCATGACGCGCAGCGCTTCCTACCCTTAGATCCAAATCGCGCGGTCCTGACGCGAGATCGATCTGGGCCGTCGATTAGCCCATCGACCACCCACAACCCTTCGTCCTCCTCCCGGCCAAACACCCCAAATGGAAGACGGCGGCCACGGCCACCGCCGGTGAGGCAAATCCATGGCTCCAGTGCGCCAAACCCCAATACGCTAGGCGCGAAATGAAATTGAGATGAAGGCGAACCAGGAGAGCGGGTCCTTACCCAAAGTCCGGCGTCGTTTCGGTCAGTCCACGGCGATCTGTGAATGCACGACGGCGAAGACAAATTGGGCGCGCTCCGGTCACCCTCCTACCCCGTATTCGCCACCAACACGAACCAGAGACCCGGGCGAAGCCTCCCGGCCTCCCGCAAGGCTCCAATTTAGCGCCGAGCTCCACGGACGATGGTGGCACATGAATCTGGTGCAGCGGCGGGTTACGGCAATACACCTGGCGGCGCTGGTTAACTACGTGGGCGCAGACGGTAGGGGATAGGAGGGTTCCGCAGGTCGTACGGGGTTTTATCCTCAGTTTCCGGGGCGCCGGACCCAGACTTCACGTGCGGCGGGTGCAACGGCCATGTCGACCTCCCCGGCAAAGTCGCGAGGTGGGTAACACGGAAGAGGAAGCTGCCAGGCCGGGTCCACACGCCAGAAACCGGTAGCTCGAACGAGTCCGCGCGGAGGTGGTGCGGCTGAGTGGCAGATTGAGTGGGCCCGCGTGACAGCGACCCAGCGAGCGCGCGACGCGGATGTGCGATACGCAGCTGCTAGTGGGACCCCGATGTCAGCCCGAGCACGCGCGAGAGCCCAGCCAGATGGGCCACGCGGTGGCGCTAGGAAGTGGGCCGGTTTCAGCCCACCCAGCCGAGTGGAAGACCTTTTCCCTTTTCTTTTCTTTATTCTTTTCTCTTTTCTTTTTCAAATTTAAATTTTCCTTTCTCCTTTTAGATTTCAAATTCAAATGTGAATTTCAGTTATGGATTTGCACATATATCAAATGTGCCAAATTAAATTTGGGATGAAGAGTATATAGTTATGTATATATTTATTTCCTATGTTTTATGTGGTATTTCTTTTCTTTCTCCACTTCTAAATTCTAGATTTTCTTTTATATTCTAAATTCCCCTTTTGAATTACTATATTTCTTGTCTCATTATTTTTTTATATTTTCACAAAATGCGCACAAAAACAAAATCCCAGCATGATGCATAATTTAGTTGAGTGTCTTTTGTTGATTATTTATTGGTGTAAGTGAGGAGTCCACATGAAATGATGAATATAGGCAACACACATATGTGTATACAGGAACATAATTTCTCTTTTTAGACTTTTACTTACAAAGTGGGTATTACAGACTATTTCCAGAGTCACTGACATCATACAAAAATGTCCCTCTAGTTCTATTTCTTCTCCGAATAGGTCCAAATCCACGGCGCGCTCACCGTCGATGATCCTGCTGCATGGACCGGCCAAGATTGGTGGTGACTGCCCAATTTAATTACTGGGTAAGTATTACGGACATGAGAAAACCCTAGGACGAGCTTCAATCGTGTGGTTATGGCTCTGGCTTAGTCTGACCACGGTGGTAGGGAATACCGAACACAAGTTCATGTGTTCCGGGTGATTGAGTGTGGCCGAGCAAGAAGGGCAGAGCCGATGAGTATCACGAGTGTATATAGGTGCTGAAACATGATTAAAACGAGCAGGAGCCGACCTGGAAGTAGCTGGCCATGGGCGCGGAGGATTTTTGCTTGCCGGTGATAGAAAAGGGGGAAAACGACGCCGCGACGGTTCTGGGTGGAATTGGGAGGTGAGATTAGGGCTACACGGCCGTAAAGGACTATGGTTTCACCGTGCACTACCAATTTTGGGAGAGGTGGAGAGGATTTCACGAATTTGGGCTTCAACTAAGCTCACTGGTGGAGATGTAAATACCTCATCGTGGTCCATGGTGCTATTTATAGCCACGGCGGTCCGGCTAACGATCAGCGACCGCGGATTGCATTGTTCACGCATGGCTACCACGTAGAGAAGAGGCACAGTAAGGGGAAAACGAGGCATGGGTGACACCACGGCGGAAGTGACCGAGCCACGACGACCGCTAGTGGGATATCTCCGGCCACGCACGACTGAGTTCGCGAGATGGTGCCACGTCCGAAGCTATCCCTCCGCGATCAAATCCCCTTCCATCCTCTCTATCTCCTAATTCTTGTTAAGAACAGGGTGATCTTCATTAATAAAACTTGTTCACCAAACAACAGTCTTTAAGTTTACTATAAGGTTCATGGTTCAATTCTGTACAGATTTTCAGATTTGGTGCTCTCAATTCGACAGCATTTCATTGGGGTCGTACCTATCTGAACCCAATTTTCAAATTTGCCCAACTTACTCCTCACAACACAACTTCACCCTTATTTATCTCCAATTTCTGTTCAGCACCAGTGATCCGTCACTTAATCAAACTTGTTCTCCTATGATAGCTCTACAAACTTGATGTGTTGACATAGGGCAAAATCCTTATAGTTTGGAAGATATAGGGCCTCAAAGTTGATCCCATTTACTGAAATTCAGACTTAGCCATTGGAGCACAATTGTGGCCTTTTTGCAAATAAGCCCAAAACTTATGGTTTTATTTGCAAATCTCCAAATATGTGAACCATATGATTTGAGGTGCCCAAATACCTTGGTTTTTTGCACTTTGGTCCAAAAGTGGGTAATATTTGCATATAACCCCCTAGGGTTTCAGTCCAGGGTTTTCCAGGGGTCTTTTTAGGGTTTTTGGTGCTTCTAGGGTTTGGATGCTACTTAAGTCCATCCATGGTGATATTTTATGATCATTTCAACTAAGTTTTGAAGTTCTCTCTTAGTTAAGCTTTGTTTATTCTTCTGAGCCTAGTTTAGGGTTAAGTACTGCATCTTAGGGTTTTACTCATAAAATGTCACATCAATACAACTTGTTTGAACTTTTTGCCTAGTGAATGCATTCTAAGTGTAACAAACACATGATATGCCAATGCTTATGATGTTATGCTCAAGTTTTAGTGGCAGTAACACCAGGGGTGTTACAGCAGGATTTGCCTTCAATAGACTACGATATTATTTAAAGGAAAGATTAGAAGGTATCCAGTTTTTTTACACAAGCATATAGTAGAGTGCGACCAAAGTAGTTGGGATGACGAATCAATAGAAGTATACGCAGCTGAAATGGTTTGGCCAAAGCAGGCCAAATCTTCGGCTTGTTCCTCCTTACAGCCGGTTCAAAAGAAGCGGCAAGAGGAAGTTAAGTTTACATTTAATGTTGGCAAATGTGACAAAATATTTGATGAATTACTCAAAAATGGCAACATTAAAATAAATCATATTGTTCCATCCGCCGACGAACTAAAACGACGTGCATACTGCAAGTGGCATAACTCATATTATCATGCCACTAATGATTGTAATGTATTTCGTCTGTAACACCTCAGGTGTTACCATGGCCATGGCACATCTATGCACTAATGATTGTGATCACATGTGGGAGAGACTTGAGAAGAAGAGCATAACACCTTGGGAACCATGTTTTAACCAAGAATGTTAATGACCAAAAGCACTACCCAAGCATTTATGCAATTATCACCTTGGGCAAGAGAAGAATAAACCCTAGACCCTTCTTAAGCTCTTAACTCCCAAACCCTGGTAAAGGGGGGAAGGTTAAGCAAATGTGCAAATCATGAGTTAACCTTTAGCCAAAGTTTAAGTAGCATTATAACCTACAAAATACAGAGAGGAAACATTGCAAAAGACCCCTTAAAGAACCCCAAATCCATTCCTTAAGTGGAGAGAGAGCTAGAGCTCTCTAATTTTTTCTAAGTCAAATTTTGAACCTAATCTAAAGATCCACCGTGTTCACTTAGTAAATGGCACCAAAACCACTTGAGTTGTATACTAAAAATGTGTCATACCACCTAAGGCACCCACTGGAAAAAGTTGAAACCGAGCCTAAGACGTTTGACATGATTTGGCATGGCTTTTGTCGCGAGGTGGGCAGAGGGACAAGCCAGATTTGGCGTTCACATATCTCCCTACCTAGGGAATATCTGCCATGGGGATTCACATACAAGAGACAGCCCTAGGTGCCAGGAGGAGGCTTGCGCTGGATTTTTGCCAAGATTCGCACGCTTGCGATCTCGGCGAGCTGTTGAACACAGGCAGAAGAACACTTCCACGTGTTCGACGCGCTCTGAGCGCGCCAGAGCACGCCCGCGCCCGACCCCGCGCGCCCCGCGCCGCGCTGAGCCGTGCCCGTGTCCCCTGCTCGCGCCCACGCCTATAAAGCCCCCTCAGGCGTCGACCGTACTCCTCCACGCACGCTCGACCTCACCGGAGCCAGAAACCACCGGTGTTGCCCTGCAAACGGCGTGCCCGCGGCCACCCGATCCACCGCCACCGTAGACCGGCCAGCAGAGCCCTTCCCAGCCATGCCTGACCCTCGGAAGAGACCGTGCATGCCTCGGTGAAGCTCCCCGAGCAAGGAATCGGACTTTGCTTCGCCGGAGAAGCCAGTCCACGGTCGCCGAACTTCACCCGATCGCCGGTGATCATAGACTGGGTAAATCTCTGCCCCATTCTTCGATTCGTTGTGCACATAGCCACTACGTCACCCCGTGGAGCTCATCGTGCCGTTTGATTGAACTAGATCGTCGTGGTTAAGCCGGAGTACTCGCCACCGACGAGATCACCCGCCTGCGCACGTGGTCCGGCCGATTCCGGCCACCACCGCCGTCGAGTCGTACCTCGCTGTGACCGCCAGAACCTCCCGAAGCCAACCCCGCCCCTCGTCGGACCTCTCTCACCGCCGGTAAGCCGTGCCGCCCTTTTCTTTCCCATGGGTACTGTTTGCATAAGGGGAGGGACCTCGGGGAAGAAGAAAGAAAGGTCAGGGGGTTTTATGCGCTGTCAGTGATTCAGGGGAGTAGTAGCGTAGGGGTAGAAATGAATGGATTGATTTAGGAGGAAACCGAGGGCTTTGATGCAAAGTGGATTTTCAGGAAACCTTATTAATAATCTGATTTTTAATCCAAACAGAACTTGAAAAATCCATAACTTCAGTTTGGCTTACCCAAATCGAGTCAAACCAATTTTGCCAGATCCTAAATAATGTAAACTACTTAGGAAAAATATAAAACCCCTAAGTGTTACAGAAAACTTTAAGGTTTTGATTTAAATGGTTATCTGGTCAAAAGGTAAAAGAAATAAGGAAAATAGTTGCACTATTTGACTAGGGTTAAGAAAATTTAGAGGAGTACTTGATCACTTCCTAACATGTACAAAAATAATAAACCCCTCTGTACACCAAGTTAAGGTAGAGTTTACCATTTAAATCATTTTAAGCCTAAGGTTAGGGAAAATATTAAAGGTGGTTTAAATAAAGAACCAGGGAACACCCACATTTTTGTTAGTTCACTTATTCAGTATAGTTCGCTAGAAAAATTTATTATACCCTTGTTTAGTACAGAATAAATGAGATACCTTTTATTTTAGGAAAACAAGGAAACTTAGAAAAACCCTAGAAAAATAACCCCAAGGAGAAAACACCCCAAACCTTGGGATAACTAATGTTTTGTTATTATGAACATAGGAAAAATATGAAATATGTTGTTTGATATTTTTCAAATAACAAGTTAGTTATAAGCACCTTTTTGGCATAAAACTTTAGAAATTCACAACTAAATATCCATTATGCCTTTTTCTGTGATTTTTAACACAAAGGCCTAATATCACCTATGTGTCTGGACAAAAATAAAATTTGGTGCAGAAACCTCAATTAAATCATAGCTATAGTGTAAGGTGCCCTTTTAAAACTTATCCTTGTTAATTTTGCACAAGTAGTATCTGAATCAGTAACCACCTCAAACTTATGGGACAACCTGCAGTGACAAATAGTGACCAACTGTAATTTTTATAGAATTTTTGGAAAAAGTAAACCACTGTTGTAGTTCAAACCCACACTAGAATTCATGAATAGAAAATGAAAAAGGGAAATTAATAATGGAGATTAATGTCACCCTAACCTAACCAGCAAAACCCCTTAATTGTCCACTAAAATATCTAAGGGAAATACCATCCACTATGTTTATCCCTAACAAAACCCAAAACCTAAGTGGATAAGCCTACACCACTAAGAGCCACGTATAATCGGGAAACTCTAAATCACTAACTAACTTAGCTTTTCTTCACTTAGCATAATGATTATTAAATCCTGCATAATCATGGCATACATATTCTTATTCATTGCATTCGATAGATTGCAACCTCGCCGACGGAGAGTACGTCCTCGTGCCGGAGCAAGGAGCTGCTCAGGAGGTAGCCCCGGATCTAGCACCAGAGCCTGCCCCAGAGGATCTGCTTGCCCCAGCTTTGGAAGGCAAGCATGCATAACCTGTTATATATATATATATATATATATATATATATATATATATATATACATATATATGCTATTTTACTACACTTAATGTTTGTAGGCTTGTATTGTGCACTTAAGCGTAGGAGTTGATTGAAACCCTAGTTGCATTACCTCAGGATTTCCTTTGAGATGGATACTAGTATGATAGGTCGAGTAGCTGCTTTGCTAATTAGGGATCTCGGTAGAAGTCGAGTGATTTTTCTAGCACTCGCGCGAGGTCAGGAATTGGCTGTAACCACTTTCATATCATAACGAGGTTGGTCTGTGGACAACAATCCATGGGGATTGGTTGTCTACGAGATGGAAATTGGAATAAGGATTAAGGTGTGGTACCATGTGTCAAGCGTTTGAACGTACTAAGCACATGCCGAGAAATATGGTAAATCGGTAAGCCTAGTACCTGAGTGAACCTGCCCGCAGATTGCCCTCCTCACGCGACCTGAGACGTGGTCTCCCATTCTGGTTATGGTGGGTACAAGTGCGGTCACTGCACGACGGCAGTCGGGGTCAGTGAGGCATTGTACGCCAAGGCGGTGAGCCCCTTTCTGTTGCCAGGGAATCGATGGGGACGGTTGATGTGTGTGGGGACGGAGTGCCTCACCACGTCGTGTGTTTAGATTTACCTTGCAAGGTTTAAAAACTCGATTCGAATCATCTACTTCTCGCAGGTAATGAGACTACTTGATCCATGCTGCTACATTGAGTAACAAGTGGAAATGCGATGATGTGACAAAAGATGTTGATTGCTACATTTTCTTGCTACCATGAATGAGTAGATAGTACACCTCTAGTCTTAAGAGAGTCACACTAAAACTTGACAAAGCTAAAACTTGATTTATAAACTCAGCTAGTGCTTTTGGCAACCAAACCCACAGCCAAACAGCTGCATGTCTAGAGGTAGAGGAGTAGACTCCTCACACCGGGTAAGTCTAGCTGAGTATTAGTATACTCAGCCTTGCTTGTGGCATAATTTTACAGGTTCTCTGGAGGACATGGTTGCTGGAGTAACTTGGCCGTCCACCTTGCCACTGGGTTGGACTGTCGAGTGGGACCCTACCTCGGCTGAGGAGGAGCATGAGGAGTGATGGGATAGGCTTCCCCATCTCTCTGTTTATTTATCGTTAGTTTTATTCCGCTGCACTTCGAACAATGATGACTACTTTTGTTAAAACTCCGATGATGATGTAATAAGTTTAATACTCTTTAATGTATGCTTTTATGCTTTATTGTATTTGCTCTGTGACTCACCATCGAGTGAGACTGTGGTACTTGATCCTGTCAGTGGCCTCGTCGGACTAGATCCGAGGGATTGACGGGTTATTCCCATTTAAGTGTCGTCTAGCCTCTAAGGCGGGACTCAGGCACTTAAGTTGGAATAATTCTAGCAGTTCCGCCACATCTTCGATAGATTCAATCGGCCATTAACGAAGGACGATTGAAATTTCAGGAAATGCAGGTAGACACTGAGCCCTTTCCAATGAATGTGATCGACTTCGAGGGCAAAAAGGTCCTAATTTGGCCCAGCACAGCCGATAAGGAGAAAGGCAAAGAAGTCATCATCTGCAACGAGCGGGAGGCCGATGAAAATAATAAAATTTCTTGCAGAAAAGTGGTGGCGGAGAAGACTCCTGATGGAGCGGAAACCCTTAAGGTGACCATCACAACCTCCGGCACTAGGGACAAGTGCAGACCAAGGGGCGGGTGCAGGAGCCCGCACTACGCATCTCGGACGGTCCGACGCACAGGCGCAGACGGTCCGGGACTACGCCGGACGATCCGGAGAATTCCAGCGGACGGTCCGGCAATACTCAAGACCCGCAACAACCGCGTACCTTCAAACCACGACGACCAGAGATAGGTACGTGGAAAACTAATACATTTAAGGCAGCTGGTCGGCTAATCAAATCTGGCCCGACTTTTGAACAATTATTATCCAAATATGTAAAAAAGAAGGTCGGCCCAAGTGACCGGCTAGCAAAGCGACCTTGCTCACCCATTCAGGAGCATCAGCAGGTAAGACCGATTGGACCACCTCACCAATCGGGAAGAACGGAAGGTCATACTGCCCAGTTGAGGCCTAACATACCTGCATGGACAACTCCACCCCCATATCTACCTATGTCGTATCAATATGCATATATACCACTGCCATACGCCCCAAATCAAATGTGGGGTATGCCACCATATCCATTTGGGGTGCCACAATATCCCGCTTGGGGGCACCCCAAGTATCTGTATTCAATAGGTTGGCACCTACAGTACAATATCAATTGAGCGCCACTCAATCCGGTCAGCAGGCACAAGCCCAACAAGATTGTCGAACTACTCGACCGCAAAGGCCGACCAATCCGGCAGGGGGCATATACCTACATCAACCGGGAGAACGACAAAAAAGGACATCATCAAAATAGGTACAACAGATATCATCATATAGGAAAATAATAAAGGGTCGATGATTTTTGGTGAATCGGCCAACACAAACAAAAAAGAAGATACGACTGCCATCAAAATAGCTGATCCAAAATACTACATGCCCCGATGGTGCCCATCGGGATTGACACGGTCCCAAAAGCGAAAATTACAGCGCCTAAGAGCAAAAGAGAAGCAGGAAAAGGAGGTGGAAAATATATTCAATGACACACATACACAGTACCCGCCACCACAAAAGAAATGGAGACCAAAGGCCGTTAAGGAAAAGCAAACAACCACAAAAATGGAAAATAAAACAACAATTGTGCAACACCCTGCAGGTATGGCAGACAGCCCGGCTAGAAAGGCTGGACCATCTGCACAAGGCGCGGACCGTCCGACCTCTGAGTTCGGACCGTCCGCACCACACTAGGACGCCTTCGACGACGTGCCGACACCCATGGAGGAGGACGACCTACTGGGGGAGGATCTGGTCGACTACGAAGCTTCTCCAGAGCACCCAGGTATGGATATAAATGTTATTACATTCTCCGCCGACTGTAACATAATCGGCGATGATGAACCTGTTGTTGCTCAGTTTGACTTTGGTCCTAAAGAGGCCGCCTTCACTAAATCAAAGGAATTGGTAAATCAATTAAAGCCGCTCTTCGTGCGCGGTCACATCGATGGGATACCAATTGCTAAAATGTTGGTGGATGGGGGCGGCTGTAAATCTAAAGCCTTATTCATTGTACAGAAAATTAGGTAAACAAGATGATGAACTTGTCAAGACCAAGATGACCCTCAGTGGCGTTGGGACTGATAGTTCGATCAAAGCCAGGGGAGTCACGTTCGTTGAATTAACCATCGGGACTAAGACCCTTGCTGCTGCATTCTTCGTCGCTGATGCAGAAGGAAATTACAGTCTAATCTTAGGCAGGGATTAAATTCACATTAATCAATGTATACCTTCTATGCTACATCAAATGTTACTACAATGGGTAGGCGACAATGTAGAACAAGTGCATGCTGATACATCGGCCTGTATTGATGTGGCTGATGCTCCTGTACTTTGGACCTATGAGACTGCTACGTGTCTCACAGGAGTAGACTTTTCTGATTATCAGTTTATAAGTATAGGTAAAAAGGATTTTGTTCCTATGATGTTAGAGCCAATGGAAAATCGGCTAAATCCAAAGTAAAGTTTAAATGATGAAATGCACAAAATGAATAAATCCCTGGTCATGGACAGTCCGGCTTCTAAGGCCGGACGATCCGGTCTTTCACAAAACAGTTTGGTCTTTAAGACCGAACGTCTACCACAGCATAAAGTTTGTATCATGGATGATCTGGGCCCTGAGACCGGAGAGTCCGCCATCACACAAAGATCATATAATTCCTCTGTGGGAGACATGATAGAGGAATTCAGAGATCTCGACAAAGTAGGACAGGGGTTTACATCAGCCGATCCTTTGGAGGAGATCGACATAGGAGATGGTAAAACTCTAAGGCCGACTTTTGTGAACAAGACCCTAGAGACCGATCCTATAGATGAAATGATTGGTCTATTGAAAGAATATTCGGATTGCTTTGCTTGGAATTACAATGAGATGTCGGGATTAAGCCGTGAGATCATAGAGCATCGGCTGCCCATTAAGTCCGGTTTCAGACCTTTCAAGCAGAAAGCTAGAACATTTCGTCCAGACCTTCTCCCACGAATAAAGGACAAAATTCACCGTCTGCTAGAAGCTAATTTTATTAGACCCTGTCGATACGCAGAGTGGGTCTCTAATATTGTATCGGTGGAGAAGAAAGAATCAGGTAAGCTCAGAGTATGCATTGATTTTTGCAATTTGAATAGAGCAACTCCTAAAGATGAATATCCCATGCCCATAGCCGACACATTGATCAATAATGCATTAGAAAAATAGAATTATTAGCTTTCTTGATGGTAATGCCGGATATAATCAGATTTTCATGATCGAAGAGGATGCGTCTAAAATGGTCTTTATATGTCCAGGCTTCATTGGTTTATTTGAGTGGATCGTCATGACATTTGGTCTGAAAAATGTTGGTGCTACTTATCAGAGGGCTATGAATTTGATCTTTCACGAGCTGTTGGGAAACACTTTGGAAGTCAACATTGATGATATTCTAGTCAAATCGGCTGAGTTTAACTCTCATATAGCTGATTTGCGCAAAGCCTTTGATAAAATGTGTCGGTATGGTCTGAAAATGAACCCACATAAATGTGCTTTTGGAGTGTCCGCTGGTAAATTCTTAGGATTCATCATTCATGAACATGGTATAGAGATAGACCTTGACTGAATCAAATCTATTCGGAATGTGGGACCTCCAACCTGTAAGGTCGAAGTGCAGAAGTTTCTCGGCAAGATAAATTATTTGTGGAGGTTTATTTCTAACCTAGCCGGGAAGATTGATGCCTTCACCCCTATCCTTCGGCTTAAGAATGATGCCGAATTCACTTGGGGGCAGAACAGCAGGAAGCATTTGATCTCATCAGAAAGTATTTGTCTTCGGCTCCCGTATTAAAAGCACCACAATAGGAGTACCGTTCAAATTATACATTGCAGCTAAAGATAAGGTTATTGGGGCTGTTCTGACGCAAGTGACCGGAGGAAAGGAGCATGTGGTGACCTACCTAAGTCGGAGGCTGGTGGGTGCTGAAACAAGGTACGCTTTTATCGAAAATTATGCTTATGCCTATTTTATGCATGCACCAAGTGTAGATGTTATTTACTGTCTAGTCATTGCACAGTTGCCAGTAAAACCAATGTGATTAAATACTTGTTGCAAAACCCGATTATGAGTGGTAGGATTGGTAAATGGGCTTATGCACTTATAGAGTATGACTTGGCCTATGAACCACTGAAATCTATGAAAGGCCAGGTCGTAGCAGATTTTATTGTAAAACATCGGATCAATGAAACTCATAGACTAGACATATCATACCTCACTGTTACTCTCTGGATTTTATATTTTGATAGATCGGTTTGCAATGAAGGGCAAGGAATTGGCATCGTGCTTGTTTCACCAAGTAATGTTTCCTTTGACTTCTCAAGCCGATTGAAAACTTATTGCACTAACAATCAAGCCGAATATGAGGCCCTTTTGTTCGGCTTTGAACTTTTAAATTGTATGGGAGTAAAACATGTGAAGGCATTTGGCGATTCTAAGCTAATTGTCCAACAGGTATTGGAAGAATATCAATGTTTTGATGGTACTCTAAATAGTTACCTTGAAAAGTGTTGGGGCATAATTCATTCTTTTGACGAATTCAGCATTCGGCACATCTCTAGAGCTGAGAATCACAGGGCCAACAATTTGGCACAAGATGCATCAGGTTATCGAATAAAGCGAGGGAAATTTCACAACACCGAAAATCTGATAACCGGTACAATGCCAATTCCCTAGGTCGCAGACTGTCCGAGTAAAGGTTCCGGACCATCTAGATTTACCAGGAAAGTTCTCCTAATTGATTCGGCTCGTAAGGAAGCCGAGACAAGTGACTGGAGGACACCCATAATTAATTATCTACAAAATCCAAGTGTTAGGATGGACAAGAACATTCGACGTACAACTTTCAAGTATGTTTTAATGAGTGATGAACTCTACCGCTGAACAGTCAACGACGTCCTGCTTAAGTGCTTAGGCCCAGATGATGCTATATTAGCCATGGTCGAAGTACATGAAGGGATTTGTGGTACCCATCAATTGGCTCCAAAGATGAAGTGGTTATTGCGAAGGTCTGGCTTCTATTGGCCTAACATGATAGCTGATTGTTTCAAGTACTACAAAGTATGCCAAGTATGTCAAAAATTCGGTGACTTACAGTTGGTCCCTGCAGCCGAATTACATCCTATCATCAAGCCTTGGCCTTTCAGAGGATGGGGATTAACTTTATAGGAGAGATTCATCCTTCATCATCAAAGGGGCATCGATTTGTGTTAGTTTCCACTGACTACTTTACCAAATGGACCGAAGTCGTTTCTCTAAAGAACATGACACACAGGGAGGTAATTGAGTTCATAACTGAACATATTATTCGTAGATTCGTCATTCCCCAGACCTTGACTATAGATCAAGGGGCTTCTTTTATGTCAAAATAGGTACGTGAGTTTGTGAATCATATAGAATTAAATTGCTCAATTCATCTCCATATTATGCTCAGGCCAATGGACATGCCGAGTCTAGTAATAGAACATTGATTAACTTGATAAAAAAGAAAATATCTGATAATCCTAACTATTGGCATAAGATTTTGTCTGAAACTTTGTGGGCTCACAGAATATCTAAACACAGTGCTACTAAAGTTTCTCCATTTGAGCTTGTCTATGGGCAGGAAGCAGTTTTACCCGTGGAGATAAGTTTAAATGCTATCAGGATCGCCAGGCAAAATGGCTTAACTATCGGTGATTATTATAATTTGATGATGGACTGTATTGATGAGGTAACCGATAAAAGAGTGGCAGCCTTAGGAGAAATAGAAAAGGACAAGATCATGGTAGCCAAGGCCTACAACAAGAAAGTCAAAGCTCAATCATTTCAGGTAGGGGACCTGGTGTGGAAGACCATCATGCCTCTAAGAAACAAAGACCAGAAGTTTGGGAAGTGGTCAACAAGCTGGGAGGGTCCATACAACGTAACACAAGTACTATTTGGTAATGCCTATTTACTGCAAACATTGCAAGGCAAAGATTTGCCCAAGGCTTTGTATGGGTGTTTCCACAAGCAGTACCATCCTAGTATGTGGCAGGATTCTTAGGAAAACCGATGTGATCACATTGAGTTAGTTGCTTTTGGTTCGCTCAACTCCACCAAAAGGCAGGGGGCATATGTTGAGTATCAAATTGAGGCCGGACGGTCTGGCCCTAGGGTCGAGTGGACCGCGATCCGGACGGTCCGTGCCGCTGGTCTGGACGGTCCGCGCGCGTGCAGAACTGATTAGGGTTCCGAGTTTCTTGCTATGTTTATTGGCTAGATTCATGGAATTAGCTCGGGAAGTTTGTTTGTAGCGGGTCTAGCTGTAACGCCCTGAATTTGGGGGTAGAATTTTTTTCTTCTTTTCCCTCACCAAATTCGGGCGTTACTCTCTTTTCTTTTCCCGTTTCGCAACTGTTGGGGCCATGCTTCGTTGCGCCGAAGGTCTTACGGGAAGAAGCAGCTTCGGCTGAAGTTGTCCCCAGGAGTTGACCGAAGGTTCCTTTTCATGAAGCTTCGGCATTACAAACCGACATAGAGATAGAATGACCTTTTCATCCATAAAGGTCTGAGTCAATGTTGTAAACTTTTATGAGGGGCATAATTGTAATTCGTCACAGGCTGCGTCCTGTGTCTATAAATAGATGAACAGTACCCCCGTACTGTTCACGTGAACTTGGCATTTGCTTTTGCGTCACGCACTACCGGAATCAGCTTCTTTGCCATGTGTCTGAGACACACGGCAAAGGCTATTTTACACTCGGCAAATGCTTTGCCGAGTGTAACACTCGGCAAAGAACGCTCGGCGAACTGTACATCGGCAACAGCATCTTTGCCGAGTACTTTTTGTCGGGCACTCGGCAAAGACTTTGCCGAGTGCCATTTGGCACTCGGCAAAGAAAAGTCACCGTCACGGCGCCAAGTGACGGTGACGGATCCTTCGCCGAGTGCCCACGGCGACACTCGGCAAAGGAGGTTTATTTGCCGAGTGTCTGGTGGACTGGCACTCGGCAAAGAACCCTCCAGTGGGCCCCTTTGCCAGTCCCTTTGCCGAGTGCCTTGGCAGTGGCACTCGGCAAAGACATCTTTGCCGATTCCCAGGTTTCCTTCTTTGCCGAGTGCCATTTTCAGCACTCGGCAAAGATGTCTTTGCCGGTTCCTAGGTTGCCTTCTTTGCCGAGTGCCATTTTCAGCACTCGGCAAAGACGGCTTTACCGGTTCCCAGGTTGCCTTCTTTGCCGAGTGCCATGGTCAGCACTCGGCAAAGATGGCTTTACCGGTTCCCAGGTTGCCTTCTTTGCCGAGTGCCATGGTCATAGCACTCGGCAAAGCGACCTTTGTCGAGTGTTACACTCGGCAAAGTGACCAGGATGTCCCTTTTTTATTTGTTTTTGCTGTTCCATCCAAACAAACAAAAGATATATATCATTGACATCACATTATATATCAATCGCATCACAGAATGAACACATTTATCATCAACACCATATATATCACAAAGTGTCACTAATATAAGTCTCACAAATACAAGTATGTGTATTTACCAAGTCTGGATCACTAGCTAAACATCACCAACCGTCACATATATATCACAAAGTGTCACTAGCCAAACATCACCAACACTCACAAGACCAAGTCTGGATCATCAACGAGGTGGGCATCTGGACTGGTTCGGCGAAGGGCTGGACGAAGCATGAGGGTTGTTCGACGCCGCCGATTGACCCTGCATAGAGAATAGATTGTATGTGTGAGAACATATGAATATATATCATGCAGTACTAAAATTTTGATACTCACAGGAGTAGTGAACTCAGCAGGGTCAGTTGCAGGGAACAACGGAGGTGGTGGAGCATGACCCTGTGCGGCGCCAAGGCTCTGCACGTACGCGAACAAATCCGCCATCCTCTTCTCCAGCTCCTCACGTTGCCTCCTCTCATCATCTAGCTGAGTCTGTAATATTTCGCCCTAATGTTACGATAATGCAAAGAGAAGATATATAAAAATTAATGAACGATGAATAGATAAGGAATAACCTGGAGTTGCTGGATACGATGCTGTGAGGTGTCCTGCCGAGGTCGTATGGCTGGGCTCGCGCTCGTGCTCCTTGCTCGCACCTGAGAGAGAGTGGGAGTGGAGGACGAGTCGATTGCCCCGTCGGCAATCCAGTACCGCCCATGCCTCTTGCCTCCTCCGACCCTCATGAGGACATCTCCGTCGATGTCCTCGGTCCTCGGATCGTAATCTGGCCCATGGACCTCCTTGGCCATTGCGGTGTACTCACTGAGTCGGCTGTGGATGGCGGGGTTGGTGTACGCCTCGGGCCCGTCATCCGGGTTGTAGGTGACGTCGGACGTCGCCTTCCCCTTGTGGGCCATGGCATATGCCGAGAACGTGGAGCAAGGCGCGCCACCATGTGCCGCCGACTGCGAGAAAACCAACGATATGGTTAGAAATCATGTCTAATCGAAAGTTATATACCTAAATAAAAAAGAGCGCGTACCCATGCTTCCGCGTATTTGCCCAGGCTGCGGCTGCCTTGATGGTGGGAGGGACCTTGCATCAGCAAACGCCGTTCCCGGCTAGCGTTGTGCGCCTCGTCCCACTCAGCCGAGCACCACCTCTGCACCATCTTCTCCCAGCACTCAGGATGCGCGGCGCACCAATGAGGAATCATCTAAAAAAATATAAGTACACCGCATATCAGAAGATAAGAATAAGCATATTTAGTACCAATAATAAAGTTTTGTATTTACCTGCAAGTACTGGTCCGCAGTCAATGACATGGTTCGGGCGTCCTTCTTGTTCACCTTCTCCCCAAGGACGAAGCCGTGGTAAGTGACGATGGCCTGGATGCGCGCCTCGTAGTGCATGTCCACGACGAGCTTCTTACAGCACGTCGTAGACACCACATCCGCCCTGGCCTCGTATCCAGCATCGCACCTGAAGAAATCCTACATACAAAGACGATGTATCCATACATTATTTAAAGAATATGCAACAAATGCGACTTATTAAACAATATAGTGCGAGGAAGACTTACCCACAGCTCTTGCTTGACCCGCTCCGCCTTGTTGTTGAATTGTCTGCCGTCCCGATCTACTGCATCGGGGGCGACAGCGTAGTGGTCGAAGGTGTACGCTGGGCTCGTCACTCCGGCGTACTCGACAAGCCCAGGGAAGTGTTCCCGGCATAGAAGGCCGAGGATGCCATTGGGGTTGCGGCCGTGACCCCCTGCAGTCTCCAAAACCATCCAAGACCTGTCGAAGTGATTAAGATGAAGTATTAGTTTCTATTATTAATTTGAACATATAATATGAAAAAGCAGCAACAACATCTAAAGTTACCTACCTCTCTCCATCGGGTCGTATGAGCGGACGTCTGTCACGAAGTATGGGTCGCTTAGGTAGGCTCGCGGGACCTCGCAGGTAGATACTCCTCGAACCTGAGGAGCCAGAACCTGAGACGTCCTGCTGAGCGGCGGCGTCGTCGTCATCGTCCTGCTGCGCCGCATCATCGTCGTCCTGCTGTGCCGCATCGACAGCGGCTTGCTGCTCCACCTGCTGCTGTACGGCGTCGTCCTGCTGCGCCTCCTCCTCCGTCCTACGGGTGCTCCTCCTCCCCCTCCCCCTCCCCCTCCTCGTCCTCGTCCCACCGCCCACCATCTTTGTCCAACAACCTGCAATTAAGAGTAAACAATTAAGCACAGATAAAAAATATGTATTTAGAAACATATGCAAAATAAATGAAATATAGCATTACATCGATTAAAAATAATCTTCATATGTGTCCGGGTTAGCCGGATCATAAGTGTCATCATCACTATCAACCATTTCATAGTCAACATCATCTGAAGGCGCAACTTCGTCATTGGCATTGCCTTCAAGTATTTCTAAGTCATTCTCATTTTGCACCTCATCATCCTCGTCATCAACAACCATTTCAATATCTACTTCCATTCCGATCGCTTCGGTTAAGTCTATCTCAAATTGCCCTTCGAGCCCATCTTCTTGGAAGAACTCTCCGTCATATGTGTCCGGGTCTAAGTTATAATCTTCATCGTTTGGAACAGGTAATTTAGCGTGCGGTGATACCTTATACACAACATCCCAACCCTTAAGATGTTGTTTCGTTTGGCACGCATATGGAAGATAATACACTTGTGTGGCCTGTTGGGCCACAATGTAGACATTGTCTCCTGTTAAGGTGGAATCCTGTCGAATTTCGACTATCCCAAGATTAGAATGTGTCCGTCTCGTAACTTCAGGGTCAAACCAATGACATTTGAATATCACTGGAGTAAGAGGTTTGGAACCATAAAAATTGAGTTCATATATTTCTTCAATTCTTCCATAATACTCGACCTCGTCAAGCCCGGGCGTAAAGACTCCAGAACACGTGGTTTTTCGATTGGGCCGACTTTGGTCGTAGCTTGTTGTGCGAAAACGGTATCCATTGATGTCATACCCAGAAAATTTCCTGACCCTATAGGCAAAGCCATTGGCTACTTGTCTCAACTCGGCACTCATAGACGGCTCTCTTTGGCCCTGCAAGTTCAAACACGCTAGATTGTTATATTATTCGCACGTAAGAGCAACTTGGAATAACAAACTAAGCACGTACCTTATGTTTAAACCAGGAAATGAAATCGGGCAATCCATTTCCCGCACCCTTTCTAAGAAGGGTATCATATTCCTGTGGAGTTGGGTCCCTTGATCGATGCCAGAATTCATGAAGAAATTGCTCCATGTATGGCGTCACCTCTTCAAGGTTGGTCAATACATATAGCATGATATGGCGCCACTCTTCATGTCTCAGGGTCTTGGTGGTCGAACCACTCGCGCTTCCGAGTTGCCCTCGAAAAATGCTGAGGTTCGATTCATTGCCGCCATCATTGTAACGAGGGGGTGGATTATGCACGCTCGGCAGTTTGTCACCATAGTAAGTTGTTGTGAAGTTTGACACCTCCTCCAGTATGTATGCCTCTGCAATGGAAGCCTCGATTTTGCATTTATTTCTACATTTCTTTCGGATACTCTTTAGACATCTCTCGATTGGATAGCACCAACGTCCCTGCACGGGCCCCCCCATTCGTGCCTCATATGGGAGATGAATAATCAAATGCTGCATCGGATTGAAGAAGCCGGGTGGAAAGATCTTCTCTAGCTTACACAGTAACACGGGTGCCATCCTTTCCAAGTCTGCAATCATGGTCCGAGCTAACTCTTTTGCACAAAGCTGGCGAAAGAAATAGCTCAACTCTGCAAGCGCTAGCCAGACATGCTCAGGGACATAGCCTCGAACCATCGCCGGAAGAATTCGTTCAATCCATATGTGGAAGTCATGACTCTTCATCCCTAAGACTCGCAGAGTAGATAAGTTCACCCCCCTACTAAGGTTAGCTGCATACCCATCAGGGAACATTAACATCTTGATCCACTGTAGTACTTCCTTCCTCTGGGCCCTGCTCAGGACGAAATCGGCCTTAGGCCTTCTCCATGTCTTACCACCACTAGGCGGCTTCATCTCTTGGTTTGGTCTATCACATAACTCTGCCAGATCCACTCTTGCCTTTACGTTATCCTTTGACTTATCAGGAATCTCCATAATTGTCGCCCAAAGTGCCTCGGCGACATTCTTTTCAGTGTGCATCACGTCAATGTTGTGTGGAAGGAGCAGGTCATCATAATAGGGGAGCCGAGTCAAGCCCGACTTATGTGTCCACATATGTTGCTCACCATATCCCACAAAACCACCTTCTGGGTTGGCCACGAGACCATCTATCTGTTCGCGAACTTCGGCACCAGTCATCATTGCAGGTGGGCGGTCTGTCACCACGACACCTTTCGTAAAGTTCTTGATGTCTTGTCGGAATGCATGGTCAGGAGGGAGAAATTGTCGATGTTTATCGAATGACGAATATTTGCCACCCTTCTTCAACCAAATGAACCTAAGAGCTTCCTTGCAAACTGGGCATGGGAACTTACCGTGAACACACCAGGCGCAAAATAGCCCATACGCCGGAAAGTCATGCATGGAGTACTGGTACCAAACATGCATTTTGAAGTTTGTCTTCGTAGCTCGGTCGTACGTCCATATCCCTTCCTCCCAAGCACGGACCAATTCATCAATCAAAGGCTCCATGTACACGCCCATTTTATTCCCCGGGTGTCCAGGAATTATCAACGACACGAATATGTTCTGTCTTTGAAAGCATACGCCGGGGGGGGGAGATTGATGGGGATAACGAACACGGGCCAACATGTGTATGGGGCAGCGGTCATTCCATAGGGATTGAACCCATCTGTGGCCAGCGCAACACGAACATGTCGAGCCTCTTTGGCTTTCTCATGGTGAATGGCATCAAAGTGGGTCCATGCTTCACCATCGGATGCGTGAACCATCTTGTCAGGATTGTATCGTTTGCCTTTTTTGTGCCATGTCATCTGTTTCGCGGATTCCTCTGTCATGTATAGACGCTGGATCCTCGGTATGAACGGAAGGTGGCGTAGGATTGTCACGGGGATGTCGAGCTGCTTCTTCTGTCCATCACCAGAGTCTACCTCCATGAACCTAGACGATTTACACTTCGGACAGTACTTTGCCTCAGTGTGTTCTTTCCTAAATAGGACGCAGCCCTTCGGACAAGCATGTATCTGCTCATACGTCATCTTGAGTGCACGAAGGAGTTTCTGTGCCTCGTACATGCTCTTTGGCAGAACGTGATCCTCCGGAAGCAGGCTGCCAATAACTGTCAACAAACCATCGAAGGCGTCTCGACTCATGCTATACTGTGACTTCAACGCCATTATACGCCCAATGGCATCCAGTTGAGAAACCTTTGTCTTGCCGTGAAGGGGTTTCTGTGCCGCGTCAAACATGTCGTAGAATGCCTTTGCGGTCGCCTCTGGCTCGTCCTCCGTACGTCCTTCGGCGAACTGTGCCTCGTGATAGTCGTTCAACATGTCTGCTACCCCGGCATCAGCATCGTAATCCTCGACGTGTTGTCTCACCACCTCCTCTCTCGTGCGATGCGCTTCACCATGGAAGATCCACCGAGTATAGTCCGGCGTAAATCCATTCTTCCAAATATGTTCTACCATGGCCTTCTTTGGTTTTCTTTTCCGGTTGTCACATTTGCTGCACGGACAAGGGACTAGGCTAGCTCCTTTAGCAGCTTCGCCATATGCCCGTTCCACGAAAGCATCGGTCTTCCTAATCCATTCTGGGGTGACATCATTACGTCGAACGCGGCCCGTGTACATCCACTCACGGTCCTCCATCCTCTAACATATATAACCGAGTATAGTTTAATATAGACATGTAATGCATGTACACTACGTTCCTACCTTCTAATAGGTGAGGATAGGTCCTAATCCCACCCGCGGTTGCGTAGATGGAGTTAGTTTCCATGCTCTACTCCGATCCGAGATAGAATTTCGGCAGCACCTCCCCGCTGTTCTCCGGATACACGTCCTGGCAGGGAGAGTGTACTGTCCGGAGAACAACAGGGAGGTGACGCCGAAACTCTTTCTCGGACCGGAGTAGAGCATGGAAACTAACACCATCTACGCAACCGCGGGCTGTTCAAAAAACGTGGACAATTCGAAACTGATACATTTGTAGATATGCAAAGATCTGCATATCTACACCGTATAACTTTCGAACGGGAGACGCCTAACTGGGTTACGTGATCTACGACCATGATGCGGAAATAGAGGTTATACCTAGGGTGGCGGTGGAGTCAGGCTAGTGGGGCTGTGGCGGGTCGGTGCAGTGGCGACGCGACGCGGTGCAGGCAGACCCGCAGCGGCTAGGAAGACAAGTATCTTCTCTGTAAAAAAGAAACACAAGTCTATTAATACAAAAAAAAATCGACAGCACCTCCCCTGTACGTTGAGGTTTTTAAAACCTGCAAATAACACTAACAGCACGATGGCTGACATGCACACAGTAACAAAAAAATCACCTAAAGTATACACTGCAAAGGTAATAGAGCAATCTAATTAGTGCTGAGAACAAGTGAGCACAAGAATTAAATCCTAATTTAAGGGTGTGTATTAGGATTATCTAATACACATGATTCTAACCTCGGTCTGCGGAGGGTTTTGAGAGCATTTAGGATTATCTAAAGCACATTCAGAGTCATCGTTGCCGAGCTCAACACAAGGTAAAAGCAGCTCCGACTTTGCCAGACGGGCCGCACACGGCCAAAAGAGCTATCGTTCCCGGGCCTCAACACACCCAGACTCGAGGCAGCTCCAATTTTTCGCCAGCGATCTTGATCCAACACCCACCTCTGGTTTTTACCCGACCTCCAAAACAAAGTAAAGTCTCAACGCGGAGGCGGTAGCGGCAGCAGCGTCGATCGATCGGCCGGCGTCTACGGCCTACGTTCGACTTGCTGCCTCGACGGACGGCCGGCTCGATCTCGACCGATCGCCGGTCGTCGATCGGAGATCGATGGAGTTCACCACTCCCCCGCCCGCGACCCGGTCGGGCGGCGGAGAGGAGAGGGCGGCTGCTGAGCACAACCAGCACCACCAGCAGCAGCATGCGACGGTGGAGAAGGAGCACATGTTCGACAAGGTGGTGACGCCGAGTGACGTCGGGAAGCTGAACCGGCTGGTGATCCCGAAGCAGCACGCGGAGAAGTACTTCCCGCTGGACGCGGCGGCGAACGAGAAGGGCCTCCTGCTCAGCTTCGAGGACCGCACGGGGAAGCCCTGGCGCTTCCGCTACTCCTACTGGAACAGTAGCCAGAGCTACGTGATGACCAAGGGCTGGAGCCGCTTCGTCAAGGAGAAGCGCCTCGACGCCGGGGACACAGTCTCCTTCGGCCGTGGCATCAGCGAGGCGGCGCGCGGCAGGCTTTTCATCGACTGGCGGTGCCGACCCGACCCGCCCGTCGTGCACCACCAGTACCACCACCGCCTCCCTCTCCCCTCCACCGTCGTCCCCTACGCGCCGTGGGCGGCGCACGCGCACCACCACCACTACCCAGTCGTTGTGGTGCCGGTCGTGCCAACCGCAGCCACGGCGAACGGCCGGCGTTCCTTGAGAAAGATGTCGCACTGGACGCTGCCCGGGTGGGTGCAGAAGGGGCAGGATCGGACCTGGAGGTGGACGACGACCTGGACCGCCGTTGGGAAGGCCGGATCAGCGAGCTGGCTAGCCTAATCTAGGAGGCTGGTCGTTGTCTACTGCTCCTCCCTGCTAGCATGGGCGGGTGGCGTGGTGGCTCGCACGACTGACTCATGGCGGCGATGCCCGCGCTCGCGTGGCTGTGGCTGGCCAGCGGGGCTGGCTCGCTACGGCGGCGGCGTGGTTTGCCTGGGTCAGGGGCATTGGTCGTCGGCGGATCTACGACTGTCAACGGCGCCTTCTGCAGGTGGTGGGTCGTGGGGCTAGGGCCGAACCATGAGCTGTTTACTTGCCCCATCCCTAGCTCGTGTTGATTCTGAAGCAACATACGTTCTCTTTCCCTTGCGCGCAGTGTGGTGCAGAAGAACTGATGAGCCAATTGGGGCAATGATCAAAGTAGCTAGCTAGTTAGACTCCATCCAGATCCAGTGGTATCTAGAGCAAACATCAAGGTTTCAGAAATACCCATTCTTCGTGTGGGGTTCTTGGCTAGCATAAGCAAGGAGAAAAGCGGTACTGATCTGGTTGACATGGTTGTTCAGTTATTCTTGTTTTTGGATCATAGTGTGAAAGAAATATTTGCAACCTTGGCTAGCAGACTGGAAAGAAGCTTATGTGCATTGTTCAGTTATGCATATGTTGGATTGTATCTAGTGGCACAGGAACAAGAGGCATGGCCTTCTTTCACAATCAAGAAAGTACACCTGCAGCAATGTGATTCTCTTTGTCAGTCGAAAATTGTACCATGGCCTTCTTTCACAATCAAGAACAAGTTCACCACTTTCCCCTGGAATCCTGATGCTTCAAGGTTATACATCAGCTTAGGAGCAAGACGAAGCTTAAGGAGGGGAGAATGTTAGGAACCGACCCATATAGTACACACCAGCCCAACTAGCTGAAATGAGCACTACAAGGAGCAGGAATAAAGGAAGGGCGAGGATCATCCAAGAATCATTTTTTAGAACCTGAACTCTCTATCTTCCAACTACTGCTCATCTTCTTCCTCCCTTCTCTCAAGTATCTAGATTCTCTTCCATTCTATTCCCTTGTCGCTACTGGTTTGACTTTAAGAGATTAGTGTTGCTAACAGTGTGGTGATGGCAAATATCAGTCTCCCCATGCCATGGGAAATCCGTAACTCCTCACGCTGCCTCATGCCCCCAACACCACCGCTGCAGGCTCCTCTTCGGCGCTCCCGTTCGCCCGCGCGCTCAACCCTGGTATGCCACCACCACCACCGTCTCACAAGCTACTCCCCGCTGCCCCTGCCCCTGCCCCTTGCCCCGCTGCCGCTTGCAGGCTCCTCCACCTCGAGCTCCGACCGCACGAGGCCAAGGACCGGCCGGAGCCTCACGCCCCTGTCTACTATGGTTGTTGCTGTGAGCTCCAAGGCTAGAGGTCACCCATGCATCCGCATCCGGCTTGACCTGACCTTGCCATCGTGAGGGAGGGTGATGGCAGTGAAGGGTGCTGCGTCGTAGTATCCGCTGGACCATCGCTTGATCACCGTTTCTTAGTTTTCGCTGATCCCCCGCACGTTTAGTCGTCGTCTCCATGGTTGCCACATGTACGAATACCCTCTATCAATCATAGTTGTCTGTCTCTATGCTATACCCTTTCATCATTGAGGAGACTGAACTTTTGGAAGATGTTGAGAATACAAATCTACCAAGAACCAAATAAGCAAACTGACATCCATATCCCCTTGCCGTTGGGTGGTCTATCGACGTGCATGTAGTGGTTCCATCGAACCAGATTGCACTGCATCCTAAAACCCTGCTAATCTATGTTTTACTAGAATATATTCATACTATCAACAGTTAATCTGATTCTCTGATTATGGGCTGCCACTAATAAACATGTGATAAACTTACGTACCGGAGGCGAGCGGGCGGACGACGGCGAGCGGGCGGACGACGGCGCGTGGGCGGGCGGACGGTGGGGCGCGGGCGGCGGTGAGGCGGGCGAACGGCGGCGGTGGGGCGCGGCGGTGGGGCGCGGGCGGCCGGGCGCGGGCGGCCGGGCGCGGCCGGCGTTGAGGCGTGGGGAGGCGGGCGGCGGTGAGGCGGGCGGCGGTGAGGCGGCCGGCGGTGAGGCGGGCGGCGGTGAGGCGGGCGGCTCGTGGAGGAAGAAGAAAGAAGAAGCAAAGCAGAAGGAAGAAGAAAGCCGGCCGCGCGGCCGGTTAAAGTTTGTTTCTTTGCCGAGTGCCCGTGATCCGGCACTCGGCAAAGATTTTTTTAAAATTTTAAAATATTCTTTGCCGAGTGCCAGATCAGCGGCACTCGGCAAAGAGTTCTTTGCCGAGTGTCCCCCGTTGCGGCACTCGGCAAAGGTTCTTTACTACCTCTTTGCCGAGTGCCACACATCTAGCACTCGGCAAAGAAGTCTTTGCCGAGTGTCATCCCTAGACACTCGGCAAAGTGCATTTGTATTTTTTTTATTTTGTCTCCCAAACTTTTTGTGGTATGTTCCTACACTATGTAGATCTACATGTATCATTTGTGGACAATTTTAACAGAGTTTGAAATAGCTAGTAGATTTAGTTTGTTTATTTGAATTTCTTCGGAAAATTCAAATTTGAACTGCAGGTCACTCGAAACTTGGAAAACCGTGCATGAAAAAAATGATATTCATGTTACTTAGCATAAGTTACGACCGATTCCATGAGCGGACCGAAAACTTCGAGCAACATGCTCACTAAACATGGCCGTGAACTTGCCATCCACATGTTTAAAAATTGTATAAAACACAAACAAAGTCAGAAAATCATGAAACTTGTCCACGTGTCATGATATCATATGTACAGGTTGTGATAAAAAATTGAGAATGTTTGGACAAAGTTGTGAGACACTATGTGTAGAAACCTAAGAGAACTACACATGAAATCATAGAGTTTCAATGTGGATCTCTTAGGTTTGTACACATAGCGCGTCATAGTTTTCTCGAAATTTTTTCAATTTTTTATCGCAGCCTGTACATATGATATCATGACACGTGGACAAGTTTCAAGATTTTCTGACTTTGTTTGTGTTTTATACAAGTTTTAAACATGTTGATGACAAGTTCACGACCATGTTTAGTGAGCATGTTGCTCGAAGTTTTTGGTCCGCTCCTGGAATCGGTCGTAACTTATGCTAAGTAACATGAATATCATTTTTTCATGCACGGTTTTCCAAGTTTCGAGTGACCTGCAGTTCAAATCTAAATTTTCCGAAGAAATTCAAATAAACGAACTAAATCTACTAACGATTGAAACTCTGTTAAAATTGTCCACAAATGATACATGTAGGTCTACATAGTGTAGGAACATACCACAAAAAGTTTGGGAGACAAAATAAAAGAAATAAAAATATACTTTGCCGAGTGTCTAGGAATGGCACTCGGCAAAGAGTTCTTTGCCGAGCGTCAAATGGGCGACACTCGGCAAAGAAGACTCTTTGCTGAGTGCCAACCGTTGGCGCTCGGCAAAGACTGACGGCCGTCAGCTTTGGGACGGCCGCTGACGGCCCTTTGCCGAGAGCCCCATTTGCCGAGTGTTTGACACTCGGCAAACAAGGATTTGCCGAGTGTGGACCTGTACCGAGTGTCCTACGCTCGGTAAAGACGCTCGTTACCGAGAGCCGAGCTTTGCCGAGTGCGGCTCTCGGCAAAGCCGTCTTTGCCGAGTGCCCGAGAAAAGGCACTCGGCAAAGCGGCCGGCACTCGGCAAAGGCTCGGATTCCGGTAGTGACGCTTGTACTTTCAGCTTTCTCAAGACCGAAGGTACATTGTAATTTGAAGTCATTTATATTCATCCATGATGATAAAATAGAAATGATTCCATGATAATATTTAAATGTTTATTTTATACCTCATGCTTTATATAAATCCTTCGTCACTTAATGTTGTGCTCACGAAGGTACGTCTTTCGTAACCTTCGTCCAAAATTCATTATCTCCCGAAGGGATATAATGTTTTGGAGGACGAAGGACTTTAACACTTAACATTTTCTATGTTGCCTTGTTCTTAACTCTTAGCATTTGAGAACAAGCCCCCAACATTGGCGCCCACCTCTGGTGAACTCACTTCCACTTTCCTGAGCTGATGGCTTCGTTCAACAATCAAGCTGAAGCTGCTTCGGCTCCGAGGCTGGTGCTCCCGATAACAGGTGGTTCTTGCTCAGAGCCGGCTAACAAGAAGCAGAAGAAGGAGGCTCAGAGAAGGGTACAGCATGTTGGAGTGCAGGGACCCTTCATCAAGTCAAAATGGTCCCACATTCCAATCACTTTCTCTCAGGAAGACCTTCAGCTTAAGGATTATCCTCACAATGATGCCATGGTTATCTCTTGTGTGATCAAAGGATTTCTGGTCCACAATGTCTTAGTTGATACAGGCAGTGCAGCTGATATCATATTTGCCAAGGCCTTCAGACAAATGCAAGAGCCCGAAGACAAGATCCATGATGCTACGCACCCTCTTTGTGGCTTCGGAGGGCGGCAGATTGTAGCACTTGGGAAGATTACCATGCCAGTAACCTTCGGATTTGTTAACAACACAAGGACTGAGCAGATTGTGTTTGATATTGTTGACATGGAGTATCCTTACAATGCTATCATTGGTCGCGGTACTCTCAATGGCTTCGAAGCAATTCTTCACCCAGCTTACCTCTGCATGAAGATACCTTCGGACCAAGGGCCTATTGCTATTCACGGAAGCCAGGAAGCTGCTAGAAGGGCTGAAGGAAGCTGGACTGACTCCAAAGCAATCCATAACATAGATGGAGCCGAAGCTTGTGAACAGTACAAATTCAAAAGGGAGAAAGTAGCTTCAGCAGATCAGCCGAAGCCCATGCTCTTATGTGAAGACATAGCAGAGCAGAAGGTGCTGTTGGGTTCTCAATTATCCGAAGAGCAGGAGAAAACCTTGATAAGGTTTTTGTTCAACAACAAAGATGTTTTTGCATGGTCAGCTAATGACCTCTGTGGAGTAAATAGGGATGTTATTGAACATTCGCTCAATGTTGACCCATCCTTCAGACCCCGAAAGCAGAGGCTTCGGAAAATGTCTGACGACAAGGCCGAAGGGGCTCGCAATGAAGTAAAAAGACTCCTCAGTGCAGGGGTTATCAGAGAAGTAAAGTACCCAGAGTGGCTAGCTAACACTGTTATGGTGAAGAAGGCCAATGGCAAGTGGAGAATGTGTATAGACTTTACAGATCTCAACAAGGCTTGTCCGAAGGACGAATTCCCATTGCCAAGGATAGACTCTTTAGTTGATGCAGCAGCTTCTTCAGAGCTCATGAGTCTGCTGGATTGTTACTCAGGCTATCACCAAATCTGGATGAAGAAGGAAGATGAGCCGAAGACTAGCTTCATAACCCCAAGTGGCACATATTGCTATCTTCGGATGCCTGAGGGGCTCAAAAACGCTGGAGGAAGTTTCAGCAGAATGACTGCGAAGGTCCTCCAGTCCTAGATAGGCAGAAATGTGCTAACTTATGTTGACGACATCATTGTAAAAAGCACGAAGCAGGAAAATCATATTGCTGATTTGCAGGAGACCTTCGCCAGTTTCAGACAAGCTGGTTTGAAGCTGAATCCAGAAAAATGTGTCTTCGGAGTAAAAAGGGGGAAATTTCTTGGATGTTTGGTTTCAACAAAGGGAATTGAAGCTAATCCAAATAAAATTGAAGCTATACTTCGAATGGAGCCACCAACTACAAGAAAGGGGGCCCAAAGATTGACAGGAAGGCTGGCATCTCTCAATAGATTCATATCCAGATCAGCAGAAAGAAATTTACCATTCTTCGAGGTGCTGAAGTCAGCTGAAGTCTTTCAATGGGGACCAAGCCAACAAAAAGCCTTCGAAGAGCTGAAGCAATATTTGATAGATCTAACAACATTAACTCCACCAACGCCAGGGGCTCCATTGTTGTTATATGTGGCAGCTTCGCACTCAGCAGTAAGTGCAGCACTTGTCCAGGAGAAGCTTGTTGGCCAAGTCAAGAAGCAGGTTCCAGTGTATTTTGTATCTGAAGTCCTTAGTGTATCAAAGAAAAACTATACAGAACTGGAGAAGGTATTATATGCCGTTTTGATGGCATCCAGGAAGCTTCGGCATTATTTTCAAGCATACAATATTGTTGTTCCTTCTTCGCAGCCGTTGAAGGATATTTTGCATTGATTATGTGCATAGATCTTCGATCCAGTCTCAAGCGTTGGCAGATTTCATTGCCGATTGGACGCCAGGGGCTCAGGATGAAGAAGCAAATAAAGATGCCGAAGTATGGACAGTGTTTTGTGATGGCTCTTGGGGAACCTTCGGAGCAGGAGCAGCCGCTGTGTTGGTCTCACCATCCAAGGTTAAAACTTGTTATGCGGCAAGACTTGATTTCAGCTGTACAAACAATATTACTGAGTACGAAGCCCTGCTCCTGGGCCTTCGGAAATTAAAGGCAATGGGAATCAGAAGGGCGATTCTTAAAACTGATTCCCAGGTTGTTTCGGGTCATATCGACAAAAGTTGCAGGGCTAAGGATCCGAAGCTTGAGAAATATCTAGACACGGTCCGAAGAATCGAAGCTTCCTTCGAAGGTTTTTCTGTCAAAAATATCCCTCGAGGACAAAATGAGCATGCTGATTTGCTGACCAAGTCAGCAGCACAGGGGCTGCCGTTACCTTCGGATGTGTTCTTCGAAACAATAAAGGCACCTTCAGTGGAGCTCCTCGAACGAGCAGTTCTCAACATATCTCCTGTTTACAGTGAAGATTGGAGAACTGAGATCATCTCTTACCTTCAGGGTAAGTTCCTTTCAGATGACGAAGCTTATAACATGAGAATGGAGGCAAGAGCTCGTCCATATGTTATGATAGAAGGGGAGTTGTATAAGCATGGAGTTTGTGCTCCGCTACTCAAGTGTTTATCTAGAACCGAAGGTATAGAGTTGATGAAAGAAATACATGCAGGCCTGTGTGGATCCCACATTGGTTCTAGGCCGTTACTTGGAAAGGTCTTCCGCCAAGGGTTTTATTGGCCGAAGGCAGCTTCGGATGCAGCGGAGTTAGTTCAAAAGTGCGAAGGCTGTCAGAAGTGTGCAAGAGATCAAAAACAGCCTTCGTCTTTAACACAGCTCATTCAACCTATCTGGCCATTGCAAAGGTGGGGCCTTGACTTGTTAGGTCCGTTACCACCGGCTCAAGGGAATTTAAGATATGTTATAGTAGCTGTGGAGTATTTTTCTAAATGGATTGAGGCAAAGCCATTAGCCACAATAACTTCGGCCACTGTCCAAAAGTTTTTCTGGCAGAATATTGTCTGTCGCTTCGGGGTACCGAAGGCCATCACTGTAGATAATGGAACGTAGTTCGACTCCGAAGCTTTCAGAAATTTCTGTGATCAAATTGGTACGAAGATCCATTTTGCATCGGTCAGGCATCCGGAGTCAAATGGGCTCGTTGAAAGAGCCAACGGCATTATAATGACAGGAATAATGAAGTTAATCTTCAATCAACCCAGGGGAAAATGGCCAGATCAGTTAACCAAAGTGGTGTGGAGCCACAATACAACAACATCAAGGTCTACAGGCTTTACTCCATTCAAGTTATTATTCGGTGACGAAGCAATAACTCCGGAAGAAGCTAAAGCTGGATCAATAAGAGTAGTAGCTTCGGCAGAATCAGGTCCTGAAGATGCTTGTCTTGTGGAAAAAGATGCTTTAGAAGGGATCAGGCTTCAAGCTGTGGAGAATATCAATAAATACCAAGCTGAAACAGTCAAATGGCGAGATAGAAAGGTCCGGCTAAAAAAATTGAGTCGGGACACTTGGTGCTTCGGAGAGTGGCCAACCCAGACACAGTGGGCAAGTTACAGTTGAAATGGGAAGGACCTTTCTTAGTAGCATCTTCGTCAAGACCTGGTTCATACAGATTGAAGGACATGGACGGCAACGACATTCCAAGATCTTGGAATGCGGATGAGCTTCGGCGATATTATGTGTAACTTGATGTAATTCTTTTATGTTTTTTCTTTTTCATGGCACCCTTTTCCTTTCTAGAGGGGGAGAAAGGTTTTTAATGGGGCCATTATATGTAATTTTCTTTTCTAGTTCTATAAGAGCAAAATCCCCCAAAGAATGTAAATGTAAAAGCTGAGAACGCACCATCGAGTGCCGAAACTGAAAAAACAAAGAAGCTCCAAAGACGTTCCTAAGGGAATGCAGAGCTTACAGCGAAAAGTCAACGCTGATTCCGCCGAAAGTAAAAGGCGAAGAAGCTCCAAAGACGTTCCTAAGGGAATGCAGAGCTTACAGCGAAAAGTCAACGCTGATTCCGCCGAAAGTAAAAGGCGAAGAAGCTCCAAAGTCGTTCCTAAGGGAATGCAGAGCTAATGTGTGATTGTTACTAAGGAAATAATGGCTGAGGGTATGGCTTCGGATATGTGTTTGGACATTCATTCGCATATCACATTACATCATAGCATTTGCATTCATAAACATTCATTCATGGCATAAGTGGTTGTTTCGGCAAAAAGAAAAAGAAGAAGCGGTCTTTTATGCTTCGTCGTGTATAAAAGAGAGGTTTCGGCAAAAAGAAAAAGAAGAAGCGGTCTTTTATGCTTCGTTGTGTACGAAAAGAAGGGAAGGTGTTTTTTCGCCTTCGGCTCAAAATACTAATTTCGTCCACATCAAAGCACTTCAATGGAAGGGTAAGGATATATTACAAGGTATGAACAAAGTTCATTAAGAACAGATTAGCTGTATTTACAAAAGTTGTTACAAAAATCTCTTGAGTTTTTTCTATAATGTACTCCTACTGATCTTCACTGAGCTTCAGCTTCGGCAGCATATTTTTTAAGCATCATCTTCAGCTTCGTCATCCTACATGAATTAAGGTATTGCGAGTAAAAATCAAGTGTGAAGGAGAAGGTAAGCACAAGGTATCATTTCTTACTGGTTCAAGATGACTTCGAGCTTCGTCTCCAGCCTTCTCTCGCCCGCCTTTTGTCCATATCATTTTTATGAATCTATTTGAAATGCTTCGGGCAAGGTCAGGAATGTCGTCTAGAATTGACGGAGACAGAGCGAAATTGGGCCTGTTGATGATTTTTCCATGTTCACAGCCGGCCGTCAGGAACGCTGCAGCAGTGCCCCGAGAAGCTACCCAGGCACAGAAGTCACCGTGCCCGGCTATAACTTCGTCAAGCTCATCAATTTCAGCTTCAATATGTTCGAAGGTTTTTGGCAAATTCTCAACTGAAGGGGTGAACTTTCCGCTGCTGGCTCCAACTGAATAGAAGATCTTTTTTAATTGTTGAATACAGTTGTTGCTAAATTTCAAACATTTGTCTTGAAGGCTTGTTAATGATTTCTTCAAATCTGAGCTGGTTTGGACTTCGGCCTCAAGTTTTGAATTAAGCTCTAGCTTCTCTTGTTCGAATTGTTTTGATTGGCAGAGAAGTCTCGAGTTCAATTCTGCTACTTTAGCTTCAGTTTCTGCCAATAAGCCTTCAGCTGTTTGAAGTTCGAAGTCTTTCTTTTCAATAATAGCTGATTGCTCTTTTATCTTGCTGTAACACCTACTTTGTAAGTGCTAGGAATAACATCAATAGAGAAACATTACTCTTTATGTGGGTTTGATCTTATTGCATCATCTTATGAGGACACCATGTCCAATAACAATTAATAAAAATATATGCTACTAAATTGTTGCATCATGCTGGATATTTTATTTTGTGTGCATTTTGTGACAAGAAAAACATTAAATATCCAAATGAGAAATTAAATCCTAAAAGAAATGCTAAAATTTGGAAAGAGAGAAAGAAATGAATAATGTAAGGATTAAAATATGTAAATGAAGATACATTATTCCAACATTAGTGTGTGAATTTGTATCATGGACTCAAAACAGAAACTCACAATTCAAAATTTAAATTTGGATTTAAAAGAGTTAAAAATAAAAGAAAAGAAAACAGAAAATAAAAAGAAAAAGACAAAGAACCTTACCTGGGCCTCGGAACCACATTTCGGCCCACTTCTACTCTTCATCCGCGCGGCCCAACCAAGTCATCCCGTGCGCGCCGACATGCGGGACCCACTGCGCAGTCACTCGCCCGCTCGCGCTGGCTTCCGTCTCTGTCTCGCGGGTCCACTCTTCAGCCGCGCGCGCACTTGACTGGTCGCTCTCGCGCCCGCTCTCTGACTCCCAGGGCCCACTCGCCGGTGTCTTGTGCTGCGCGGTCTTCTTCCTCGCGGGAGAAGCGGAGTCCGAGCGCAAGATCGCCGGGGAAAGCGGGCCTGACGCTGAACAGCTGACCTCGTGACCGCTCGTTCCGCCTGGCTACAAAAGCCATCGCCCTGCCGCTAACATTCTACGCCGCGCTAATAGCCTAGACCATTTCGCCACCGTTGACCAACCCTGAGAGAGGGAGAAACGCGCGCCGCCGCCATCGATTCGCCGGGACGCCATCGATTCGGGGTCGCCGCGGTGTCTGGCCAACTCGCCTGGTTGCGTTGGGCGCGATTGTGGCGGATTGGGGTCGGGGGAAGCACTTGAACGCCGCCAATTCCTCGCCGGATTTGGAAAAGCCGCCACGCTCGGGTGCTGCCGTGGCCAGGGTCTTCGGCGCCTCAATTCGCGGTATGAACTCTGCCTTTGCATTCGCCAAATCCTCAGGATCGGATCGATAGTCTTGGAATTGCTTTTGGGCCGGTGATTCGGCGGTCTGTGCTCGCCGGAGACGTCCGCCGCGGGTGAATGCGACACCGTCGTGGCGCCGGGGGGGTAGAAGACGTGCCTGGGCGGTTAGATCTTGATCGTGCGGCTGGGATTCGATCTCGGTAGGTTGTGATCCGGGGCGTCGATTGTGATCGTGCGGTCACGATTAGCAGCCCCGTATTCCTCGCAATATTGGATCGCAACCGTTGATCTCGCGATGTACGGTAGAAGTCTGAGCGCGGGTTCATTAAACCGAGACCCTTGGATTCGGATCCGATGGCATAGATCGGATACCGGTTCGATGTAATATAGATCTAATCTGCGCCCTTCAAATCTGATCGGACGGCCAGAATTAAAAGATACCTCTTCGCGGTGCCATTTAGCTAAAGAGTCCCTCCACTTGCCAGAAATAAACCCGCCGTCCACCGTAACAGTGCACTGAGTCTTAGGAATTCTTCTGGTTTAGCCCCTGGGTTTCTCTGGATTTGAGGCCCAGTCCAGTGACAGGTTAAAATGAATAAATGAATTAGAAAATGTGTTTTTAATACAAAAATAAGTGCTAAATCTTCAATAAATCATAGAAAATTCATACTTGCTCCAAATCACTTCATTCCAGTTGCTAAAATTTTGTAATTTTATTCTTTATCACTTAGTGCCTCTGTTTTGGCATAAAAACAGTAAGGAAATTTATTTATCACTTAATCCTATTTAAAACACATAAACCCTTTGAAAATGCATAACTTAAAATCTATAATTCCAAAAATGATGATTTCTGTTCCTAGGATTTTATTTTAATATGTAGAATATCTCTGTGCATTTTGTTTATATGTTTGGTGGAATGTTAATTTCTCTATATGCACTGTGCTTGTTTGTATTGTGACGAGTAGAAGAGCCCGTTGCTGAGGATACTGGTGAGCAGCAGGTTGAAGTAGCTGAGCAGGAGCTCATTGAAGGCAAGTTGTGCCCTTGACCACTTTTTACCCAATAATGTTCTTTAATATCACTTAACCATGCATAGGTTAATTTTGATGGGACCCAATAGGATTCCCTAGATTGTTTATCTCATTACCTTGTTTACCCCTGAATCACTTGGGTAGTTTGCTATTGCTTTATATGGTTTTGGGATAATCATTTATTACCTCTATGTTCCAATTCTTGTTATTATTCTGTTTATGTTCATGTTGATATCATTAATGTTAATTGGAACATAGAGCTTAACTTGAGAACCACGTGCCACCACAAGGGTGGAATGGGACGCCCTTGGCTGACTAATTAGGAAAGCTAGTGGAAGACTACCTTACCCGAAAGGGGCAAGGGCAGTAGGGGAGAGGTCAGTGCGGGGAGGTCCCTGGTTGATTTTGCTGCGATGGCTATCAGCCAGGAACCCTTTACTGGATCTTCCCATAAACTGTAGCGGGTTTTCGGAAGCTAGTGGAACTTTGTAAAGGCCTCGTAGTGTTGCCCTGCCGTGCTTCCTAGGTAGAGGTATATGGGATTCATGACCCCTTGGCAGATGGGTAACATGACTTGTGGGTAAAGGGTACAACCTCTGCAGAGTGTAAAACTGGTATACTAGCCGAGCTCACGGTCATGAGCAGCTCAGGACTCTCTGATGTTTAAATTATGGAACTTAAATTCAATTTTGTCATTTGCATTGCATGGGTTTATTATTAAATTTGTTCTATTACTTATTTATGGTTTGGTATTTACTTACACTTAGTAATTGCTAATAAAATTTTGACCAACTACTTAAAAGCAATGCTCAGCTTTAACCCCTGTCATTGATTAAGCCTTACACATCACATGAACTCACACCTTTGTGAGTTTGTGTCCACTGGTTCCCCATAACTTGTTGAGCTATGATCATGTGTGAGCTCACCCTTGCTGTCTCACACCCCCCCCCCACAGGAGATGATCAGGTGGTTCAGGAGGAGCCGCCTAACACTGAGGAGTTCGATCTGATCTAGGTGGCGTTTCCCAGTCGACATTGGCGCCGACGATCCTTAGTTCGTTTTATCTTTATTATTTCATTTTGTAATAAGTCTTCCGCTATGTAATAAATACTCTGATGTTAATGACATTTATCTCTATACACTCTGTTATTATATATGTTGTCTTCTTGGCGCATGTATGAGATGCACCCGGCTTTGTTCTTTAAAACCGGGTGTTACAGAAGTGGTATCAGAGGAAATGTTGACTGTAGGACGAAACCTAGATAGACTGGACAAACCCTTACCTACTTATCTCATTCTGAGTCATTCTACACTCACCTTACTCTGATTCTTTCTACACTCATCTTGATCTTGTCTCACCTTCTACTGTTCTACTCTGATCATTCTTACCTTTTCTACTCTGAGACAGGATGGATTTCAAACCTTGGAATCCCTACCCCTATGACATTTTTAAGAGATAGGAGGCCTAAGACAAAATTAAAACTATTTTCTCTATTAAAAAGGTTGGTTGATTGTTCTGATGATCAATGCCTGATTTGCTCCTTTGGTTGATTGAATTATAGATGGACATCTTAGTATGTACCACCATAAGGTATTGAATTAGCTAGGATAGGTGAAATATTAATCTGCTTCGCTAATAAATTCCCCAAAGTAACCTGATTTGTAAATACCTGCCTTGTCTACTATTTTCTTACCATATGTATCTAACTCAGATGGTCAATACCAGGCGTGGTGGTGGAATTGACTTGCCTCCTAACCAACACACTCGAAGACAACCTCAGCCACAACCTGCGGGGATGAATCCTCCCAATCCCCCACCAGGCGGAGTTGACCCACTGGTTGCTGCTCAGATGGCGGTGATGCAGCAAATGGCAGACACCATGGCTGATATGCGTGCTCAGATGCAACAAGAACGCCAGGAGATGCGTCAGGAAAGAGAGGATATACGACAGGAGTTGCGCCAGGAGCGAGATGAGATACGCCAGGAAAGGAGGGCGCAACAACAGCAGCTGCAACAGCAAATGCAACAACAACAGCAACAAGTACCACTGCCTCCACCTCCACCACCACCAGTTCCACCCCGAGACAAGCATAGGGAGTTCATGAGCCATAAGCCACCCACATTTGCAAGCTCACCAGATCCACTTGATGCAGATGATTGGCTGAAAGCAATTGAGAAGATGCTGAATATTGCACAATGCACTGACCGGGAGAAGGTTTTATATGCTTCTGGACGTCTGATTGGTCCTGCTGCTGACTGGTGGGATTCTTATACTGCTGCCCATGATGCTGCAGATACTATTACTTGGGCAGAGTTCAGTACGCAATTCAGGAACTACCATATTCCAGCTGGGATGATAAAGATCAAGAAGAAGGAATTTCTGTCGCTGAAGCAAGGAAGTATGTCAGTCAGCGAGTACCGCGACAAGTTTATTCAGTTATCCAGATATGCCCCTGAAGAAGTTGCTGAAGACGAGAGGAAGCAGGAGCATTTTATTGAAGGACTTAATGGACCACTGCAGTATGCTCTAGTGGCACACACATTTCCATCATTTCAGAGGCTGCTTGATAAGGCCCTGGCTATTGAACACAAGCGTGTTCAGCTGGGAGATTTGAAGAGGAAGGCAATATCTCAAGGACAAGGAAGCAGCAGTGTTCGTCCTCGCTACAGTTCACCACAGGGTACACCGACTCGACCAGGAGGACCACGCCCAATTCAGCAGTCACCACTGAGGACTCCACCTCCTCGACAGGCTACCCCTACTGGCACCCCGACGAAGTTTTCAGGACAGAGTCCGGGCACTCAATGTTTCAAGTGTGGGAAGATTGGTCATTATGCAAATGTCTGCCCACAGAGGATTGCTGCTACTCCAGTTCAGAACAAGCAACAGACCCCTGGCAAGGGATATTCTATTGCCAAGGTTAATCAAGTCAGCGTTGATGCTACTCCGGATGGAGGGGACCTCGTAATTGGTATGTTTTATGTTAATGCAATTCCTGCAACCATATTATTTGATTCTGGTGCTACACATTCGTTCATGTCTGCTAGATATGCCAACACAAATGAAATACCACTGCTAAATATGAGAACACCCCTAATAGTAATTACACCTAAAGGGCCTGTTGAGGCGAATCAAATGACACGTAAATTGATATTAACCATTATGGGTAGAGAATTTGGAGCCACTGCTATAATATTGGAGTCAAGCAGTATAGATTTGATCCTTGGTATGTCATGGCTAAGAAAGGCAAAGGCCGTTATAGCATGTGGTAGAGGTACCGTAGAACTCACTACTACTAAAGGAGAAAGGTTTCAAGTTAACATTGCAGTAACCTCCTCATCTATGCGTGCAATGTTCTTCATGCCTGAGGAGTTTGTCGGTGACAATATTCGGGTGGTTAGAGATTTTCCGGATGTCTTTCCAGAGGAGTTACCAGGAATGCCACCTGAAAGAGAAGTTGAGTTTGTTATTGACCTCTTACCTGGAACCGCCCCTATTTCTAAACGGCCATATAGAATGTCCGTAGAAGAGTTGAAGGAGCTTAAGAAGCAGTTAACTGAGTTACAAGAGGCTGGGTACATTCGTCCGAGTTCCTCACCTTGGGGAGCACCGGTCTTGTTTGTACAGAAGAAGGATGGATCGCAACGGATGTGTGTGGATTATAGATCTCTTAATGATGTTACAGTGAAGAACAAGTATCCGTTGCCCCGTATTGAAGATTTGTTTGATCAAATGAGAGGTGCTAGAGTATTTTCGAAGATTGACCTCCGATCAGGATACCATCAGATGAGGATTAGACCATCGGATATTCCCAAGACGGCTTTCTCGACTAGATATGGATTATATGAGTTCACAGTTATGTCGTTTGGATTGACTAACGCACCAGCCTATTTTATGAACTTAATGAACAAGGTGTTTATGGGGTATTTGGACAGATTCGTCGTGGTATTCATCGATGATATTCTTATTTATTCTCAGAGTGAAAGTGATCACGAAGAACATCTGAGGATGGTGCTACAGAAGCTACGAGATAATCAACTCTATGCCAAGTTCAGCAAGTGCGAGTTTTGGATTGGCGAAGTGCCATTTCTTGGTCATATTATTTCTAATGGAGGAATAGCAGTGGATCCTGCTAAGGTTAAGGAGATAATGGAGTGGAGAGTACCCACTACAGTTACTGAGATTCGAAGTTTCTTAGGACTTGCTGGATATTATCGGAGGTTTATCGAAGGATTTTCTAAGATTGCTAAGCCGATGACTTCGCTTTTGGAGAAAGGAAAAGAATTTAAGTGGGACGAGAAGTGTCAAGACAGCTTTGATCTATTGAAGAAGAGGTTGATGTCGCCACCAGTTTTGGTTATGCCAGACTTACAAAAAGGATTTGACATCTATTGCGATGCATGTGGCCAAGGCTTAGGATGTGTGCTCATGCAAGAAGGACATGTGATTGCTTATGCTTCTCGTCAGTTGCGGAGACATGAATTGAACTACCCCACTCATGACTTGGAATTGGCTGCCGTTGTGCATGCACTTAAGATTTGGAGACATTATATCATGGGGACCAAGTGCCAAGTGTATACGGATCATAAGAGTTTGAAGTATATATTCACTCAGAAGGATCTCAACCTTAGGCAACGCCGTTGGTTGGAGCTTATTAAGGATTATGATTTGGAGATTCACTATCACCCGGGCAAGGCAAATTTAGTCGCAGATGCCTTGAGTCGCAAGGAGCATGTTCATTCAGCTATTGTTGCCCAGCTACCCGATGAGATTGTTGAGGATTTCAGGAGACTTAACCTGGGGATAGTTGCTCATACTGAAGGAGTTACTATTGATGTGGAACCTACTTTGGAGCAAGAGATCCGCAAAGGACAAGTTGGTGATGCTAAGATAAAAGAGATTAAGGATCTGATTACTGAAGGTCGAGTTCCGGAGTTCACGGAAGATGAGCAGGGCACTGTATGGTTCAAGGACAGGATATGTGTTCCTGATATTAAAAGCCTTCGAGAGACTATATTGAAGGAGGCCCATGACTCGGATTATTCTATTCATCCTGGAAGTACCAAGATGTATCAGGATTTGAAGCGGAAGTATTGGTGGTATGGATTGAAAAGAGATGTTGCTGCACACGTAGCTATGTGCGATGTATGTCAAAGAGTTAAGGCTGAACACCAGAGGCCAGCTGGATTATTGCATCCACTGAAGATACCCGAGTGGAAATGGGAAGAGATTGGTATGGATTTCATTACTGGATTGCCTCGCACCCAGAAAGGATATGATGCAATATGGGTGATTGTGGATAGATTGACTAAAGTGGCTCACTTTATTCCTGTGAAGACTACTTATAAAGGTTCTCAGCTAGCAGAGTTATATATGGCTCGGATTGTGTGTTTACATGGAGTACCAAAGAAGATCGTGTCTAATCGAGGTTCGCAGTTTACCTCAAGATTTTGGAGAAGCTTTCATGAGAACATGAGTACGAAGTTGAATTTCAGTACAGCTTATCACCCTCAGACTGATGGACAGACTGAAAGGACTAATCAAGTTTTGGAAGATATGTTGAGAGCTTGTGCACTTCAGCATGGAGGAAGTTGGGATAAGAGTCTGCCTTATGCTGAATGCTCATATAATAATAGTTATCAGGCCAGTCTGAAGATGTCACCTTTTGAAGCTTTATATGGGAGGAAGTGCAGAACTCCTCTATATTGGGATCAGACTGGAGAGAGACAGTTCTTTGGGCCTGAATTGATTCAAGAAGCAGAAGAACAAGTTCGTATAATTCGAGAAAATTTGAGAGTGGCACAAACCAGGCAAAAGAGTTATGCTGATAATAGAAGGAGACCACTGGAATTTGAAGAAGGAGATTATGTGTATCTCAAAGTGTCACCACTTCGTGGAATGAGGAGATTTAAAGTCAAGGGCAAATTGTCCCCTCGCTACATTGGACCATTCTTGATCTTTAGAAGAGTTGGGGAGATGGCATACCAACTGGAGTTACCTGCTAGTCTATCAGATGTGCATAATGTGTTCCATGTATCTCAACTGAAGAAATGTCTCCGTGTCCCTGAGGAACAGTTACCAATGGAAGAGCTCAGTGTTCAAGGTGATTTGACTTACACGGAGTACCCGATCAAGATTTTGGATACTTTAACTCGAGTTACAAGGAATAAGGTTATAAAGATGTGCAAAGTCCAATGGAGTCACCATGGTGAAGATGAAGCAACTTGGGAAAGAGAAGAAGAGCTTCGCATAGATTTTCCCCACCTTTTCCCTAGTTCTTCTTAATCTCGAGGACGAGATTATTTTTAAGGGGGGTAGGATTTGTAACACCTACTTTGTAAGTGCTAGGAATAACATCAATAGAGAAACATTACTCTTTATGTGGGTTTGATCTTATTGCATCATCTTATGAGGACACCATGTCCAATAACAATTAATAAAAATATATGCTACTAAATTGTTGCATCATGCTGGATATTTTATTTTGTGTGCATTTTGTGACAAGAAAAACATTAAATATCCAAATGAGAAATTAAATCCTAAAAGAAATGCTAAAATTTGGAAAGAGAGAAAGAAATGAATAATGTAAGGATTAAAATATGTAAATGAAGATACATTATTCCAACATTAGTGTGTGAATTTGTATCATGGACTCAAAACAGAAACTCACAATTCAAAATTTAAATTTGGATTTAAAAGAGTTAAAAATAAAAGAAAAGAAAACAGAAAATAAAAAGAAAAAGACAAAGAACCTTACCTGGGCCTCGGAACCACATTTCGGCCCACTTCTACTCTTCATCCGCGCGGCCCAACCAAGTCATCCCGTGCGCGCCGACATGCGGGACCCACTGCGCAGTCACTCGCCCGCTCGCGCTGGCTTCCGTCTCTGTCTCGCGGGTCCACTCTTCAGCCGCGCGCGCGCTTGACTGGTCGCTCTCGCGCCCGCTCTCTGACTCCCAGGGCCCACTCGCCGGTGTCTTGTGCTGCGCGGTCTTCTTCCTCGCGGGAGAAGCGGAGTCCGAGCGCAAGATCGCCGGGGAAAGCGGGCCTGACGCTGAACAGCTGACCTCGTGACCGCTCGTTCCGCCTGGCTACAAAAGCCATCGCCCTGCCGCTAACATTCTACGCCGCGCTAATAGCCTAGACCATTTCGCCACCGTTGACCAACCCTGAGAGAGGGAGAAACGCGCGCCGCCGCCATCGATTCGCCGGGACGCCATCGATTCGGGGTCGCCGCGGTGTCTGGCCAACTCGCCTGGTTGCGTTGGGCGCGATTGTGGCGGATTGGGGTCGGGGGAAGCACTTGAACGCCGCCAATTCCTCGCCGGATTTGGAAAAGCCGCCACGCTCGGGTGCTGCCGTGGCCAGGGTCTTCGGCGCCTCAATTCGCGGTATGAACTCTGCCTTTGCATTCGCCAAATCCTCAGGATCGGATCGATAGTCTTGGAATTGCTTTTGGGCCGGTGATTCGGCGGTCTGTGCTCGCCGGAGACGTCCGCCGCGGGTGAATGCGACACCGTCGTGGCGCCGGGGGGGTAGAAGACGTGCCTGGGCGGTTAGATCTTGATCGTGCGGCTGGGATTCGATCTCGGTAGGTTGTGATCCGGGGCGTCGATTGTGATCGTGCGGTCACGATTAGCAGCCCCGTATTCCTCGCAATATTGGATCGCAACCGTTGATCTCGCGATGTACGGTAGAAGTCTGAGCGCGGGTTCATTAAACCGAGACCCTTGGATTCGGATCCGATGGCATAGATCGGATACCGGTTCGATGTAATATAGATCTAATCTGCGCCCTTCAAATCTGATCGGACGGCCAGAATTAAAAGATACCTCTTCGCGGTGCCATTTAGCTAAAGAGTCCCTCCACTTGCCAGAAATAAACCCGCCGTCCACCGTAACAGTGCACTGAGTCTTAGGAATTCTTCTGGTTTAGCCCCTGGGTTTCTCTGGATTTGAGGCCCAGTCCAGTGACAGGTTAAAATGAATAAATGAATTAGAAAATGTGTTTTTAATACAAAAATAAGTGCTAAATCTTCAATAAATCATAGAAAATTCATACTTGCTCCAAATCACTTCATTCCAGTTGCTAAAATTTTGTAATTTTATTCTTTATCACTTAGTGCCTCTGTTTTGGCATAAAAACAGTAAGGAAATTTATTTATCACTTAATCCTATTTAAAACACATAAACCCTTTGAAAATGCATAACTTAAAATCTATAATTCCAAAAATGATGATTTCTGTTCCTAGGATTTTATTTTAATATGTAGAATATCTCTGTGCATTTTGTTTATATGTTTGGTGGAATGTTAATTTCTCTATATGCACTGTGCTTGTTTGTATTGTGACGAGTAGAAGAGCCCGTTGCTGAGGATACTGGTGAGCAGCAGGTTGAAGTAGCTGAGCAGGAGCTCATTGAAGGCAAGTTGTGCCCTTGACCACTTTTTACCCAATAATGTTCTTTAATATCACTTAACCATGCATAGGTTAATTTTGATGGGACCCAATAGGATTCCCTAGATTGTTTATCTCATTACCTTGTTTACCCCTGAATCACTTGGGTAGTTTGCTATTGCTTTATATGGTTTTGGGATAATCATTTATTACCTCTATGTTCCAATTCTTGTTATTATTCTGTTTATGTTCATGTTGATATCATTAATGTTAATTGGAACATAGAGCTTAACTTGAGAACCACGTGCCACCACAAGGGTGGAATGGGACGCCCTTGGCTGACTAATTAGGAAAGCTAGTGGAAGACTACCTTACCCGAAAGGGGCAAGGGCAGTAGGGGAGAGGTCAGTGCGGGGAGGTCCCTGGTTGATTTTGCTGCGATGGCTATCAGCCAGGAACCCTTTACTGGATCTTCCCATAAACTGTAGCGGGTTTTCGGAAGCTAGTGGAACTTTGTAAAGGCCTCGTAGTGTTGCCCTGCCGTGCTTCCTAGGTAGAGGTATATGGGATTCATGACCCCTTGGCAGATGGGTAACATGACTTGTGGGTAAAGGGTACAACCTCTGCAGAGTGTAAAACTGGTATACTAGCCGAGCTCACGGTCATGAGCAGCTCAGGACTCTCTGATGTTTAAATTATGGAACTTAAATTCAATTTTGTCATTTGCATTGCATGGGTTTATTATTAAATTTGTTCTATTACTTATTTATGGTTTGGTATTTACTTACACTTAGTAATTGCTAATAAAATTTTGACCAACTACTTAAAAGCAATGCTCAGCTTTAACCCCTGTCATTGATTAAGCCTTACACATCACATGAACTCACACCTTTGTGAGTTTGTGTCCACTGGTTCCCCATAACTTGTTGAGCTATGATCATGTGTGAGCTCACCCTTGCTGTCTCACACCCCCCCCCCCCACAGGAGATGATCAGGTGGTTCAGGAGGAGCCGCCTAACACTGAGGAGTTCGATCTGATCTAGGTGGCGTTTCCCAGTCGACATTGGCGCCGACGATCCTTAGTTCGTTTTATCTTTATTATTTCATTTTGTAATAAGTCTTCCGCTATGTAATAAATACTCTGATGTTAATGACATTTATCTCTATACACTCTGTTATTATATATGTTGTCTTCTTGGCGCATGTATGAGATGCACCCGGCTTTGTTCTTTAAAACCGGGTGTTACACTTGCTCTCTAAATTTTCAATTATAGCTTCGTGTTTCTTATCCTCTAGATCTTGTTGCATCTTCAAAGCTTTGCTCAGTAGCATGCTCTGCACATAAACAACCTTCGTCAGGAACATTTTCATTATTGAAAACAATAAAACTCAGCGAAAAGTTGTTTACCTTGAAATTGGAGTAAAATAAACTACCAACGATATGTTGTCGTCGGTAGCGGCTGATATCCGTTTCTAGCTTCGGAAAACCGATACTCTTTGATAGAGTACCGATGACCTTAGCACCAGTTTGATCCCGGATGCATCCTAACTTTTCATCGTCAATACCTCCGAAAAGAAGAGCTCCTGGTTTATATCCGCAAGATTTGGCATATTCTTCAAGCTCTTCTATTTCGGCCTTCGACAGTTCTTGCCCAACTAAATTTTGAAATATGTAGGCTTCGTCTTCCGGAGCATCTTCGGCTATTTCCTTTCCCTTTCTAGGCACTGTGGCCATGGTTTCTTCAGCAGCAGTGGTAGCTTCTTCTGCGGCCATATCTAGCAGTATTTTGTTGATGTCTTCAATTGTAGTTTCCAAGTTCAAATCTTCGGCCGCAGCGGCTTCGGTAGCCGCAACCTCCGAAGGTGCGACTTCGACATTTGTTGTGCCCTCAACCGCTGGCGCTTTCCGAGCTGAAGATCGCGGTGGCGTCTTGTCAATGACCTCGGTCACTGCAATAATTCTTTGTCTCTTTGTTTTGGTTATCTTCTTCGATTTTTCGGGCTCCTCCACCTTTCGAAAAAGCTTCGTCAGTTGAGGCCTTAATGGACTTAGCTTCGCGGGCAGGGTTTCAGTCATTACCTTTAAGATTTCCTCCACGTCGGTGGTAGAGGGTGATGCAGGAGTCCCCCTTCATCGGATAATTTTCGCTTTGCAGATGATTTTTTCTCTTTTTTGGAATTTTCTTCTCTTTTGGTGGTTCTTCCTCATCTTTGTTCAAAGTTTCGGCCACTCTTTTCCTTTTTTGGCCCTCAGCACCCTTATTTAGCCGTTCATAGTCAGGGTACTCGAAACCCACGGCATCAAGCACTCGATTGAGCCTTCGTTTCGGACGGGTGCCGAAGGCCGCAGTCATCAATTGATCTTCTTTTTTCGAGTAATTCCCAAGAATTTCATTGCACATTACTTCAACTGTGTCCAGCCACTCTTGGCAAGGTTTTTTAAAGTATTTCTTGAACTTGAAATGGTAAGGAAGTCGGACAAGTTCTCCTTCTTTTTTCTCCCCTTCCAGCTTCGGCATTTCCCATTCTTTTAAGGTAGGAAAAACCCTGAAGGCCAAGAACTCTTGAACCAGGTCCCTGGTACTGATGTGCTCCGAAATAATTTTAAACTCACCCAGTGCAGCCCAGGTGGGACCTTCTAATGTCATGTGGCACCGCGGCCTTGTTTCTCCGAAGATCAATTCAAGTGGGCTTTGTACCAACTTCTCTTCGTCTTCGTCAACCTTCACATAAAACCACTCTGACTTCCAGCCTGCCGGCCATTTGCTTCGGTAGCTAATAACAGGAAACTTTGTGGTTTTCCGATAAGCAAAATTGTAGCAACCAAAGTTATCGTGTAATCCATCTTTTCTGGCCTTCGTTTGGTAGTGTAGCTCATGAACTCGACAAAAACTGTCAGCAAACGGTTCCACCGCCTGGCTTCGGAGGGCCCAGATGTAAACACTAAGCCTAACGATAGCGTTAGGAGTCAACTGATGAAAGTAGATTCCAAACTTCTTCAGTACATCTGCAATAATCCCATGAAGGGGGAATCTCAGTCCAGCCTTTAAAAAGCTCTTGAAAATGACTATCTCATCCTTCTCTGGCTTTGGGGTGGTTTGTTCTCCCCCAAAGCGAAGTAGCTTCTTCTGATTTTCACTGAAATAACCTGATTTCACCATCTTGGAGAGATCAGCCTTCGAAACAGTCGACTTTCTGAAGTCCAAGTGGCTGGGTTTACTTGGCATGGCAATACGATAATCATCTTCGGGATCAGTTTCTTCAACATTCTCATCTTCAGCTTCGGCAGTTGCTTGTACTGCTTCGACAGTGGGAACTTCTTCCGCAGTTACTAGTCCGGACCGTTGCATTGCTTCGGAGATGGGAACAGTTTCCGAACCTTCAGCTTCGTCTCCTTCACGCTCAACCCTGGCGGTAGATCGCACTCTGGCCATTAATTCTATGTCTGTGGAAATTGAATACTTTTTTGAATACTTTTTACTCCCGAAGCCTTTCTTTCTGACGAAGCAGACTTCGAGTTGGACCTTCGTTCGTTTCCGAGAGTCAAGCTTCGGCTATGGTTAAAAATTTTGGCAGCAAAACAGTGCAAGTAGCAATGAATGCTGTGGTAACTTCACACCTACCCGTCTGTTTTTATAGTGCTGCAGGTAAGAAGGCGAAACGCCAGGATTTTTACACCGGGCGGACAGTCACTTGCACTCGCTGCACGGTGGACCGCAAAGACCAAACAGTAACTCTGCAGGGTGGGTCCGACGCGCGCTCAGAAACTGAATCGTTTCTCGACAACGAGCTCAGGGAAGGTGTTTTTTGGACCTTCGGCTTCCCGAAGCTTAAGAGGCTTTTTTCACGGATCAAGCTCGTTACGAAAAACGATCTAGCGCCGTGAAAGGGGCTACTGTTGGGGCCATGCTTCGTTGCGCCGAAGGTCTTACGGGAAGAAGCAGCTTCGGCTGAAGTTGTCCCCAGGAGTTGACCGAAGGTTCCTTTTCATGAAGCTTCGGCATTACAAACCGACATAGAGATAGAATGACCTTTTCATCCATAAAGGTCTGAGTCAATGTTGTAAACTTTTATGAGGGGCATAATTGTAATTCGTCACAGGCTGCGTCCTGTGTCTATAAATAGATGAACAGTACCCCCGTACTGTTCACGTGAACTTGGCATTTGCTTTTGCGTCACGCTTGTACTTTCAGCTTTCTTAAGACCGAAGGTACATTTGTAATTTGAAGTCATTTATATTCATCCATGATGATAAAATAGAAATGATTCCATGATAATATTTAAATGTTTATTTTATACCTCATGCTTTATATAAATCCTTCGTCACTTAATGTTGTGCTCACGAAGGTACGTCTTTCGTAACCTTCGTCCAAAATTCATTATCTCCCGAAGGGATATAATGTTTTGGAGGACGAAGGACTTTAACACTTAACATTTTCTATGTTGCCTTGTTCTTAACTCTTAGCATTTGAGAACAAGCCCCCAACAGCAACTTCTTCCCAATTTCAAACCAGTATAGTGACGGCTGTCCGTGTCATGTATAAACAAAACCTAAGTGTCATGGGTGTTGCATCATGCCGAAGCACATTTATTTGTCTGATATCGCGTGTTCGTCTCGCCCTGTCTCGGACTTTTGGTTCGCAATCGGATTTTGTTTAGTGGTCGTGCGTGTCGTGGGTTTCGATCCGTGATGTGTCACAGCCTGGCCCAGCGTGGCCCAGCCCGGCCCAGCCTAGCCCGGTCCGGCCCGCGCGCCCCTAGCGCCCCCTGCCCTCCCCATGCGCGCGCCCCTCCCTCCCCCTGATCCATTTGTCTCATTTGATTTCTCCCGGGCAGTAACCTCCCTCTCCCTCTTCCACCTCTCTCTCTCCCCATGGTGCCCTAAGGTTTGGAGTCGAGATCGCCGGAATTTGGATCCCTGAGGTGAGTTTCTCCCCTCCCCTCCCCTTCTCCCTCTCTCCTCCCCCTCCCCTTCTTCTCCCCCACGCGGCCTTGGCCCCCGCGTCCGCGCCGCCCCCTCGGCCCGACCCCATGCCCGCCCTCGCCCTCCCCCCGGCGAGCCCCTGCCCCGGAGTCCCGCGCCCCCTCCCCCGGCGAGCCCCCCTCGGCCGCGTCCCGCGCCGCTCCCGGCCCCGCGTGCTCGCGCCCTCGGCGAGCCTTCCCCGTGCCGCGCCCTTCCCGACCCCGGCGAGCCCCCCCTGCGCCGCACCCTCCCCGGCCCCCGGCGAGCCCGCGCGCTGGCGGCCTCGCCGCGTCCCACGCCGATGGCCGTGCCTCGGTCCCCGCGCCGCGCCCTCGGCCGTGCCCTTGGCTGCGCCCTCGCGTGCCCCTGCCTGCGCCCGTGCCCCGGCCTCGCGCCCCGCGAGCCTGCACGGTTCGCGTGCCCTCGGCACGCACAGCGTGCTCTCGTGCGTGCGACCGTTGTCGCGCTGCGTTTAACTCTCGTTCTAATCTATTTTAATTTTTGGTTTAGTCGATGTGTTGCGTCGCGCGCTTCGCCGCGCGACGGTTCATTCTAAATTCGTCTTTATTAACATGCTGCGTCGCGCGCTTCGTCGCGCGACGATTCTTTTAATTTATATTTATTAAAGTGCGGTGTTGCGCGCTTCATCGCGCGACGATTCGCTTAAATGCAGTTCAGTTGACGTAAGCCGTCGTGTGTTTCGTCGTGCAACACTTAACGTTTACTTATAATTAATGCAAGAATCTCATTGCGGGCTCTGTCGCGCGGCGAGTCGTTTACTTCTTAATTCAATCTAAATGTTGTGTCGTACGTCTCGTCGTGCGACCACTCCCTTTCATTCACCTTTATCTATTTATAATGATTAAATGTGGAACATGACTTTACTTTATGCTTAACGCAGTGTCCAAATTAATGCCCTTCTGATAAACGAGTGGTTTAATTTATAATTATGTAACGTGATCGCTTCTCGACCGTAGACGCGACTGTCTTCTCTTTCTCTCTTAACCATAATTGCGAGCCCCGCGTGGAACGTCTATTTATTTATTGCATTCTATTGTATGGTGTACTGTTCTTTTGTATTAAATGTGTGGATGTATGTATGTTTGCGCTCGTATAGAAAACGAACTGGTTGAAGAGCCCGAGGAACTCATAGGAGAAGCCCCTGAGCAGCAGTTGGTTGGTGGAGGCAAGTGTCCCTTGACCTATCTCTGTCCTATACATTCTATAATTCACTTCCCGCATTTACATAGTTATACCTAAGGATTGACTAGCTTTTGTTATCCATGTCCTTGTTTACCTATATGGGTTGGATTATTATTGTTTAGCTTTATGCTATTGCTCAACTCTAATCAATGAACATGATGAGATTTATCAATGATACGTTGTTTCCCTTCTTTATTATGATGTTATACTTGTGTCATTCAAGGGGGCTCGAGCGGTTTCTCGAGTGCCTCTCCGTAAGGACCTGTTTGTTGGATGACCACCTGGGAAAACAGTGCAACCATGAGGGTGGAATGGGATGCCCTTAGCTGAATAATTAGAGGAACCGGGGTGTAGTTCTCTTACCCGTCGTGCCATTAATGGGGCTCGGTGTATGCGGCTCGCTCTGCCAAGTTGGTTCGCCCCTTGGGGAGGAGTGCGGTGCATTTAGGAAACCTAACGGGCGGCTACAGCCCCAGGGAATCTTTGTAAAGGCTACGTAGTGATACCCTGCTAGGTCACCTTGGTAGTGATCAATGGAGAGTCATGATCTCCGGGCAGAAAGGGAATCACGGCTTGTGGGTAAAGTGCGCAACCTCTACAGAGTGTATGAAAACCGATATATCAACTGTGCTCGTGGTTATGAGCGGCCAAGGGAGCTCCATTGATTAGTGTTACTTGATCAGAGATGTTCAGATTACAGGTGGCAACGAGATTGATGGGTTTGGTATTGACTCTGGTAATGGTAAGTGGTACTCTTTCCGTTTGGAAAGGAGTACGCTTGGGTTAATAACGTGGGTTAATTCTAAAACTTGGCTTTCTCTACTAGTAATAATAATCTGACCAACTAAAAGCAACTGCTTGACTTACCCCCACATAAAGCTAGTCCACTATAGCCAAACAGGATACTTGCTGAGTATGTTGATGTGTACTCACCCTTGCTCTACACACCAAACCCCCCCCCCATCCCCAGGTTGTCAGCATTGCAACCCCTGCTCAGGAGAGGATGAAGCCGTGGAAGGAGACCACTAGGAGTTCCAAGATTACGATGAGTTCTAGGTGTTGGTTAGCGGCAACCCCCAGTCGGCTGCCTGTGAAGGCCGCGTGTGTCTACGTTTCTTTTCTGCACTTTGATTATTGTAAAGACTATATGGATGTCTCAGACATATGATGTAATCGACTATTATTTCCCTTTTATATTATGATTTGAGCACTGTGTGATGATGTCCAGTTATGTAACTGCTGTGTACGTGAATTGCTGATCCTGGCACGTACATGGTTCGCATTCGGTTTGCCTTCTAAAACCGGGTGTGACATAGGCAGTATCAAAGCCATGCTGACTGTAGGACCGCTAACCTAGAGTAGAATTGTCGTTCTAAGGATTATAGACCCCTATTCTTGCCTTGACTTTGGTATCCCTTCAAAAGTTTGTCATATCGACCAAACCTATGTTCTACTATATATTATACCTTGCTGAAATTGTGTTTTATTCTAATCCTTCATTTATTTATGGTTTACTTGCTGGTCATATTAGTTATGTTCTCACTCTTATGCTTTCGATGTCTTTTGTAGATAGCTCGTCTTAGACACACTGCAGGAAGTCTGTCATCCCCTTCTTACCCTCTCGTCTCGCGGAGCATCCGCTTCGCCGTCCAGTGACCGATCAGTCTAGCCACTTGGAGAGGCTGCACCACCGCCTGCACGAGAAGCAGGAGCGTCGACGACAGGAGCTGGAGCAGCAAGGCTCTTCTTTCTCGCTCTAGCAGGAGATAGAGTCTGTGAGGAGCTGCTCCCCTGTGCTCCCCCTGGAGGCGCCCCCTGCACCACCACTGAGTGCCCCAGCCCCTGGAGTAGCTGCTGGAGGAGACCTAGACGACGGAGGTGGCGACAGCATCTCGAGCCACGACACCGACTTTTCTGCAGACCAGGAGCCGGAAGGATGGGTTGCTCGACCCATCACTCGTGACGCTGCTCGCGGGTGTCACTTCCACAATGTGCTCAACACCCTGCTACGTCGGGCACTTGACCGGCGTACTTGGTCCATCGAGTATCGCTCTATGGTCTTCCAGCACAGTCGCGGGGTCTACCCAGACCGCTGGGAGGCGACCTGCTTGGTGCGCCGTCCGGAGAACAGTCTCTGGGGTGCTGAGGTCTGCTCAGAGCACTATTCCATCTCTAAGCGGGACTCAGCTGAGGCGGCCATGCAAGATGCCGCATGGCGTGCGCTTTCACACTACTGTTCAGTGCCCGCTGGGGTATCCGATGGTCTCAACCTGAAGTATTACCCCCGTCATCCATCTGGCAGCACAGGAGGCGTGATTGTCTCACCTATTGGTGAGGACAATCCTAGGTTGAGCAGCACAGTCAACCTAGTCGCCGTGCTAAACACGGAGCTGGACCATGCATTAGACGAGCTGAGTAGGGCTCGTGCTGAGATCGCCCAGCTGCGGGCTGAGCGCGCGGAGCATCGTCACCTAGAGGATGGCTCCCCCGCTCCCGTCGGGACTCAGCACCCGTACCGCTCACCTCGGTGTGGACACCAGTCTTATGGCAACCCCGACTGCAAGACCAAGATAAATTTAGAACCATAGATCGTCAGAGTCGGATCTTGTAATTAATACGAAAATATATACATAGAAGTTATAGTCTTAGTGTTAGCCTTGCTTTTAGTTAGTCTTAGTTAGACAGGGTAGTTTGCTTATCCTGTGCATTTATGTTTGTCATGATGAACTATGTTGGATTTGGATCTTTGTAATGACTGTCACCAGAGTGTGGGTATCCCTGCATTTTGGTTTACCTGTTATATGTTAATTAAGTTAGTTATCTAGCTGGGAAGCCTTTCATCCCACTTTCCTTTTTATCTGAGAAGCTGTGTTGGTCTATGTTGGAGATCACTGAAGATGTTCCTCTGTACAGTGTTGTGGAGGATTCTATACTCTTTTCTTATGCTGCAAGATTTGCTAGATCAGTTCTGATGTGTGGTTGCATTCTGCAGATGTCAGAAAACAGGCGCAGAGGAGGAAGGCGTGCTCAGCAGGAGCGGCCAGCTCAGCAGGATGAGGCACCCTAGCAGCAGCAGCTGCCACCCCCGCCCCCGATGTCGATCGAGCAGATGTTCATGATGCAGACTCAGGCGGTTCAAGCCATTGGTCAGACTCTGGCCTCCATTCAGCAGCAGCAGCAACAACCACAACCACAGCCTCAGATGCCCAGGGACAAGCGTGCTGAATTCATGACAGGTCATCCCCCAACGTTCGCTCACTCTTCTGACCCCATGGATGCTGAAGACTGGCTGCGCACTGTGGAGCGGGAGTTGCATACCGCTCAGTGTGATGACAGGGAGAAAGTTCTGTATGGTCCCTATCTATTGAAAGGAGCAGCTCAGTCTTGGTGGGAGTCTTATCTCGCCACCCATGCCAACCCCGACACCATCACTTGGGAAGAGTTCAGAGGTAGCTTTCGTCAGTACCATGTTCCTGCAGGTCTGATGACAGTGAAGAAGGAGGAGTTCCTGGCACTCAAGCAAGGGTCATTATCGGTTAGTGAGTACCGGGACAGGTTTCTGCAATTGTCTCGCTATGCTCCTGAAGATGTCAACACCGACGCCAAGAGATAGTATCGTTTCCTGAGAGTCTTGGTTGACCCTCTGCAGTATCAACTGATGAATCATACCTTCCCGACATTTTAGCACCTAATTGACAGAGCAATCATGACAGAGAGTAAGCGTAGAGAGATGGAGGATCGCAAGCGCAAGATCAGTGGACCCCAGCCTGGAAGCAGCAATCGCCCTCGTTTCTCAGGCAATCCACCTCAACAGTTCAGGCAGAACCAGCGTCCACCCCAGCAGCAGCAGTTTCAAAGGTAGTATCCTCAGCACCAGCATCAGAATCGTTAGAACAATCATTTAGGAGGAGGTCAGTTCCAGAGGCAGAATCAGCAGGCACCTCGTCATCCTGCCCCAGCAAACTAGCAGAACAATCAAGCAGCACCAGCTCAGGGTGGAAGCATGGCATGTTTCCACTATGGAGAGCAAGGCCATTGGGTGATGCAATGTCCGAAGAAGGCATCCCAGCAGCAGACAGGCCCTAATACCCCAGCAAAGCAGAATGTGTCTCAACCTAGAGCAGGAAACCGCTCTCAGCCGTGCTATAATCATGGGAGACTGAACCACTTGGAGGCTGAAGCAGTTCAGAGACCCACGGCATGATAGTAGGTATGTTTCCAGTCGACTCCCATATGGCAGAAGTGTTATTTGATACTATAGCAACGCATTCATTCATTACTGCATCATGGGTAGAAGCACATAATCTTCCAATAACTACCATGTCAACCCCCATTCAAATTGACTCAGCCGGTGGTAGAATTCGAGCCGATAGCATTTGCTTGAATGTAAGTGTGGAAATAAGGGGGATAGTGTTTCCCGCTAACCTCATAGTAATGGGTACTCAGGGAATAGATGTCATCCTAGGGATGAACTAGCTAGACAAGTATCAGGCAGTTATCAGTTGTGATAAGAGGACAATCAAGTTGGTGTCCCCACTAGGAGAGGAAGTGGTGACCGAGTTAGTCCCGCCTGAGCCAAAGAAAGGAAGTTGTTATCATATGGCTATTGATGGCAGTGAAGCAGATCCACTTGAGATTATCAAGGTTGTGTCCGAGTTCCCAGATGTGTTCCCCAAGGACCTACCAGGTATGCCACCAGAGCGAAAAGTTGAGTTTGCTATAGAGCTTCTTCCTAGCAACGCCCCCATTTTTAAGAGAGCTTACAGAGTATCTGGACCAGAGTTGGTTGAGCTCAAGAAGCAAATTGATGAGCTATCAGAGAAAGGTTACATCCGGCCAGGTACCTCGCCTTGGGCCACCCCTATCCTATTTGTGGAGAAGAAAGATGGCACCAGAAGGATGTGTATCGATTATCAAGCTCTGAATGAGTTCACTGTGATGTCTTTTGGTCAAACAAATGCACTGGCCTTCTTTATGAATCTGATGAACAGTGTATTCATGGATTATCTCGACAAGTTTGTGGTGGTATTCATTGATGACATTCTTATATATTCTCAAAGCGAAGAAGAGCATGCAAGTCATTTAAGGATGGTATTGCAGAGATTGCGAGAGTACCAGCTGTACGCAAAGTTGAGCAAGTGCGAGTTCTGGATCAGTGAAGTCCTGTTCTTGGGTCATATAATTAACAAAGAAGGATTGGCTGTGGATCCGAAGAAAGTGGTAGATATTCTGAACTGGAAAGCACCAATAGATGCCCGAGGAATCAAGAGCTTCATTGGAATGGCCCGATACTATCGGCGATATTGAAGGATTCTCGAAGATTGCGAAACCAATGACAGCTTTGCTAGGCAACAAAGTTGAGTTCAAGTGGACCCAGAAATGTCAAGAGGCCTTCGAAGCGCTGAAAGAGAAGTTGACTACAGCGCCTGTCTTAGTCTTGCCTGATGTGCACAAGCCCTTCTCGGTGTATTGCGATGCTTGTTACACCGGTTTGGGATGCGTGTTTGAAAGTCGCCTAGAGGGGGGTGAATAGGGCGAAACTGAAATTTACAAATATAAACACAACTACAAGCCGGGTTAGCGTTAGAAATATAAACAAGTCCGCGAGAGAGGGCGCAAAACAAATCGCAAGCAAATGAAGAGAGTGACACGTGGATTTGTTTTACCGAGGTTCGGTTCTCGCAAACCTACTCCCCGTTGAGGAGGCCACAAAGGCCGGGTCTCTTTCAACCCTTCCCTCTCTCAAACGGTCCCTCGGACCGAGTGAGCTTTTCTTCTTCTCAATCAACCGGGAACAAAAACTTCCCCGCAAGGGCCACCACACAATTGGTGCCTCTTGCCTTGGTTACAATTGAGTATTGATCACAAGAACAAATGAGAAAGAAAGAAAGCGATCCAAGCGCAAGAGCTCAAAAGAACACGGCAAATCTCTCTCGCTAGTCACTAAAGGCTTGAGTGGAATTGGAGAGGATTTGATCTCTTTGTATGTGTCTAGAATTGAATGCCTAGCTCTTGTAAGTGGTTGGAAGTTGGAAAACTTGGATGCCATGAATGGTGAGGTGGTTGGGGTATTTATAGCCCCAACCACCAAACATGACCGTTGGCTGGAGGCTTCTGTTCGATGGCGCACCGGACAGTCCGGTGCACACCGGACAGTCCGGTGCCCCTGCCACGTCATCACTGCCGTTGGATTCTGACCGTTGGAGCTTCTGACTTCTGGGCCCGCCTGGGTGTCCGGTGCACACCGGACATGTACTGTTTGATGTCCGGTGCACCGGTATGGGCGATCCTGACGACTGCGCGCGCTGCGCGCGCATTAAATGCACCGCAGGTAGCCGTTGGCGCCGAAATAGCCGTTGCTCCGCTGGCACACCGGACAGTCCGGTGCACACCGGACAGTCCGGTGAATTTTAGCGGAGCGGCTGCCGCGCGAACCCGAGGCTGGCGAGTTCCGGAGACCGCATTTCCTTGGAGCACCGGACATGTCCGGTGCACACCGGACAGTCCGGTGAATTATAGCGCGCCAGCTTCCGAGAATTCCCGAAGGCGAAGAGTTTGAAGTCGGAGTCCTCTGGTGCACCGGTGGCGCACCGGACATTGTCCGGTGTACACCGGACAGTCCGGTGCCCCCAGACCAGAGGTGCCTTCAGTTGCCTCTTTGCTCCTTTGTTGAATCCAATCACTTGATCTTTTTATTGGCTAAGTGTGAACCTTTTGCACCTGTATAACTTATACGCTAGAGCAAACTAGTTAGTCCAATATTTGTGTTGGGCAATTCAACCACCAAAATCATTTGGGGACTAGGTGTCAGCCTAATTCCCTTTCAATCTCCCCCTTTTTGGTGATTGATGCCAACACAAACCAAAGCAAATATAGAAGTGCATAATTGAACTAGTTTGCATAATGTAAGTGCAAAGGTTGCTTGGAATTGAGCCAATATAAATACTTATATGAATGCGCATGGATTGTTTCTTTGTTTTTGACATATTGGACCACATTTGCACCAAGAGTTTTGTTTTTGCAAATTCTTTTGTAAATTCTTTTCAAAGTCCTTTTGCAAGATAGTCAAAGGTAAATGAATAAGATTTTGCAAAGCATTTTTAAGTTTTGAAAGTTTCTTCCTTTGTTCCAAAATGCTTTTCCTTTGACTAAACAAAACTCCCCCTCAAATAAGGTCTCCTCTTAGTGTTCAAGAGGGTTTTAAGACATCAATTTTGAAAATACTAGTTGCTCCCCCTTTAGAACACAAAGAGATACCAATTTTGAAATTTACCAATTTAAAATCATCAAATTTATAAAATTAGGTGGTGGTGCGGTCCTTTTGCTTTGGGCTCATATTTTCTCCCCCTTTGGCATGAATCGCCAAAAACGGAATCATTAGAGCCCAATGAAGTACTTTCTCCCCCTTTGGTCATGAAATGAAAGAGTGAAGATTATACCAAAGTTGGAGAGATGATGCGGAGCGACGGCGAAGAATGTGTAGTGGAGTGGAGTGGAAGCCTTGTCTTTGCCGAAGACTCCAATTCCCTTTAAATATACCTATGACTTGGTTTGAAATACACTTGAAAACACATTAGTCATAGCATATATAAAAGAGACATGATCAAAGGTATATTCATGAGCTATGTGTGCAAGATTAGCAAAAGAAATTTCTAGAATCAAGAATATTAAGCTCATGCCTAAGTCGGGTAAAAGATTGTTCATCAAGTGGCTTGGTAAAGATATCGGCTAATTGATCTTTAGTGTTAATGTATGAAATCTCGATATCCCCCTTTTGTTGGTGATCCCGAAGAAAATGATACCGAATGGCTATGTGTTTAGTGCGGCTATGCTCGACGGGATTGTCGGCCATTTTGATTGCACTCTCATTATCACATAGCAAGGGGACTTTGGTTAATTTGTAACCGTAGTCCCGCAGGGTTTGCCTCATCCAAAACAGTTGCGCACAACAATGGCCTGCGGCAATATACTCGGCTTCGGCGGTAGAAAGAGCGACCGAATTTTGCTTCTTTGAAGCCCAAGACACCAAGGATCTTCCCAAGAACTGGCAAGTCCCCGATGTGCTCTTCCTATTAATCTTACACCCTGCCCAATTGGCATCCGAATAACCAATCAAATCAAAAGTGGATCCCCGAGGGTACCAAAGCCCAAACTTAGGAGTATAAGCCAAATATCTCAAGATTCATTTCACGGCCGTAAGGTGTGATTCCTTAGGGTCGGCTTGGAATCTTGCACACATGCAAACGGAAAGCATAATGTACGGTCGAGATGCACATAAGTAAAGCAATGAACTAATCATCGACCGGTATACCTTTTGATCCACAGACTTACCTCCAGTGTCGAGGTCGAGATGCCCATTCGTTCCCATGGGTGTCTTGATGGGCTTGGCATCCTTCATTCCAAACTTGCTTAGAATGTCTTGAGTATACTTCGTTTGGCTAATGAAGGTGCCTTCTTGGAGTTGCTTGACTTGGAATCCTAGAAAATACTTCAACTCCCCCATCATCGACATCTCGAATTTTTGTGTCATGATCCTACTAAATTCTTCACATGTAGATTTGTTAGTAGACCCAAATATGATATCATCAACATAAATTTGGCATACAAACAAATCATTGTCAAGAGTCTTAGTGAATAACGTAGGATCAGCCTTGCCGACTTTGAAGCCATTTGCAATAAGGAAATCTCTAAGGCATTCATACCATGCTCTTGGGGCTTGCTTGAGCCCATAAAGCGCCTTAGAGAGCCTATAAACATGGTTAGGGTACTCACTGTCTTCAAAGCCGGGAGGTTGCTCAACATAGACCTCCTCCTTGATTGGTCCATTGAGGAAAGCACTCTTCACGTCCATTTGATAGAGCTTGAAGCCATGGTAAGTAGCATAGGCCAATAAAATGCGAATTGACTCAAGCCTAGCTACGGGTGCATAGGTTTCACCAAAATCCAAACCTTCGACTTGTGAATACCCCTTGGCCACGAGTCGAGCTTTGTTCCTTGTCACCACACCATGCTCGTCTTGCTTGTTGCGGAAGACCCACTTGGTTCCTACAACATTTTGATTAGGACGTGGAACTAAATGCCATACCTCATTCCTTGTGAAATTGTTGAGCTCCTCTTGCATCGCCATCACCCAATCCAAATCTTGAAGCGCTTCCTCTACCCTGTGTGGCTCAATAGAGGAAACAAAAGAGTAATGCTCACAAAAATGTGCAACACGAGATCGAGTAGTTACCCCCTTATGAATGTCGCCGAGGATGGTGTCGACGGGGTGATCTCTTTGTATTGCTTGGTGGACTCTTGGGTGTGGCGGTCTTGGTGGTTCATCCTCCTTGTCTTCATCATTTGCATCTCCCCCTTGATCGTTGTCGTCATTTTGAGGTGGCTCATCTTCTTGATCTTCTTGTTCAACATCTTGAGCCTCATCCTCAACTTGAGTTGGTGGAGATGCTTGCATGGAGGAGGTTGGTTGATCTTGTGCTTGTGAAGGCTCTTCGGATTCCTTAGGACACACATCCCCAATGGACATGTTCCTTAGCGCTATGCATGGAGCCTGTTCTTCACCTATTTCATCAAGATCAACTTGCTCTACTTGAGAGCCGTTAGTCTCATCAAACACAACGTCACAAGAAACTTCAACAAGTCCTGAGGACTTGTTAAAGACTCTATACGCCCTTGTGTTTGAGTCATATCCTAGTAAAAAGCCTTCTACAGTTTTAGGAGCAAATTTAGATTTTCTACCTCTTTTGACAAGAATAAAACATTTGCTACCAAAAACTCTAAAATATGAAATATTGGGCTTTTTACCGGTTAGGAGTTCATAAGATGTCTTCTTGAGGATTCGGTGAAGATATAACCGGTTGATGGCGTAGCAGGCGGTGTTGACCGCCTCGGCCCAAAACCGATCCGGTGTCTTGTACTCATCAAGCATGGTTCTTGCCATGTCTAGTAGAGTTCGATTCTTCCTCTCCACTACACCATTTTGTTGTGGAGTGTATGGAGAAGAGAACTCATGCTTGATGCCCTCCTCCTCAAGGAAGCCTTCAATTTGAGAGTTCTTGAACTCCGTCCCGTTGTCGCTTCTAATTTTCTTGATCCTTAAGCCGAACTCATTTTGAGCTCGTCTCAAAAATCCTTTTAAGGTCTCTTGGGTATAAGATTTGTCCTGTAAAAAGAACACCCAAGTGAAGCGAGAATAATCATCCACAATTACAAGACAATACTTACTACCGCCGATGCTTATGTAAGCGATCGGGCCGAACAAATCCATGTGTAGGAGCTCTAGTGGCCTGTCGGTAGTCATGATGTTTTTGTGTGGATGATGGACACCAACTTGCTTCCCGGCTTGGCATGCGCTACAAATCCTGTCTTTCTCAAAATGAACATTGGTTAGTCCTAAAATGTGTTCTCCCTTTAGAAGCTTGTGAAGATTCTTCATTCCAACATGGGCTAGTCGGCGGTGCCAAAGCCAACCCAAGTTAGTCTTAGCAATCAAGCAAGTGTCGAGTTCAGCTCTATCAAAATCAACCAAGTATAGCTGACCCTCTAACACTCCCTTAAATGCTATTGAATCATCACTTCTTCTAAAGACAGTAACACCAATATCAGTAAATAGACAATTGTAGCCCATTTTACATAATTGGGATACGGAAAGCAAATTGTAATCTAAGGAATCTACAAGAAAAACATTGGAAATAGTATGGTCAGGAGATATAGCAATTTTACCCAATCCTTTGACCAAACCTTGATTTCCATCCCCGAATGTGATAGCTCGTTGGGGATCTTGGTTTTTCTCATATGAGGATAACATCCATTTCTCCCCTGTCATATGGTTTGTGCACCCGCTGTCGAGTATCCAACTTGAGCCCCCGGATGCATAAACCTACAAAACAAGTTTAGTTCTTTGTTTTAGGTACCCAAACGGTTTTGGGTCCTTTGGCATTAGAAACAAGAACTTTGGGTACCCAAACACAAGTCTTGGAGCCCTTGTGTTTGCCCCCAACAATCTTGGCAACTACCTTGCCGGATTTGTTAGTTAGAACATAAGATGCATCAAAAGTTTTAAACGAAATGCTATGATAATTTGATGCATTAGGAATTTTCTTTCTAGGCAACTTGGCACGGGTTGGTTGCCTAGAACTAGATGTCTCACCCTTATACATGAAAGCATGATTAGGGCCAGAGTGAGACTTCCTAGAATGAATTTTCCTAATCTTGCTCTCAGGATAGCCGGCAGGGTACAAAATGTAACCCTCGTTATCCTAAGGCATGGGAGCCTTGCCCTTAACAAAGTTAGATAAGTTCTTTGGAGGGGCATTAATTTTGACATTGTCTCCCCTTTGGAAGCCAATGCCATCCTTGATGCCAGGGCGTCTCCCATTATAGAGCATGCTTCTAGCAAGTTTAAATTTTTCATTTTCTAAGTCATGCTCTCTAATTTTAGCATTAAGTTGTGCTATGTGATCATTTTGTTTTTTAATTAAGGCTAGGTGATCATGAATAGCATCAATATTAATATCTCTACATCTAGTACAAATGGAAATATGCTCAGTAGATGTAGAAGGTTTGCAAGATTTTAATTCAATGACCTTAGCATGCAACAAATCATTTTTAGTTCTAAGGTCGGAAATAGTAGCATTGCAAACATCAAAATTCTTAGCCTTAGCAATTAATTTCTCATTCTCATTTCTAAGGCTAGCAAGAGAAATGTTCAATTCTTCAATCCTAGCAAGTAAATCATCATTATTATTTCTAGGAATTGAAACATTGCAAATATGAGAATCAACCTTAGCTAATAAATTAGCATTTTCATTTCTAAGGTTGTCTATAGTCTCATGGCAAGTACTTAGCTCACTAGACAATTTTTCACATTTTTCCATTTCTAGAGCATAAGCATTTTTAACCTTAACATGCTTCTTATTTTCTTTAATAAGGAAGTCCTCTTGAGAATCCAAGAGATCATCCTTCTCATGTATAGCACTAATCAATTCATTTAATTTTTCTTTTTGTTGCACGTTGAGGTTAGCAAAAAGAATGCGCAAGTTATCCTCCTCATTTTTATCATCATCCTCATCACTAGATGTTTCATATTTAGTGGAGGACCTTGACTTTACCTTCTTTTTGCCGTCCTTGGCCATGAGACACTTGTGGCCGACGTTGGGGAAGAGGAGACCCTTGGTGACGGCGATGTTGGCGGCGTCCTCGTCGTCGGAGGAGTCGCTTGAGCTTTCGTCGGAGTCCCACTCCCGACAAACATGGGCATCACCGCCCTTCTTCTTGTAGTACTTCTTCTTTTCTTTCCTCTTTCCCTTCTTGTCGTCGCCCCTGTCACTGTCACTAGACATAGGACATTTTGCAATAAAATGACCGGGCTTACCACACTTGTAGCAAACCTTCTTGGAACGGGATTTGTAATCCTTCCCCTTCCGTTGCTTGAGGATTTGCCGAAAGCTTTTGATGATTAGGGCCATCTCCTTGTTGTCGAGCTTGGAGGCGTCAATTGGTTGTCTACTTGGTGTAGACTCCTCCTTCTTCTCCTCCGTTGCCTTGAAGGCCACTGGTTGCGCCTCGGATGTGGAAGGCTCATCAAGCTCGTTGATCTTCTTTGAGCCCTTAATCATGCATTCAAAGCTTACAAAATTCCCGATAACTTCCTCGGGGGTCATTAGTGGATATCTAGGATTACCACGAATTAATTGAACTTATGTGGGGTTAAGGAAAATAAGGGCTCTTAGAATAACCTTAACCACTTCGTGGTCATCCCATTTTGCGCTCCCGAGGTTGCGCACTTGGTTCACCAAGGTCTTGAGCCGGTTGTACATATCTTGAGGCTCCTCCCCTTGGCGAAGACGGAAGCGACCGAGCTCCCCCTCGATCGTTTCCCGCTTGGTGATCTTGGTGAGTTCATCACCCTCGTGCGCCGTCTTGAGTAGGTCCCAAATCTCCTTTGCGTTCTTTAACCCTTGCACTTTGTTGTATTCCTCCTTGCTTAGAGAGGCAAGGAGAATGGTTGCGGCTTGGGAGTTGAAGTGCTCGATTTGGGCTACTTCGTCCGTGTCATAGTCCTCATCCCCTACGGATGGTACCTGTACACCATACTCAACAACATCCCATATACTTTTGTGGAGAGAGGTTAGATGAAATCGCATTAAATTGCTCCACATAGCATAATCTTCACCATTAAAAGTTGGTGGTTTGCCTAATGGGACGGAAAGTAAAGGTGTATGTTTAGGAGTGCGAGGGTAGCGTAGGGGAATCTTACTATACTTCTTACGCTCTTGGCGTTTAGAAGTGACGGATGCCGCGTCGGAGCCGGAGGTGGATGTCGATGAAGTGTCGGTCTCGTAGTAGACCACCTTCCTCATCCTCTTGTGCTTGTCCCCACTCCGATGCGGCTTGTGAGAAGAAGATTTTTCCTTCTTCTCCTTGTGGTGAGAAGAGGAAGATCTTTTCTCCTTCTGCTTGGAGGAGTTCTTCTTCTTCTCCCTTCTTTTGGTGCGGGACTCTTCCGATGAAGTGCTCCCTTGGCTTGTAGTGGGCTTGTTGTCGCCGGTCTCCATCTCCCCCTTGGTGTGATCTCCCGACATCACTTCGAGCGGTTAGGCTCTAATGAAGCACCGGGCTCTGATACCAATTGAAAGTCGCCTAGAGGGGGGGTGAATAGGGCGAAACTAAAATTTACAAATATAAACACAACTACAAGCCGGGTTAGCGTTAGAAATATAAACAAGTCCGCGAGAGAGGGCGCAAAACAAATCGCAAGCAAATGAAGAGAGTGACACGTGGATTTGTTTTACCGAGGTTCGGTTCTCGCAAACCTACTCCCCGTTGAGGAGGCCACAAAGGTCGGGTCTCTTTCAACCCTTCCCTCTCTCAAACGGTCCCTCGGACCGAGTGAGCTTTTCTTCTTCTCAATCAACCGGGAACAAAAACTTCCCCGCAAGGGCCACCACACAATTGGTGCCTCTTGCCTTGGTTACAATTGAGTATTGATCACAAGAACAAATGAGAAAGAAAGAAAGCGATCCAAGCGCAAGAGCTCAAAAGAACACGGCAAATCTCTCTCGCTAGTCACTAAAGGCTTGAGTGGAATTGGAGAGGATTTGATCTCTTTGTATGTGTCTAGAATTGAATGCCTAGCTCTTGTAAGTGGTTGGAAGTTGGAAAACTTGGATGCCATGAATGGTGAGGTGGTTGGGGTATTTATAGCCCCAACCACCAAACATGACCGTTGGCTGGAGGCTTCTGTTCGATGGCGCACCGGACAGTCCGGTGCACACCGGACAGTCCGGTGCACACCGGACAGTCCGGTGCACCTACCACGTCATCACTGCCGTTGGATTCTGACCGTTGGAGCTTCTGACTTCTGGGCCCGCCTGGGTGTCCGGTGCACACCGGACATGTACTGTTTGATGTCCGGTGCACCGGTATGGGCGATCCTGACGACTGCGCGCGCTGCGCGCGCATTAAATGCACCGCAGGTAGCCGTTGGCGCCGAAATAGCCGTTGCTCCGCTGGCACACCGGACAGTCCGGTGCACACCGGACAGTCCGGTGAATTTTAGCGGAGCGGCTGCCGCGCGAACCCGAGGCTGGCGAGATCCGGAGACCGCATTTCCTTGGAGCACCGGACAGTCCGGTGAATTATAGCGCGCCAGCTTCTGAGAATTCCCGAAGGCGAAGAGTTTGAAGTCGGAGTCCTCTGGTGCACCGGTGGCGCACCGGACATTGTCCGGTGTACACCGGACAGTCCGGTGCCCCCAGACCAGAGGTGCCTTCGGTTGCCTCTTTGCTCCTTTGTTGAATCCAATCACTTGATCTTTTTATTGGCTAAGTGTGAACCTTTTGCACCTGTATAACTTATACGCTAGAGCAAACTAGTTAGTCCAATATTTGTGTTGGGCAATTCAACCACCAAAATCATTTGGGGACTAGGTGTCAGCCTAATTCCCTTTCAGTGTTGATGCAGGAGGGAAGAGTTGTGGCTTACTCGTCCAGACAGCTGAAGGTTCATGAGAAGAATTACCCAATCCATGACCTAGAGTTGGCAGCAGTGGTTCATGCACTGAAGACATGGAGGCACTATCTGTATGGGCAGAAATGTGATGTTTACACAGACCACAAGAGTCTGAAGTACATATTCACTCAATCAGAGTTGAATATGAGGCAACGAAGATGGTTAGAGCTGATCAAAGACAATGAGTTGGAGATTCATTACCATCCAGGCAAAGCGAACATAGTGGCAGACGCTTTGAGCAGGAAGAGTCAGGTCAATCTGATGGTCGCTCGTCTGATGCCTTATGAGTTGGCCAAAGAGTTTGACAGGTTGAGCCTCGGATTTATGAATAATATGCAAGGAGTAACAGTTGAGTTAGAACCCACCTTGGAGCGGGGAATCAAAGAAGCGCAGAAGAATGATGAGAAGATCAGTGAGATCCAGCGACTGATTCTAGATGGCAGAGGCAAAGATTTTCGGGACGATGCAGAAGGTGTGATATGGTTCAAAGACCGCTTGTGTGTTCCCAATGTCCAGTCTATTTGGGAGTTAATCCTCAAGGAAGCTCATGAGATAGCTTATTCTATACAACCTAGAAGTGAGAAGATATATCAGGATCTGAAGAAGAAATTCTGGTGGTACGGAATGAAGAGGGAAATTGCAGAGCATGTGGCTATGTGTGATAGCTGTCGACGGATCAAGGCAGAGCACCAGAGAGCAGCTGGATTGTTGCAACCGTTGCAAATTCCTCAGTGGAAATGGGATGAAATCGCTATGGATTTCATAGTCGGATTGCCTCGCACTCGAGCCGGCTACGATTCCATTTGGGTAGTGGTGGACCGCTTAACCAAGTCAGCCCACTTCATACCTGTCAAGACCAACTACAGCAGTGCAGTATTGGCAGAGTTGTACATGTGTCGGATCGTTTGTCTTCATGGTGTGCCAAAGAAGATAGTGTCAGACAGAGGAACGCAGTTCACCTCTCATTTTTGGCAGCAGATGCATGAAGCCTTGGGTACACATCTGAATTTTAGTTCAGCCTATCATCCACAGATAGATGGTCAGACTGAAAGAACCAATCAAATCCTTGAAGACATGTTGAGAGCCTGTGCGTTGCAAGATCAGTCCGGATGGGACAAGAGGTTGCCTTACACAGAGTTCTCCTATAACAACAGTTACTAGGCCAGCTTGAAGATGTCACCATTTCAGGCGCTTTATGGGAGGAGTTGTAGAACTCCGTTGCAATGGGATCAGCCTGGAGAAAAGCAAGTGTTCGGGCCAGACATTCTGCTTGAAGCTGAAGAGAACATCAAGATGGTTTGAGAGAATCTGAGGATAGCGCAATCAAGGCAGCGAAGCTATGCAGACACAAGAAGGAGAGAGCTAAGTTTCGAAGTCGGTGACTTCGTCTATTTGAAGGTTTCGCCTATCAGAGGAGTCAGAAGATTTGGAGTCAAAGGCAAGCTAGCACCCCGCTACATCGGTCTGTATCAGATTCTCGCAAGGCGTGGAGAAGTGGCCTATTAGCTCAGTTTGTCAGAAAGCTTGTCCGCAGTGCATGATGTCTTTCATGTGTCTCAGTTGAAGAAGTGTCTGCTTGTGCTAGAAGAGCAGTTGCCAGTAGAAGGTCTGGAGGTCCAGGAAGACTTGACCTACATAGAGAAGCCAGCGCAGATTCTTGAGACTGCAGACAGAGTCACCCGAAGGAAGACTATCAGAATGTGCAAAGTCAGATGGAGTCACCACTCTAAGGTATAGGTGTACATTCGGGCCGCCCGGCCCGGCCCGGCCCAAGCCCGAAAAGGCCCGGCACGTTTAATTTCGGGCCGGCCCGGCCCAATATTAAATTCGGGCCGTGCCGTGCCGGCCCACGGGCCGACCCCTCGGCCCACGGCCCGGCCCGTATTTCACTAAACGTGTCGTGCTTTAAACGGGCGGCCCGAAAATAATAAAGGCCCGAAATACACATTTGGGCCCGAAATACAAAAATGGCCACAGTTGCCATAGTGCTGGAGCTCGTGGAGGCAGGGGCGACTCCGGTAGCGCTCGTGCAGGGGCGGCCGCGGCTCCGGTCGGCGGTCGCGCTCGGCCGCTCGCGCAGGCCTGGCGGCCGCGGCTCCGGTCGGCGGTCGCGCTCGGTCGCTCGCGCAGGCCGCAGGGACGCAGGGCGCAGAGGCGGCTCCGGTAGCGCTCGCGCAGGGGAGGCTGCAGCTCCAGTCGGCGGTCGCCGGTCACGCTCGGCCGCTCGCGCAGGCCGCACTGGCGCAGGGGCGCACTGCCGCACTCGCCGGTCGCGCTCCGGTCAGCGGTTGGCGGTCGCGCTGGAGCCTGGCAGGCTGCCTTGGAGATGGGAATCGGGATGGAGATGGGAGTCGCCGAGTTGGGATCGGGACACGGCCACACGAGACGGGAAAGACGGCGGCCGCCGGCTGGTCACGGACTCACGGGAGTAGGGACGTAGGGTTTCAGGTTTCCATTTGGCAATTAGCATTTGGCAACAGCAACACCGCGCAACGGCACTTTAGGCCTGTAGGCTGGAATATGGAAATGGGCCGCGCGGCCGCGCTTTAGGCCTCTGCTGGCCTGCAGGCTGCAGCTGCCGAGGACGCATTTTCGGGCCTTTTCGTGCCGGTAAACGGGCCTTTTCGGGTCTGCTTAAACGGGCCGGGCTCGTGCCCGCCCGTGGGCCTCAGCGTCGGCCCAAGCACGGCCCGATGCAACGGGCCGGGCCGGCCCGGCCCGAAATAATTTCGTGCCGTGCCGTGCTTGGGCCGTGCTTTTTTTTCGTGCTTCGTGCCCGCCCATTAGGCCCGGCCCAAATGTACACCTATACTCTAAGGAAGAAGCAACCTGGGAGCGTGAAGATGATCTGATGGCTAAATACCCTGAGCTCTTTGCTAGACAACCTTGAATCTCAAGGGTGAGATTCTTTTAAGGGGGTAGGTTTGTAACGCCCTGAATTTGGGGGTAGAATTTTTTTCTTCTTTTCACTCACCAAATTCGGGTGTTACTCTCTTTTCTTTTCTCGTTTCGCTCCTTCTTCCCAATTTCAAACCAGTATAGTGACGGGTGTCCGTGTCATGTATAAACAAAACCTAAGTGTCATGGGTGTTGCATCATGCCGAAGCACATTTCTTTGTCTGATATCGCGTGTTCGTCTCGCTCCGTTTCGGAATTTTGGTTCACTATCGGATTCCGTTTAGTGGTCGTGGGTTTCGATCCGCAATGTGTCACAGCCTGGCCCAGCCCGGCCCAGTTCGGCCCGTGCGCCCCTGGCGCCCCCTGCCCTCCCCATGCGCGCGCCCCTTCCTCCCCCTGATCCATTTGTCTCATTTGATTTCTCCCGCGCAGTAACCTCCCTCTCCCTCTTCCACCTCTCTCTCTCCTCGTGGTGCCCTAGGGTTTGGAGTCGAGATCGCCGGAATTTGGATCGCCGAGGTGAGTTTTTGCCCTCCCCTTCCCTTCTCCCTCTCTCCTCCCCCTCCCCTTCTTCTCCCCCACGCGGCCTCCTTGCCCGCGCCCCGCGTTGCCCTCGGCCCCCGCACCGCCTCGACCCTCACGCCTGCGCTGCCCCCTCGGCCCGACCCCGCACCTGCCCTCGCCCTCCCCCCGGTGAGCCCCTGCCCCGGCGTCCCGCGCCCCCTCCCCCACGCCCGCGCCCGCCCTCGCCCTCCCCCCGGCGTCCCACGCCCCCTCCCCAGGAGAGCCCCCCTCGGCCGCGTCCTGCGTCGCCCCGGCAAGCCCCTCCCCTCCCCGCCCCCCGGCGAGCTCGGCCGCCCGCGCCCCTCCCCTCCCCGCGCGCTCGCACCCCCAGTGAGCCCTCCCTGCGCCGCGCCCTTCTCGGCCCCGGCGAGCCCCCCCCCCCCCCCCCAGCGCGCCCTAGCCGCGTTGTGCGCCCCGCGTCCCGCGCCTCGACCCCGCACCGGTGGCCGCACCCTCCCCCCGGCGAGCCCCTCCCCCGGTGAGCCCCCCTCGGCCGCGTCCCGCGCCCCTCCCCTCCCCGCGCTGCGCCCTTCCCGACCCCGGCGAGCCCCCCCCCCCCCCCCCGCGCTGCGCCCTCCCCAGCCCCCGGCGAGCCCCTGCCCGGCGAGCCCGCGCGCCTCGGCCCCACGCACTGGTGGCTGCGCCTTGGTCCCCGCACCGCGCCCTCGGTCGTGCCCTCAGCTACGCCCACGCGTGCCCCTGCCCGCGCCCGTGCCCCGGCCTCACGCCCCGCGAGCCTGCACGGTTCGCGTGCCCTCGGCACGCGCAGCGTGCTCTCGTGCGTGCAACCGTTGTCGCGCTGCATTTAACCCTCGTTCTAATCTATTTTAATTTTTGGTTTAGTCGATGTGCTGCGTCGCCCGCTTCGCCGCTCGACGGTTCATTCTAAATTCATCTTTATTAACATGTTGTGTCGCGCGCTTCGTCGCGCGACGATCCTTTTAATTTATATTTATTAAAGTGCGGCGTTGCGCGCTTCGTCGCGCGACGATTTGCTTAAATGCAGTTCAGTTGACGTAAGCTGTCGTGCGTTTCGTCGCGCAACGCTTAACGTTTACTTATAATTAATGCAAGAATCTCATTGCGCGCTCTGTCACGCGGCGAGTCGTTTACTTCTTAATCAATCTAAATGTTGTGTCGTACGTCTCGCCATGCGACCACTCCCTTTCATTCACCTTTATCTATTTATAATGATTAAATGTGGAACATGACTTTACTTTATGCTTAACACAGTGTCCAAATTAATGCCCTTCTGATAAACGAGTGGTTTAATTTATAATTATGTAACGTGATCGCTTCTCGACCGTAGACGCGACTGTCTTCTCCTCTTTCTCTCTTAACCATAATTGCGAGCCCCACGTGGAACGTCTATTTATTTATTGTATTCTATTGTATGGTGTACTATTCTTTTGTATTAAATGTGTGGATGTATGTATGTTTGCGCTCGTATAGAGAACAATCTGGTTGAAGAGCCCGAGGAACTCACAGGAGAAGCCCCTGAGCAGCAGCTGGTTGGTAGAGGCAAGTGTCCCTTGACCTATCTCTGTCCTATACATTCTATAATTCACTTCCCGCATTTACACAGTTATACCTAAGGATTGACTAGCTTTTGTTATCCATGTCCTTGTTTACCTATATGGGTTGGATTATTATTGTTTAGCTTTATGCTATTGCTCAACTCTAATCAATGAACATGATGAGATTTATCAATGATACGTTGTTTCCCTTCTTTATTATGATGTTATACTTGTGTCATTCAAGGGGGCTCGAGCGGTTTCTCGAGTGTCTCTCCGTAAGACCTGTTCGTTGGATGACCGCCCGGGAAAACAGTGCAACCATGAGGGTGGAATGGGATGCCCTTAGCTGAATAATTAGAGGAACCAGAGTGTAGTTCGCTTAGCCATCGTGCCGTTAATGGGGCTCGGTGTATGTGGCTCGCTCTGCCAAGTTGGTTCGCCCCTTGGGGAGGAGTGCGGTGCATTTAGGAAACCTAACGGGCGGCTACAGACCCGGGGAATCTTTGTAAAGGCTACGTAGTGATACCCTACTGGGTCACCTTGGTAGTGATCAATGGAGAGTCATGATCTCCGGGCAGAAAGGGAATCACGGCTTGTGGGTAAAGTGCGCAACCTCTGCAGAGTGTATGAAAACTGATATATCAGCCGTGCCCGCGGTTATGAGCGGCCAAGGGAGCTCCATTGATTAGTGTTACTTGATCAGAGATGTTAGGATTACAGGTGGCAACAAGATTGATGGTTTTGGTATTGACTCTGGTAATGATAAGTGGTACTCTTTCTGTTTGGAAAGGAGTACGTTTGGGTTAATAACGTGGGTTAATTCTAAAACTTGGCTTTCTCTACTAGTAATAATAATCTGACCAACTAAAAGCAACTACTTAACTTACCCCCACATAAAGCTAGTCCACTACAGCCAAACAGGATACTTGCTGAGTATGTTGATGTGTACTCACCCTTGCTCTACACACCAAACCGCCCCCATCCCCAGGTTGTCAGCATTGCAACCCCTGCTCAGGAGAGGATGAAGCCGTGGAAGGAGACCACCAGGAGTTCCAAGATTACGATGAGTTCTAGGTGTGGGTTAGCGGCAACCCCCAGTCGGCTGCCTGTGAAGGCCGCGTGTGTCTACGTTTCTTTTCCGCACTTTGATTATTGTAAAGACTATGTGGATGTCTCAGACATATGATGTAATCGACTATTATTTCCCTTTTATATTATGATTTGAGCACTGTGTGATGATGTCTAGTTATGTAACTGCTGTGTACGTGAATTGCTGATCCTGGCACGTACATGGTTCGCATTCGGTTTGCCTTCTAAAACCGGGTGTGACACCAGCCCCCTCCTCTATAAATACAGAGGAATATGACCGATTTGTGAGGATCAATCGAATCAATAATCAACTTATCTCGCATTTATTTCTTGTACATTTAGTAGTAGTTCTAGCCTAGTTCTAGTTTAGCCTTCCAATCCCCAAATTCCCCGCTTCTCTTCGACTCTATGTCGATTAGAGGAGTCTAGGTCGGCCTGCCAAGCCTAGAAAACACCTAGGATCTCTCCTCCTCGATGGGGTCCCTCCCGGGAGTGAGATCCAGGCGCCGCCGGTGACTTCCGCCGCCCCTGCGCACGCGCGGACCGTCCGGCCGTCAGGCAGGAAATCCTTAGCCCCGCTCCAGGTCGCGGACCGTCCGGCCCCTGGCTGTAACATCCCAAAATTGGTATAAAAAATAGTAAAATAATAAAACAAAGAAATAAGAATATCTATGATAGAGATTTTAGATTTTTTGAAACCTTCTGGGATTTCTCATACCTTTGAATGTTTAACTTCAAAAAGAAAAGAGGAAGGAAATTATATTAAAGTCATCTACTATTGCTAGAATTAAATAGTGGGAAGAAGAATGAAAAATAAATAAATAAGATTTCAAAGTGCAAAAGTATTATTCAAGAGAGAATTGTGAATTCCAAGTTCAAACATGAATTTAAATTTAGTTTGGAATTTGAGAATAAAAGAAAGGAGAATAGAAAATAAAATAGAAAAGGAGGAGGCAAAGGAAACAAAAATACTTAAAATAAATATATAAGTCTATAAAGATATATATTTTGCCTTCATGTTGTTATTCTGGATGTTACAATTAGATTAGAATTTGAAACTCTATTTAAATCTGAATTTTGAAGGTTGGAATAAAAATAGAAAAGAAAAGGAGCAAGAAATAAAAAGAAAAAGAAAAAAAGAGGGGGGTCCTAACTGGGCCTGACTCTCCAATTCGGCCCACCCACTCACGCACTCCCGCGCAGCCCAGTGTTCCATCCCGCGCTTCTGCTGCGCCAAACCCTAGATGCCTGACCTCATCTCGCCGCTATATGGGCCCACCTTGACAGTCAGTCCCCTGCAACCGCGCCCAGCCTCCTTATCCACGTGCTCGATCCAACGTCGCAGACAACCGGGGCCCATTGGTCAGCTCTTCTGGGTTGCTCGGAACCGAAAACGGCCTGCGCACCGTGAGCTCCTCCACGTTGATCGGAGTTAGTTTGCCGACCCGCGTGCACGTCCCGCTAGACTATTTGCCCAAGTCTTTGAGTACTTATGCGGCGCGACGTTCTCTCCATTACACTCAAAACCACCAGCAGCTCCTTCATTACCTATCTCGCCATTGCCGCACTCAGGGAGAGAGAGAACGGGGAATGGCCGCTGTTGTCTACGCACATGGTAGACACCAACCAAGCCCATCTGATCCCCGTGTGATGTTTGCCGCAAAGCGTCGCGCGTGCTCGTGGCTTCATCGGAGCATGGGGAGCCCAGAGCCGAGAGGGATTTCTCACCGGAGTGGGTAGTCGACGCCACGCCATGGATCGGACCGGTCATCACCGTATTTTCTGGTAAGGCACCGCAACCCAGCTCTCTACGGTCTCTGCATCGTGTAGCTAGGTTTTGCGGTAGAGTTGGAGCATTGGATCGCTTGCTAGCCATGCACGGCGTTGGTCACCGCCGTGAGAACTAGAGCGTCGTCGTCACCCGGCGTCGGCCAGGGAAGAAGACAACCGCCTGGCCACTGATATCTAAATGGACGGCCATGATTAGAGCGTTCAGTGGATTGATCTCGATCATCAGATCTCTGGGGTATGGTTAGGATTAGGTCGGCGCATACCCCATCGTCAGTTGAATGCATGCCGTCGGATCTCGATCTATCGGTTGTCGCTGCGTACCGCTTCGTCGTTGGTTGATATAATCCGAGCCATCCGCGCATGATCGTGTGGCTGAGAACCCTGGGTCGTGCATTTTTTCTAAAGAGTCCCCGTAGAACCCTAAATTCAACCTGCCGTCCACCAGTGTGTTCTCTGGGTCTGAGAAAACTTACCCACTGGCCCCTGAGCTTCTCTGATTTTGACGCGCAGTCCAGTCAGAGAATAAAATCATAGAAATTTTTAAAAATCATTTTTAATACAAAAATAATGGTAGAAACTTGTATAAATCATAAAAAATTTATATTGGATCCTTTTTAGTCCATTCCAGTTTCTATAATTTTTGTAATATTATGGTTTATCATCTAGTGCCGTTGTTTTCACATGAAATTCACATTAAAAATTATATCCTATTTAATCTTGTACAAAACACATAAAATCATTAGAAATTCATAACTTAAAATCTATGACTCCAATTTGAACCGTTCAAGTTGTGTTAGTCTCGTACGAATATTTTCTACACAGTAGCAACGTTATTTGTACTGTATCACATACTTTTATAATTAAATATTTGGTTACCCTTTTGTAGTAGATTTACTTTAATAATCAGGGTCAACATGTCTATAATTGTAATTTGACTATAATATAATTTCTAAACAAGTTATGATCTGGATTAAAGTAAAATTAATTATTTCGAGGATATTTTTTCCAAATGATTTATATTAACCAATTTATAATATAGTTTAATATTTAAATCGCGTAGATTTTCCATAAATCACAACTCCTTAACCATACTCCGATTTTAGTCGTTCTCGAACCCACGATCTCGTAGCGACGCGTAGATTATTATTATGCAGTTTGTTATTATGTTTGATGTGATGTTAATTTTGTCTATACCATGTTTGTATTGTTGTGACTAGCAGTGAGGTTACGAGAGTCTGAAGATCATCCTGGTACCTGCAATCTCAAGTCCCAGGCAAGTTGTGCCCTTGATTCACTTTTGTTACCCAATAATATTCTTTATTATCACTATTCATGTATAGGTTTAATTTTGATGGGACCCAATAGGTCACCCTAGTCTGTTTATCTTATTTACCTTGTTCACCCCTGATTCACTTGGGTAGTTATGCTATTGCATTATGTGGTTTCGGGTTAATATTTCATTATATCAATGTTCCTATTATTCTGTTCTGTTATTTATGTTCATGATAAGATTATTATGTTAATGGGAACATAGAGCGACCACCTAGTAAACAGTGCTACCAAAAGGGTTTAATGGGACGCCCTTGGCTGATTAATTAGGAAAGCTAGTGGATGACTACCTTACCCGAAAGGGGCAAGGGCAGTAGGGGAGTAGTCAGTGTAGGGAGGTCCTTGGATTGATTTTGCTACGATGGCGGTCAGGCGAGCGATTCCTGCACTGGAGCTTCCTATAAACTATAGCGGGTTTTCTAAAGCTAATGGAACTTTGTAAAGGCCTCGTAGTGTTACCCTGCCTCGCTTCCTTGGTAGAGGTGTATGGGATTCATGACCCCTTGGCAGATGGGTAACACGACTTGTGGGTAAAGTTGCGCAACCTCTGCAGAGTGTAAAACTGGTATACTAGCCGTGCTCACGGTCATGAGCAGCTCGGACCCTCACATGATTAATTTATGGAACCAATATTCAATTTGTCATATGCATTTGCATGGGATTATTTATTAATTTTGTTCTATTGTTTATTATGGTTTGGTATTTACTTATACTTAGTAATTGCTAATAAAATTTTGACCAACTTATAAAAACAATGCTCAGCTTCAATCTTTATTTTGTTGATGAGCCTTACATTTCACGTGAACTCCCACCTTTGGTGAGTTCATGCCACATTATTCCCCACAACTTGTTAAGCGATGAACATGTGTGAGCTCACCCTTGCTGTCTCACACCCCCACAGGAGAAGAACAGGCGGTTCAAGTGGAGCCACTCATCGAGGAGTTCGATTCGATCTAGGTGGCGTCTCCCAGTTGACTTTCTGGCGCCAAGGATGGATTTTAGATCCTGTTATATTTATCTTTTATTTTTGTAAGTCTTCCGCTATGTAATAAGTACTCTGATTATTGTGACATTTATCTCTATACACTCTGTTATTATATATGTTGTCTTCTTTGGCGCATGTATGAGATGCATCCGGCTTTGTTCCTTACAGCTCGGGGTGTGACACTAGCCGCGGACCGTCCGTGACTGGGCAGCGAGCACCGTCGCCGGTTCTCACGCAGTGATTGACGCCCCAAAAAGACACCAACACCCTCCACCAAAGATCTCCCAGCACCACCGACCATGCCCCTTCGGCCATCCTCGATCGGGCGGGTCTAAGGTGGTGCCCAACCTACCCATAGTAGCCACAACTGTGGCTTGGCGGCAAGTCCTAGTCCCTAGTGAGCCCTCTGTCGGCTGGAGTAAGCTCACTGGCGATCTCCCCACCGGGAAGGCCAAGCGTCGTCACACACATGTTGCCCACATAGCGTCCGTTTAATTTGGAAACTATACATGTAATCCAATTGTAATGCCCAAAATTGGTATAATAGAAAGGTAATGGGATAAATAAATAAATATACTTCTATGCTAGAATTTCGAGGATTTCGTGATCTTCTTTCCTTTGTGCATATTCAACTAAAGGAATTAAAGTAGTCAAATGGCAAATAAATAAATACGTGAATGTGCATTCTATGCTGGAGTTCTTGTATGATTGCATGTGTACTCAAATTTTTTAGTACAAGTTAAGTTTAAAGGGTAGAATTTGTAACACCTAAAAAAATGAGTCTTGAAGATAAGGTAAATTGTTTTAAATATATATATTAAATTAAGTAAAGACACTCTCTAATAGGGATTAATTAAGAGAGAAACCCTTAGTCCAAAATAACATTTGTTAGAGGATATAATATTTGGTCTGAAACATTTTCTTTAGAAAATTTTATTTTTGAACAGGTAATAAACATTGAAACCCCTTTTGTTGGATTATAATTTTAGAATATATACAGTTTATTTGTTTCATTGCATAATGGGAGCATTTACTTAATAGATGAAAGCAACAAATATAATAAATAAATAAATATTTCATGCTGCAACATCTCTTTTGTTGGTGGAAACACAAAATTGAATTTGGTCGAAATTTGATATTTGGAAAATAGAAAAAAAACAGAAATCTGAAAAGAAAATGGGAAAGAAAAAAAATTCAAAACTGCATTTGGGCCAAATCGCCAACAGCCGACCCAATTCTCCCTCTTCCCTGGCGGCCCAAATGGACAATTGCACCCACACGGCCCACTCCAGTCTATTCCCTTTTTCTTCTGTTTTGATCATTTCCATGCGGGCCCACCTGACAGCCTTGGTTCTTCCTCTGTCATGTGGACCCGGCCTGTCATCATCTTCTTCTCTCCGGCGTAACAAACAGCAAATCCGTGGCAAATCCAAACAGAAATCGCGTGCGCCTCAGCCGATTCACGGACTCCTGTCGCTGGTCGCAGACCCCACTCCCCAGTCTCCCCAAACACGGTGGCGTCTCCATCTGGGTGGCTGTTGCGCGGGCCGGTTGCCAGAAGCGCCTCACTCGCGCCGGACTCGGCCGTAACAACCAGCGCCATGGAGTCCGCGCGGAGCTCACGCAGTCGGCAAACGGAGTCCGCGACCCGACCTCCAACCCCGCCGAGATCTTCGTTGGGCGACCTATAAGGCCCGGCCACCTCCGCTCGTCCAGAGACATCATGCTGAGTCAGCTATCCTAACAGACAAAGAAGTTCGCCGTCTTCTCCACAATTCCGCCCTCAAATTCCACTGCGTCGACGACAAGCTTGCCCCGTGCTCCTTGCGTCGATCCCTGCCAACTTCCCCCATGCACTCGTTGTTGTGCCACTCCCTGTCCATGGGGTCGCGACAACCTCATCGCCGCTGCCCGGTGATTCGCCGTGAATCGCACTGCTCGTGTGGACAGCCCTGTCGGCCTCTTCATTCTCGGTAAGAAATCCACTACCTGCTTCGTCCTCATCCAGGAATCGCGTGGCACATGCCCCTTTCAAATTAGAACACTGTAGCGCCGGGCGTGGTGCTCGCCGAAGTACAGAGGTGCAGCCGTCGTCGTCGATACCTGCATATCCGGACCACATAGAGCAAGCATGGGGCCGGGGTGATTCACTGTGCCCTCGGAATTGCACTCGTATGCTTCTCAGATGGGGAGCTGGGCGGCGTTCCGTGCGTGGTGGGCGGTCAACAGACCGGTTGCCGGACTGGCGCCGCTGGGGGATGGCCCTGTGCCACTGTGTCGGTCGCCTGGGGAGGAAGATAGGCTCCTTGTCGTTCGATCGTGATCGGACGGTGGAGATTAGTCATGGGAATACCTATTGGGGGGATAAACCAGAGCCGTAGATCTCAAATCCTGGGGTCTGTATTGAATGTCATTCGGATTAATGATGATCTAATTGTAGCCGCTGATAGAAGATCGGACGGTCCAGGATGGCCCGTACCCCTTCGGCCTGGCCGTCTTCCAAAAGAGCCCCTCACCTTATGCAAAATCAACCCGCCATCCTGTGCGGAGTTCTATGTGTCTGGGGGATTTTACGTGTTAGCCCCCGAGTTTTCGGAAAATAGTGGCCGCCGTACAGAGTCTGGGAATTTCAGGAAATAAAATCTAAAATGATTTTCAGGATGAAAATAAATATGATAAACTTAGAAAATTCATAACTTGATGAATTTAGCTCCAAATTGATTCATTCCAGTGGCATTAATTTTGTTTAAGTATTGTTTATTACCTAGTACCTTTGTCTAACCATGAAACTTGATTTAAAATTATTCACATGAATAACTCTATTCTAGGTATTAAATAACTTCAGAAATTCCTAACTTAATAACCGTAGCTCCGAATTTAGTGGTTCTTGTTTCTACGATCTCATAGAGACGCGTAGATTATTATTACATAGTTTATTCTTATGTTTGGTGTGATGTTAATTTTGCATATACATGTTTGTCTGTATTGCTACGTTTAGCAGTGAGGACACGTGTCATCTGAAGAGCAAGTTGGTACCTGGAATCTCAAGTCCCAGGCAAGTTGTGCCCTTGATCACTTCTTTTTACCTAGCCATGTTCTGATTAATCATAATGATCTGCATAGGTTAATTTTGATGGGACCCAATAGGTTACCCTAGTTTGTCTATCTTTATACCTTGTTTACCACTGAACTTTTTGGGTAGTACTTGCTAGTGCTTTATGTGGTTTTGGGTATGAAGGTACATTATTCATGATCACACTTTTATTATATGTTTATTATTACTGTTCATGATAAGATCATTATGTTAATTGAAACATGGAGCGACCACCCGGGAAAACAGTGCTACCACAAGGGTTTAATGGGACGCCCTTGGCTGATTAATTAGGGAAGCTAGTGGAAGACTACCTTACCCGAAAGGGGCAAGGGCAGTAGGGGAGTGGTCAGTGTAGGGAGGTCCTTGGTTGATTTTGCTGCGATGGCGGTCAGGCAAGAACCCTGCATTGGAGCTTCCTATAAACTGTAGCGGGTTTTCTGAAGCTAGTGGAACTTTGTAAACGCCTCGTAGTGTTACCCTGCCTCGCCTCCTCGCTAGAGGTGTATGGGAAGTCGCGATCCCTTGGCAGATGGGTAACATGACTTGTGGGTAAAGATGCGCAACCTCTGCAGAGTGTAAAACTGGTATACTAGCCGTGCTCACGGTCACGAGCAGCTCGGACCCTCACATGATTAATTTATGGAACTAAATTCAATTTGTCATATGCATTGCATCGCAGGTGAGGTTGTTACTTTTGTTCTACTATTTAATTGGGTTGGTATTTACTTATACTTAGTAACTATTAATAAAATTTTGACCAACTTTAAAAGCAATGCTCAGCTTCAACCATCCTCTTTGGTAAGCCTTACACTTCACGTGAGCTCCCACCTTTGGCGAGTTCATGCACATTATTCCCCACAACTTGTTGAGCGATGAACGTATGTGAGCTCACTCTTGCTGTCTCACACCCCCCACAGGTCAAGAACAGGTACCACAGGATGAGGCGCATGGAGGATGCTGCGATGTGTTCGTGAGAGGTCTAGGTCGTCGTCTCTCAGTCAACTTTGGGTTGCTGGACCGTTGTCTCCTTATAATGTAATTATTTATTTTGTATAGAATTCCTGTTATATAGTAAAGATGTGACATTCGATCCTCTGCCATGATTCATCATATGTGTGAGACTTGGTCCCAGCACACCTGGTGATTATGTTCGCGCCCGGGTCTTGGTGCCCCAAAACCCGGGTGTGACACCAACGGTCAGAATTCAAAGGTATCAGTCAACGTACGCTCTAACCACACTAATAGTGGTCTTTTGTTAAAGAGATCCTTGGCTTTTCAGAAATAAACATGCAATCCACACCGGTTAAAACTAGGGACTAGAAATATACTTTTTAGACCCTATAATATGTTGATAATTAAATATATGCCATGGTAGCTGTAAAATGAATAAAAATCATATCTAATTCATTTCAAATCTAAATAAATGGTTTTGGTCTTAAATAAATTATAAAAATGCATAGAATAATTATAGGACCATTTTGAACCATGTTTTCATGTTTGGTGTATTATTTCTTATTTTGTTCTCATATTTGTTATATATAGGCAAGTAGATTCGGATTATTGCAATTATCCCGAGGGCTCCACTTTTGAGGACCTCAAAACCCCAAAAGAAGGCAAGTATTATATGATACCATATCCCATTAGATTAAATACTCATTAGTTTTTTGGCCAAATATTACTCCTAGTAGGACTACCCTAGTATATATTACCATGTCCTTGTTATACCTGGGAATTTGGGAATATTTTTGTAGACAATACTAGTGCTCTACATCTATAAAAAACGAAAGTGTTTTCAAAAGTTTTTGTGAGAGCTATTTATGAAAGTTACTTTTTAGCATACCATGGGGACTTGATGTATGGGTTAGGGTCCATTTCGTAGGGCTCTGGCATGCCCAAAAATAGCTCTAGCTCTAGCTTTTCTTGAAAAGCAACTTTTTGGTAGAGCTAAAGAAATTTTGCAAATCGTTTGATAGAAATGGCTTATCCTAGAGCCAGAGCCAGAGCCATTTCCTTGTACTAAAGTACCAGAACTGGTGAAGCTACTATTTGTGGCTTCTTCTCTGTAGTATAAAAATGGCGCTAACTTTTTTGTGCTTTTTGCAATAAGTTGTTTAAAAAAAGGTGTTTGGTGAGGCTCTAGCTTTTTCTAGAGAAAAGCCAGAGCCAAAGCCCTACCAACAGGCTCTTAATATTGCACAAGTGCCCCACCCTTAGGACTGGTTAGTTGAGAGACCACCCTAGATAAACAGTACAACCACAAAAACTACTATGGCTCTAGTATTGACCAAGTAATTAGGGTAAACTGTGTGGACATTAGCTGTGGCAGATGGGGACACATGAAGGCTCTTTTACCTCACATTTGCGTGGCTAGGCCTTGGGTGGGATGCCCTAGAGGGCCTACATGTGAAGACTATGGTGGAGAGATATTATAGGGATTTCCTCTAGATAATCTGTCATAGTGTAATATGCACTAGAGATCCTTTGTAAAGGAATCATATTGAAGCTTGCCACATCTCCTTGGAAGTGGTGAAGGGCCTTACAAACCTAGGCAAGTGGGTACCACGACTTGTAGGTAAAGTTGTACAACCTTTGCAGAGTGCATCAAACTGATTAATCAATCATGCTCGCGACCTTGGTGTCCTCACAGATTGGTGTTTTATTTTCAAAAACTAAAAACTTCACTATGAGATGTGGTGATGTGTAGTGGATGGTTTGCCTGCGAGATGTAGTGATTGGTCTATCTGTGAGATGCAGCGGATGTCCATTGTGGGATTCAATGGATGTGTTTTCAAAACTTTCATTGTGAGATGCAACAAATGGTTCTTTGTGGGGATAGATGCATGAACATGTTTTCAGAACTTTTGTTGTGAGATGCAACAAATGGTTCATTGTGGAATGCAATGAACGTGTTTTCAAAACCTTTGTTGTAAGATGCACTGAATGGTTCATTGTGAGATACATTGAACATGTTTTCAAAAGTTACTTTACGGTAATGGTTCACCATGTGACTTAGTGAATGGTTCATCATGACATGCAATGAACATTGAAGTTCCTAGATTGTAATGGATTTTTACCAAACAAAATGTTTTACAAAAAGGGGATCAGAATGCTTTTCAAGTTCAAATAAAACTTGACCCACTAAAAGCAACCGCACAAGCTAGCCCACTATATATCTAGTCCATTTTTACCCAAATTGGAATACTTGTTCAGTGCAAAAGTACTCACTCTTGCCTTCCCCACCCCTATCCTATGTACTTTTTATCCAGATGTTGGAGAACATGTGTCATGGACCCCAAGAGTTCTAGGATTATGATGAGTTTTAGGCCTGTGATCAACCAGTTGGCTATGGAGGGTCTACTAGTGGATTTATAAGCAATATCATGGTTATGTAATAAATACTTTGTTTCAATATAATAAAGCATTATGTTTGATATAATCCATTGTATGATGTCACTATACATATGATTCTCGATCTGATTACATGTATAGTGGACATTCGATTTTGTCCTTAAACCCGGGTGTGACATAAAGCTAGGTGATGTGGACATTGTGAATAAGATCATCTATGTGCTTCCAAATAACAAATATGCAAACATCATCACCATCCTTCACAACTTGGAGGACTTGAGCACAATGACCTCGGTACTTGTCATCGACAACCTAGTGGCATTTTAGATGTCATAGAAGATGGGAAATAACAACCCACTTCTTAAACCAAAGGCATGGCTCTCACATGTGAAGAGAGCAAAAAAGAAGGGCAAGAAGCAAGTTGAAAGCTCAAGCTCAACCTCCTAGAGTGAAGATGAAGATGAGGATGATGAAGAAGAAGAAGATGATGATTAAGCCTCCACCTTATGCTCTAAACTTGATAAATATACAATCAAAAGAGTTAGAAAGGTGATGAGGTTATTGGGTAACGCGAGGAAAATTCCATATTTCTGAAAATCCGATATTCAGAGATGCGCTAAGTTCCCAGGTCACGGATCGTCCGAGTGGAGTAGTCAGACTGTCCGTGCTAACGTCGGATCATCCGACCCTGGGTCGCGGACCGTCCTACACTAATAGAAACGTAGCCTTGGTTGATTCAACTAACAATATAGCCAATTGCAGTGGATTGGAGGACGTCTTTTGTTGCATATCTGTGTGATCCAATTGTTAGGATAGATAGGAACAATCTATGGATAGCTTTCAAGTATGTTTTGGTTAATGCCTAACTTTATCGCTGAACTCCTAGTGATGTCTTACTTAAGTGCTTGGGCCCTGATGATGCTATAATAGCTATGACCAAAGTAAAAGAAGAAATTTGTGGTAGTCATCAATCGACACCGAAGATAAAGTGGCTTTTGAGAAGAGCTGATTTCTATTGAGAGGTGACACAGAGAGAGTGGCGAGGTCGCGGACTGTCCAACTCTATGTCGTGGACCGTCCGCGTTTACACACAGAGCACAATCAAGAGGTATACTCCTAATGTTTGGCCTCGAATCAGAGGCAACAATTCTCTACCATTGTTTGAGAACGTTGCCACACGTTGTTTAGTCACTTTTGACCGTTGACCCTTTCTTTCTCGTTGCTACGTCTCAAGCTCTCGTGGCTACATAATAACACTTACTATGCACGCCTTGAGCCAGCAGCCGAGTTTGACGAAATTCAGGGTTGGACAGTTGCGGATGAACGGATTGCACGCTAATCCTTGGATCATGTTGATGAAGGGTGTAAATTGTTGGTTTGTTCGTGGTACATGTCCGACGCCGAAACACGACCGGTTGCGCTAATGGAAAGCCCAAAGCTAATCCATTCGAAGGCCAGCAGCCGTCTGAACGGTCAATCGCAAATGAGTGTGTACACAAAAACGTCGTGTCTGTTTTGTCGTCAACACACACACACATACGTACGTCCATGCTACGTACGAAAAAGACGCCTTTGTTCTGAGCATCTTTTTCCACCGTCCGTCCCCCGTTTTTTTTAAAGAATGTGGTTTGGTGCAATTTGATCTGATCCCTACCGTTCAGAATCTTCCGTAGACCGCAGCTTTGTATTTGCATACGAATAGACGATGGCTGTGAGCTGTGGCTGTGGCTGTGGCTGTGTCTGGTCTTGGTTGCGCTGCAAAAAAGACAGAAGCTCTACATGAACCATCAACGTCGGGGCCAGGCGCGTCGTTCCAGTTGCAAACGCCTGCAGCGGCACGCAGGTTGACGGACGGAGACATGCGAGCGCGGGCGGCCGGCGACTGCGAGCCAGCCGAGCGCCGCCGCGAGTTGCTGTCGTGCCCAGCAATCTCCAGCGCGTGCACGCAAGCCCGGTCGCGCCGCACCGCCTCTCGGTCGTCGGATACACGGGCCCCGCGCGTGGCGTCTCTGTGCCTGCGGTGCACCGCGCCCGGTCCAACGACGGCGAGGGTCCGGGTCCACGCCACGCGCGCGAGGGATTGCCCGGTCGCGTCGCAGCCCGCAACTGCTACCGTGCTACGCGACGCCCGCAGGCCGCATTGCCGCAACACCGCTGGGTGGGGATGCCAAATCCGATCTGTTGCCATTCCTACCGCTGGGACGGGGAGGGGAGAATTAAAAAAAAGGAAAAATAAAATCTAGTACTACTTATTAAGAGTGTAACATTAGTCTGCCTCCTGCCGTTCTGCCGTTCTGCCATCCTGCAACCTCAACCGTCCATTCCATTGTTCTGCAATTTCAACCGTTCGATCACCAGCCGCTCGATCCCCCACCGCCGCCAGTCGTCCGATCCCATCGCCCGATCCCCGCCCCGGAGGTTGGAGATGCGAGGGATGGCCCCTGCCCCGGTGCCCCCCACCCCCGTTACCCTCGTCCGATCCTCTTCCTTCCCCGCAGTCTCCGATCCGCCCGGCTTCACCAAATCCACCCTCCCCACGCAATAGCCACCGACCGTGTTCGCCGCCCCACCTCCCCGCCTGGCGTCCGTGTTGCTCGCCGCCCTGGAAGGGACGCGTCCACAAGAGGCAAGGCCGTGCCCCCGCCCGCCCCCGCGCAACCGCCGCGGCACTCGACGTGTGGACGTCCGAGCCGGCGCCCGTGCAGGAGCGGCGCCGGAAGCTGCTCCAGATGCTGGGGCTCGCCGGGGACCCCGCCCTGGCGCGCCTCGAGATGGGCCGATCGGTCTCCTACGACGACGGGCCTGTGCCCGTCCGCCCGGCGCCGGCCTCGCCGCCCATCTCCCGATCCAGATCAGACGGCGGCGCCGTGCCGGCCTCGGCGACCAAGCCGCCGCTGGGAGGGCGGTCGCCGGGCTCCTCCGAGGCCACGCCCGAAGGGGAGGAGGAGGAGGAGGCCGACCCGAGGTGTCTGATCCGGAACCTCGACGACGGCAGCGAGTTCGTGGTCAAGGAGGGGTCCGAGCTCCGCGAGGTCGGCACGGGCCGGCAGCTCACCATGGAGGAGTTCGTTGACCTCTGCGTCGGTCGCTCGCCTATCGTCCAGGAGCTCATGCGGTGCGAGAACGTTGCGAGCTCCGGCTCGTCCACCCCCGTCCAGCGCTCCGACTCCGACTCCAGCAACGGAGCGACGCGCCACCGGCGGCGGCGGCGGCATAGCAGCTGGCTTCGGGGCATCCGGAACGTCGTCGGCTCCGTGGTGGCCAGCTCCCGCGACCGCCGCAGCAGCGACGACAAGGACACGTGCTCGGAGAAAGGTGGGCGCCGGTCCAGCTCGGCCACAGACGACAGCCAGGACAGCGCTGGAGCCGTGCGCCACGGCCCGGTGCGCGTTAAGGTGAGGCAGTATGGCAAGTCGTACAAGGAGTTCAGTGGCCTGTTCATGAACCAGGAGATTCAGGCTCACGATGGCTCCATCTGGAGCATCAGGTTTAGTCCAGATGGCCGGTACCTCGCGAGTGCTAGGGAAGACTGCGTGATCCATGTCTGGGAAGTGTCAGAGTTCGATAGGAAACGTGAGGAGAACGGAGCGTGCAATCCTTTTGTTGCGATGGTGTGCAACGGTTCGCCGGAGCCAACATTAGCCGTGGCTAGCAGTGTGGATGGGAGCAATCGTGAGAAGAAGCGTCGGGCAAGGTTCTTGGAGGGTCGTAGGTCTGTGAGCTCAGACCGGCTAATGCTGCCAGAGCATGTGTTTGCGCTGTCAGAAAAACCGATTTGGACCTTCATGGGGCACTCAGAAGATGTGCCTCATGACCAATTTAGTTTGTTGTGAATTTGACGTGTGGGGTCCAATTTAATGGAAGGGGATTTTGTCACACTTTGTGATGATGGCCAAAATTACCTAACCTTGAGCGTGATAAATGGTCACAAGTAGATTTGCTTTGCACATTATCCACTGCTAGCGTCCAAAGAAATTTCCTTCTTACTTGACAAGCTACGGTTCATCCTTGTGTGGCGGGCAGAATTACAGTCATGGCTTGGACCTACATCTGCCACTGAGTTTACATGCTCCTTATCCAACATTTTACCATGCACTGGTTGGGCCTTGAGACTCTTAGCTTCTTTCCACTGTGACATATTCTGAACCGTGTTTAGCACAGGATGAACATACTGGCATCTATCACGGAGTTTCTTTGTCGTAATTAGAGGGATTTCTGCCTCTACAGAAGTACCACTGCTCTTGGGTGCAGGGCTGACAACTTCTGCGTTTGTTGGTCTTTATTTTCAGATCAAAGAAACTCCATGTGTTTGTTGGTTGTTGAAGGTTGTCCATGGAAGGAGAATCAGACGCCCCGGATCGCCGCCCCAGCCTCCATGGAAGGGGAGTCCTCTCGATCCGTGTCCGTGCTGTCCATGGAAGAAACCTTGCTGTCAGCGCGTCTCCACTTGGTGAGTGATCTTTGAGTAGTCTTGCTATGAACAACAATTCGTTGTTGCTGTTGTACTTGTGGAGGGGCTTGCGTTCACTAAAGTGTAGGTGGATGCATTTGTTTATTGTTGCCCCCATCAAGAATCCAGGTTTCAATTCAGCAAGAAATGCTATCCAGAATTCTAGATCACGGAGGAAGCAGTTATTACCTGCACCAATCCATCTTAAGGTATATTCTTAAATTTGTTATAAGCCTGTTAATTGAATAGCAAGCTTTCTATAGCATGGTTCTATTTTTTGTGGCTGAATGCATTGTGAAACACCATTTTTTATTGTGGCCCAGGTTTGTATCGCTCACGGTCCTACATCTCCAAACCCCGTAAGTGTTGTGCTTGATACACAACTGAAGCCTAAAATGTAAAGTGTACGCGTTTTGACTAAAACTGAGGAGCTCTTAAGTAACAACTGCTTGGTATGCAGCAGTTTCAGGATATACCTCACAAGTTTCAGGATGCAAGAACACAAGATATACCTGCTGGTTCATTGTATTTTTGCTAACATTTTGACTAGCATCAGTATGTTACTTGGGTCACGAGAATTTCTACGGTGAGCTCATTTTCTTGATTAAGAGAATAAATCTCGGCGCAACCCAGCGTCAAGCAGAAGGTGCCGCACATCACTCCCTCTCCCCCCTTGCAACAACGGCATGCCCCTCTCTCCCCCCTTGGAACAGCGAAATCGAAGGTTCATGCAACAGCGGCATCGACGACCAGTTCCCGGGCCCTCCCTTGAACGCAGCAAGCATTCAGGTACATCTTAGCATTTTATTCATGTTAGTAGGTTGGCGCATAGGTAATGACTTTTTTTACATGCCTCAACACAGCTGTACAAATCCATTATTTCTTGGTTTCGGTATCCACCCCAAAACGCCATTCGAACATGAAGTGTGAACCTTGAACCTTGCATAGAGGTTTTGCTTACAAGCTCTAAATTGCTTTACTCTAACATCACTGGAAAGTTATCCGTATGTACACAATGTGACCAAGCATACTACATTTGATACCTTTTAGTGGAATTTAGCTCACACTATAGAGCTCCCCAACAGATTTAGCTCACAGCCTAGATGTACCAAAAAATACTATAGTTAAATTTAAGCGGACCAGCAAGAATAATTTGGTACTTCATTTTTCCGGTTCTCAATTCACCCCAAATATTACTTGGTTATAGTTTTCGCACACAGTCCTCTATCTACACCCACTACTATTCTATATGAGCCTATTGTGGACGTCCACAGTACTCACCATGCCCCCGCCCTTCCCACCGCACATCATATTCTGCCCCGTGCATCCGTAAGTGGCTTTGTGGGGATGTGGTCCACCTACGTCCCGGAGCAATGCCCCATCACCTTCAGCTCGTTGATGTCCTTTAGGCTCCCAATGACGCTCTTCATGTTTATGGTGCTCTACCTCGAGTCTGCACCAATCTCTACTACTTATTAAGTAAGCAATAGTAGTCTGCCTCTGACGTGTTCTGCCTCTGACATGTTCTGTCGTTCTGCCATCTACGTGCGCCCCCCCCCCCCCACAGGCCAGCAAAAAATTACACGTACTCACGAGTTGAATCTGAACAGTTCAGCCACTAAACACACAACAACTGAGTTCTTACTATTGTGTCCGAGCCAACGCTTATAAGCCGCTCTATGTCTCCTTTACTAACCAGTATGGTACTAATTTTTTTGCAAGACACAACACCACAGCAGTACCCACGTTCTGGGCTGAATTTTTGGTGCGGCCCATACGTTTGGGGCGGCCCATACTCCAGCGACCACAGCAGTCTTCTTCGGCAACCTCCGTCCGCACGACGTCGTGCCCAACCGCTCGGTCAGCTCCACTACGCAATTCGCTACCTCGGCTTCGACATCCGCGACGTGCAGAGCCCGGAGGACATCGTCGCCGCGGAACGGCTCGTTTTTTCCCGGTGTCGGCGCCTTCGGCTCCGCCGTGGACGTCCTCAACAGGACGGGCATGGCCGACGCACTCCGTGAGTACATCCAAAGGGACCGCCCCTTCCTAGGCATCTGCCTCGGTCTCCAGCTGCTCTTCGATTCCAGCGAGGAGAATGGCCCGGGTAAGCTCTTCTCAACCCCACTTCGTCTGCGACTTGCATACTAGCTGAGCGAAATGGATGAATGGTACTGTGGTTGATTTTGCATTTACTGTCACAGTGAGCGGCCTCGGTGTGATACCAGGCGTGGTCAGGCGATTCGACTCCTCAAATGGCCTCATAGTTCCACATATTGGCTGGAACGCTCTCCAGATCACCAAGGACACACCACTGTTGCAGGGAGCTGATGGCCAGCATGTGTACTTTGTTCACTCCTATCGCGTACTGCCTGTAAGCAACGAGCCATTTAGATTACCGTACTTTGGTTGACTGATGAGGTGTGACTTGTTCTTTTCTTTCTTCATGCTTAGTCAGATGCTAATAGAGACTGGATTTCCTCGATATGCAACTATGGTGACAACTTTATATCCTCCATCTCAATGGGCAACATTCAGGCAGTTCAATTTCACCCAGAAAAGAGTGGAGGTGAATATTTACTCCATCTGATAGTCAATATAGGTCTATTATGATGTCAACACAGTATCCAATACATCACCTTGACTAGCAATATCTATGGACATATTATTTCAAATAGAAAGAGTTTTATATTATGGTCTATGGAAGTATTTTTTTTCTTGATGGATCTGGTGTGTTAATACTGTGATGTCCACCTTTATGACCTTTTAGATATTGATAGTCAAAGATAAAAAGAGTTTCCCTACAACAATCCTGATTAATGAATAAACTTGTATTTGTGATCAGAGGTAGTAGTTGACACTTGGATTTCCTAAGTTTAAACTTACCAATTGTATCAACATTCTTTTTCCTTTGTGCAGCTACCGGACTTTCTATTCTAAAAGAATTTCTCAGACCTAACTCTCTTGGGACCAAGGTAATACAAAGGAGACCAAGATCACTGGTACCAATGCTTCCCTGAAATCACATGCACATTATGTTTTTTTATTATGATTTGGTATCTTCTCTGTGTCTGTGAACAAGAAAGATTATGTTCCCCTGAATATAGATCCCTGAAATCCATGTCTGTCAGTTGATCAACCATGTGTTGTGTCTATAGGAGAAAAAGAGAAGGAAAAGAACTGGGTCAGAACATATACTCAGAAAGAGGCTACATGCACTGATGCACCGTTTTTATAAACTTGACTCCCCACGAACTCATATTATCATAGTCTAGCAGAAAAGGATTGTAGTTAAGAAATCAGAGAGCAGTGACATATATGAAAACTAGCGGCACAGTTTTACAAAAGGGAGAACTTAAATATTCCATGTACTTCTTCATATAAAACAGGAAATACAATTCGTTTATGGTGTTAGCACTTTTCAGTACCCTTGTAGATCTTATGTGCTTCAAGGACGAATCGAGCTGCTTCTCCAGGTGCTCCAGCTCTTTTATGCCTAATGACTCGAGATCTTCACCAAGCACGTTCCTGAGGATTGTTGGTAAAACATTCGAACTTTTAATTGGTTATCAAAATAAGAATCCATCTATCTTTGATTACACTGAAAGAAATGCATTGAGCTAAGTCCCCCATTTTATACCTTTTTAAAATAAAAATATATGATGCAGACTTGAAATGTTATACAGACGACATATTCAGGCAATACTAGAAATCTTCATTTTCACCTGTACTAATTATGTGTAAATAAAATGGTAGCATCAGTTTATTATAACCTGCATGCATGTTAGTTTCAGAATGTAGCACATTCCACATTTCATTTCTTTTTTATATTGCATAGTTACGATATATAGTTCTACACAATAATGGTCGTTCCAGAGAGACATAATTAAGTAGTTTGTATGGTATATTTGAAAGGACGACAATCATATCGGCAAAATATATTTGAATGTTTTGGTATTCCTAGCTTTGCACTATTTCAATTTAAATTCAATGTTGCTTCATGAACTTACTGGTTTGAGATGAATAAATAAGCCATGCTATTTTGTTTTAAGCATGTTTTCCCAAAACAAAGCACATTCAAACATAAATTGCTATTTTTAAGTATGTACAGAAATAACAAATTTATCTTAATTGTATAACAGAACTCACCTTTGAGTCCCCTGTAAATTATCAACACGTGCCTTCAGTTTGAGGTACTCATTGCGGCTACTTTTCAGTTGCTGAAAAAATGTCATTATGTATGTTTAGCATAAACAGGAATGCCTTGTTCAACAAACTATATTGAGATCATAATGATGATCTATATATTAGGCCTCATAATTGTCGCTAGAAAAACATAATTTAAAATGTAACAGAAGAATAATAGAGATGCTTATATATATTTCCTTGCTTGCAAAAGACCACACATGGTAGAACATTACCACATCAACAGTTATGCTCACGCACACATAACAAGACAATTTTTGCTGTTACATGGTAGCATATCCACTACATCAATTATGTTGCAATAACTTTTAAGGTGTGCAACACAGGATTTTAGTAAGGGCCTACTACTATAGTTCTGTTTTTTTAATGTAAAGATAATACAGCTAATGATGGTCTATGGTTGTGGAGCACGTTCTTAAGTCAATAATATGTTTTTATATATGACAATATTTACTGGTGCACATGCATTATTTTATATCTCGCATGAAATATGTGAACAATATAATAAATTTCTCTTACAAGGGAATAAATGTACTAAGGTAGTGAGACAATTGTGTTCCTTTCTTTGCTTGGTTTGGGTCTATTTACGAAACAGAATAATATGCATATATGCTCAATCTCCAAAAGTGTCACAGTGAATACTCATTAGGAAGAAATTTTGCATCAAAATTAAAATTTGATATTCATATCTATTATTTAAAAGAACAAGTGTTTCTATAGTTGCTTTTATTCAAAAATCTCCTCGAATAGCCTTGTACAGGCACTTTTGATTCTTTAATAATAAACATATGTACATGTTTCACAGTTCACACATGACAAATCCAAACTATTATATTTCGAAGATGACATTTATTTAGACAACAATTTCGTAGATGAATCATCTTAGTAGCAAAGTAGCTGTTGATTAATGTTTTTCGGAGTATACATCGAGGCTATAGATATTTGCAAACAAACTTGCCCACGCTTGTCTTAACTAGAGAAAAAGATCTTACCTCATTCTCTCTATTCTGGAGTGCTGTTTCAGGCCCTGCAAAACTGCATTTTTGGTACTTTTCAAGTGTTTTTGGCATGCTGCAGATAGGAAAGGCATGAAAACCCAGGCATACAGCAGCTAATATCTAGAAAATTTACACATGTCATTGAAAAATATTGAGTGCAAACTTAACACAGAGAAAAATAAAGCCAACATTGGCAAGGGGAAGGACATAAGAAGTATAGGCTCATCAAATGGAATAGTATTTGCCAACCTAAGGATGTGGGGGGTTTAGGCATTAAGAATCTTGATATACATAATAGATGTTTATTAAGTAAGTGGTTGTTTAAGCTCATGAATGAAGAGGGCTTGGCAGACACTGCTTAGGCAGAAATACTTATGAAACCAAACTTTAGCTCAGGTACAGAGGCAGCTAACAGATTCACACTTTTTTGTGGGGTGGGGGGACTAATGAAAGTAAAAGAAGATTTTTCAGCTTTGGAACCTTTCAGCGTAATGATGGTAATCATGCGAGATTTTGGGAGGACAAATGGATGCGGAACTTCTCTTTGAAAGATCACTTCCCACAACTTTACAATTTAGTAAGACGAAAGAACACGGTGGTTGCAAGTGTTTTTAGCACCGTTCTAAATGTTTCTTTTCGTCATGGATTGGTAGAACAATATAGTGTCCAATGGATGAAATTATTCAGGAGTGCAAAGCACTGAACTCAATACTCATAAACTTGTAATTTTCTTATTTATTTCTGTGATATGAGCAGCATATTCAATCTACTGATGGAACTTACATTAGTATTTGTTTTTTTGTGGGCTGTCTTATTATAACTTCACTTGTGACTTCTGATACATACAGTGGAGTGGTTGTGGCGTCAAATGAAATGCCTATCAGCGTAAGCATCTGTGCAGGAAAATGTTATTCATAGATTTCTGTAGTTTTTTTGTTAATATTCTTTCTGCAATCCAAAATGTTTTGCGATAGTAGTTTTGTGCTAATACCAATTTATCAATTTTTTAGTTGTTAAAGTTTAAAATTATCGCCATTTTACTATAGCAGTATGAAATCTATAACTCTGATGTTATTGGCCATGTAACTGTGCTACAATTATGTACATTCAGCTTATACAAATGCCATCTGTAATTTTTTTTTGAAGAAGGAACATTGACCTTGGTGTGTACAAGAGACTAAAGAGTGTAACTTTAAGCTATAACTCAAATGTTATTACGCATGTAACTGTGCTACAATTATGTACTTCATCTTGTACAAATGTCATCTGAGAAGGAATATTGGTCTTGGTGTGTACAAAAGACTAAAGAGTGTAACTTTCATATATTCAGACTTTTTTTGGGTGGGTTCATGAACTCTGGAATCACAGTATTAGAATTTAAACGGTCATTGGTCCCCTGCTGTTCAGCTTCACTACTTTATTAATTGAAAAACATTCTATTAGATCCAACTGAAATAAAATGACAGGCGGTTAAAAGTGTTAATTCTCAAATTCGGTGTGTTGCTTCCTTACTCATACTTATATTATGGTGTGTAACTCTGTACAAGATTAAATGGTTGAAATGCCCCACCAGTGCATCTTTTGGTTTCGGTGGTAAACTTGTTTCTTTCCATCCGGTGGCACCCACCCAAGGTGCGCAAACATCTACATCTGAGGTAATTATTCTTTGTCAGTGTTATGTTTTCTGCTCCTCTTCAAGTTCCTGTGTTTATGTTATGTTTTTTATAGGTACATGTGCACAATTTGGTGATTGAGCAAAGTCTGGTGAGCCGATCAACTGAATTTGAAGCTGCTATTCAGAATGGCGACAAAAGTTTGCTACGTGCTCTGTGTGAAAAAAAATCACAAGAATCTCTGTAGGTGCTTCTTTAGTAGAACTAATACTGATATTTGTATGGAGACTAACTTTATGTGATGCATGTTTGATCAGATCTGATGAGGAGAGAGAAACCTGGGGCTTCTTAAGGGTTATGTTTGAGGATGGGGATTTTGCAAGGACAAAATTGCTTGCTCATCTTGGCTTCGAACCACCTCAGGCACCGCCTACAAGTTCAACTGATGAATTGAGCCAAACATTGGCAGATACACTTAATATTGATCATGCTGCAGTAACCGATAATGCGGATGCCCAGTTTCTTATTGATAATGGGGATGATTTTTTCAACAATCCTCAACCTGCAGAGGCTAGCTTGGCTGAAGAATCAGTTTCTACAAATGGTCAACAGATAGAACAGGAAGTTTCTGGAGATGCTGTGCCATCAGATCCATCAATTGACAAAAGCATTCAACATGCGTTGGTGGTTGGAGACTACAAAGGGGCAGTTAACCAGTGTCTTGCTTCTAATCGTATGGCTGATGCTTTGGTTATAGCCCATGCCGGTGGTTCTGCTCTCTGGGAAAACACAAGAAATCATTATCTCAAGAACAATATCTCACCCTACTTAAAGGTTTCATTTTATTTTCGGTTTTGAATATCTGTATTTATTTGTACATAGTAATTTTCATAATCACCATTGTTTATTGTTGTACTGTTTCAATTATAGGTTGTCTCTGCTATGGTGGGCAATGATTTAATGAGTTTTGTGAGTACCTGGCCACTAAGTTCATGGAAAGAAACTCACGCCCACCTATGGACCTACCCCCTCGCCTCACAGCATGGCCGCCGGCTTGGTGTCACCCCCGACCATGTTGTCTCTGGCAACACATCGGGCACCGTCGGTGCAGCCTCCCCCGCCGACAACCGTTGAGCCCCCACTGCCACGCTCACAATGATCTCCACGACCCCCATCTCGGTGCAGTTGCCGCCTATCTAGCCAAAATCGTAGCTGCCGTCGGGCCCCGCTTGTGGCCCGCAACTGCATTTGAATCTGGGCGCACAGCCGCTACAGTACTGGGGGCCAATCTGTTGACTCCCCCTTGGCCTCACCACCACGCCATCATCGGATCCGATCGAGCTGTTCGCCGCAGCGCCGATGATGGACGCGGCGCTGCCAGCCGTCGTCGTCGCCACCTTCCTCTATTGCCTTGATGTTCTATCCATGCTCGCTGTCGCTGCATGCCACGGACTCTGGGGAGGGCTACATGCGCCTGCCCTCTGACGCGGCGAAGTGAACGACGATCTGCTGAATTATTGCATTCCGTATGGTACGAATTGTTACGTTATGTTGCTTCATCTTGAATGAATTTTGTTCATCGTACATGTATCTTGTATTTGAGTAAGGTGCTATTACAAATTAACCCATTCACTCATGTCCCTTCTCACTGTGATACAAATGCATATAGGACTACTCTGTTTAGGTAACACAGCCATCGAGCTATGAAAATTAATTTTACACTTACTGATAATCTGTAAATCTGAAAACACTAGAAATCACCAGTCCATGGTAGATGTAAATGTTAAAGTTTGTTGTTACTATAATAGATGAAATATTCACAACTTACACTGTAAGTTATGCTTTTGTTGAGGATTGGGTCTATTTTTGTATTAGTATATGTATCCTTTATATTCTTGTATGTAAGAGGAATATGCAATTTCTGTCATTTAATGTTAAAGTACATATGCCATCTCTGTATATATTTTTTATGCTTTTGCATAATTATATATTTTTGTTATTTCCATGTTTATTATCAGGGAAGCTATCTTACTAAAGCAGATAAGTGGGTACAAATCAAGGCCAAGCAAGACGGAGACAAATTTGCAGCAAGGCTGCATTTTTTCAGGTGAGGCAGTTAAAATCGTTGCTGCATATTGTTAACAATCATATATTATGATTGTATTGTATATACTTATTTATTGGTTTTTAGTTATTTTTTATCAAATCTGGAATCCTAATATGCATGCCATAATGAGTTAGCAATAAGATTCTAGAACATATTTGTTTTATACTGTATTCAAGAGCAAACCGGAGAAATGAATTTGCCTATTTTTATCCTTATGCACTTGACAACATGAATTATTCTATTTCAGTTCATCTCTTTCTTGCCACAAATTTAAATGAATATAATTGTTTGTTTCGGTGGCAATTCTGTGAAGCCCAAAAGTTCCAAGTCACCATCTAAGAAAATTGAAGTGGCGAGATCTCTTAATCTAATCGGTGCACCTTGGAAGGTCTGAACCATCTGAGTTCAACTGTAGCACCCATTTACATAAGTTCCTATCTTTGGAGTTTTAGTCTTACAATCTATTTTGTTCCCAGAACAAAGCTTTAAGGTCTGACGAGCACAAAACTGTGGTCCATTCAGAAGTAATTCTCTGTGTTGAAATTTACCAGAAGACATATGCCTTTGTTAAGGTAAACCTTATCCTTCACTTACAAATACTTATAGTTAATGTGAAGGCCTTAATTTTATGGTCCTACCATGCCTGCAGTCCTAGGAACTTCTTTTGGTGGGAAGCCAATTCCTTACTGATCTAAGGGATAACATTTATTGTTTGCCTGTTAAGATGATGGAGCTGGCTGGACAACACGGTCATTCTGGGTATTATATTATCGTGGTATGCTTTTCCTTTTTTGATAATTGAATACTTTTCTGGATATTTGTTTTTGAAGAACTATGCATAATTTTTAAATCTCCATTTTCTATCTCATGATACGTTCTACAATGATACAAGACCTTATTCTGCTACTGATTACAGTAAGCCTATACTAGATTGGCTTGAGAATTCCAGTGATGAGGTAGGAGAGAAGTAGGATGCCATAACATCTGGTGTTCTGAAGAAGCGGCAAAAGGACTTGCTGAGCGGTTTGAGTATTTGTAATGTGCCTAAACTTAAATCAGAGACAAGGCTGCTGTTATGAGGGATAAGTGAGTCATTCATATTTTAGTGATGTGGCATGATATTCTTTGCGGAAATCCCATCTTTGTATATAGATTATGAAACATTTTCTTATAACAATGTAGCACACATTTTATATATAAGTTATCATAGTATTATATGTTCCCGTTGCAACGCACGGGCACTCACCTAGTAAGAACAAGAAACGAGCACGACGGGCCCCACATGGGACCGCTGCTGGACCCGCTTGGCGGTCCGCGGGCCCTCGACCCACGTAACAGTAGCGGCATGCACGTAGAAGAGCTGGGGCCCACAACATTGGCGTCATGTGGGTGGTGGGACCGTGGGACGGTGGGAGTGCGGCGGGTCGTCTCGTCGCGCGGCCTCGCGGAGTCGCGGGCCATCTTGGCGTGAGCTGTACGCATTTTCTCCACTTGCCTGCGTCTGCGAGCGTATACTCTCAAACCATCTTGTGTCAATTCAATGTTTCTTGTATACTTGAGAAAAATACCAATTCCTCCTTTCTCTCTTCCGGGTTACGAGGACCTCCCTTTCCAGCAAGCGTTTATTTCGTGGACGCTTTTTCATTTGCTCCCCGTGATCTAAAGCTGTTGCCTGTTGGATACGTGTCTCGCATATAACACCTGATTAGATCCGTTATTACTCTCATGACACATAATTCATGAGTCTTTTATAGTCTTTAATATATCAAAAATATTGATAAATCATTAGTAACATCTCTACTATATTAAATTATTAGTTTCAACGGTCGTACCGCGCGTCAATATTTTTCAAAAAAACACACTACATTTCTTTAGAATTAACCCGCACTCTTATAATCTCTTCTCTACTACTATAACAGGAGAGTTTCGTGCGTCCTGATTTTCATGCGTTGTCCCCCTCCCGTGGCTATCGTACATCTCGTGCTTCCCTGCATCTCTGAAATGAACTCCCGCACGCCACACACATAAACCACATCTGCATGCCACACGCCTTCATTCGCATGCTATCGCAACCTCGGAGCGCATCGTGAGGATAAGTGTCAAGAATATAAAAAAAATCTGATGAAGATAACAGGCCTCGTCGTGGGGTGAAGCCCAACCCAAGAGTGAATGGGCCAGAATGGACCCACTAGAAGTCTCCAGCAGTGTTATTTTATTTTTGCTAAACTCGTGAGAAGGGGTTAAGAAGGGATAGAGAGGAACCTGGGAGGTGTGGAGAATAGAATCCTGTTGGCCGGCTGCGTCCGGATCTCCTGGCGGCTCTGTCGTTGTAAGTTCCACACAATTACTCTGATTCTAGTGCTTCGTGAGAGGAAATCGTATGCCGGGAGCGGCATACCTCCACCCCTAAATCAGTGTTCTTACAAGTGGTATTCAGAGTCCGTTTCAGATCCTGGCGGACCCTCCGAGATACTTGCGGCGTTCGCAAATCAAGACGCGTTCGCAAACTCAGTCGGAAACCATGGAGCAGAGCATCGCCGACTTATCAAAGCTCCTGCAAGCCATGCAAAGCCAGAACGAGTACATCAAATTGGCTCTAAAAGCTAATACGGCAGCGGTGAGAGATCTGTCAAGTTGGAGGCCGCACATCGAAGCGGATGTGGGCGATCTGCGAGTGGAGTTGAGCAACCTCTCCACTCAGGTGAAGGAATTGACGACCATGCAGAGTGAAATCGCAGAGGCCCGCAAGATGTTCGAGCTGGGGTCTCAAGGACAACCATCGTCAACAACGGCTCCATGGCTATCACCAGAGTTCATGCCGATTGCTGCGAATGAGGAATCTGGCGTAAATACAAATCACCGAGGTGCTGGTTTTAGGGTAATCCATACCCTAACACCACCTCCGGCCAAAGGTACTAAGATCCCTCCACAATTTAACTTCTCTAATCAGCATGACACTTTTCAGCATCCTCCACTGTTAACAAATTACTTAAGTTCGTTAGCAGCAGCCTTGCCTAATGTGAATTTCCCTTAGTTTGACGGTCATCATCCTAAAATGTGGAAAACCAAATGTGAATCTTACTTTGAAGTTTTTGTTGTTCCTAGAGAAGTGTGGGTAAAAATAGCTACTATGCATTTTGGGGGTTCAATAGCGTTTTGGCTTCAGTCGATGGACCCAGCTATTCGTCTAACCCCATGGCCTGAGTTTTGTACCGCAGTCTGTGCTCGTTTTGAGAGGGATCAACACAACCACTTGATTAGACAGTTTTTCTACATAAAACAATTAACAATAGTTACAGAATATGTGGAACAGTTTGACACATTAATGCACCAGATTTTGGCCCATGACCCATCCTTTAGTATGTCTGCTATAGCTATTCGTTTTGTGGATGGTCTTAGACGGGATATTAAAGCAGTTGTGTTTATTCAAAGACCTCTAGATTTGGATATTGTTGTCTCTCTTGCTCTGTTACAGGAGGAAGTACTCACTCCATGTTGCCAACAAGTATCAACTGGCTTTGAAGATTCAGCTATGTTCAACAGAAATTCAGGATTTAAGCCTATTTCTGTTGTGGCGACTCAAGGTGGGGAAAGACCTCATAGGTCACCAGGGACAGAGTTTTCTAGGCACAACAATGATGGGAGGAAGGTTTCTGCATTGATGGCTTATAGGAAGGCTAAAGGATTGTGTTATAAATGTGGCTCGAAATGGGGTCCGGCACATACTTGTAGCACAACGGTATCTCTGCATTTAATCGAGGAATTATGGAAGATGTTGGACGTATCAGAAATGGTGAACAATCACTTTGATCCTATTGGAGAGCTACCAAGGGATCTCATGGTTGTATCGGTGGATGCAATGCAAGGTACAGAGGCCCCTCAAACGATCAAATTGGCAGCTACTTTATTTGCTAAAAAAGTGATCATATTAGTGGACTTAGGAAGCTCTTCCTCATTTGTTAGTGAACAATGGGCTCAATTGGGACCTCTATTAGTTCCTTTGTGCAAACCAGTTCACGTGGGGTGGCCAATGGATAGATCATTAATTGCAGTTACAAAATTCTAGATTGCAAAATTTCTATCAATGGACATTGTTTTCAGTTGGATCTGAAAGTTTTACCTCTTAACAATTATGATGTGATTCTCGGTATGGATTGGTTGGAAGCTAACAGTCCCATGACTATTGACTGGCAACATAAATTACTGGTGTTTCATACTGATCAGACTCGAGTAGTACTGCAAGGCTTACAGGCTTACTTGTCTACTTTGGAACCACTGTCAGTCCCACAGCTGGTACATTTGGATTTATTAGATGAATTATGGTGTGTTCTTCAGTTGCAAGCAGTAGAACATTCCTCGGATAGCATTTTGCCGTTCGAGATCACCCAGCTCATTCAAGATTATGCTTCGTTATTTGACAAACCTACTGGCTTGCCACAGTCGAGGTCGCATTATCATACAGTACCTTTGGTCCCGGGGGAAATTCCTTTTCGTCTGCGACCTTATCGCTATAACCCAGCACAAAAAGATGAAATAGAAACTCAGATTTCAGAACTACTTCGTAACGGAATGATTCAGCCGAGCAATAGTCCTTTTGCCTCTCTTATTATTCTAGCTCGAAAGAAGACTGGTGATTGGCGCCTTTGTGTGGATTATAGGAGACTTAATGCTCTCACAGTCAAAAATAAGTATCCCTTACCGGTTATAGATGAGTTGTTGGATGAGTTACAGGGAGTGAAGTGGTTTTCCAGTTTGGATCTCAGTTCAGGCTATCACCAGATACTAATGGATCCATAGGATATTCCAAAAATAGCATTCCAAACTCACAATGGCCACTTTGAATATAGAGTCATGCCATATGGTCTCACTGCGGTCCAGCAACATTTTAGTTGACCATGAATTCAGTGCTCGCACCTTTTCTCCGCAAGTGTGTGGTTGTGTTCATAGACGATATTCTCATTTATAGTCCAACCTGGTCGGAACATTTACAACATTTACAAGAAGTTTTTTCCACTTTGGATAAGCAACAATTTAAGGTCAAATTATCCAAGTGTTCTTTCGCTCAGACTAAGCTTAATTATCTGGGACATGTGATCAGTCAAGAGGGAGTAGCAACAGATCCTGCCAAAATTGAGGCAGTACAATCATGGCCAGTTCCGAAGACAGTCAAAGAGATTCGGAGTTTTTTAGGCCTAGCGGGCTATTATAGGAAGTTTGTTATAGATTTTGGAATCCTCAGTCGACCACTCACTAATCTGTTGAAAAAAGGACAAGTATTTTGTTGGCAGGAGGCACATGATATAGCTTTTCAAGCGTTAAAACAAGCTCTGGCCACAGCTCCAGTTCTAGCACTTCCAAATTTTTCCAAGCCATTTGAAGTGGAAACAAATGCAAGCGACACAGGCATAGGGGCAGTTTTGCACCAGTCCGGCCACCCCATAGCCTTTGTCAGCAAATCGTTGGGTGTGAGACACCAAGGTTTATCCACTTATGAAAAATAATGTTTAGCTATTTTATTAGCGGTCGACCATTGGAGATCTTACCTCATGAGTGGTGAGTTCACTATCAGAACAGATCACATGAGCCTAGTCCATTTGGATGACCAGCGTCTCACCACACCATGGCAACAAAAAGCGATGACCAAATTACTGGGACTCCAATACAAGATCTATTATAAAAAAGGATATGAAAATAGAGTTGCAGATGCGTTATCCAGATTACCCACAGCAGAAGTGTTGGCTATTTCTCAAGTAAAACCGAAATGGTTACAAGCAGTGGCTGATGCATATCCTTCGTACAGTGATACTGCTCCCATTATTTAGTCGCTAGCGGTTCAGTCATCTACATGCCATTATCAGTTGAGACAAGGCATCATTTTCTACAAGAATCGTGTGCTATTACCAGCAAAATCAGAGTTCTCTCAGAAAGTGTTTGAGACCTTGCATAACACACCAGTGGGTGGCTATTCAGGCTTCCTAGTCACATATCACAACATTAAGAAACTGTTCAGGTGGATTGGGCTAAAGAAACAAATTCAACAGTGGTGTCACAACTGTCCAACCTGTCAACAAGCAAAGTCCGAAAGGGTTCCATATCCAGGATTACTCCAGCCTCTTCTAGTTCCTGATGGAGCATGGAAAGTAGTTTCAATGGATTTCATTGAAGGTCTACCACTATCAGATCATTATAATTGCATTATGGTGGTCGTTGATAAACTGTCAAAATATAGCCATTTTGTTCCTCCGCATCATCCCTTCACAACTTTAATGGTAGAACATAAGTTTATGGACCATATTTTCAAGTTGCATGGTTTTCCTCAGGCTTTAATCTCATACAGGGACCACATCTTTACTAGTGCTATGTGGCAAGAATTTTTAAGTTGGCAGGTGTGGATCTCAGATTCACAATAGCTTATCACCCTCAATCGGACGGGCAAACCAAAAGAGTCAACCAATGTTTAGAGACATATCTTCGTTGTTTCACCCAGGCTTGTCCTTCCAAGTGGAAACATTGGCTTTCACTAGCAGAGTATTGATATAACACTAGTTATCATACCTCATTGAAAAGGACACCGTTTGAAGTGTTATACAGATATCCTCCCAATCATCTGGGTCTCCATTTCAGTGACCAGGGTACCATTCCGTCCTTGCAAACATGGCTGACCGAACGCAAGTTGATGATTCAGTTGATACAACAGCAATTGACATGAGCTCAACAATGCCAGAAAAAGCAAGCTGATCGCCATAGAACTCCAAGAACATTTGAGGTCGGTGATTTGGTCTATTTAAAACTACAACCCTACATTTAGTCGTCACTAGTGAAACGGGCCAATCACAAACTTGCCTTCAAGTTTTTTGGACCATACCGTGTGTTGGCCAAAGTCGGAGAGGTGGCTTACAAATTAGATCTTCCTCCACAATCGACCATACATCTAGTATTCCATGTTTCCCTCCTCAAGAAAGTTCTGGGTTCTAATATTCAGGTGAGTGCAGCCTTACCTCCTGTACCTGCTTCTTCACAACAACCCGAGAAAAATTTGCAGCGCAGGGAAGTCTCTACTCAGAAAGGACTTATCACTCAAGTTTTGATTCAGTGGACCTCGTGGCCAGAAGAACTGGCAACATGGGAAGATGAAGCAATTATCGTCGCTCGGTTTCCTCAGGTCGTGGCTTGGGGACAAGCCGTCCCTCAAGGGAGGAAGAATGTCAAGAATATAAAAGAATCTGATGAAGATAATAGGCCTCGTCGTGGGGTGAAGCCCAACCCAAGAGTGAATGGGCCAGAATGGACCCACTAGGAGTCTCCAGCAGTGTTTTTTTATTTTTGCTGAACTCGTGAGAAGGGGTTAAGAAGGGATAGAGAGGAACCTGGGAGGTGTGGAGAATAGAATCCTGTTGGCCAGCTGCGTCCGGATCTCCTGGCAGCTCTGCTGTTGTAAGTTCCACACAATTACCCTGATTCCAGTGCTTCGTGAGAGGAAATCGTATGCCGGGAGCCGCATACCTCCACCCCTAAATCAATGTTCTTACAATAAGTCCCCACAAACTCCATGCCGAGTGATGCGAGGATAGGCCCCATGAACTTCGCGTCGAGTGACCTGCCACGCCGCAACCTCCGATGGTATGCATGCCATGACCGTCGTCACTATAAATTTCTGGCCTCTAGCTCTCCGCGTCAGCGCAATGAAAATGGTTACCAGCAGCAGCAGTAGGGCTTGGATCTCCCGAGGTGGCGGGCTCTTCAGAGACCTGTGGCGCTAGTCTGGTGCTGGCGTCCGACTGCTTGCCATGACATGTCAAGGTCGGACGAGGACGCGAAGACATGATGGTTGGGTGGCTGCGGCCACAGGCCCCCTCGCTGTGGCGCGGGTGCTGTTCCGCATAGGGAGGCGCTATCCGCTCTACATCGCGCCCCATCGTTCCATGGTAGTTAAGGTACCCGTACCACCAACTCTCTGCCTCTAACAATCAATCGATCTGCTTAGGCCGGGTAGGTCTCGATTGATAGCTGTAGGTGGAGTGTTGACGGTACTGATACGAACGAAGCTTGAGAGTCAGATTGGTGCGTATGGGGGTGAGCGATCGGCTGTTTGATTGCTCGTTTCTAAATTTATGGAAAATGGCATTGAGTTATCCGTGTTTATGGCGACGACGGGGGGCATGAGGATGCATGCCATGTATTTGTGGAATTGCGGCAATATTCGCTGAGTCTTGGAGAGCTACTTCTGCGGTCGTGGTCTGAAGAAGGTTCTCAAAGCATGGACATCTCTTAGCTTTGTCGGATGATTCTAATTTACATATGTTTCCATTTCATTATTAATCTTATTTTGTTAACAACATATTTTCTTAAGTAACTTCATGTTTAGCTTCACAAATATGCTTAGTATTTTTTACATACATATATTTTTTCAATCAGTAGTTATGACAAATTTGCAAATTAAGGCATGTTAGAAAAAGATACATCATGAAAAATAGAATAACTAAAAATGGGAGAAAACCATATTAAACCTTCCAACATATGCAATTGTGCACCTGGTCCAGTTTCACACGTTAATGAGAAAGATGTATATGTATCATGAGAACAAAACAAATAATGTTACTCGTGCTCTTATCTGATTTGATTTCATATTATGCTGCATTTGTAGCTCTTTGGCCTTTTGTTTTTTGGCAAAGAGTGTATGAAAAGACCAACTGAATGGAAGATTGGATCATACTTTTCTCTGTTAGAATTCATGGACATTGACATTTAATTGGCAAACATAACTCAAGCTCTCATGGCATGCATATCCCTATCTGAATTTGAGGCAAGCGTAATTAGGTTCAGTAAAATACTTGTCCCTTGAATAGCAGAGATAATTTCCATAGGATCACCAGAACTTATTTTTACATTCACTACCACAATTACATTTAGATTTGTTCCATTAGACTACATAAATCTTACTTGCTCTCTTGAAATAATAGGTTCTATAGATAGATTAATTGATCTTCTTGGTGCCTATGAAGATACTTCAACTCTAGCCAACTTCTCTTCTCTTCTGGCCAAGATATCTGAGCATGTTGATGGTGCAATTGCTGATGAAAGTTGGCAAGGATTCCCATAGATCAAATTGCAGATCTCTTGTTTGCAGAAATGAGTAATGTATGAAAATGTGTTTGCAGGACTTGCATATTTGATAAAGGTTGGAAAGTTGAAGGCTATTGAGACTATGATTGAATCAGGAATTGACAAGAAACTTCTTGTGATTCTAGGCATTAGTTTTGAGATCTCATAGCACCACATGATTACCACACGCTAAAAACATCCAGTAAACTTGGTGCTCCACTTCAAGGGTGCATGATGCCTGTAGTGTTGCTTCATTTGCCTTGGCATGCTCGGATCACTGTATAAAGATTTGTTTTATTTGACAGAAATGTATTGCAACCACCAAAGTCCCGATAATTATTTGAGGTGATTCTTTATAATATCCTTCAGAGAGAACAAAAATATCACTGAAACCATCCAATGTTTATTATCTCTTGCTGAAAAGGAAAATGACACAAGGGTGCAAGACCTCCTTTTGGGAAGCCTTATATTTGCGCTTTATATAAAAAAAATAAGGTGAAATTATGTATAAGTGAGTGTTTGAACCTTGGTTGTTGGCTCCACATTCACACCCACCTAATCAATAGAAAACATATATTTTGTGCTTTATTGAAACAAAATTTATCCTATGTTATATATAAAAATCGTAGCAATGCACGGGCATATGACTAGTCTATATAAAAAAGTGAGAAAGAGCATTTAGAGTAGAGTTAGAAATAACATATATACAAATGCCACTACAGTACTTCAGGTATTATCTATGTGAACAGTACAACACTCCACTCGGTTGTTATTTATGTGATTAGTACCACACTATAGTGTTTTGCCAGCAGTCTCTTACCTGCTTCACTTGCAGATCGTGGTTGTACATGACTACACGAGCTATTAGACCATCTCCAACATTTCCCACATTTATTTTCGTATTTGTACTTTCTGTTATATTTTACTACATTACCTTAAAAGATATTCTCCTCACATACAACACGTCTCCAACCATTCACCCTATCCAGCCTCACTCTATATACTATAATTCAGTTATTTAACATTTTATCAGTTTTTGAAGTTTTAAAAAAACTATGGGCTATTTATACTATCATAATACACATTGTTTATTAGGTTACAGTGCTTAAAATGGTTAATATCGCAAAGAAACTAAGTAATTAAATAATAGGAAGAGATTGGAACTCACCATATATAAGAAAAGTTTGTTTTCTCCCCCATATGGGGTGGACCGTGGGGAGCCATTGGAGGCCTTGCTCCCCATAAATGGCACTAAACGTGGGGTGGGTGGAGGGGTGGGGACATGTTGGAGTTGGTCTAAATATCTGTGTAGTCTTCATAACGCGTGGACTGTTATGGAGCTGTCGTGGATTTTGCACACTACATCGAAACGTCTATGCCCTCTTTGGAATGCGAGAATTTTCCTATTTCCTACGTTTTTCCTGTGAAAATGGATTGATTCTTGTGAAATTTCTGTATGATTGCTCTAAAATTCCTGTATTCCAAAACGGCTCTACTTCCCAACATAAAAAACATGTGCTTCATCAAGTTTTCGTTACGCTAGGAAATGGAAGGTATATTTATGATCATCTACTTACAACGATCTTGTTTTATGCGATTAATCTTGTTCGATCTAGCGTGTAGCATATTACGTTTTTTCAACTATGGTACAGGAGCGGTGCTTGTGTTATTTTGGTCTAGATTAAAATAGCGTGATTGGTTGTAGAGCAGATTATTTAGCATATGATATTACGTGTAGTGCAAACTAATTTACTCTAGAGTCACTTCTTTATTATGCAATCCGATTAGTAAGAGTTGTGTAGCTAACTACGAGGTTGTGAGTTTATATAACTAAGTAGTTTAGTACATAGTGTATACAACTACTTCATCAAGAACGCAATGCCTATTAGTTTTTATTGGCGGTTCTTATGTCAATTGGACTTTACTCCGTAAGCACACAAAGACAGATTGTAGCCCTTCACCGAGAGTATTCCAGATATAGTATTTTCCATAGGGAAGCGGCAGGCTAGAGTTAAACTAACTCAAACTTGTTGAAGTATAATCTTTGATAAGTATACACACTAGTGATTAGACGAGGCTAAATGCAATAAAAGGGTAGGTGTATGAGAAAGAAACATATAGAGACCCTATGATCTGTAGTATGATAAAGTTGTCTAGGAGGACAATGAGGAGTAAAAATCCAAACTATTACTTTTACTATGTTGTAGAGGATTATTCGTGGTTAATCAGTTGTTTATCAAATTCAAGAAATTCAAGAAAGAACTCGCGTCGAGCGAAATTCTACATGCCTAAGGGTTCCTATAGAAAAATAGTAAGAACACCAAAGATAGCCAGTTATCACCTATGGGCCTACCAGATAACGGGGTCGGGATACACAAGCCACACTCGCCGTCACCAAAAGAGGCTACTAACCATAGCTGCGTGGCTAGGATGCCACATTATAACAGTGGTCAAGTGGTGCTTGAACACTGAAGTTCTTCCTAGATTAGAGGGTCAGAGCTAACCAACGTAGCGACCAAAACTAGTGGTGGCTTATAACATTGGCAAGCCAGATGAGACTTGATAAACAAAGACTAACACAATCCTAAGTCTTGAGTTAAAGTGCTCCTAGACTATCGCACAATAATCGAGAAGTAAAGCCAAAGTAAAGTATATTTAAGTGTAATACTTAAAGTAGAACAAAGATAGAACTCATAATAGCACACAAGATAATTGGATTTCACTCGATAGCCGCTGATACAGAAGAGATATATCCAATGACTCCAAGAAGAGAAATCTGGAACTCCCAAGGCAAAGCTCATACTCACTCTAACTCATAGGAACTAACCTATACTACTAAAATGAAAAGAGGAAAACTCTCTAGGATGTATCTACTCTCAACTTTCTTCCTCTCTTCACAAAGGAGCTCCTAGGGGCTACTTATAGCCTCCCAAAATGGGAGGGTATTTATATCTTCCCAAGGTCAGTTTATAGGTAAAGTCGGTTCGCAAGAGATGAGGTGGCGAGCTAGGCGCCCTCCATGTGGCTAGCCGATCACCTAAATCCACCACCACATCTCCTAAGGAAAGGGGAGACCTCATCATCTCTCCTAAATCATGATAATTTTGTGTATTCTGTTAGATATGTTCTCTTATATCTTAACCTTATTTTTGAGAAATCTCCCATAACTGATTATAGGAGTGAAGGAATAAGACATCCGTTGAAGATACTCTTAGGGAGTAGGGAATGTTTTATATTGAGGTTGACAAAATAAGCATGATACTTTAGGCTTTTGAGTAGCCGACACCTCTCCACGACTATTAACTTGTTTGGTATAACTTATACTCCGTTTACGGATAAAATAAACCAAAACTAACATTTGTACGTATTTCACATGTATTATGCTGGCTTACAATAATGACAATCATATATTAGAGCATCTCTAACAAGGTGACTCAAAATAGTACCCTAAAAATTAAAATATTACATCATTTAAAGTGTTTAGGACACTAAAAATAAACCGCGCTCCAACAATTAAGCTCTAAATAATGTATTTAGGAAGTAATTACATTATTAGAAAATAAAATGTTGAGAATGATGTATAAAACAAGGATATACCACTAGTCTGGGGTATGTAGTATATTTGGATCAATTTATGGTGGGCTCTATATTTTTTTACAAAAATTTGTAAAAAATAGAGTATTGTTGGAGCTATATTTTATAAGTTGATCCCTATATTTCAAGATAGGGCACCGACTTAAGGCATCGAAATGCTCTTATGTGAAAGAATGTTACAGTACATTTTAAGTATTTCAGAAATCATAATATGCCTTAAAAGGAAAATGGAGAGTACTTGTTTTGTTACGAACCATTGGGAGATAATTATTATAATTACCTCTAGTTTTGTTCTAAATCAATCTTTTTGTCTTTAACTAAGTCTTTAGAAAAAATGTCGACATCTAAAAAAATCAAAACAAATGCACCATCAAGACATTTTCTAGAAAATTCGATGAAACTAATATGATGTAGAAGTTGCGCATTTTCTCCATAGACATGGTTGGAGTTTGAGCAATTGAGGCGCCGTTTGGTTCATAAAATGTAATATAAATGATAATGATAATGATTCACGCTGAAGTATCAGCGGTAATAAGTTTAAATAGACCGATATTATTTTTTAGTGTGGTACTCAATTACGATTAGACATAAACAATCATAATTTAGCGTTAACATTTATCTGATACGTTATAAATATGCAAACCAAACGGCATATGAGAGTTAGGTAATGCAGAATCGAGAGAGTAGAATGAAAGTAGCCATGACACCCATCTAACCGTCTCGGCCAAAAAATTAGTAACATGACGCATTAGGAGATCTTCACGGGGAAGACATGACGCTGCCCTTCTAAAGCCTACAAGGTACTAGGCGCCACGGTCACATCACATCCTTGTGCTAAGGCCCCGTTTGGTTACCCCAAACTAAAGTTTAGCCCCTGTCCAATCGAATGTTTGAACCTCCGTTTCGGGTATTAAATGTAGTCGGATTATAAAACAAATTTGTCAGCCGAAGATTAAAAGACGAGACGAATCTAGTCCAATTGGTTGGGTCTATATTTCATACTCCTATTTGAAAGTCAAACGCTTGATGTGACCCGGGCTAAACTTTAGCAGGGGCAACCAAACACCCCCTAAGGCTGACCATAGCTGTGCCCCACCCCTAAAGTTTCACAGACATTCTAAACCCGCAACGGTTGTCACTAAATAACATCCTAAATTTAGAGTCATATAATTTAGAGTCATATGCTTTTCCGCCTAAATCTAGATTGTTCTCTCTCTTTCCCTAAATTTTATAAAAAAACACGGTTACAACACATATATGTACAACTAAAATGCATGTAGACATTATATCTTGCTCAATATAAATTTTGGGTCTAGAGAACCGAGCCAAAAGTGTGTTCTTAGGATCAGTTTGGTTGGGCTGTGGCTGTGAAAAAGCTGCTGTGAACTATGAGTTATGAAAAAAGCTGGTGTGGTCTATGAGCTGTTAAAAAGCTAAAAACCGTGTGGTGAAAACCACTAAAAACCGTTAAAAGGTCTTCGATATATGTTTTCATAGTTCCATCAGAAAGTCACTAAAAACAGGTCCAGAAGTGCTTTCAGTTTTGCAATACGAGAAAGTCAGCTTTTAGAAAAAGCTGTTTTCTATATTCAGCCCTTTGGTTTGACTTTTGGTTTTTAGGGGACAAAAGCTAAACCAAACACACCCTTACGTAATTAATATAGATAAAATAATATAGAAAAAGTAGAAGCTGGTTGAACGAATATACGGACGTTAACATGCATGGTATGTCCCATATTCCATTCCAAAACTCTGGTGGCCCGCGTTACGGCGTTAGGGGCTGCAATCCATAGTTAGGCTTCTGGCTATCTTTGAACGGTCACCCTGATCTGCTCTTAACAGAACTACTAGTCTACTACAGAAGGCCTGTGGCAAAATTAACCCGAAAGGGCCGGAACTAGGACGCACTCCGACTGTCGCACTCCTTGTTTGTCATGTACTGGCGTGGGTGGGGGCGCACACGGATGTGACGCGGCCGGCCGGCGACATGCTTCGCTGGCTGGCTCCTAGCCCTCTCTAGTCTACGCCAAGCGCCCAAGCTAGCAGGTAGAATATGCCAGCCGGCCGGAGCAACGTGACGGCGCCGCTCAACGCATCCACTGCTTGTAGGACGACCGGGTTCCGAGACAGCACGCGGAGAAGTGATTAATCTAGACACCGTGATTAGACTAGTTAAAACCGTGGTCACGCACCGATGAGCTGCTGCGCCGTTGCGAGAGTCGCGGACACAACAGCAGGGGGGCTGCTCCCCCGGCTCGGCTCCGGTGCAAGCACGCCGATCGCCGGCCGAGTCAGCATCCGCACCAGCACCACCGTATCCTATTCCTTGGTGCATTGCATGGCGGATTCGCGGACCGAGGAAGGACACGATGCGGCTCCACTTGGTCGAGCACGCCAGGTGACAGAGATGCGGAGCAGCCAATCAAGGCTGGGGACCCTGCACATGTTACGGGCACACACACGGCTACACCACCGCCACAGGCGACCAGCCACAGCGCACCGCCCAGCCTTACCTATGATGAGCTACGAACGATGATTACTACGTTCCAGTACAAACCACATGCAACCTTTTGTTTCCCCGCTATGCTCGGTTCTACCTAATACATATAGACCGAGAGAAATTGAGTGAGTTTAAATCCCTAATAAATCAAAATCTCTTACAATCTATATCAATCATCTCCAAAATCCATATGTATTGAATACATATGTATTGAAAATAACCGAACAAACTCTAGATTAGAAGAATAGCCATATAAAAATTCTCGTTGCTTGCTCTCACATTCATTTCTTTACGAACGTAAAAAATTTCGGTAAAAAGTATTTCCCCTTGCTTAAAACACGGTCTTGATCTAGACAAAGTTCTACTACACCCATCTTGAAATCGTATTTTAATCTCAGCAATTTACTGTACAACGGGCAGTGCGATCCACCCGTATGGTTGGGTACGGCCAACCTTAATCTACGGTTGTTGTTGTCTTTTATTCTGGACTATAATGAGTTATGAGCCATTTGATGACCCTAGCCATATCTGACTATAATGAGTTAGAGTCCTACGTGAAGCAACACTTGTATTTTAAAGCCTGTTTGGGTCAAATGATTCTAAATGTGAGTCGAGAGGAAGCTGCTACAAGCCCATGATTGTGGAACAGCTAAAATATATGTTTGGTTCAAACAAATGCCAACTATAAGTTCTATTGTCAAGTATAGATTCTGTAAGAGTATTGATAACCGTTAACTATAGATTTTATTGTCAACTATAAATTCCGTAAAACCTTGATAGTTTGGTAACAGTGCACAACCTCCCTCTCGCTCCTGCCACGTCAGCTCTCGCCTCCACTCTCGCCTCTGCTGCTCCAGTGCACAGGCTGCAGCAGGCTACAGCTTCAGGCTATAGCCACATCAGCTTTTCTATTTCAGAATTAAGTAATTCACGCGGATTTATTTCAACGCTCAGAAAACATACAACATAATATTTTTTATTGAATTAAAAATTACAAATTGCGTAATAATTAAAATAAAATTACATGACGATTTAAAAATACATAATAATTAATAGAAAATTACATAAATCTAATGATTATTATGTCCCCATACATGTTCAACCAAATCATTTAGTAGTTGTGTATACATCGATGTGTCCGTCATCTCGTTGTCCATTTGAATCCTAGCTGCTAGGCTCGGGGTTGCATTGTAGTAGATCGACGGGCTGACTGTAGAATCAACTGTCTCATATGTCTCGTCTAAATCGGCATCACGCTCGTCATCGATGATCATATTGTGCAAAATGACACATGCACGCATGATCAAACCAAGAGTACGTTGAGAGTAAGAACGTCCAGAAACTGCTATAATGTTGAACTGAGATTTCAACACTCCAAAAGCGCACTCAACATCTTTGCGCCATGCTGCTTGAGCATTTGTGAATAACTGATGTTTCTCACTTTGTGGAAGCGGAATACCCTTGATGAACACCGGCCAGGAAGGGTAGATGCCGTCGGCAAGATAGTATCCCATATTGTGTTCATGTCCATTAACCATGAAATTCAGTATGGGTGCTTGACCTTGAAGGACATCCTTGAATAATGGAGTCAGTACGTTAATGTCATTGTTGGACCCGGCCACCCCAAAAAAAGCATGCCAGATCCACCGATCATACGATGCAATAGCTTCTAAGATGATTGAAAGGGAAATGTGCCCTTGGGCCATTTCTAAGTATTTTGGTGATTAAGTGCCAACACAAGTGCTTAAATGTGAATTTATGTCCATGGATGAACAAAGTGCAAATCATGAAGTAAAGGTATGTTTCTAAGCCTTAGTACATTGGTTTTGTGTACTAATATACTTGTCTAAGTGTTAGAAACAGAAAGAAGAAGAAAAGAAAAGAGGAGAAAAAGACTTGGCTGAGTGCAGCCAAGACTAAGCTCGGTCTGGCACACCGGACTGTCCGGTGAGCCAACGGTCGGCCGCGCAATCTGCGCGGGACACGTGGCCGAGCCAACGGCTAGAAGTCGGCACCGGACTGTCCGGTGTGCACCGGACATGTCCGGTGCGCCAACGGCTCCCAGATCTGCAACGGTCTGCAACGGTCGGCTTCGCTATTTAAGGAAGGAAATCGGGCACCGGACAGTGTCCGGTGTGCACCGGACTGTCCGGTGCCCCCGACGACAGAAGGCAAGGATAGCCTTCCAGATTTGCTCTCAACGGCTCCTAGCTGTCTTGGGGCTATAAAAGGGACCCCTAGGCGCATGGAGGAGACATCCAAGCAACCTTAGAGCATTCTTGATCATCCACACTCAGTCTTTGCGCATTCGTTTGTCATTCTAAGTGATTCGAGCTCCGTTCTAGTGAGAACTTTGAGATAGTCTTTTGAGCTCGATTCTTGGCCGTGTGTGTGCGCATTTTGCTGTGGATTTGTGTGTGTTGCTTCCCTCCCTTACTCTGTGCTTCTTTGTGATCATATACTTGTAAGGGCAAGAGACTCCAATTTGTGGAGATTCCTTGCAAACGGGATATTGAAAGGCAAAACAAAACACCGTGGTATTCAAGTTGGTCTTTGGACCGCTTGAGAGGGGTTGATTGCAACCCTCGTCCGTTGGGACGCCACAACGTGGAGTAGGTAAGCGTTGGTCTTGGCTGAACCACGGGATAAACCACTGTGTCATCTCTGTGTTTGATCTCTTGTGGTATTGTGTTTTGTTGAGACTCCTCTCTAGCCACTTGGCAATTATTGTGCTAACACTTAACAAGTTTTTGTGGCTATAAGTTTAAGTTTCACAGGATCACCTATTCACCCCCCCTCTAGGTGCTCTCAATTGGTATCAGAGCCGTTCTCTTCACAAAGGGACTAATCGCCCGAAGAGATGGATCCTAAGGGGAAGGGTATCGTGATCAACGACAAAGAGAAGGAATCCTTCATCAACGAGCCGAAGGACGACAAGCCTACCGACTCCGGCTTGGGTCATAGACGGAAGGAAGGGAAGAAGAAGAAGAAGACAAGGCGTATCAAGGAGATCGTCTACTACGACGACAGCGATGAATCTACTTCTTCCCAAAAGGACGATGACCACAACGACTACAAAAAGACGGTCAATTCGAACTTTTCATTTGATTATTCTCGCATTCAACATAGTTCGAATTCGCATTTGCTTTCTATTCCTCTTGGCAAACCTCCACACTTCGATGGGGAGGACTACGGATTTTGGAGTCACAAAATGCGTAGTCACTTATTCTCTCTCCATCCAAGCATTTGGGAGATTGTAGAGAATGGAATGAAGTTTGATAGCTCGGATAACTCTATGCTCATAAATGAACAAATCCATAGAAATGCACAAGCTACTACTGTTCTCTTAGCGTCCTTGTGCAGGGAAGAGTACAACAAGGTGAGCGGCTTGGACAATGCCAAGCAAATATGGGACACCCTCAAGATCTCTCACGAGGGGAATGACATCACCATGCTCACCAAAATGGAGTTGGTGGAGGGCGAGCTTGGACGATTCGCCATGATAAGGGGAGAGGAGCCAACCCAAACGTACAACCGGCTCAAGACCCTCATCAACAAAATAAGGAGCTACGGAAGCACGCGATGGACGGACCACGACGTCGTCCGCCTAATGCTAAGGTCCTTTACCGTTCTTGATCCTCATCTCGTGAACAATATTCGTGAGAATCCCAGGTACACGATGATGACGCCCGAGGAGGTACTCGGAAAATTCGTAAGCGGGCGGATGATGATCAAGGAGGCAAGATACGTCGACGAAGCATTGAACGGTCCAATCCACGAGTCTCAACCCATCGCTCTCAAGGCAACAAGGAGCAAGGAGCCGCTACCCAGCAAGGTGGCGCAAGTTGAGGCGGCCGGGCTCAATGATGAAGAGATGGCTCTCATCATCAAGAGATTCAAGACGGCGCTAAATGGTCGCAAGGGGCAACCAAGGAAGACCAAGACAAAGGGGAAGCGCTCATGCTTCAAATGTGGTAAGGTTGGTCATTTTATTGCTAACTGTCCCAAAAATGATAGTGACCAGGAGCAAGGAAAGAATGGGAAGAGGGAGAACAAGAAGGTTTACAAGAAGGCCAAAGGCGAAGCACACCTTGGAAAGGAGTGGGATTCGGATTGCTCTTCGTCCGACTCCGACGACGAAGGACTCGCCGCCACTGCCTTCAACAAATCGGCCCTCTTCCCAAACGAGCATCACACTTGCCTCATGGCAAGGGAGAAGAAGGTAATCACTAGTAATGCTAATACTTATGATTCTTCTAGTGATGATGAGTCTAGTGAGGATGAAATAGATTACTCTAGTTTATTCAAGGGATTGGATAGAACTAAGATAGCTAAGATTAATGAATTGATTGATGTCTTGAATGAAAAGGATAGAATCTTAGAGAAACAAGAAGATCTTTTATATGAAGAGCATGATAAATTTGTTAGTGCACAAAATTCACTTGCTCTAGAAGTTAAAAGAAATGGAATGCTTTCTTGTGAACTTTCTACTTGTAATGAAACCATTTCTTCTCTAAAAGGTGAAATTAATGATTTAAATGCGAAACTAGAAGTAGCAAATAAATCTAACTCTTGTGTTGAACATGTTGAAATTTGCACTAGGTGTAAGGATGTTGATATTAATGCTTGTTATGAACACTTAGTTTCAATTTCCAAACTAAATGATGAATTGGCTAGTCTTAATGCCCAACTTAAGACTAGCAAAAGTGAATTTGATAAGTTAAAATTTGCAAGGGATGCCTATACAATTGGAAGACATCCCTCAATTAAGGATGGGCTTGGCTTTAGGAGGGAAGCCAAGAACTTAACAAGCCATAAGGCTCTCATTTTCGTCAAGGAGAAAGGGAAGGCCCCTATGGCTAGTAGTGCTAAAAAGAACCATGCCTTCTTGTACCATGATAGGAGACAAACTAGAAATGCTTATAGGAGTTATAATGCTTATGATGATTTTGACTCTCATGCCATGTTTGCTTCTAGTTCTTCCTATATGCATGGTAGAAATATGTCTAGGAGAAATGCTATTCATCATGTGCCTAGAAAGAATATTAATCATGCTCCTAGGAAAGTAGTGAATGAACCTTCTACAATTTATTGTGCTTTAAATGCTTCCTTTGCTATTTGTAGAAAGGATAGGAAAATAGTTGCTAGGAAGTTAGGGGCAAAATGCAAGGGAGACAAAACTTGCATTTGGGTCCCTAAGGATATTTGCACTAACCTTGTAGGACCCAACATGAGTTGGGTACCTAAGACCCAAGCCTAAATTTGCCTTGCAGGTTTATGCATCCGAGGGTTCAAGCTGGATTATCGACAGCGGATGCACAAACCATATGACGGGGGAGAAGAAGATGTTCACCTCCTACGTCAAAAATAAGGATTCCCAAGATTCAATTATATTCGGTGATGGGAATCAAGGCAAGGTAAAAGGGTTAGGTAAAATTGCAATTTCTAATGAGCACTCAATCTCCAATGTGTTTTTAGTTGAGTCTCTTGGTTACAATTTGCTATCTGTTAGTCAATTATGCAATATGGGATATAACTGTTTATTTACAAATGTAGATGTGTCTGTCTTTAGAAGATGTGATGGTTCACTAGCTTTTAAGGGTGTACTAGACAGCAAGCTTTACTTAGTTGATTTTGCAAAAGAAGAGGCCGGTCTAGATGCATGCTTAATGGCTAAGACTTGCATGGGCTGGCTGTGGCATCGCCGCTTAGCACATGTGGGGATGAAGAACCTCCACAAGCTTCTAAAGGGAGAACACGTGATAGGTCTAACCAATGTTTATTTCGAAAAAGATAGACCTTGTGCAGCTTGTCAAGCAGGTAAACAAGTGGGAGGGGCACATCACAGCAAGAATGTGATGACCACGTCAAGACCTCTGGAGCTGCTGCATATGGACCTCTTCGGACCCGTCGCCTATCTAAGCATAGGAGGAAGTCAGTATGGTCTAGTTATTGTTGATGACTTTTCCCGCTTCACTTGGGTGTTCTTTTTGCAGGATAAGTCTGAAACCCAAGGGACCCTCAAGCGCTTCCTAAGGAGAGCTCAAAATGAGTTTGAGCTCAAGGTGAAAAAGATAAGGAGCGACAACGGGTCCGAATTCAAGAACCTTCAAGTGGAGGAGTTTCTTGAGGAGGAAGGGATCAAGCACGAGTTCTCCGCTCCCTACACACCTCAGCAAAATGGTGTGGTAGAGAGGAAGAACAGGACGCTCATAGATATGGCGAGGACTATGCTTGGAGAATTCAAGACCCCCGAGTGCTTTTGGTCGGAAGCCGTGAACACGGCTTGCCACGCCATCAACAGGGTCTATCTTCATCGCCTCCTCAAGAAGACGTCGTATGAGCTACTAACCGGTAACAAACCCAATGTATCTTACTTTCGTGTATTTGGGAGCAAGTGCTACATTCTAGTGAAGAAGGGTAGAAATTCTAAGTTTGCTCCCAAAGCTGTAGAAGGGTTTTTATTAGGTTATGATTCAAATACAAAGGCGTATAGGGTCTTCAACAAATCATCGGGTTTGGTTGAAGTCTCTAGCGACGTTGTATTTGATGAGACTAATGGCTCTCCAAGAGAGCAAGTTGTTGATTATGATGATGTAGATGAAGAAGATGTTCCGACGGCCGCTATACGAACCATGGCGATTGGAGAAGTGCGGCCACAGGAACAAGATGAACGAGATCAACCTTCTTCCTCAACAACGGTGCATTCCCCAACTCAAGACGATGAACAGGCTCATCAAAAGGAGGCGTGTGATCAAGGGGGAGCACAAGATGATCACGTGATGGAGGAAGAAGCGCAACCGGCACCTCCAACCCAAGTTCGAGTGATGATTCAAAGGGATCATCCCGTCGACCAAATTCTGGGTGACATTAGCAAGGGAGTAACTACTCGGTCTCGACTAGTTAATTTTTGTGAACATTACTCTTTTGTCTCCTCTATTGAGCCTTTCAGGGTAGAGGAGGCCTTGCTAGATCCGGATTGGGTGTTGGCCATGCAGGAGGAACTTAACAACTTCAAGCGCAATGAAGTTTGGACGCTGGTGCCTCGTCCCAAGCAAAATGTTGTGGGAACCAAGTGGGTGTTCCGCAACAAACAAGACGAGCACGGAGTGGTGACAAGGAACAAGGCTCGACTTGTGGCAAAAGGTTATGCCCAAGTCGCAGGTTTGGACTTTGAGGAGACTTTTGCTCCTGTGGCTAGGCTAGAGTCCATTCGTATCTTGCTAGCGTATGCCGCTCACCATTCTTTCAGGTTGTACCAAATGGATGTGAAGAGCGCTTTCCTCAACGGGCCAATCAAGGAGGAGGTGTACGTGGAGCAACCCCCTGGCTTCGAGGATGAACGGTACCCCGACCATGTGTGTAAGCTCTCTAAGGCGCTCTATGGACTTAAGCAAGCCCCAAGAGCATGGTATGAATGCCTTAGAGACTTCTTAATTGCTAATGCTTTCAAGGTTGGGAAAGCCGATCCAACTCTTTTTACTAAGACTTGCGATGGTGATCTTTTTGTGTGCCAAATTTATGTCGACGACATAATATTTGGTTCTACTAATCAAAAGTCTTGTGAAGAGTTTAGCAGGGTTATGATGCAGAAATTCGAGATGTCGATGATGGGCGAGTTGACCTACTTCCTTGGGTTCCAAGTGAAGCAACTCAAGGACGGCACCTTCATCTCCCAAACGAAGTACACACAAGATTTGCTAAAGAGGTTTGGGATGAAGGACGCCAAGCCCGCAAAGACGCCGATGGGAACCGACGGACACACCGACCTCAACAAAGGAGCTAAGTCTGTTGATCAAAAAGCATACCGGTCCATGATAGGTTTTTTGCTTTATTTATGTGCTAGTAGACCGGATATTATGCTTAGCGTATGCATGTGTGCTAGATTTCAATCCGATCCGAAGGAGTGTCACTTAGTGGCTGTGAAGCGAATTCTTCGATATTTAGTCGCTACGCCTTGCTTCAGGATCTGGTATCCAAAGGGGTCTAACTTTGACTTGATTGGGTACTCAGATTCCGACTATGCTGGATGTAAGGTCGATAGGAAGAGTACATTGGGGACGTGCCAATTCTTAGGAAGGTCCCTGATGTCATGGAACTCTAAGAAACAAACCTCCGTTGCCCTATCCACCGCTGAGGCCGAGTATGTTGCCGCAGGACAGTGTTGTGCGCAACTACTTTGGATGAGGCAAACCCTCAGGGACTTTGGCTACAATCTGAGCAAAGTCCCACTCCTATGTGATAATGAGAGTGCTATCCGAATAGCGGAAAACCCTGTTGAGCATAGCCGCACAAAGCACATTGACATCCGACATCACTTTTTGAGAGACCACCAGCAAAAGGGAGATATCGAAGTGTTTCATGTTAGCACCGAGAACCAGCTAGCCGATATCTTTACCAAGCCTCTAGATGAGAAGACCTTTTGCAGGCTGCGTAGTGAGCTCAATATCTTAGATTCGCGGAACTTGGATTGAAATGAAGCATACATGTACTTATGCCTTTGATCATGTTCATTCTGCATTTTGTTGCTTATTATGGTGCTCAAGTTGTACAAACACTCCCTGGACCTCACAAGTCCGTTGCAAAGTGATGCACATGTTTAGGGGGAGATGTGTTACAACTTGACCCCTTGAGACTAACCATATGCTTGAGTTTGCTTGTTTAGTCTCAACGGAAAATTGAAAGGGAAAAGGTGGACTTGGACCATGAAAGACTTCCACTGCAGAGGGTAACTTATTCCAAGTTCATCTCATGAACTCTTATTGTCATTTGCTCTTAATTGACGATTTTGGTGAGGCAATGGGGTTATAGGGCCAAGATTGATCCTGTTTTGGTGCTTGATGCCAAAGGGGGAGAAAATAAAGGCCAAAGCGATAAATGGATCAGCTACCACTTGAGAGATTTTGAAAATAGTAGAATAGAGCTTTTGGTTTGTCAAAACTCTTTTTGTCTCTCTTATCAAAAGTTGGCTTCTTGTGGGGAGAAGTGTTGATTATGGGAAAAAGGGGGAGTTTTTGAAATCTTTGATCAATCTCGTTTGGAATGACTCTCTTTATGTTTCAACATGTGTGTTTGACTTAGAGATAGAGATTTGAGTTTGATTTGCAAAAACAAACCAAGTGGTGGCAAAGGATGATCCATATATGCCAAAATTGAATCAAAATAAATTTGAGTTTTATTTGAAGTGAGTTTGCACTTGTTCTAGTTGCTTTATGTTGTGTTGGCATAAATCACCAAAAAGGGGGAGATTGAAAGGGAAATGTGCCCTTGGGCCATTTCTAAGTATTTTGGTGATTAAGTGCCAACACAAGTGCTTAAATGTGAATTTATGTCCATGGATGAACAAAGTGCAAATCATGAAGTAAAGGTATGTTTCTAAGCCTTAGTACATTGGTTTTGTGTACTAATATACTTGTCTAAGTGTTAGAAACAGAAAGAAGAAGAAAAGAAAAGAGGAGAAAAAGACTTGGCTGAGTGCAGCCAAGACTAAGCTCGGTCTGGCACACCGGACTGTCCGGTGGTGCACCGGACAGTGTCCGGTGCGCCAGGCTGGCTCGGCGTGAAGTAGCCGCTCTCGGGAATTCGCCGACGGCGTACGGCTAAAATTCACCGGACTGTCCGGTGTGCACCGGACTGTCCGGTGAGCCAACGGTCGGCCGGGCCAACGGTCGGCCGCGCAATCTGCGCGGGACACGTGGCCGAGCCAACGGCTAGAAGTCGGCACCGGACTGTCCGGTGTGCACCGGACATGTCCGGTGCGCCAACGGCTCCCAGATCTGCAACGGTCTGCAACGGTCGGCTTCGCTATTTAAGGAAGGAAATCGGGCACCGGACAGTGTCCGGTGTGCACCGGACTGTCCGGTGCCCCCGACGACAGAAGGCAAGGATAGCCTTCCAGATTTGCTCTCAACGGCTCCTAGCTGTCTTGGGGCTATAAAAGGGACCCCTAGGCGCATGGAGGAGACATCCAAGCAACCTTAGAGCATTCTTGATCATCCACACTCAGTCTTTGCGCATTCGTTTGTCATTCTAAGTGATTCGAGCTCCGTTCTAGTGAGAACTTTGAGATAGTCTTTTGAGCTCGATTCTTGGCCGTGTGTGTGCGCATTTTGCTGTGGATTTGTGTGTGTTGCTTCCCTCCCTTACTCTGTGCTTCTTTGTGATCATATACTTGTAAGGGCAAGAGACTCCAATTTGTGGAGATTCCTTGCAAACGGGATATTGAAAGGCAAAACAAAACACCGTGGTATTCAAGTTGGTCTTTGGACCGCTTGAGAGGGGTTGATTGCAACCCTCGTCCGTTGGGACGCCACAACGTGGAGTAGGCAAGCGTTGGTCTTGGCCGAACCACGGGATAAACCACTGTGTCATCTCTGTGTTTGATCTCTTGTGGTATTGTGTTTTGTTGAGACTCCTCTCTAGCCACTTGGCAATTATTGTGCTAACACTTAACAAGTTTTTGTGGCTATAAGTTTAAGTTTCACAGGATCACCTATTCACCCCCCCCTCTAGGTGCTCTCAATGATGGTGGGATGTTTGATATCCCCCCTTGTGAATTGACCGGCATGGGCGACCGGACAATTCCTCCATTGCCAATGCATACAATCGATACTTCCTAGCATGCCTGGAAAGCCACGCTCTTCTGCTTTTGCTAGTAGACGCTGAATATCCGCGACATTTGGTCGATGACAGAACTGCTCCCCATAACAATGAATGATACCCTCACAAAACTTCTCTAGACACTCTAATGCAGTTGATCTAGCTAGCTTTAAGTACTCATCTATTGAATCTGCGGTGGATCCATAGGCTAACAAGCGCAGAGCTGCGGTGCACTTTTGTAGGGGAGAGAGCCCGAGTCGACCCAGAGCATCTTCTCTTTGGGTGAAATACGGAGAGTATTCACCTAATCTAAGCATAATACTCAAAAAAGTTGTCGCCTCATGCGATACCTGCGCCGAAAGTAATTTGGAGGATACACACAGTCATCGGCGAAGTAGTCTTGATGAAGCCGATTATGGGCAGACTCACGATCACGATTGATGTAGCGTCGACGACGCTTGGGCCGGCTCGACGACTCTTCATTGAGGTTGAGCATAACCTCCTCCATGGCTGATTGCAATGCATTGCACATTGCCCCTTCGGCTCCTTCACTTGAGTTTGTGCTCGAGGAAGACATGACGTGAAGATGAGTAGAAAAGGCGAGTTTGGAAGAGAGAAATGAGATGAAATGGTGTGTGGAATGAGCTCCACCCGGGTAGGGATATATATAAAGGGATTGGGGATGAAATTTGTGATTTTTTGCAATTTTTTTCGAATTTTTTGGACTCCAAACGGTCAAAAACGGCTAGTTGCAACGGCTAGCACACGTGGACCAATCAGATTGCGACACGTGGACCAGTCAGATCGCGCCACGTCGCTCTCGCCCGCGCTCTCGCCCCGCGCTCTCGCCCCGCCAGTGCCTCGCCTCGCTCTCGCCTCCCTCTCGCCCGCCTCTCGCCCGGGCGGGCGCTCCAGCGCGGGCGAGAGCGAGGCGATACCGCCCGCTCTCGCCGGGCGCGAGCGCCGTCGCCCGGCGACCCTCTCTCGCCCGCCTCTCGCCCACACGCGGGCGGTAGCGGCTCTCTCTCGCCCGCGCTACCGCCCGCGTTGCCACCAGCCTAATGATTACTACGATCCAGTACAAACCACATGCAACCTTTTATTTCCTGGCTATGCTCGGTTCTACCTAATCCATATAAACTGAGAGGAATTGAGTTTTCAATCTCTAATAAATCAAAATCTCTTATAATCCATATCCATCATCTCCAAAATCTATATGTATTGAATCCATATGTATTAAAAATAACCGAACAAACTCTAGATTAGAATAGCCATATAAAAATTCTCGTTGCTTGCTCTCACATTCATTTCTTCACGAACGTAAAAAATTTCGGTAAAAAGTATTTCCCCTTGCTTAAAACACGGTCTTGATCTAGACAAAGTTCTACTACACCCATCTTGAAATCGTATTTTAATCTCAGCAATTTACTGTACAACGGGCAGTGCGATCCACCCGTATGGTTGGGTACGACCAACCTTAATCTACGGTTGTTGTTGTCTTTTATTCTGGACTATAATGAGTTATGAGCCATTTGATGACCCTAGCCATATCTGACTATAATGAGTTAGAGTCCTACGTGAAGCAACACTTGTATTTTAAAGCCTGTTTGGGTCAAATGATTCTAAATGTGAGTCGAGAGGAAGCTGCTACAAGCCCATGATTGTGGAACAGCTAAAATATATGTTTGGTTCAAACAAATGCCAACTATAAGTTCTATTGTCAAGTATAGATTCTGTAAGAGTATTGATAACCGTTAACTATAGATTTTATTGTCAACTATAAATTCCGTAAAACCTTGATAGTTTGGTAACAGTGCACAGCCTCCCTCTCGCTCCTGCCACGTCAGCTCTCGCCTCCACTCTCGCCTCTGCTACTCCAGTGCACAGGCTGCAGCAGGCTACAGCCTCAGGCTATAGCCACATCAGCTTTTCTATTTCAGAATTAAGTAATTCACGCGGATTTATTTCAACGCTCAGAAAACATACAACATAATATTTTTTATTGAATTAAAAATTACAAATTGCGTAATAATTAAAATAAAATTACATGACGAGATCCAAACGCCTTGTAAGTTCTATTGTCAAGTATAGATTCTGTAAGAGTATTGATAACCGTTAACTATAGATTTTATTGTTGTCGGCGTTCCGAGACCGGGGGGTCCCCGAGCCGACGAGTGAGTGTGCCGCGTGCCCCAGCCCAGATGGGTCGAGCGCGTGGGCGAGCGCGAAGGGGGGAGAGAGCGAGAGCGAGGTGGCCGGAGCCGGGTCGTGAGGGAGTCGGAGAATTCCCGCGGCCTTCGTGTTCGTCCCGCGCCCAGGTCGGGTGCGCTTGCAGTAGGGGGTTACAAGCGTCCACGCGGGTGAGGGGAGCGAGCGGCCCCGAGAGAGCGCCTGCCCCTGCCCTTCGTTCCCGCGAGGCCAACCTTCTCTAAGAAGGCCCTGGTCCTTCCTTTTATAGGCGTAAGGAGAGGATCCAGGTGTACAAATGGGGGTGTAGCAAGGTGCTACGTGTCTAGCGGGGGAGAGCTAGTGCCCTAAGTACATGCCAAGGTGGCAGCCGGAGAGATCTTGGCACCCAGCTAGTGTGGCGTCGTGGCTGTCGGAGAAGCGATGGAGCCGGACGGAGGGACAGCTGTCGGAGTGGCTGGGCCCTTCCTAACGTCCTCCTGCTTTCGTAAGGGAGCTGAGAGCCGCCGTCGTCATGGGTCTAGCGGGGCGCCATCATTGCCTATCTGGCGGAGCCGGCCAGATGGGACGTCGGTCCTGTTCTCTGCGGCCCGAGTCGGCTCGGGGTAGGGTGATGATGACGCTTCTTGTTGACGCGGCGGACTTGTGCCCTAGGTCGGGCGACGTGGTGGCTCCTCCGAGGCCGAGGTCGAGTCTATCCTGCATGGCCGAGGCCGAACCTGAGCTCCCGGGTCGGGCAAGGCGGAGGTCGCTCGGCAGAGGCCAGGGCGGAGTCCGAGCCCTGGGTCGGGTGAAGCGGAGTTCGTCGTCTTCTAGGGCCTTAGCCCGAGTCCGAGCCCTGGGTCGGGCGGAGCGGAGTTCGCCGTCTTCCGGGGCCTTAGCCCGAGTCCGAGCCCTGGGTCGGGCGGAGCGGAGTTCGCCGTCTTCCGGGGCCTTAGCCCGAGTCCGAGCCCTGGGTCGGGCGGAGCGGAGTTCGCCGTCTTCCGGGGCCTTAGCCCGAGTCCGAGCCCTGGGTCGGGCGGAGCGGAGTTCGTCGTCTTCCGGGGCCTTAGCCCGAGTCCGAGCCCTGGGTCGGGCGGAGCTTCCTCTGGCGCTTTCGGCCAAGCTTGGCTACCCGTCAGTCTTACCTTTTGCGTTAAAGGCCCCAGTGATTTGGTCGGTTGGCGCGGTGATTTAGTCAGGGTTACTTCTTATCGAAGTCAAGGCCTCGGGCGAGCCGGAGATGCGTCTGCCATGAAAGAGGAGACCTCGGGCGAGACAGAACCATCTCAGGGTCGGCTGCCCTCGCCCGAGGCTAGGCTCGGGCGTGGCGTGATCAAGTCGCTCGTATGGACTGATCCCTGACTTAATCAAACCCATCAGGCCTCTGCAGCTTTATGCTGATGGGGGTTACCAGCTGAGAATTAGGCGTCTTGAGGGTACCCCTAATTATGGTCCCCGACAGTAGCCCCCGAGCCTCGAAGGGAGTGTTAACACTCGCTTGGAGGCTTTCCGTCGCACTTTTTTGCAAGGGGACCAGCCTTTCTCGGTTGTACTTTGTTCCGGTGGGTGCGCGCGAGCGCACCCACCGGGTGTAGCCCCCGAGGCCTCGGAGGAGTGGTTTCACTCCTTCGAGGTCTTAATGCCTTGCGCAATGCTTCGGCTGGTCTGGCGGTTCCCTCATGCGAATAGGCCGTAGCCCAGGTGCACTGTCGGGGCCCAAGTTCTCGGGCTGGTATGTTGACGCTGTCAACGGTTTGGCCGGAGCCGGGCTTGCGAGAGCAGCCCCCGAGCCTCCGCACAGAGCGAGAGGACGATCAGGGACAGACTCGGCTTTTTTACATACGCCCCTACGTCGCCTTTCCGCAAGGAGGAGGGGGGAGAGCGCCATGTTACCCTCGATGGGCACCGAACATGGTGTCTCCGGTGAGCTGCAATCGGGTAATCCGAGTGGACGTCCGTGCCCCGTTCGTTGGGGGTCGGCTAGGGGCCCGGAGGCACGCCCAAAAGTACCTGCGGGTGATCTGCCGGATCCGGTCCCCTGGCGACGGGGTCCGAGGGCTCGTTGCCTCCCTCCGATGGGATTCCGTTACAGAGTCGTTCCCGCTGGTCTCGGAAATGTCCTAGGGTACCTCGGGAGCGCAGCCCGAGCCTTGGTTATGTATCGAACGTACCCCTGGTCATCCCTCGCTCGGTGTCTGAGGCGACTGTGAACCCTTCGGGGGGCCAGCCTTCGAACCCCTGATCAGTAATGGGCGCGGAGCCCGAGTAGCCTGAGGCGGTCGTGGAACCTTTCGGGAGGCCGACCTTCGAACCCCTGACCAGTAGTGGGTGTCGGGCCCACGCGATCTGAGGCGGCTGTTGAACCCTTCGGGGGGCCAGCCTTCGAACCCCTGATCAGTAAGGAGGCTCGGAGCCTAGTTCCTTCACGGGGAAGGATCCCTTTGGGGGTATCCCCTTTCCCGGTCCCTGTTGCAAGAGATAGAGAAAGAAGGAAAAGGGAAAAAGGATTCGAAATTGAACATCGTGGCGTACCTTTTTCGGTGTGGTTGCTTTGGCGAAGGCGAAACGTCGCCAGCTGCTCCTGCCAGTAGCGCTGTCCGTCGAGCCGCGGAGTTAATGCGCCGGGGCGAGTAGTTGGCGAGGCTGCCGTTGCGCGTGCGCGAGCCGTTCGAGGAACGGGTCACGGGCGTGTCGTCTTCACACCGTGAGAGAGGGGGTTCCCTTGCTTCCTCCGGATGGGACGTGAGCCTGGCTGATGGCGTGATCGCTGCTCTTATGCGCCTGCCACTGTCATTACTGCCGGCCCACTTTTGACCGTGTCTGACCGCTGCGTCAGGCTGGCGCAGCTGGGCCGCGCGCTGGGCCGCCTCGGGTCGCGGTATTGGTTCCGCAACCGAGGAGGTGCGGTGGTGGCGCAAGTGGCATAGTGGCTTACATGCAGCATCCGGCGCGCCGGTCGCGCGACGCGTGGGCTTGAGCCTCCGTGCTGGCCTGTCAGGAGTCGGAGAGGCGCGTCCACTTGGCGCGGCCGCATGCCGCCCGCATGGCTGCCCGCCCCCTTCGCCCGTTGGTCTGGGCAAAAATGGAGGGTCACTTGCAACCGCTGGGTAGTTGCACGCGCCGCGCGCGGCGGTCCGGCTTCTTCTGCTTGGAGCCGGTCTGCATGACAGGTGGGCCCCAGCCCCCGCGCCGCAGGGGAGGGCTTTGGAGGCGTGTTGGAGAAGACTCAGCCCGTGACGGTTGGGGGCGCAAGCACGGAGAGTTGCCTTTAAAAGGAGGGCGACCCCTTTCGTAGGGCGACCATGTCTTCTTCCTCCCTTATGTATCGTGTCTTTCTACCGTTCAAGCCCCCGGATGGGGGAAACCGCCGTCTCTGTGCCTCGTCGTCGGGGGATACCACTCCGTGGGAGCGGGTACCTTTCGGCCATCGTTCGGCTTCAAGGATTTTCATCATGCAGCCCGGCTGCACCCCTCCACCGGGGGTCACCCAAGAGGGCGACCTCCGGCTTGATGGTGGGGGAAAGCGAGCCGGGCTGCGGCCTCTGCCCCTCCCTCAGCCTCAAGGATTTTCATCACCAGGCCAAGAGGGAGGACGAGGCGAGTCAGGGGGCTGTCTCCATGTGGGTCGGTTGCCCTCTTCTTCCCCGTGCATCTGGGGGAGAACGGCATCCTCCAGCTTCACGGAGACTTCCTCCAGCCATGCCGGAAGTGGCGGGTCCCGAGGCGTCGGCGGACGGAAGTGGCTTCTCTACCGATGAGATTGCCAACTCCGTCAGTAGCCCTGGGTCTCCGTCTCCTGGCCTGAATGGCTGGCTCTCGTCCTCGGGGGGTGAGAGTTTTTCCGCCGCCCCGCAGGCCCGCCCCTATCGAGTGGGGTTGTTCGTACCTGCGGGGGGGGGGAACCGGAGTTCCGTTTGTAATGGCACTTCGAGTGCCGGGTTTTTTGTTCATTTTCGGCTTTCGGGGCCTGAACATGTATGTAATTACGGCGCGGAGCCGTATTTTTTCCTCATTTCCGAGCATTAAGACCCGTCTGCTGATTGTCTGAACCGCTTCACCAAGCATGAGTCGCCCCGTGTCAAGGTGACGAGGGAGGTATCCGTATCCTGGAGGCGTAGGAGTCCCTCGGCTCGGTCGGCCCTGTTGTCCGAGGCTCCTCTAGCTTAGTTAAAGAGACCCCTCGGCCGCTCTTCGACGAGCCGAGGCCGGGGGTAGCGATATCAGCATGAGCAGAGGCGGAGTTGGCTCGGAAATGAAACCTGGTTGGCCGGAGCCTAGCCGAGTTGTCCGTTGGCAGGATCGACGCCAGAGTTGGTCAGCCGAGGCTTCGGACCGGGCTCGTGCCCTCGGAAAGTGGTTGGCCGAGGCCCCGGAGGTGGCTGGCCAAGCCGCCTGCTCGGGCCGGATTCCCAGAGAAGTCCCTGACAACGACCGCCCGGGCGTGGAGATGACGCCGTCCTTTGGAGCGGAGGGCCTCGGATCGCGTCGCCGTCCGAGGCTAGTTCGGGCCTTGCCGAAGTTGCTGTCGATGCCGAGGGTGTCGCCGCCCCCTTCCAGCGCCAAGATCTGAGCCTGCAGGATCAGCTTGTCTTGTAGCGTGTGCTTTGTGCGGCCGTCGAGGCCAGAACACACACCCTTGCCGTGTTGTAAAGCTGCGTCCCTTTTCCTCTTGTTCCAAGCATCTGGACTTTTTGTCGGTAACAGGGATATTTGTGCGAGCGAAAGTTGCTTCTCGCGGAAGGTGAGGAGTGAGGTATCCGTATCCCGGAGGCGTGGGAGTCCCTCGGCTCGGTCGGCCTTGCCGCTTACGCGCACTTTTACTCATCCATGAGGCCCTATCACCGACTTAGTCGAGAAAACTCGAAGAATCGCTTTGACAGAAGAGCTTCCGAACGTAGAGACTTGTTCGATCCGCGGAGTCACTTTATCCGAGCGCGAGTTACTTATCGCAGAAGGTGATGAGTGAGGTATCCGTATCTCGGAGGCGTAGGAGTCCCTCGGCTCGGTCAGCCTTGACTGCTTACGTGTACTCTGTCGTTTCCATGACCCACTTTTCGAAGTAGTCAAAAAGCACAAAAGATATTCTGATAAAAGAGATTTTTTGTTCGAGGAAAATTTTGACGCAGAGGGGGTTTCCCCCCTTTTTAGCCCCCGAGGGAGGGTCGGGCTTTGCCGAGGCGAGGCCGACCCTTCCTTGTTGACTAAACTTTGCGTGGGTGCGAGGTATATGAACAATTTTGGAAACATCTCAAGGGTAGAAGCGACGTAGCTGTTGGATGTTCCAAGCGTTGCCGTAGACCTCGCCTTGACTGTTGGCCAGCTTGTACGTTCCGGGCTTCAGAACTTTGGCGATGACGAACGGCCCCTCCCAGGGGGGCATGAGCTTGTGCCTCCCTCGGGTGTCTTGCCGCAGCCGAAGCACCAGATCGCCCACCTGGAGGTCTCGGGGTCGGACCCCTCGGGCGTGGTAGCGTCGCAGGGACTGCTGATACCGCGCCGAGTGTAGTAAGGCCCTGTCCCGAGCCTCATCCAGCTGGTCCAGCGAGTCCTCTCGGCTAGCTTGGTTGCTTTCTTCGTTGTAGGCCCTCGTCCTCGAGGAGCCGTATTCCAGGTCAGTGGGCAGGACGGCCTCGGCCCCGTAGACCAGGAAGAACGGCGTGAAACCCGTGGCTCGGCTTGGCGTCGTCCTCAGGCTCCAGACCACCGAGGGGAGTTCCTTCATCCATCGCTTGCCGAACTTGTTGAGATCATTGTAAATTCGAGGCTTGAGCCCCTGTAGAATCATGCCGTTGGCACGTTCTACTTGCCCATTCGACATGGGGTGAGCTACGGCGGCCCAGTCTACCCGGATGTTGTGATCCTCGCAAAAATCCAAGAATTTTTTGCCGGTGAACTGGGTGCCGTTGTCGGTGATGATGGAGTTCGGGATCCCGAAGCGATGGATGATGTTGGTGAAGAACGCCACCGCCTGCTCGGATCTGATGCTGTTCAGGGGTCGAGAGGGACGGCCTTAACCGTCTCCGCTGGCTCGAAGTTGCCGGCATGTCGCTTCACGTCCGGCACCTCTCGGGAGAGGCTTTCCAGGTCGGCAATGAGGGCCTCGGACTCGGCGAGGGCCTCGGCGTACTCCACGCACTCCACATCGCATTCGAATGCGTGTTTGTACGTGGGGCCGACGGTGATGACCCCGTTGGGGCCCGGCATCTTGAGCTTCAGGTAGGTGTAGTTGGGGATGGCCATGAACTTCGCGTAGCATGGCCTTCCCAACACTGCGTGGTAGGTTCCTCGGAACCCGACCACCTCGAACGTCAAAGTCTCCCTTCGGAAGTTGGAGGGTGTTCCGAAGCAGACAGGAAGGTCGAGCTGTCCGAGGGGCTGGACGCGCTTCCCGGGAATGATCCCGTGGAAGGGCGCAGCGCCTGCTCGGACGGATGACAGATCGACGCGCAGGAGCCTGAGGGTCTCAGCGTAGATGATGTTGAGGCAGCTGCCCCCATCCATCAAGACCTTGGTGAGCCTGACGTCGCCGATGACGGGATCGACGACGAGCGGGTACTTCCCTGGGCTCGGCACGTGGTCGGGGTGGTCATCTTGGTCGAAGGTGATGGGCTTGTCGGACTAGTCTAGGTAGACTGGCGCCGCCACCTTCACCGAGCAGACCTCCCGACGCTCCTGCTTACGATGTCGAGCCGAGGCGTTCGCCGCATGCCCTCCATAGATCATGAAGCAGTCGCGGACCTCGGGGAACTCTCCTGCTTGGTGATCTTCCTTCTTGCCGTCGTCGCGGGCCTTGTCACCCTCTGCGGGTGGCCCGGCCCGGTGGAAGTGGCGCCGAAGCATGACGCACTCCTCGAGGGTGTGCTTGACGGGCCCCTGATGGTAGGGGCACGTCTCCTTTAGTGCCTTGTCGAAGAGGTTGGCGCCTCCGGGGGGCTTCCGAGGGTTCTTGTACTCGGCGGCGGCGACAAGGTCCGTGCTGGCGGCGTCGCGTTTCGCTTGCGACTTCCTCCTGCCTTTCTTCTTGGCGCCGAGCGGAGTAGACGCCTCGGGAGCATCTTCCGACGGGCGGCCCTGGGGCTGCTTGTCCTTTCGGAAGATGGCTTCAACCGCCTCCTGACCAGAGGCAAACTTGGTGGCGATGTCCATCAGCTCGCTCGCCCTAGTGGGGGTCTTGCGACCCAGCTTGCTCACCAGGTCACGGCAGGTGGTGCCGGCGAGGAACGCGCCGATGACATCGGAGTCGGTGATGTTGGGCAGCTCGGTGCGCTGCTTCGAGAATCGCCGGATGTAGTCCCGAAGGGACTCTCCCGGCTGTTGCCGACGGCTTCGGAGGTCCCAGGAATTCCCGGGGCGCACGTACGTGCCCTGGAAGTTGCCGGCGAAAGCCTGGACCAGATCTTCCCAGTTGGAAATCTGCCCCGGAGGCAGGTGCTCCAACCAAGCGCGAGCGGTGTCGGAGAGAAACAGGGGGAGGTTGCGGATGATGAGGTTGTCGTCGTCCGTCCCACCCAGTTGACAGGCCAGGCGGTAGTCCGCGAGCCACAATTCCGGTCTCGTTTCCCCCGAGTACTTTGTGATAGTAGTCGGGGGTCGGAATCGGGGCGGAAACGGCGCCCGCCGAATGGCTCGGCTGAAGCCCTGCGGACCGGGTGGTTCAGGCGAGGGACTCCGATCCTCCCCGCTGTCGTAGCGTCCCCCACGCCTGGGGTGATAACCCCGGCGCACCCTCTCGTCGAGGCGGGCCCGACGGTCGCGATGAGGGTGCTCGTCGCCGAGGTGGCCCGGGGACGCAGGCGCGGTGTTGCGCGTGCGCCCGGTGAAGATCGAGGCTTCCCGCGTGAGTCGGGAAGTCGTGGCACGAGGTTCCGAGGGGTACCCCTGCCTTCGGGAGGCAGAGCTCTCGGCCCGCCAGGCCGCAGCGCCTTCCAGGAGATGCTTGAGCTCTCCCTGGATTCGCCGACCCTCGGTGGTTGATGACTCCGGCATCGCACGGAGGAGCATCGCTGCGGCGGCCAGGTCCTGACCGGTTCCGCCGGATGCGGGTGGCGGTCTGTCCCTGGCATCGTTGGCGATGCGGTGCTGGAGACCTTGGGGCAGGTGACGTATTCCTCCGGCCGGGGGCTGGCTCGCCCATACCTGCCCGACGTTCCAGCGGATTGCCCTGAGCGCTCCTGCTCCCTCATCGAGCCCGGCCTGCGCCCCGCGGACTTGCTCGAGCTGTGGGTCGTGACCCCCCGCCGGAACGGGGACCACAGCTAGCTCCCGCGGGATGTCGGCGCGAGGCGCTGGCCTAGGGGGATCACCATCCTCCGGCATGCCGAGACAGCTGCCTCCGGAGGGATCCCCCAGCTCGACATGGAAACATTCGCGGCTCGGGCCGCAGTCCTTGTCGCCAAGGCTGCGGCTGCCGTCGGAACAGTCGGAGAGGCAGTAGTTACATGCGGTCATGAAGTCCCGCATGGCACTGGGGTTGCCAGATCCAGAGAAATCCCAGCAGATGCTGAGGTCGTCATCTTCCTCGGACCCAGAGGGTCCGTAGGTCGAGACACCCGTCAATCGGTCCCAAGGCGACCGCACACGAAACCCCAGAGAGGTTGCACTTGCCTCAGTGTGAGCGCCCGCCAAAGCGAGGTTGCTAGGCGGGTTGAGGCCGAGTCGAAATGACGAAGGATGGGAATCAGCCCGTACCTTTTGGTCGACGAGGAGCGACGAAGTCACATCGGGGGCTGATCGTGCTGTCGTCCTGGGTGCGAGGGCGACGTCCTGCAGGCCTTCCGTGAGCGTGCTGGCGTCGTCCACTTGCTCGGGATCGGCGTGTCGCGGGGGGGCGGCGCTCGCCTTCGCCTCAAACGCGTGGGTGATGCCCGACGCGTCCTCCGTTGGGGCGCTGGGGATGTCGATTTGCTCGACAGTCGGCTGAGCGTAGCCTCCCGCTCGGCCTTGGTTGCCCCGCCTCCTCCTCCGATGGCGAGGGAGAGGACGGAGCGAACTCGAAAGTTGTCCTTCCCCCACGCGGGAAAGGCGTCGTCGATTCCGCCGCCGGCGGGCGGGCTGTCCGCCACCATTGTCGCTGTCGCGCGGCGGTGGAAGGAGTATCATGTCGTAGCTGCCGTCGAAAGACATGAACTCGAGACTCCCGAAACGGAGCACCGTCCCGGGTTGAAGAGGTCGTTGGAGACTGCCCATCTGGAGCTTGACGGGAATCTACTCGTCAACACGCAGCAGGCCCCTACCTGGCGCGCCAACTGTCGGCGTTCCGAGACCGGGGGGTCCCCGAGCCGACGAGTGAGTGTGCCGCGTGCCCCAGCCCAGATGGGTCGAGCGCGTGGGCGAGCGCGAAGGGGGGAGAGAGCGAGAGCGAGGTGGCCGGAGCCAGGTCGTGAGGGAGTCGGAGAATTCCCGCGGCCTTCGTGTTCGTCCCACGCCCAGGTCGGGTGCGCTTGCAGTAGGGGGTTACAAGCGTCCGCGCGGGTGAGGGGAGCGAGCGGCCCCGAGAGAGCGCCTGCCCCTGCCCTTCGTTCCCGCGAGGCCAACCTTCTCTAAGAAGGCCCTGGTCCTTCCTTTTATAGGCGTAAGGAGAGGATCCAGGTGTACAAATGGGGGTGTAGCAAGGTGCTACGTGTCTAGCGGGGGAGAGCTAGTGCCCTAAGTACATGCCAAGGTGGCAGCCGGAGAGATCTTGGCACCCAGCTAGTGTGGCGTCATGGCTGTCGGAGAAGCGATGGAGCCGGACGGAGGGACAGCTGTCGGAGTGGCTGGGCCCTTGCTGACGTCCTCCTGCTTTCGTAAGGGAGCTGAGAGCCGCCGTCGTCATGGGTCTAGCGGGGCGCCATCATTGCCTATCTGGCGGAGCCGGCCAGATGGGACGTCGGTCCTGTTCTCTGCGGCCCGAGTCGGCTCGGGGTAGGGTGATGATGACGCTTCCTATTGACGTGGCGGACTTGTGCCCTAGGTCGGGCGACGTGGTGGCTCCTCCGAGGCCGAGGTCGAGTCTATCCTGCATGGCCGAGGCCGAACCTGAGCTCCCGGGTCGGGCGAGGCGGAGGTCGCTCGGCAGAGGCCAGGGCGGAGTCCGAGCCCTGGGTCGGGTGAAGCGGAGTTCGTCGTCTTCTGGGGCCTTAGCCCGAGTCCGAGCCCTGGGTCGGGCGGAGCGGAGTTCGCCGTCTTCCGGGGCCTTAGCCCGAGTCCGAGCCCTGGGTCGGGCGGAGCGGAGTTCGCCGTCTTCCGGGGCCTTAGCCCGAGTCCGAGCCCTGGGTCGGGCGGAGCGGAGTTCGCCGTCTTCCGGGGCCTTAGCCCGAGTCCGAGCCCTGGGTCGGGCGGAGCGGAGTTCGTCGTCTTCCGGGGCCTTAGCCCGAGTCCGAGCCCTGGGTCGGGCGGAGCTTCCTCTGGCGCTTTCGGCCAAGCTTGGCTACCCGTCAGTCTTACCTTTTGCGTTAAAGGCCCCAGTGATTTGGTCGGTTGGCGCGGTGATTTAGTCAGGGTTACTTCTTATCGAAGGCAAGGCCTCGGGCGAGCCGGAGATGCGTCTGCCGTGAAAGAGGAGACCTCGGGCGAGACGGAACCATCTCAGGGTCGGCTGCCCTCGCCCGAGGCTAGGCTCGGGCGTGGCGTGATCAAGTCGCTCGTATGGACTGATCCCTGACTTAATCAAACCCATCAGGCCTCTGCAGCTTTATGCTGATGGGGTTACCAGCTGAAAATTAGGCGTCTTGAGGGTACCCCTAATTATGGTCCCCGACAATTGTCAACTATAAATTCCGTAAAACCTTGATAGTTTGGTAACATGAACCACAAAAAATATTAAAAATCTAGGATGAACCGTTATTTTGAACTGAACTAAATGAAAACATATTATGATGTTTTATTCTATATTTTTTTAAATGAATCTAGTTCAAAAAGCTAAATCAAACGCATCCTTAATCTCAGCATCATCTTACCTTCAACCAGGCCTCTCACCTCGCGCACATCACCACGTCATCGGGAAAACGTCAATCGAAGTAAATAAAAAAAAGAATGGAGAAGGTACATTTTCAACGAAGAAAAGGAGAATAGTTGAAACTAATCATTTCTCTTTCCTTTGCAAAGGTTGGAAACTAGACCCATTCGGGGGCATCTCACACGCAGACCACCTTCCCCCTCCCCTGACCCTGATGCCACTTCCTCTTGTATCACACACAGACACAGCTCAGCAGCAGCAGTATCGCCCCGCCACCCGGTGCTTTTGTCTCTCTCTCGCTGGGTCTTAAAAATCCAACGCCAACGCGGCCGCCGGATGCGCATTGCCCCCCTCCTCCCTGTCTCGTCTCCTCGTCGTGGCCACCTCTTCCTCTGCTCCCTCTTCCAGGGGGGCGTTCTTGGAGCCCCAGTCCCTCGAGCTGCGTCCGCCGGTGGTCGCGTAGGTGGCGGCGGCCCGCAATGGGGAGGAGCAGCCGCGCCTGCTCCCTTCTTGGTTCAACTCACCTGCTCCTCCTGCTGCTGCTCTCGGTCGGCTCCGCCGTCGCCCAGAATGGCTCTACCTGGAAGACCCTGAGCGGTAAGCTTTGGATTCGCTGCCTTCTCACTTCGTTTCTTCGAAGGTTCCCGCAGTAGGTGTGTATGTGGTCTGATCTGGTCGATTTGCTGCCACTCTTCGCTTAAAGATCAGCCCTCTTGCTTGTAAATTGCAATTTTGGTTTTGTCCTACAGCTTGGCCTGGATCTTCAGGATGAGTGTGAACTGGCTGCGCATTTATTTCTTTTTTTTTTTTGAGTGGGGCGCTCAAGTTTCTGTTTTTCTGTAGCAAAATAGTTTTTTTAGGGCTTCTGCAGCAAAATAGAGCTTTGCTGGTTTTTAGCACTGTTTGGGAGACTAGATTTCTGATTGGAAGTTTGGGGCCAGCCATGATACCTTTTAGCATCTCCAGCAAAAAAATGCACGGTAGCCTTTCTAGCTAAGTGGCAATTTTGGTTGGGATTGAATAGCAACATCTTTCATGTTCGTTTCCTGTTTACATCACCGTGCCTCCAAGTGCAAGCCTATGCAATATCACTTTCTTGGTGAGGAACGCTCAGTAAACCATTACCTGCTGGTGTCTGCTGTTCATGGGCTGCGTATGACCCATATGGGCGTATTGCTATTTTGAGAACGGGATGGGAGTGGATCAGTTCGATGGATGTTAATTCGGGCGGTGTTTTGAGTTAACGCCGGTGATAAGAGACGATAATTTCAGATGGTCATGCATGCTTACGAGTTTTATGTCCGTCCGGTAATTTTGGTTTTGTAGTTTCTGCCGTAGCACTTAGGGTTGTTCCAGTACTTTTGTCCATCTTCATGACCCTAACAGTACCAATCGTCTCATATTTCCAGGCAAGGCTCCAGCAGTCGTTGCTAAAGGCGGGTTCTCCGGACTATTTCCCGATTCCAGTGACTATGCTTATCAGTTTGTTGGCATAGCTAGTTCCCCTGACACCACCGTGTGGTGTGATGTTCGGCTGACGAAGGATGGTGCTGGTATCTGCCTACCGAGCATAAACATGGATAACTGCACAATAATAGCCAGTGTTTTCCCACAAGGGAAGAAGACCTACAAGGTTAATGGTGTATCTACAGCGGGCTGGTTCTCCGTAGACTATACAAGCACTGTTCTGCTGCAAAACGTATCTTGTAAGTGCAGTTACAAATTGTGCTTCCCTATCGTCTTGAGCATTTTGATCTTTTGAACTGTGATGAAAGAACTGTGTTCAGATGTCTGTGCATTGAATCTCATACCGCTTAGTAAATGCAGATGTCATGCTTCATTAACCCATTTTCATATTTGCAGTGAAGCAATCGGTCCTATCTCGTACCCCTGCATATGATGGTTTGCTCCAAATAAATCCTGTTGAAAATATTTTCACCTCATATAAGGCACCTGCTGTTTGGTTAAATGTCCAGGTAGGGATAAAACTGTAACCAGCTTTGAACTACAAATTTGGTGATTTGCCTCTCACCAGAACATTTCTTTTCTTTTCAAACTGCAGCACGACAGTTTCTACAGCCAGTTTAAGCTTAGCATGAGAAGCTATATCCTGTCCTTATCGAAACAATTCATTGTCGATTACATCTCATCGCCTGAAGTGAACTTCCTCACCAGTATATCTGGAAGACTTAGCAAGAAGACAAAGCTTGTGTTCCGATTTCTCGACGAACGCTCTATTGAGCCATCAACAAACCAGACATATGGCTCAATGCTGAAAAATCTAACATTTGTCAAGACTTTTGCCTCTGGAATACTTGTTCCCAAAAGCTATATCTGGCCTGTTACACCAGATAATTACCTGCTGCCTTATACTTCAGTGGTTGATGATGCTCACAAAGCAGGACTAGAAATCTATGCTGCTGATTTTGCAAATGACTTCACCATCAGCTATAACTACAGCTTTGATCCATTAGCGGAATATCTTTTCTTCATTGATAACGGTGCCTTCTCTGTTGATGGTGTATTGACTGATTTCCCGATTACTCCTTCAGAGGCAGTTGGTGAGTCCACCTATCCTTTTTTCATGATGCAATTAATAAGTATCTGTTCAAGAATCTTATGCACTCAAGGTGTCTACTAGGCGAGTGTGATCTTTTATTCAGAATAGTTGTTGTGGAATCATGATTCAGTTTTGTTTTTTTGACTTTGGTGCGAACCCCCTAACAAGTTGAAAGATCTAGCATGGGCCATGGCCACTTTGGTCTTGATTTGTTCTTCTTTTGTTCCTGCAGGTTGCTTTAGTAACCTGAACACCAGCAAGATTGATCATGGTACACCTGCTTCTTTTGTCACTTCACGCTTAACTTCACCTATTTAAAAATCTTACTGAATTTCATCACATTGACAATGCAGCTAAACCTCTAGTTATCTCGCATAATGGTGCTAGTGGTGACTACCCAGACTGCACTGACCAAGCTTATGAAAAGGCAGTTGCCGATGGTGCGGATGTCATTGACTGTCCTGTTCAAGTGACTAAAGATGGCATACTGATATGCATGAGCTCTGTTGACCTAATGGATGTTACTACTGTTGCAAAATCACAATTTGCTTCGCAAGTAACTACCATCAACAGTCTGAAGTCTGGGTCTGGAGTCTTCACCTTCAACCTTACTTGGGATGATATTTCTAAGAACCTAAAGCGTAAGTTGATTTGATGTCATTTCCCCTACCTTTTGTAAACCTGAATGTTTGCTATGCAAATAGAAGCCAAATTGTAAGAGAATGTGAATGGCTTGTTGTATTGCATAGGAGAAGGTTACTTATATATAGAGACCCAGGGAACCTTAACCCTAATAGGCCGGCAGCCCAACAACGGTGTGAGCCCGTCTACGGATACATATAGGAACACACTCTAACACAAATGTTTAGATATGCTCATGTATATATGGTTATGCTAAGTTATCTTTTTTGTGGAATCAATAACTAGTGAATAGTTAATGGCCCATCTGTAATTTTTCTTGCACTGACCATGCATTTGCTTCAAGACTAACATTTTTTTATTGGCAGCCATGATATCGAACCCAATGAGCACCTATAATCTGTACAGAAATCCTAGAAACAAGAATGCAGGAAACTTCATGAGATTGTCAGACTTTTTGACCTTTGCAAACGGAAAGGATTTGTCAGGAATCATGATAACTGTTGAGGTAAGAATTTAATGATATGGAAAATGTTATATCTAGTGTGAAACCTAGATTTGAGTGATATGGAGTTGGCTATAGCGCAGTTCAATTTCTTGCCATTTATCAAGTTTACTGCACCGAGAGCAATGCCTTTTAGGGATTACTTGATAATCATTTTTTTTCATAGAGAAAAGTTCACAGATCTGAAAACACCGCCTGTACAGTTAGTTGTTTTTGTATTATATAATTGAAGACTAGGCTCCCAGAATCCAAATAAATGACAAATATTTCTAGATTAGTGACTAAAAAGCTTCATTCTGGAACAGAACCTTGATGAGAGCATTGAGTGTTGGCAGCTGGGCCACTCAACTCTATGTTCATCATCTAGTCTAATTTCAACCCTACCTCCTACAAGTAATCTAGTAGAATTAAAAAAAATCAAAGTGACCGGTTCATAGATATTTTAGCTACATAATCCTTCACTAGGTTAACTAGTATTCCTTGTCTAACGTTGCTTGCGAAGAACCTGAAGTCAAAGTAAATAATGTGATTTTACCCCTAACTAGCTACACTTGACATGGTTTAAAATCTGTGAAGTTCCCCTACAAAAGGATTACAAGCAAAGCCGACCCCTTTTTCAATTTTTTGCAGCATGCTGCATTCATGGCAGAGGAGCTTGGGTTTGGTGTGGTAGATGCAGTGATCAAAGCACTTGATGACTCTGGTTATAGCAAACAGACTGCCCAGAATGTTATGATTCAGTCAACCAACAGCTCAGTTCTGGTGAAGTTCAAGCAGGAAACCAAGTACAACCTTGTCTACATGATCGAAGAAAGTGTCCGAGATGCCGCACCTTCCTCCCTTGCAGACATTAAGAAGTTTGCTGATGCTGTTTCTGTTGGCACCACATCTGTTTTCCCGGAAACCCATTACTATTTGACGAACCAGACCAATAAGCTTGTTCCAACCCTTAAGTCTGCCGGCCTCCAAGTTTACGTTTACGTGCTCATGAATGAGTTTGCTTCCCAGCCAAATGACTTCTTCGCAGACGCCACTTCACAAATCAATGCTTATGTGCAAAGTGCTAAGGTGGATGGTGTCATCACTGATTTCCCTGGGACTGCTCACAGATACAAACGTAAGTTCCTTATTACAATTTTGACAAGGTACCGTATCATTTGTTAGGTCATTCAAATATATGATGAATTTACTGGTCGCTTTGTGCAGTGAACTCCTGCACGAGCATGGGAAAGAACATGCCACTATTCATGCAGCCTCCGCAACCAGGTGGCCTCCTTTCAACCATTCTCCCAGATGCACAGCCACCAGCAGCAGCGCCAATGCCGCTCTTGACGGACGCTGACGTCGCAGAACCAGCCCTACCTCCGGTCAGCAACACCACCACGGCTGCATCGCCTTCGCATGCCGCCCTTAGAATGCGAACCCATGTCTTGAGCATCGCCACATTGCTGATGCTATGTGCTTCCCTCCTCATCTGAAGATAGTCCTGCTCAACATCATACGCGGCGTGGCGCATTAGAGCTGAGGATTTTCACATTGAGCTGCTAATAGCAATTCTTTCCACCACCTTTATGTAGCTATTTTTTTTCTTGTTCTGTCCGGTGTTTTGGAGGATGGATGGATGTTCAGCTTGATACCTCAACGGTGGCACTTGAGCGTGCTGCCAGCTGTCTCTAGGTACATTTTGGTACATACGTGTGGTGATACATTGTCCATGTCACCGTTTCTACTGCCAACCTGCCTGTGGAGGGCAAAATATTCCCTACAAACATACAGTTTAGGGTCTGTCTTGGATACACCTCAATCCTGTCAGGGTGTTCTATGATTCGGTAAGGCTGTCTCCAATAGATCTACATATAGTATGCAAAATACTATTTTGTATTGTAGATTATTGTTTACAGAGTGAAGTTTGGAATAGAAAACACGACAATAGATAAGAAGGGTAAGCTGGGTACGCTGTTGAAGACACCCTAAAAATATACTCTGATCATGCGTAAACTGTTTTCTCAGTTGTGCCCGGTTTTAGTTCCAGGCCAGGAACAGTTCCAGGTTTTAGTTAATCCGGGTCTTTCACTTGTTCCGGGCCTTTCACTTGATCAGCCTAGGTTTCAGCTAGAATAATTCTCTGTTGCTCCGTTCGGCAGCTTGGGGTCGGAGCTAAACTGATATACTGTGATTTGCCGAATTATTCCTGACATATAGCTAAACTGACATATTGGCTAAACTGGGATCACAGTTCTCCGAATAAATTTGACAGATCACAGTTCTCCGAATTATTCCTGAGACATATATCTAAACTGACAGATCACAGTTCGGCAGCTGGAAAAATTCACACATAGACAGATCGCAGTTCAAAAACAACCGATATATGTTTTAACTAATATAAAGTTACAAATCACAGATCACACATAGACAAATCATATATCACACCTAGGTTCATCATAAACATATATAAGAAGTTGCTGAATATACAGACTTGCACAGATCGCTTCTGCCTACTACTAGGTTCAGTGAAAATAAACACATCACCTCGTGCATTTTTGGGCCAAACAATCTAAGGACATTTTATGAGAACTCATCCGCTTCAACAACTTTCAGACAGTTGTTCTCATGGAAACTACGAGTACTCTTCTACCTCCTCGAGATTTCGTTTGGACAAGTACGTGAGCAAGACCACCGATGAAAGAACCTGCATTGACAACCATTAGTGCTGGCCTTCGTTGATGCATCACGTATCAACATTTCTCTTCTTTGAGCCTTGTCATTCAGTCACTGTCCCAACCTTCATCAGTATTCTTCTCCGTTGCCAATGTTTTCCCTCCTGTCATCACTATCCTCACTGCTGCTGTCAAAATTCGGGAAACTCGCCTTTGGGGCTCTTGAGTTCGCCTCTTCCCCCTTGTAATCTGACACCCACAAGTCATCGTCATCAGTGTCTAACTCATCACCGTTGCTGCTGCCTTTGGACATAGTGCCATCAGAAGCATCGACTGAACTCCCTGGAATCCGATTGGACCCTCTGCATCCCCCAGGAACGGAAATCTCCCTGCCACTGGATCTGCTCCTCTCATTCCTCATCGGAAGCATACCCTCTCATCCTCGTCACCACCGGCCACGGCTGGCCTCCACCGCCGCCTGCACACCGCTCGCTACTCTCGCCCCCTTCCATATCCATCAAGAACAAAAAAATGAGGATGGGAGAGCTCAGTACTCACCGGTGAGAAGGTGCCGGGGAGGCTCGCCATCGGGGCTGCGCGATGCCGGCCCGCCGTCACCTCACGCCGCCACGTAGTGACCTCGCACCGTCCTCATGCGTCGCCAGTGTCTCGCCGTCGCTTTGGCCAGGAATCAATCCGGAGGAGACGAGGCCAGGGTTTGTGTCGGGCCTTGGAGGGAAGAGAAAGTCAAAACCGGGGGCCGAGTTTACTTCCGGTTCAGGCCCAAACGAACGGGAATAGTGACACCAACCAAATTCCAATCCGGGCCAATTTATTCCGCCCGGAACCAGGCCAGAAACGGCCCAATTCGATGGAAACGAACGGGCCCTAAAGCTTCTATGGTGTCGACATGAAGTCATCGCTCCTGCTTCGCTCAAAAACTCTAGCCAATATACCAAGTAGGGTGGGGGTGGGCATTTTGTTTATCGTAAACCGAATCGAAATTTTGGTTTGGTTTTGGTTTTTACATCTGAGAATTTTGGTATTCAGTATTGTAACCGGCTTTCACCGTATACCGAACCGAAATACCAAAAAAACCGAATACCAAACTTTATTAATTCAAAACTTTGACTATTTGATTATGTGAACTAAATGTGTGATGCAATCAAATTGTTATTTACTTATTTGTATGTGATGTATGATATATCTTGAAATATTTATATCTATATAATTTTACTTTTTAAAATTGTGTGTAATGTGTTGTCTTGTAGCCTTCTTAGTACAAGTTTGGTATTCGGTTTTTACCAAAAAACCGCAGTAAAAAACCGAAACCGAACTTTTCAGTTTTTCATTTTCTAGAAAACCAACCAGTTTCTAATATTTGAAAACCGAAGTTTTTTAAAACCAAACCGAAGTTCCAAAAAAACTGAATGCTCAGCCCTAATACCAAGGTCCTGGTCACCTTGTGCCACCCAATGACCAAAAACACCACACACCATGGCTTTCCCCTAGTGTCTAGAAACACCATACACCATGGCTTCCACGGAACCGATGAACCCCATGGCATCTAGCCAACATACCAAGGTCCTGATCACCTTGTGCCACCCAATGACCAAAAACACCACACTCCATTGCTCCCCCTAGTGTCTGGAAACACCATACACCATGGCTTCCATGGAATCGATGAACCCCATGGCGTCGGGATCTGAGGAGCTGATCATGGCTAACAATGAGCAGGGTGACAACAGAGGTGGAGGACGCCATGATGGAGGTGGAAGATCGAGATAGGACGTCGCCGCCATCACCAAACAGCGATCAACCTTGCCCAAGATGGTATGTGTGTTTTCTCTCAACCATAAACATCTCAGAATAGATTCTAGACTCCTATCATCATCGATGCTAGCATGTATTGACAAATTACGGTCTTAGGTGATCCAGTGGGTCTAAATATCTATCAGTGGCATCAAAACCGGCCTATAGAACCCTAATTCACCTAATCTGATGCTTAAGATTAAAGAAAATGGATTCATGTCAAGAAAGGGCAGGATCAGTCGCATCCTAGCCTGACCCCGACCCTCAATTAAAACCTAAAGAGGGATCGAAAGAAGAAGAACAGAGAGCGATTCGGGTGGTAGCCCTAACCCAAATGCCTAAATCAATTAAAAAATGGTTTGGGTTAGGTAACCCTAACCCTAATCCTGAAATCCAAAGGAAGAAGAATAACGGTAAGGGATTAGGGTTATGTTATCCTAACCCTAATCCCCAAAACGAGACATAGAATAAGAACAATATGGGGTTTGGGTTAGGGAAACCCTAACTCTAATCCCCAAATTAACAGAAAAGGTAGAACAAAAAGGATTAGGGTTAGAAACCTAACTCTAATTTCAAAATTCAAACGTACAGAAGGGATTAGGGTGAAGAACTATAACCCTAACTCCATCTAGAACCGAGATTGGGCTCAGGGTAGTCAAAACCTTGTTGGGTCCAGACACATGGGGCCAAGCACTCAAGAGTAGGTGAGAGCGACAATACACAATAAAATAGTAGGCATGAATGCTTGGATGTCTTGTCAAGCGTGTCCCATCCACAGACGAGATAAAGGTACTTATAGGGTAACCAAGGTCCTACGAACTAAATTATGCTTATGTGCTTGGTTACCTGCTACATTCCCCAAATATACTGTACAACAGGGTAATTACAAAACACTAACAACCTAGGCCTAACTGTACATAGCTCTGTGCTCGCTGCGGAGGATGATAGGTGGGCCATCCTCATTAGAGAGGGCGGCACCGATTGTCGGGGTCAATTGTGCCTGACCCCCAAGCTTTGGATCCTTAGGGACTTTGCCTTGAGGTCTTCAATGCATTCCCATTCCCCGTAGCCACCGCCGAATGGGATCATATGCCCTTCGGCCTCACTGTACATTCACCTTGGCTTGGGCCCATCGCGTAGGCGACCAGGCTAAGGGGGTGTGGGCCAGGGGGTCTTCGACCCCTCCTAGTTTGTCTTCGCTTGGAGAGGTCAAGCCCCAGCTGGCTGCTGGGGGCAACCAAGTTTGTGGGGCACCTTCGAGGAGCGAAGGGACCCTCATCCTTTCGTGGTAAATCTCACCCCTTCGGCCTATCTGCACAGCGATGGTGCCCTGTGACCAGAGGTGAAGTTAGAATGAAACATGATCAAGGTCAAGGTTCGGCCTTCGCCCCAATAGTAGCCCCCGATGGATGAGTTCAACTTGATCAGCCAATCCTAAAGTCCCTTCAAGGGGTTGAACAAAAGCTGCCCTCAATCACAAGTCGAGTAAGGCTAAGGGGGTGATAAATGACCGTTGCGGTGCAATGACGTCATTGATTTGATTGGCACGACTTTTCATGGTGCGACGTTTGTGTTTTTGAGGCATCATGGTTTGCATATAAAAATGAGTTTAGGATTTAGGGTTTTCTTCTTCCACTCGCCGCTGCCTTGCTTTTTTGCTGCCACCTGCTATAGCCTTCTTCCACCATCGTTGTTGTCGCCGACACGACATGTGCTAGCTCAGGTTAAGCAGACTACTTGTCGTCGACACTGGTACTTGATGTCATCCTTGTTGGGGGCCTTCGGCTTCCGAAGGTCCTCAAAAATATAATTTGACAATGTTTTCCAAGTGAAATATGTGAACAGGTATCTTCGGAATTGGGCCACGAGTATACAGGAATATGGTCAAGACGAAGCTTGAATAGGACGGAAGGCGATCATAACGAAGGATAAGATGATCACGAAGCTATGCGCAGAAAAAGCTTCGGCATGACAGCAGAAAAGGGGAACCGACTTATATGGTGAAAAGACAAATTGGACCTCGAAGAATCACTATAGAATTATTGATAAATGTAAAGGGCATTAATGTAATTCTCCATGGGCTGCGCCCTGTGCCTATAAATAGATGAACAGTATTCCCGTACTGTTCACGCTGATCTGGCATCTGCTTTTCGCATCACGCCTGTATCTTTACTTTTCGACAATCCAAAGGTACATTTATAATTTGTTATTATGACTCTAATAATACAAAATAGAAATAAATTGATGATAATATTTGTGTTATTGTTCGTATTCCATGTATGTATTCTCCTTCATCATATGTTGGACTTACGAAGGTCTTTTCCCTCATAACCTTCGTCTGAAATTCATTATATCCGAAGGGATATAATGTCTTGAAGGATGAAGGACTTTAACATTTAACACTTTTTATGTTGCCTTGTCCTTGACTCTTAGCATTTGAGAACAAGTCACCAACATTGGCGCCCACCTCCGGTGAACTCACGTCCATTTTTTGAGTTTTGAATATCTTCGGCAAGCATCACCTTCGTCATGCCGTCGAGGAAAGCTTCAGCCGCAGGGGCTGCTACTCTGCAGCCGCTGGATCCCAATCAGGATGTCCTTTCTCTCAGGGAGGCCCAAAGCCAGAAGAGGAAGGCCACCAGTCCAACGCCTCCGGAGGACGACTTGGATCAAGAAATCCAAAATTTGGAGATGCTCCACCAACAGGTCCAACGGAAGAAGGAAAAGATGGCTCGTCTAGCTGATCTACAAAGGCAGATAGACGAAGCCTCTGAAGAGCTTCGACATCTTGCTCAAGATGACCAGAATCAAAGGCCCCCGCGTAGAGAGCTTCATCAAGAGGGCTTCTACAACGAGGGCGACTGGTATGAAGATTTCCATCATGGAAATTTTGCTTTTGATGATACTTCTCCCCTCTCAACAGAACTGCAGGCTACACCTTGGCCACAGTCTTTCAAGCCACCTCAGCTCCCCATGTACGACGGTCATTCAGACCCAAAGCAATTCTTGATGAGCTATGAAGCAACCATATCTTTGTATGGTGGCAACACGGCGGTCATGGCAAAGTCTTTTGTCATGGCTGTCAGGAGTGTTGCACAAACCTGGTATTCCTCTCTTCGGCCAGGGACAATCACTTCATGGCAAAAGCTAAAGGACATGTTGATAACCAGCTTCCAAGGGTTTCAAACGAAGCCAGTTACTGCCCAAGCTTTATTCCAGTGCACCCAGGACCACGAAGAATATCTTCGGGAGTATGTCCGAAGGTTCCTGCGTCTGAGGGCACAAGCACCAACAGTGCCCAATGAAATTGTCATTGAGGCCATGATCAAGGGGCTTCGGCCGGGACCTTCAGCTCAGTACTTTGCTAGAAAGCCTCCTCAAACTTTGGAGAAGCTGCTCCAGAAGATAGACGAGTATATTCGAGCTGACAATGATTTTCGCCAAAGAAGGGAGGAAGCATTCAGATTCTCTAAAATGACCAGGGGCTTCGGAGGAAGATTCCATCCGAGGCACGTCAGGTCAATTCACAATTCTACTCAAAGTGATGACAAAGGGAATCAATAGCAAAGGCCACAGTGCTCCTCGCAAGCTTCGGGGCAACAACAAAGCTCTTTCCGGCCGCCAGCGCCAAGGGGCAGAGGCGCCAGGGGCTTCGGGGGAAGATTTGGAGATCAACCAAGAAAAATTTACTGTCTATTCTGTGGTGAAGGCAAGGGCCATACCACTAGGATGTGCCATGTTATCATCCAGAAGCAAAAGGAGCTAGCAGAAGCTGCAGCGCAACAGAGCCAGCCGAAGCAGGTCATGCATACTGCTTCGTACCATTTGCCTTACATTCCAGAATATGTAGGCAATCACCCTGCAGCTTCTGTTGCTTCGGCAAGTCAATCCCAAGCATCTTGGCAACAGCCTCCACCACCACCACCAATGCAACGAGGTCAGCAGCCAGAAGGGAGTCAGCACACTCACCTTCAGCGGGACTTCAGAGAGGAGTCCGAAGCTCGCACAGTCAATAGCACTGTGTCGGAGTCGAAGCATATTTACTGACAAATATCCTACCTCGTCAGCAGATTTTCGCATTTTCGCATTTCAGTCTTACTTTCTTTTTAATAAGGAACAATTATGGGAAGTTTAAGTGCTTTTTATCGTATTTTAATCTCTTGTAACAGTTTCGTTCTTTGCCATATTAAAACAAATATGTCTCCTCCATAGGCTTAAGTTGCCGAAACATAAGAATTTATGGGGGCAAGAAGGACCTTCAAATTATCAAAAATTTGTTCTAAAGAATACAATGCAATTTCTTCGAAGCAGCAAAAGTCGTTCCTAAGGGAGCGCAGTGTAAGTTTTCCGCTCAAAAGTCGTTCCTAAGGGAGCGCAGTGTAAGTTTTCTGCTCAAAAGTCATTCCGAAGGGAATGCAGAGCTTACAGCGAAAAATAAACGCTGATTCCGCTGAAAGTAAAAGGCGAAGAAGCTCCTAAGGGAGGCTTACAGCGAAAAATAAACGCTGATTCCGCTGAAAGTAAAAGGCGAAGAAGCTCCTAAGGGAGGCTTACAGCGAAAAATAAACGCTGATTCCGCTGAAGTAAAAGGCGAAGAAGCTCCTAAGGGAGGCTTACAGTGAAAAATAAATGTCGACCTTCGGCAAATATCATTTTGCATAACATCACATCATTACATCATTTGCATAGCGTAACATCATACATCATAGTGCATCAATAACGCAAGAAGGGGTGCTTCAATATTGATATTCGAAGATCGTTTTGAAGAAATAGTGGCACGACACAAACAATGGCCATGGAAGGGTTATATCTTCGTCAAACTCTGAGATGGAAAGATCTGTTGATCATTGATTTTACCAGGATTGGTTACTGATTTTATGAGACCACGGATATTATTTACGAAGTATGAAAAGAAGGGAAGGTGTTTTTTCGCCGAAGGCTCAAAAACGGTATGTGTATAATGTTTCATGCATCGCAAAGAAGAGAACTATAAACAGCTAATAAATTACACCCTAAGTTACACAATATTACACATGATTCTCAACAAACATTACATTCTGAATGTTTTTGCAACAGCATCTAATCTTCCCTTAAGACTACTTCTGCAGCTTCGTTTAAAAGCTGATCAACAACTCTATCCATGATGGCTTCGGCTATTTTTCTAATTTCGTCATCCCCCTTCGTGTGGGGGCCTGCAGACGACTCAGCAGGTTCTGAGGGAAGAGTAGATACGGATTTATTACTATTACAAACCCTGAACAAGTTCGAAGTCAAAAAATTACAACAAAGAGACAAAAACCACTAGTTAATACCTATTCGCCCTTCGGGCTCTGCGCTTTTCTCAGCAGCCTCTGCTACTTTTCTAGCATCATGGATGTCTTTTTCGCTTTTTTGAATAATCTCTTGGGCCATTTCCCGACCACCATAATCCCAGATGTGGGTGAAAAATTTTCCACCAACCATGCTAGCTTCGGCCGAGGGGTCTTTTATGTCTTCGGAGGATAAGGCAGCTTCGGATTGTGCTAAAGTTTTCACATGCTCGCAGCCTTCCCTCTCCAAAATAGTAGCAATCTCCCTGGCACCCAAAAAAGCACATATGTCTCCGCGACTATTCAAAATTTCCTCAAAAGCCTCGTTTGCATCATAAATTTTTTTGTAATACTCAAAATTGTATAAAAGGATTATATAGTGATTTCCTTATTATATGTGCCTCGTTTGCATCATAAAAAGAGCATACATAAAATTAGGAGATGAACTAAAACAAAGGATAAAAAAATATGCATCATGTTGGAGTTATATGTTTGTGCATTGAATGAAATAATAAGATAATAATTCTTAGAAGTGGAATTAAACCCTAAATTTAAAATCAGGGTTTTTGAAAATGAGAAGAAGAGAAATGATAAAAAAATAGTAATAATAATCTAAATATATTTACAAAGTTGGTATTCCACAACATGAATTGAGACTAAATTAAGCACAAGTTTGAATTCAAATTCAAAATTTAAATTGGATTTGGGAATAGAAGAAGGAAAGCTGAAATAGATAAAAAAAGAAAAGAGAAGTCAGGTTGCCACCTGGGCTGGATTCCCCTGCATTCGGCCCACTCCCGAACTCAAGCCGCGCGGCCCAGTACTCCCTCCATTCCGCGCGCACGCAGCCATCTGACGGATGGGGCCCACTGGCAGTCTCCTATGTGTGCGTGTTTACCGTTGATCCCTCTGGTGCGCGGGACCCGCATGTCAGCACCTTCTCCCCGTCCTTCGCAACGGCTGGCGCGGAAGTCGCCGCCATTGCCGGGGTCATGGGTGACCTTCCCCTCCGCTCGGACCTGGACTCCAGGAGATAAAAGGGAGCCTCCGTGACCCATCCTTCCCCTGCTAACTTCTCGCCCTCCCTCGCGCCCGCAGTCCGTTGAAAAACCGCCGCTGCTATCGCCGCCACGGGCTCGGGTCTGGCCGCCGTCATCGTCCGGCAAGTGTGTGGGTGCGCGCGCCTCGGAGTTGGGTCGGAGTGCGTGCGACGTAGCCCCGGTGGTGATCGCAGGCTTCTCTGCACCGGAACGCAAGCTGTCTCACCGAGTTTCCTCGTCGCCGCCGTGCGCATCGCCTGGACCCGCATCGTGCCGTCGTCGGGTGGTCTCTGCACCTCAATTCTCGGTGAGTAGCCATTTCTAGTGTTCGCGCGACAGTAGTGACCATCTAGCGCTGGTAGAATTAGGGTTTAGTGCTTGGTATCGCCGGGCAGTGATGTTCGCCGGCGTATATCGCGGTGGCGAGGTGCGCCGCCGCGCTCGGCCGTCGGTGGGGTGAAGACGACCCCTCGGTCGTTCATCCTAGATCGGACGTGGAGGATTAGATCCCGTGCGGTGAAATGGTGGCCGTCGATCTGATATCGGACGCTCGTGATTAGACGGAGGGTAGTGCAGGTGGCGGCCGTAGGATCTTAGATGGGCGGAGCAGATTTAATCACGCATACCCCCCTAGGCGATCCAATCTGGACCGTCCGATTGATAATGAGCGTCTTAGATTAGACATAACTTACCCCTTCGTTTATTTAAATCTGAGCCATCCAATCTAGATCCATCGGCCAGGATTCAAGGAAACCCCTTCGGCCTGCACCTTTTGCTAAAGAGACCCTAGGGTTAAAGGATATCAACCCGCCGTCCAAAGAGTGGAGCGCTGTGCCTGGGAAATTTTATGCGAGCAGCCCCTGCGTTTATCAGAAATCGAGGCCTAGTCCAGAGCCTGTTGTAAATTGAATAAAATAATTAGAAAATAGATTTTAATATGAAAATAAGTGTTAAAACTTGTTTATTGCATAGAAAATTCATTTTTGCTCCAAATTGAACCATTCCAGTTTCTAAAATTTTGTAATAATGTTCTTTATCATTTAGTATCACTGTTTTGTCATGAACTCTGTTAGAAAATTTATTTAACATTTAATCCTATTTTAATCACATTAAATCTTAGGAAATTCATAACTTGAAAACTATAACTCCAAATTTAGTGATTCCAGTTCCTATGATTTCATTTTAATGTGTAGATTTTTACTGTATATTTTATTTACATGTTTGGTGCAATGTTAATTTTTGCCATACTATGTATGTATTGTGTTGATGCGAGTAGACGAGCAAGCCACTGTGGATTCTGAGGTTCAACAAGTAGAAGTAGCTGAGCAGGAACTCACTGAAGGCAAGTTGTGCCCTTGATCACTTACTTTTCCCAGCCATGTTCTTATTAATTTTAATGATCTGCATAGGTTAATTTT